>CM024763.1:46282595-46882595 GCA_014218235.1 Colocasia esculenta | reverse complement strand
AGGACCAGATCGGCCCCATTGCACTGGCATAGTCATGTTTCTTATCTTAGACAATCATATGGATGGCCAAATATAGTACCAAGAATATGAGAATATTAGACAAATAGACGAGAGTGTAGAGAGAACGTGAACAAATGAGAGTATAAAGATAATAGATGAGTAGGGGTATAATCGTAAAACACGTTAAACAGTCGATAGTAACAGTTGCACAGCACACGGTCGTATGCCGACAGTCAGGTAGAAGTCACACCCGCCCATTAGCCGTGCTATGATCACATGCTAGATGGTCTGGCGTGATCCCAAGGTAAGATGGAAATACTAAGGCCGTTGGATCGTACTGATCCCTAAGGGTGTAACGGGTTTTAAGGGTACAACCAGCTTGTCGGCAATGGACGTGCGCCAAAGCCAAGGAGACTTACGGAGGCCTTGACAAGGAGTCCCTGGTCCAGTCAGGAGTATTCCCAACGGAGAGGTGGTCCATGCCAAGAAGAGTGTGTAACGAAACGTTGTCTGTCTTGCCTCGAGTGCTCGATGGCAGAGGGACGCGATGTCGGTATACAAAATACGCGAATAAGACGAAGACAAGTGTCATTTAAGTAATAGGGAAATTTAAGTGAAATAATTACACTTAATTTCCAGATATATTATTGAGTACTTTAAGAGGGTCTCATTACAAATAATAACGTTTAGTGTGTGGAAGTGTTAAGAAATCATGAGAGCATGAAAGATTGCGCATATTGCTTTTAAATTAATTAATAACACGTGAATATTACCCATTAATATTTAACAATCGTTACTCTTCATGACAGTACTTAAATAGGTTAAATAGGGTTTTAATGGTATTTTAAAGGGTATATAAGTAATTAGTGTTTTTCTGGCCGCTCAGCTGAAATTGCGACAGGGTTACCCGTTGCGTTTCAGGTCGCGACACACGGTCCGGTCGCGTTCTGCTGAACCGGCCGTCAGAGTTGAACCGGGGAGAATCACGATGGGTCGACCCGTCGTGTTCAAAACACGATGGTTCTCCCTGTCGCGACCCCTTCTGAGATCGCGACAGGTCGGGCCGTCGCGATTTCAGAAGGCGGCCCGAGCCCAGGAAAGGGAAATCGGCCCTTTTCCAGGTTGGGTCCCTTCCTCCATGCATGATACAGTGCTACTCTAAAATACATAAAATCACAGGAAGCTTCTAAAATCATGAAACCTATTTAAATGAAAGTAGACATGTAGATCTATAACTGGGGCATGAGTATTTTGCAAATAGACACATATAGAGCATGCTTAATTAGGTTACATTTCGGTGACCTAATCATGCACAATTCGGGAAAACGATTTAATTCGCAAAGGATACATGATGGAAATTGGGGAAAATAGGGGTGTTTGAAACTAATAGCATGTAGTATTATGAAAATAATTGCATGGCATGTGATCAAGTACATGCGTGGATTGAAAGAAAACATGAAGGTTCGGGTACATGGAGATGACAGAGTTTAGGGCATTTATATTCCCTTCTGGAGCAACGAAAAATAGGGGAATCATGGGGCTTTGATAGATGGATGTATGGGCTACCTATGGCCGAAGTTAATCGATTTGTGCTTGAGAGATTGCCTACCTTTTGAGGTGTAAAGAAGACCTAGGGTTTAATGACGATGATGAAGCAGAAATCCTCCTTTCTAAGCTTCTCCTTCTTGCTCCTCACATCCACAACTCCTCTCCTCGTCCTCCAAGGCTCCCACAACGAAATGAAACTTGGTAGGGATGAATTAGAGGTGTATAGGGTGGTTTAAGAGTCCTTACTTTCTAAAAACTCTCCCTTTCCTTAAAACTCCGAATTTCCATCTTTATCACCTTATTTCCCTCCTTTATCTACCTAATAGGATTGGGGAGGGTTAATTTTATGGTAAAGAGTTAGGGTAAGTCTAGGACTCCTTTTAGGGATATATATAGGTCTTTTAATATTTATCTTAACCATTTTACTAATTATTACTATTTTAGTACGAATTTCACTTAATTAGCTTCCATCCCTGATGGGCTCTTCACATTTGGGCCCATTCTATTTTGTTTGGACCACTAGTACAACCCATTCCTAATTTAGCTTAATGGGTTTTTATTTAATTCCTTTTTTATCCAATTATTTCCTCTTTATTCTAATTTAATTCTATTTATCATATTTATTAATTAAAATTTTATTTTATTTAGTATTTTAAAATCAAGGTTGCTACATCCTCCCCCTCTTAAAAGAATTTGGACCCCAAATTCATATGATCTTAAGAGGCAGAGTGACTTACTGAATAACTCCGGATAATTCCGTCGCATCGTTGCTTCGGGTTCCCACGTGGCTTCTTCGACTTCGTGATTCCTCCAAAGTATCTTGACCACAGGTATAGATCGATTCCGAAGTTGTTGCATATTCTTGTCCAATATCCTCACCAGCCTTTCTTCATAGGTCATATCTTTATTCAGAATGATATCATTATAGCTGATTACGTGTGATGGGTCGTACACGTATTTCCTTAGCATTGATACATAGAAAAATTGTGTACGGTGGAAAACTGGGGAGGTAGTGCTAGATGATACGCCACCTCACCTACTCTTTCTAGTACCTCAAATGGACCTATGAATCTCGGTCTTAACTTGCCTCTCATCCCAAACCTTTGAAATCCTCGGTCAGGGATACCTACAGCACATGGTCTCCAGTTTGAAATTCTAAGTCCCTTCTTCTTTTGTCAGCATAACTCTTCTACCTGGATTGAGCTATCTTGATCATGTCCCTAATGATCTGGATATCTCTGCTGGTGTTCTGTACCATGTATGGTCCCAGCCATTGCTGTTCACCTACCTCATTCCAGCAAACTGGTGATCTACAGCTTCTTCCGTACAGGGGTTCAAACGGTGCCATCTTAATGCTGGCCTAGTAGCTGTTATTGTAGGTGAATTCAATTAATGCCAATTGTTCATTCTAGTACCCCTCAAAATCTATGGTGTAGGCTCGTAGCATATCCTCTACGATCTGATTAGTTCTTTCCGTCTGTCCATCTGTCTATGGGTGGAATGTTGTGCTAAAATTGAGTTTGGTGCCTAAAGCCGTCTGAAGTCCCTTCCAGAATCTAGAAGTGAATATGGGGTCACGATCTGAGACTATGGACACAGGAACTCCATGTAGTATCACGATCTCCTTTACATACAATGTTGCAAGTACATCTACACTCCAGGTACTCTTAATTGCTAGAAAGTGTGCAGACTTAGTCAATCGGTCCACAATGACCTAGATAGCATCGAGTCCACTACGAGTTCAGGGTAAACCCATGATGAAATCCATGCCGATACTCTCCCACTTCCATTCAGGGATGTCCAGGGGTCTGAGTACACCCGCAGGACGTCGATGTTCTGCTTTTACTTGCTGACATGTGAGGCAGTGCGTGGCATGCTCAACTACCTCACGCTTCATGTTGGGCCACCAAAATGACCTTTTCATGTCCTGGTACATCTTGGTTTCACCTGAGTGAATTGTATACTTTGTCTTATGGGCTTCATCCATCAGCTTTCTCTTCAACTCTTCATTGTCAGGCACACAGGTCCTTGCTTGAAATAGTAGTCTCCCATCCTCAATGATAGAGAAATTGAGTCTGTCAGCTATGGTTTCCTTAACTCTGATTAAGAATGGATCATTTGCTTGCTACTCCCTGATCTCGACAAAGATGTCGGGTTGAGCTCTACGGTTAGCCACTAACACTTGATCACTTCTCTACTCAATATTTAGATCCAGACTGGCGAATTACTCAAGTAATTACATCTCACCCATGACTAAACAAGATAAGGATGCCACTGGCTTCCTACTGAGTGCATCAGCTACTGCATTACCATTGCCTGGGTGGTATTGGATACTGAAATCAAAATCCTTCAAATATTCTAGCCATCTCCTTTGTCGCATATTGAGCTCCTTCTCGGAAAATAAGTATTTTAAACTCTTATGATCAGAATATACAATGAATTGTTCACCATACAGATAATGCCTCCAAATCTTAAGTGTGAATACCACAGCAGCTAGTTCTAAGTCATGGACAGGATAATTGACTTCATGAGGCTTCAACTGTCTTGATGAATAGGCTATAACCTTCTCATTCTGCATTATCACGCAGCCTAGACCGATTCCAGATGCATCAGTGTAGACTGAGAATCCTTCGCCCTCGACTGGCAATGCGAGGACAAGTGTAGAGGTCAAACATTGTTTCAGTGTCTGGAAGCTCTTCTCGCATTCCTTGCTCCAAACATAGGGGTTCTCTTTTCGCGTAAGGCGAGTCAAAGGTACAGCTATCTTGGAGAAGTCTTTTATGAACCGTCTATAGTAGCTAGCCAGTCCAAGAAAGCTTCTGATCTCAGTGACATTGGTCGGTCTCTCCCAGTTAAGTACAACTTCTACCTTGGAAGGATCGACAGCGATACCATCCTTTGATATGACATGCCCTAGAAATGACACCTCCTTGAGCCAGAATTCACACTTGCTCAATTTGGCGTAGAGTTTGTTGTCCCGCAAGATTTGCAGAGCAATCCTCAGATGCTCCTCATGCTCTTCCTTGGTCTTTGAGTATATGACATATCATCAATAAATACCACGACAAATTTGTCGAGGTAGGGCCAATAGATGTTGTTCATCAATTGCATAAAAGCTGCAGGAGCATTGGTTAGTCCAAAAGGTATGACTACAAATTCATAATGACCGTACCTGCTCCTGAAAGCTTTCTTGTAAATGTCCGCATCTTTAATCCTCATTTGATGGTATCCCGATCTAAGGTTAATTTTGTAAAAGTACTTGGCTCCTGATATTTGATCGAATAGTTCATCGACATGAGGCAGAGGGTATTTGTTCTTAATAGTAAGATGATTCAACTGCCTGTAGTCGATGCATAATCTCATAGATCTGCCCTTCTTCTTGACAAACAACATAGGTGCTCCCTAAGAAGAAGTACTTGGTCTGAAAAAATCCTTTTCCAGCAGTTCCATCAATTGCTCCTTTAACTCCTTCAATTCAGCAGGCAACATTCTGTAGGGTTGGCGTGATACCGGTGCCGCTCCAGGTATTAAAGCAATTGAGAAATTCACATCTCTTTCAGGTGGAATGTCTGGCAGCTCGTCGAGAAACACGTCGGGGTATTCGTGTACTATATGGATGTCTGATATCTTAGATGCTTTCTTTTCAACTACAATGGCAGCAAGAAATGCCACACAACCCTTCCTTATCATGTTTTGCGCCTTAATAGTAGAGACGAGAGACAAGTGCCTCTTGTGTCTGCATCCTGTGAAGGTCAATTTAGAGAATTTACTAAAGGTAATCTTCCCTCTTCTACAATCAACAATGGCCCCATAAGTGGATAGCCAATCGGCTCGCAATATGTCATCGTAGCCCTCCATGGGCATACAGATCAAGTCGGCTCTAAGGTTGAGTTCACCGATCATAACATCAGCTAATGGAAGGTATTTGTTTAATTGAGCTTTCTCCCCCAAAGGTGTAGTGACAGGCAATTCAAATTCCATGGATGCAGGTTTTTCATTTAATGTATCAGCAAATGCTTGTGATATGAACGAATGTGTTGCGCCAGTATCAAATAAAACAAAAGCTAACTGAGAGAAAACTGGTAGAGTACCTTCCACGACTCCACCCTCCTCAGTATCTCCACTTCTTGCAGGGCCTGCAGTCGGCCAGGCTTCTTTTGTCCAACTAGATGCTTCTCATTCTCTTTAAGCAGAGGGCAGTCGGGAATACGGTGCTCTCGACTACCGCAGCGTAGGCATGCGCCTACCTTCCTCCAGCATTCTTCGGCAGTGTGACCTAGCTTGTCACAGTGCTTGCATCTGGGATTGTTGTTTGGGGCAGTAGGGGTGAAGACCTTGGGCTTTCGCTCTTGGCTTGGCCCATCAGTGATGCTAAACGGCCTTTTCTTGCCGTTAGTGGGCTTGCTTGGTGCTCCTGATGTCTGCTCTTTCTTGACCATTCTACCCTTGATGCGATCGGTGAGGTCGGTCGCATCCACCAGTAGTTGCGCCTTCTTGACCATTTCTGGATAGGTCTGGATATCTAGTGGTGCCAGTTGGGTGATGTATGGGGGTCTGAGCCCATTAAGAAAGTGCTTCACCTTCATTCTCAGTGCCTACCAGGTGATTGGCATATCGAGCCAACCTGGAGAACTGAGCTTCATACTCGACAACAGTAAGGTTCCTTTGTTTCAATGCAGCAAACTCAGAGGCCGTTCTCTCTTGAACTCTTTCGAAAAAGTACTTGGAGTTGAAGTGCTCCTTAAACTCATTCCATGTAAACTGTGCATCGGCCCAAGTGACCTCCACGGACTCCCACCATGCACGTGCGTCCCTCTCGAGCTGGAATGTTGCTAGTAGAAGTTTGTCACCATCCGTGCATTGCATAATGCAGAAAATACGCTCTATCTCCTTAAGCCAATTTTCTGCCTCATCAAGATCAGTGGTCCCACTGAAACGAGGTGGGTTCAGATTGCGGAAATTTCTATGCAGATCTCCGGCTCCTCGATTTCCATTGGCTCCAGCAGCCTGAAGTAGTGCTTGAGTGAGCTGCTGAATAGTTTGTTGCATATCACGGAGTTGTGCACGCTCCACTGCCATTTCTAGTGTCTTAAGTTCATTCAAAAGAGAATTTTAATGTAAAATAATGAGGTTGAACTAAGTTTGTGCATGTGTGAGTTTATTTTATCTCATTACCCTTGGTTCTACCCATTTCTCACATAGGTATGGATTTAGACTCTAAGTCAAGACAGGTCAAACCTAGATCATCCTATACTTAAGAATAACCTAGGCTCTGATACCACAAAACTGAACACCCCGATGCGGAATATCGGAGCGATATTACAGTTATTAAATAGTATCAAGCAATAAATAAAACATCAAACCATTGCACAATTGGAATAAAGCCAAATGTAATCCAACTTCATTGATAATTCAACATCTAAATATTACATCCACTAATCAGAGCCAAAACTAGGGCCCATAGTACTTTATTCAAAAGCAAACTATTACATATTGACTAATTGACGACTAATCAACTAACTACTAAGCAGTGGTTGTCGAACTGGTCACTCTTGAGCATCATCCTCATTCCCTTCCTCGTGAGTGTGGTAATCTCCATCAGACTCACCTGAAACCCATGAAATAATAACGCAGGATGAGCGAATAACGCACTGTAGGACTTAATATCTCGTATGAACAAGCATGCTTTAAGTGATTAATGTCTTAAAAGGCAGGATAACTAGAGAGCATATTCATGTAGAGCAAAGTAATGAGAGCAAGATAATGATAGCACTTGTACATGGAAACTAGCACTTCAAACACGATAATGGATTGGCCATGTAACGATATAGCACCCAAAGTTGCACAACGGTGCACTAGTAATAATAGCACTTGTATAGATAACATTGATTGATTGTCATAGATTAAATCTTGATAGTATAATTGCACTGGATGTATGCCAACATCTTGATCATTTTAACTCCCATGGGTAAATGACACTTTTCGGGCGCTCTCCCCAGGACCAGATCGGGCCCCATTGCACTGGCATAGTCATGTTTCTTATCTTAGACAATCATATGGATGGCCAAATAGAGTACCAAGAATAGATGAGAATAGTAGACGAATAGATGAGAGTGTAGAGAGAACGTGAACTAATGAGAGTATAAAGATAATAGATGAGATAGGGGTATAATCGTAAAACAACGTTAAACAGTCGATAGTAATAGTTGCACAGCACACGGTCATATGCCGGCAGTCAGGTAGAAGTCACACCCGCCCATTAGCCGTGTTATGATCACAGGCTAGATGCTCTGGCGTGATCCCAAGGTAAGATGGAAATACTAAGGCCATTGGATCGTACTGATCCCTAAGGGTGTAACGGGTTTTAAGGGTACAACCAGCTCGTCGGCAATGGACATGCGCCAAAGCCAAGGAGACTTATGGAGGCCTTGACAAGGAGTCCCTGGTCCAGTCAGGAGTATTCCCAATGGAGAGGTGGTCCATGCCAAGAAGAGTGTGTAACGAAACGTTGTCCGTCTTGCCTCGAGTGCTCGATGGCAGAGGGATGCGATGTCGGTGTACAAAGTACGTGTGTCATTTAAATCATAGGGAATTTAAGTGAAATAATTACACTTAATTTCCATATATATTATGAGTACTTTAATAGGGTCTCATTACAAAATAACGTTTAGTGTGTGCAAGTGTTAAGAAATCATGAGAGCATGAAAGATTGCACACATGGCTTTTAAATTAATTAATAACACTTGAATATTACCCATTAATATTTAACAAATTGTTAATCTTCATGACAGTACTTAATTAGGGTTAAATAGGGTTTAAATGGTAATTTTAAAAGGGTATATAAGTAATTAGGGTTTTCTGGCCGCTCAGCTGAAATCGTGACGGGGTTACCCGTCGCGTTTCAGGTCGCGACACATTGTCCAGTCGCATTCTGCTGAATCGGCTGTCATAGTTGAACCGGGGAGAATCGCGACGGGTCGACCCGTCGCGTTCAGAATGTGATGGTTCTCCCTATCGCGACCCCTTCTGAGATCGCGACGGGTCGGGCCGTCGCGATTTCAGAAGGCGGCCCAAGCCCAGGAAAGGGAAATCGGCCCTTTTCCATGTTGGGTCCCTTCCTCCATGCATGATATAGTGCTACTCTAAAATACATATAAAATCACAGGAAGCTCCAAAAATCATGAAACCTATTTTAAACGAAAGTAGACATGTAGATCTATAACTGGGGCATGAGTATTTTGCAAATAGACACGTATAGAGCATGCTTTAATTAGGTTACATTTCGGTGACCTAATCATGCACAATTCGGGAAAACGATTTAATTCGCAAAGGATACATGATGGAAATTGGGGAAAATAGGGGTGTTTGAAAACTAACAGCATGTAGTATTTATGAAAATAATTGCATGTCATGGGATCAAGTACATGCGTGGATTGAAAGAAAACATGAAGGTTCAGGTACATGGAGATGACAGAGTTTAGGGCATTTAATACTCCCTTCTAGAGCAACGAAAAATAAAGGAATCATGGGGCTTTGATAGATGGATGTATGGGCTACCTATGGCCGAAGTTAATCGATTTGTGCTTGAGAGATTGCCTACCTTTTCATGGTGTAAAGAAGACCTAGGGTTTAATGACGAAGATGAAGCAGAAATCCCTCCTTTCTAAGCTTCTCCTTCTTGCTCCTCGCGTCCACAACTCCTCTCCTCATCCTCCAAGGCTCCCAGCAACGAAATGAGTGAATTAGAGGTGTATAGGGTGGTTTAAGAGTCCTTACTTTCTAAAAACTCTCAATTTCCTTAAAACTCTGAATTTCCATCTTTATCACCTTATTTCCTTCCTTTATCTACCTAATAGGATTGAGGAGAGGGTTAATTTCGTGGGTAAAGAGTTAGGGTAAGTCTAGGTGTAGCGTATTGACTGTTCGGATAGTCATATAATAGTTGTGGAGGCCAGTGTGTGGCCAATGTTATGTGTAGCAGGTGTTCACGTAGGTTTCCGGGGCATAGTGGGCCAACAAGTTGGGCCCAAAGTGCCTACTTGTTCACTGTCTGTGAACGCGACAGTGAGGAGCGTCACGTTCTTAACGCGACGGTTCTGGGTGTCGCTTTCATGGAACCTCTGTTTTGAGTCATCGTCTGCATGCGGGCCGCATGTCGCACGCTGGGCTGCTTGCTGACGTCATGAGTGGGAAGGCGACAGCCCCCTACGTCACGTTCAGGTTGCAACGGAGGGCTACGTCGCGTTCTCAACCGAGCTGCGTATTTAAGTAGGTTTTGGCCGAATGGAGCTCTTGCAAGCTCTGCTCGGCCAGGGAAGGAGATTTCACCATGGGGAAGGGCGATCCGACGATTTGGTGGTGTTTTTGGCGTGTTCTCGTCGTGAGGATGTTGCGTGGAGCGGGGGAAATGCTGTGTGGGTCTCGTTCTTTACGTTCTTCGATGAGGTAGGGAGATTCCACCTCGTTTTGATGCATGGATTGTGTGTGCGGCATGTTTAGCATGTTATTTGCTTTATAAACCATAGATACCATGCTAGGACACTCATTAAAGCATGAAAAATGAATGAAAACATTGGTTTACAAGGTTTGTGGGGGAGATCCGGCGAGGGGTCCCCGGATTAGGGTTCCCGCCTGTGAAGGTGACAGACCCTCCTGTCGCATTCAGAACGCGATAGGCCGACCCGTCGCATTCAGGTTCTTGAACGCGACATATCGGGGTGTCGCGTTCAGAAGGCGACATGGGACCCTGTCGCGACAACAGGTCCGAGGGGCTTTATTTCTATGCATGCTAGCGTGGTTATCCGATTATCGTGAAACGTCGTGAATGGCTATGGTAAGTGGTGTGTTGGCACCTGTAGCGCTCGGGGAGCGTGTTGTGTGTGTGGTTGGCGTGGTGTTCACGTGGTTGTCGTGGGGTTTCATGTGGTTTGTGCGGTGTGCACGTGGTTTGTGTGTGCATGGCGGGTAGAACGACGCCTATCGTGGTTTCCTCTTTAGTTGGGAGCCCCAGGTTTTGTATGAGCCAGGCACGTGTGTGCTCGGGGCTTGTCCCGGTACTTGTGTACCATCGAGGTCTATGTCGTCTTCCTGAACACCCTCACTCTTGTGTAGAGTTGTACGTCCGGTGAGGGAAAGACGACAGTGGGACAGTGACTTGTGAGAGTTTTTGTTTTGTCGCTTGTAGTGCGCTCGTGTTGGGGGTACAGACACCAGTAGACGTACTGGGCCCCAGCGTAGTCCTGTTTTCCAGTGCCTCACTTTAGGGAGCTCGGGCCGGAGTCCCTAAAGGTGTCTGGCATGGGCCTGCGGCAATGTGGTCTGCAGGAGTGGTGTTGGTTGACTTAACAGTTTCTTGTCTTGTTCTAGTGGATCGGCAGCTGGACCTTTCCTCCGTGGCTGCGAGACTGAGAGGTAGTCTTGTGTGGTTTGTTCTGGTCAGTAGCTGGTGTCGCGAACCAGTCTTCGTGGCTCGAGTGTGGCGTTCACCTACTTTAGCATGTACACCTTGTTGAGGTTTTTTGTTTATTTATTAAAAGTTTTATTAATAGCATGTGGTAAGTAGAGTTTACAACTTTAATATCCTGATTAGATAATTCTATAAATTGTTAGTGTAGTTTCCTATTGTTGTTATTTGTGAGTTTGTTTTGCTCGGTTTCTAGGGGAGTTTCCCTACTGAGCCAGTGACTTGTGAGGCTTACCCCCTACTCCTTTCAGGTGAGGGAGAGCAGGAGGCTTCTCATCCTACGTCTAGTTCTGAGCCGCACTGTAGCGGAGCATGGTCTGCACCTCCGGTAGTGTAATCTACTATCTTTGTGCACCTCGGGGTATGCCCCAGGTTGTTGATGTAGGTGTGTCTGGCTACAGTTGAGAAATGGCTATGTAAATTCCTTGTAAATTTATATGAGATGACAATCTTAAATATATTTCAGCACTTTCCTTTATATTTCTACGGACTTGTGAATGGTATCCCTTGCGAGGCTTCGGCCCGTTCGCGGGAGGCGGAGTCGGATCAGGTACGTTATTAGGTTAACGGGCTGGACAACGAGGACCGCTACACTAGGACTATTTTAGGGATATATATAGGTCTTTTAATATTTATCTTAACCCTTTTACTAATTATTACTATTTTTAGTACGAATTTCACTTAATTAGCTCCCATCCCTTGATGGGCTCTTCACATTTAGGCCCATTCTATTTTGTTTGGACCACTAGTACAACCCATTCCCAATTTAGCTTAATGGGTTTTTGATTTAATTCCCTTTTTATCCAATTATTTCCTCTTTATTCTAATTTAATTCTATTTATCAAATTTATTTAATTAAAATTTTATTTTATTTAGGATTTTCAAAATCAAGGTTGCTACAGCTGATGTCTCTGCCTGAGTGATTCGGCAGGGGGTCTGTTTATGTGATTCGCAAGAGGCCTTGCAGACTCACAAGGCTCTTGGTCACTGATTCTGCAGAGTACCTTGCCGATTCGACAGCACTGCTCTCAGGTCTGTGCGATTCTGCAACACTTGTCGTGTATAGAACGCGAGATAAACAAAAGGTACGAACACCGAGACGGGGCGGGGTGACATTCATACCATCAAAGAATCATGTTCAGGCCCAGACAAAGCATAGATATCGGGTTATCTAACCTTTAGTGTCTAGGGCGTCAAATCACTGCAATTCTGCAGCACTGTTTGTATACGGTTCTCAAAACAGATGAGGAATTTGAGCTTCTGGTTGAAATGATATAACATTCAACATATGATGAAACCGTTTATAAGCTTAAACAGGGCCTAGATATCGATTATCCAACCCTTTGTGTTTAAAGCTTCATGGCACTGTGATTCTGTAGTAAATGGACAGTCTTAAACAAAACCATATCCAGTGAAACCCGGTCACAAGGAAGGAGGGAAATGCCTCCTACAAATCTTATATCATGTATGGTTGCATTGGAGCTTGAGATGGGGCCTAGACATTGGGTTGTCCATCCCATTCTCTCTCAGACTCACCATCTCAGCGAATCTACAGCATGCATTCCAAAGGGAAAAGACAATGACGAGGGGCACTGGGCAACAACTCGGCTGTTCTCAAGCCCAATATATGAGGCATAGGTATTGTTTTACCTAATCTCTCGGGATTGGATCCCCAGCCGCCATGGTGGATGAGCAAAACCCAAAGGAAAAATATAAAAAAAAGGGGAGCTATCTCTTAAAGCTGAAATGATGGAATGGAAGGAGGGTGTGCACACAATAGGCTCCCCATATCCCTCACCCGGCTTCATCTATTCAGAAAGGGTATGGCTATGGGTAGAACTCTCATGGCTTGTGGAGAGAGATGAGCCAAGAGGTACCCAACAGTGCCTATTTACCCCTTGGGAACAAGGTGGGCATCAAATTGCCTTCCTTATTGCCCAAAGAAGATTGGACGTCGGGTTCTCACAGAGAGGAGAAAGATGATAAAAAAAAAGGGAAGCAGAAACGCAACTCATGCATATCAAAGACAATAATGGCTAAAAAAGGAATCCTCACGTCAGCACTTATATTGAGAAGATCATCACTGAGTAAAGTAGAAAATGCATTTAAATACACTTCTATGGTCACCCAAAGTGCATTAGAATCGATGCAGCACAAAGAGCAATAAATGAAAAGAAAGCTTTTTGTTAGGAGGCTAAAGGATTACAAGAGAGAGAGGAATAAAAAAAAACACAAGTGTAGCAACCTTGATTTTTAAATCCCAAGTAAAATAAAAATTAATTAATAAATGTTATAAATAGAATTAAATTAAATGAAGAGGGAATAAAGTGAATAAAAGGAGATTAAATCAAAATCCATTAAGCTAAATTAGGAATGGGTTGTAATAATGGCCCAAGCATGAAAGAATGGGCCAAATGTGAAGAGCCCATCATGGGATGAGATAATTAAGCTAATTTCGTACCTAATTAATTAATAAATTAAAAAGGGGTAGATAAGCATAAAATTACCCATAATTATCCAAAACAAGAGCCCTCAACCCATCCTAACCCATTGCCCATGGAATTAGACCTCTCCCCATCCCATTAGGTGGATAAATGCCAAAAAATAGGATGATAAATATGAAAATTCGGAGTTGGGAGGAGAAGGAAGAGTTTTAGACTAATAGGACTCTTACACTAGCTAAAACACTTCTAATTCGTCCCTACCAAGCCATAACTCATTGTTGGAGCTCTGGAGAACGAGGAGAGAAGGCTGAGGATGAGGAGCAAGGAGATGAAAGGCTTGGAGCAAGGGGCTTTCTTCTTCCTCTTCGTCATCAACCCTAGGTTTCCATTACAGTAAGAAAAGGTAGGCAATCTCTTAAGCACAAATCAATTAACTTCGGCCATAGGTAGCCTATACATCCATCTATCAAAGTCCTATGATTTCCCTATTTTTCGTTGCTCCATAAGGGAGAATTAAATGTCCTAATCTCTATCATCTCCTTGTACCCGAATCCACAAGATTGTTTTCAATCCACGCATGTACTTAAATTCCATGCCATGAAAATATTCTCATAAATACTACATACTGTTAGCTTCCAAATGCCTTTATTTTCTCTAATTTCCATTGTGTATGCGATACTAATAAAATCGTTCCCATGACTATGCATGTTTAGGTCACCAAAATGTACCTTATTAAAACATGCACAAACCTTGTCAGTTTCCTAATTACTCATGCCTGTTGATAGATCTATGAGTCTACTTTCATTTAAAACTGGGTTCATAATTTTTAGATCATCGTGCTATTTTATATCGATTTTATAAGTGTCCTATGTCATGCATGGGAGGGAAGGACCAAACCCAAAAAGGGCAAAAACCCCTTTTCTGGGTCGGGCCGCCCTTCTGAAATCGCGGCGGCGAGACCTGTCGTGATATCAGAAGGGATACGGCCGGCCAATCCGTCACGTTATAAACGCGGCGGCCTGCGCCGTCGCGATTCTCTCTTGGCCCGCGCTAGGCCGGTCGGGTTAAAGGGACGGGCCTGGACCGCCAGTCACGACATGAATCGCGACGGGTACACCAGACGCGTTTTCAAGATTTCGGCCAGAACTGTAAATTTCTTTTATGCCCCTGTTGTTTATGCTATTTAGCTATTGTTTAGCCTTGATTAAACACTATTATAAATATTTCAACCTGATTAATTAATAATGGGCAATAATTATATAATTCTAATTAATTAAAAGCCAAGTGCACAATCTCTCATGCTCTCATGATTAATTACACGTGCACACACTTAACACAAATGTTTGCCATTAAACTTTATTAAATTACTCAATAATATATCTTGAAATTATTAAGTGTAATTATTTCACTCAAATTTCCCTATTATTTAAATGACACTTGTCTTCATTTTATTCGCGTGATTTTTATACCGTTGTCACGTCCCTCTGCCTTCGAGGACTCGAGGCAAGACGAACAATGTTTCATTACACACTTTTCTTGGTACAGACCACCTCTCCGTTGGGAATACTCCTGACTGGACCAGAGACTCCTTGTCAAGGCCTACATAAGTCTCCTTAGCTTTGACGCACGTCCATTGCTGACGAGCTGGTTGTACTCTTAAAACTCCTTACACTCTTAGGGATCAGCACGATCCAACAGCCTTAGTGTGTCCTTCTTACCTTGGGATCACGCCAGACCATCTAGATTGTGTTCATAGCATGGCTTATGGGCGGATGTGACTTCTACCTGACTGCCGGCACCCGACCTTGTGACGCTATTTTACGAATATGTCACTATTCTCATCTACTGTCTCTATACTCTCATCTGTTCGCGTTCTCTCTACTCTCTCGTCTATTCGTCTACTATTCTCTTCTATTCTTGGTACTCTATTTGTCCATCCCTATGATTGTCTAAGATAAGAAATATAACTTATGCCAGTGCAATAGGGCCCGATCAGATCCTGGGACAAGTGCCCGAAAAGTGCCATTTGCCCATGGGAGTTAAAATGATCAGGATGTTGGCATACATCCAGTGCCATTATACTATCAAGAATTAATCTATGACAATCAATTAGTTCAATCTAAGACAAGTGTTATCTATTCAAGTGCTATCGTTACTAGTGCACTGTTGTGCAACTTTACGTGCTATATCGTTACATGGCCAATTCTTTATCGTACTTGTCGTGCTATTTTCCTCGTACTGGTGCTATCGTTCTCTTATTATCGTTACCTTGCTCTACATGACTGTGCTCTCTATTAATCCTGCCATTTCAGACATTAATCATTTAAAGCATGCTTGTTCTCATGAGATATTAAGTCCTACTGGACATTATTCGCTCATCTTACATCATTATTTCATGTGTTTCAGGTGAGTCTGATGGGGATTACCACACTCACGAGGAAGGGAACGAGGATGATGTTCAGGAGTGACCACTATTTCAACAACCATTGTTTTCTAGTTAGTTGGCTAGTCATCAGTTAGTCATTATGTAATAGTTTAGATTTGAATAAAGTACTCTGGGCCCTAGTTTTGGCTCTGATTATTGAATGTAATAGTTAGATGATGGAATATTAATGAAGTTGGATTTCATTTGGTATTATTCCAATTGTGCCATGGTTCGATGTTTATTTATCGCTCTGTACTATTTAATAACTGTAATTCTATTATGATATTCCACGTCGGGGTGTTACAGTTTTGTGGTATCATAGTGTAGGTTATTCTTAAGTATTGGATGATCTAGGTTGACCTGCCTTAACTTAGAGTCTAATTCCATACCTATGTGAGAGATGGGTAGAACCATGGGTAACAAGATAAAATAAACTCACACATGCACAAACTTAGTGCAACCTTATTATCTTACATTAAACAATCCATTTTGAAGGAACTTAAGACACTAGAAATGGCAGCGGAGCGTGCACAACTCCGTGACATGCAGTAGACCATTCAGCAGCTCACTCAGGCATTACTTCAAGCTGCTGGAGCTGGTGGTGGTAACCGTGGAGCAGAAGATCTGCACAGAAACTTCTGTAATCTGAACCCGCCTCGTTTCTGTGGGACCACTGATCCGGACGAGGCAGAGAATTGGCTTAACGGGATTGAACGCATTTTCCGCGTCATGTAATGCGCGGATGGAGACAAGCTACTACTTGCAACATTTCAGTTAGAAAGGGGTGCTCGTGCGTGGTGGGAGTCCGTCGAAGCGACTAGAGCTGATGCACAATTTACTTGGAATGAATTTAAGGAGCATTTCAACTCCAAGTATTTCTTTAAACGAGTCCAAGAGAGGAAGGCATCAGAATTTGCCGCACTTAAGCAAAGGAACCTTACAGTCGCCGAATATGAAGCACAATTCTCACGATTGTCATGATATGTCAATCATTTTGTCGGCACAGAAAGAATGAAGGCGAAGCACTTTCTTAACGGGCTCAGGCCCGCATACATCACTCAACTGGCACCATTAGACATCCAGACTTATTCAAAAATGGTCAGAAAGGCACAACTGCTAGAGGATGCGACCGACCTCACCGATCGCATCAAGGTAGAATGATCAAAAAGGAGCAGACATCTGGAGCACCAAGCAAGCACACCAACGGCAAGAAAAGGCTGTTAAGCATCACTAACGGGCCAAGCCAAGAGCAGAAGCCCAAAGTCTTTGCCCCCACTGCACCCAACAAGCCCAGGTGCAAGCACTGTGACAAGCTAGGTCACACTGCCGAGGAATGCTGGAGGAAGGTAGGCGCATGCCTACGTTGCGGGAGTCGAGAGCATCACATTCCTGATTGTCCCCTGTTGAGGAAAACGAGAAGCGTCCTACGGGATAGAAGAAGCCAGGCCGACTGCAGGCCCTGCAAGAAGTAGAGACCACCGAGGAAGGTGGAGTCGTGGAAGGTACTTTACCAGTTTTCTCTCAGTCAGCTTTTGTTTTGTTTGATACTGGCGCAACACATTTGTTCATATCACAAGCATTTGCTGATACATTAAATGAAAAACATGCATCCATGGAATTTGAATTGCCAGTCACTACACCTTTGGGGGAGAAAGCTCAATTAAACAAATACTTTCCATTAGCTGATGTGACGATTGGTGAACTAAACCTAAGAGCCGATCTGATCTGTATGCCCATGGAGGGCTACGATGTCATTCTGGGAGCCGATTGGCTATCCACTTATGGGGCTTGTGTTGACTGTAGAAGAGGGAAGATAACATTTAGTGAATTCCCTAAATTGACCTTTACGGGACGTAGACACAAGAGGCACTTGTCTCTCGTCTCTGCTATTAAGGCGCATAATATGATAAGGAAGGGCTATGTGGCATTTCTCGCCGCAGTAGTTGTTGAAAAGAAAGCATTTAAGATATCAGACATACACATAGTGCAAGAGTATCCTGACGTGTTCCCCGATGAGCTGCCAAGCATTCCACCTGAAAGAGATGTGAATTTCTTGATTGATCTAACACCTGTAGCTCCACCGGTGTCATGCCAACCTTACAGAATGTCTCCTGCTGAATTGAAAGAATTAAAGGAACAATTAATGGAACTACTAGAAAAGGGATTTATCAGACCAAGTACTTCTCCTTGGGGAGCACCAGTGTTGTTTGTCAATAAGAAGGATGGATTCCTGCGGCTATGTATTGACTACAGGCAGTTGAATCATCTAACTATGAAGAACAATACCCTCTACCTCGTGTTGATGAGTTATTTGATCAGATATCAGGAGCTAAATACTTTTCTAAGATTGACCTTAGATCGAGATATCATCATATGAGAATTAAGGATGCGGATATTTACAAGACGGCTTTCAGGAGCAGGTACAAAATTATGAATTTGTAGTCATGCCTTTTGGAATAACCAATGCTCCTGCAACTTTTATACAATTGATGAACAACATTTATCGGCCCTACCTCGACAAATTCGTCGTGGTGTTTATTGATGATATTCTTATATACTCAAAGACCATGGAGGAGCATCTGAGGATCGCTCTGCAGATCTTGCGCGACAACAAACTCTACGCCAAATTGAGCAAGTGTGAATTCTGGCTCGAGGAGGTGACATTTCTAGGACAGGTACATAAATTATGAATTTGTAGTCATGCCTTTTGGACTAACCAATGCTCCTACAACTTTTATACAATTGATGAACAGCATTTATCGGCCCTACCACGACAATTCATCGTGGTATTTATTGATGATATTCTTATATACTCAAAGACCAGGAGGATCATGAGGAACATCTGAGGATCGCTCTGCAGATCTTGCGCCGCAACAAACTCTACGCCAAATTGAGCAAGTGTGAATTCTGGCTCGAGGAGGTGTCATTTCTAGGGCATGTTATATCCAAGGATGGTATCGTTGTCGATCCTTCCAAGGTAGAAGTTGTACTCAACTAGGAGAGACCGACCAATGTCACTAAGATCAGAAGCTTTCTTGGACTGGCTGGCTATTACAGGCAGTTCATAAATGACTTCTCCAAGATAGATGTACCTCTTACTCGCCTTACGCAAAAGGAGAACCCCTATGTCTGGAGCAAGGAGTGCGAGAAGAGCTTTTAGACATTGAAGCAATGTTTGACTTCTGCACCTGTCCTCACATTGCCAGCCGAGGGAGAAAAGTTCTCAGTTTACACTGATGCATCTGGAATCAGTATAGGCTGCATGTTAATGCAGAATGAGAAAGTGATAGCTTATTCATCCAGACAGTTGAAGCCTCATGAAGTTAATTATCCTGTCCATGACTTAGAACTCATTGCAGTGGTGTTTGCACTCAAGATATGGAGGCATTACTTGTACGGAGAGTAATTCATTGTCTACTCTGACCATAAAAGTCTGAAGTATCTATTTTCCCAGAAGGAGCTCAATATGCGACAAAGGAGATGGCTGGAATATCTAAAGGACTTTGATTTTAATATTTAATATCACCCTGGTAAAGGTAATATAGTAGCTGATGCACTTAGTAGAAAGCCAGTAGTGTCATTATCTTGCTTAGTCATGGGCGAGATGCAACTATTAGAACAATTCGTCAGTCTGGATTTAAATATTGAGCAGAGAGGTGATCAGGTGTTGGTGGCTAACCTTAGAGCTCAACCCGACATCTTTGTCGAGATTAGGGAACAACAAGCTAATGACCCATTCTTGGTTCGAATCAGGGAAACCATAGCCGACAGACCCGATTTCTCCATCACTGAGGATAGGAGACTGTTATTTCAAGCCAGGACATGTGTGCCTGACAATGAAGAGTTGAAAAGGAAACTGATGGACGAAGCCAATAAGACAAAGTATACAATCCACCCAGGTGCAACCAAGATGTACCAAGACATGAAAAGGTCATTTTGGTGGCCCAACTTGAAGCGTGAGGTGGCTAAGCATGCCGCGCACTGCCTCACATGTTAGCAGGTAAAAGTAGAACACCGACGTCCTGCGGGTGTACTCAGACCCCTGGACATACCTAAATGGAAATGGGAGAGTATCAGCATGGATTTCATCATGGGTTTACCTCGAACTCGTGGTGCACTTGATGCTATCTGGGTCATAGTGGACCGTTTGACTAAGTCCGCACACTTTCTAGCAATTAAGAGTACCTGGAGTGTAGATGTACTTGCAGCATTATATGTAAAGGAGATAGTGAGATTACATTGAGTTCCTGTATCCATAGTCTCAGATCGTAACCCTCGATTCACATCTAGATTCTGGAAGGGACTTCAGACTGCTTTAGGCACAAAACTCAATTTTAGCACAGCATTACACCCACAGACAGATGGGCAGAAAGAAAGAACAAATCAGATTGTGGAAGACATGCTGCGAGCCTGTACTATAGATTTTGAAGGGTACTGGAATGAACAATTGTCACTAATAGAATTCGCCTACAATAACAGCTATCAGGCCAGCATTAAATGGCTCCATTTGAAGCATTATATGGAAGAAGTTGTAGATCACTAGTCTGCTGGAATGAGGTAGGTGAACAACAATGGTTGGGACCAGACATGGTACAGAATACCAACAGAGATATACAGATCATCAAAGACAGGATTAAAATAGCTCAGTCCAAGCAGAAGAGCTATGCAGACAAGAGAAGAAGGGACTTGGAATTTCAAACTGGAGATCATGTATTTCTTAAAGTATCCCCGACCCGAGAATTTCAAAGGTTTAGGATGAAAGGTAAGTTAAGGCTGAGATTCATAGGACCATTCGAGGTACTAGAAAGAGTTGGCGAGGTGGCGTACCGTCTAGCACTACCTCCTCAGTTTTCCACCGTACACAACATTTTCCATGTATCTATGCTAAGGAGGTACATGTATGATCAATCGCACGTAATTAGCTATGATGATATCATCTTGAACAAAGATATGACCAATGAAGAGAAGCCGGTGAAAATCTTAGACAAGAAGATACAACAGCTTCGGAACCGACCCATATCAATGGTAAAGGTGCTATGGAGAAATTACGAAGTCGAAGAAGCCACGTGGGAACCCGAAACAACAATGCGAGGGAATTATCTGGAGTTATTTAGTAAGTCATTTCTTCCTCTTACGATCATATGAATTTAGGGACCAAATTCTTTTAAGAGGGGGAGGATGTAGCAACCTTGATTTTAAATCCCAAGTAAAATAAAAATTTAATTTAATAAATGTGATAAATAGAATTAAATTAAATGAAGAGGAAATAAAGTGAATAAAAGGGGATTAAATCAAAACCCATTAAGCTAAATTAGGAATGGGTTGTAATAATGGCCCAAGCATGAAAGAATGGGCCCAAATGTGAAGAGCCCATCATGGGATGAGAGATAATTAAGCTAATTTTGTACCTAATTAATTAATAAATTAAAAAGGGGTAGATAAGCATGAAATCAACCCATAATTATCCAAAACAAGAGCCCTCAACCCATCCTAACCCATTGCCCACGGAATTAGACCTCTCCCCATCCCATTAGGTGGATAAATACCAGAAAATAAGATGATAAATATGAAAATTAGGAGTTGGGAGGAAAATGAAGAGTTTTAGACTAATAGGACTCTTACACTAGCTAAAAACCTCTAATTCGTCCCTACCAAGCCATAACTCGTTGCTGGAGCTCTGGAGAACGAGGAGAGAAGGCTGACGACGAGGAGCAAGGAGAGGAAGGACTTGGAGCAAGGGGTTTTCTTTCCTCTTCGTCATCAACCCTAGGTTTCCATTACAGCAAAAAAATGTAGGCAATCTCTTAAGCACAAATCGATTAACTTTGGCCATAGGTAGCCTATACATCCATCTATCAAAGCCCCATGATTTCCATATTTTTCGTTGCTCCATAAGGGAGAATTAAATGTCATAATCTCTGTCATCTCCTTGTACCCGAACCCAAAAGATTGTTTTCAATCCACGCATGTACTTGAATTCCATGCCATGAAAATATTATCATTAATACTACATGTTGTTAGCTTCCAAATTCCCCTATTTCCCTAATTTCTATTGTGTATGCGATGCTAATTAAGTCGTTTCCCATGACTGTGCATATTTAGGTCACTGAAATGTAACCTTATTAAAGCATGCACAAACCTTGTCCATTTCCTAATTACCCATGCTTGTTGATAGATCTATGAGTCTACTTTCATTTAAAACTGGGTTCATAATTTTTGGATCATCGTACGATTTTATATCAATTTTATGAGTGTTCTGTGTCATGCATGGGAAGGAAGGACCAAACCCAAAAAGGGTAAAAAAAAACCCTTTTCTAGGTCGGGCCTCCCTTCTGAAATCACGGCGGCCTGCGCCGTTGCGATTCTCTCCCGACCCGTGCCATGCCGGCCGGGTTAAAGGGACAAGTCTGGACCTCCCGTCGCGACATGATGAAGCGCGTGGCATTGTTGATTGTACACTTTCGTTGTCGAGAGTTCCGTGCACAAGTCAATATGCTCACCTTCTCTAAACTGTCTCACAAATTTAAAATCACAAAGATGAACTAATATAGTGGTGAGAACAAGTCATTTCCACAGGGAGGCTGAATAGAGTTTGACTTAAGAGACTGCAATCCTAGTGAAACTATGCACTGCAAGATTCCTCACAACTCAAGGATCAAATAGAAAATAAGAAACAGAAATGTAAAATTGCAAACTCAAATTTCTACTGCTACTATGCAAATAAGCACCAACAAGACTTAAATTCTCAATGCGTTGAAATTGAAGTAAGAACTCTTGATAACAGGTCAACTTAAGTATTCTTAGAACAATATGAACTATAAGCAATTCAGATCACTATACCCTCACAGCTCGAGGGATGAAGAACAAATCAATAAAGAAAATATAAACTGCACATCAAACTTCCGATCTGTCCAGAGGAAAGAGATAGAACACTAACGAAATAGAAAACTCAAATCAATAAAAACAGAAAAGGAGCCAAGCTCCCTGGTCGCTCAAATCTCTTTGAACCTCTGGAAGCTCTCTGCTACACATTCCTCCGGGAACTCCACAACTCACAAACCTCTGATGGTCCTGTTCCCAGAAGCCGATCTCTCCCAGCCCTCATAAAAGAAATACACAGAAACTATCAAATTTCCCAGTAGAAGAATAGAAAGAGCAGTAAAACCCCTCTATCAGTAGCATCAATCACAGAACGAGCTAAGTATATGGGGAAGAACCCTTGATTCCCTTCCCAGCAACCAACAACAGAGAAGAAGAAAAAAACCCCAAAAATTTGCAGCAGCCCCTCGAATCCCTCACAGAGCAAAGAAGAACAGAACAAAGAAGAAATGGCCAATTGGAACCTCTGGAACACAGAAGAAATGGAAGAAAACACCGAAGAAATGGAAAGATCAGCACAGAAGAAATGAAACAATCCACGTGTAAGAAATAAGAAACTAAACTCCACTAGATCAAGCCATGTAAACGTAGAAGAAAGGGACAAGCAATTGCAAAAATGAAAATGGACAAAGCAAGCTCCAATGGATCAAACTCTCCCAACCCTCAAACTCTTACAGATCTGAAAAGAAAAATACAGAAAAAAATTGCTAGAGAAAACCTCCACCCAACCATCTGAACTCTGAAAGAACAGAAAGAACTAAGAAAAATTCTAAAAGTCGAACCCCAACATCTCAACAACTCTCACAGCTCTCATTTCTGGAAGAACAGGAAAAAAAAACTAAGAAAACCCAAATATCGAACTGGCGAAACCCCTGGAAGCTAAAGAAAAATATAGAAAAAAAATGGCAAACTAAAATCCTAAAAATTTCACAGGCCAAGCTCCTTGCTCTGAGGACCTTGGGGTCCTTTTATAGACTTCCAGGCGCCTCTGTTTCTGCACTTCTTCCCGCCCAAATCCTACAGCGCACCACATCCGCATGCCCCTCAGGTCATCCCACACAGCACTGCACACCATCTGGCCGCCTCCGCTTCCTGCTGCGCAGCAGCACCGCACGGTCGGCCTCCAGCTCACCCCATCGCGCCACCTCAGCTGGCGCTTAGCCCCGCCATGTTCCAGCTTCCATCCACCTCCGCTGCGCACCTTCACACCCGCCAGCAGCTCAAGTCACCAGCGCACAGGATCTGCACGCCCAGCTCCCAAGCGTTGTGCAACAGCTCCAAATCGCCCAGGACTCCATCGCTCGCCGAGCACCCCTCCAGCTGCTTCCAGCAGCTTCTGACCTGAGGAAGAAATAAAAGGGTAAGGTAAAGAAGGGTTTTATGCGTGGCGAAAAGGTGAGGTAAAAATGATTTTTATTTATTTTAATGGGCTTGGGTGGGGTATGTGGCTGTAAGATTAGTGGGATAATTAAAAGTATATTATTTATTAAATGGGATGGGGTGGGTTTATTTGAAAAACTCTTAAAAAAAATATTTACAAACATATACCTATCTACTATGAAAAGGTATTTACAAAATTTTATTGTGACAAAGATTATTTACAATATTTATTTACAAAAATTTCTTATGTACCTAGTTTGTCAAAACAATGACTTATTGAATCTAACGTGTATTCTAACACATTCTCAACTAATATGTTCAAAATTTTATTGATAGATGAAACGAAAATTAAACTAAAAAATGTGCATTATCTACAGACAAAGACGTTTAAAATTAACTGCATGTATGAAATTTAACGCTAAAAATTTAGTAATTATCACTCTCCCCTACTTGAACATTGCTAGTCCCTTAGCAATAAAAATTACTCCAAATATAAGACTAGAAGATATAATGTCTCATGCTAAACAACCATCATGTAAAAGATTAATGTGGATATGTGTCTTTCCTATTTGTAAGGGTTTATGGCAAGAAATTAGTGCACAATTTATAGCTCACTTAAGAGTTCACATCAGCCCTTCTGAAGCTTCTTTGTTTCAGCTAGTATTTTGAGATTAGATTGATTCGATAGAGAAGAAAAGAATTTGGAATAAGATCCTTGCTCAGTCAGATTGGGTAGTTTCTCTCAGTTCCATTCTGCCCATCTTCCTTGAGGATTATTTTTCTAAGTTGAGGACTTTGTCCCTTTATTTGCACTTTGTGCACTCAGGATTTTCTTTCTTTTCATCCACAATGCTGCAAAACCCATCACTTTTCAAGAGTAGAGTCCAACTTACTCAGATCGGGGCATTTTTCATGGATATATTTTTTTCTTTTGCTTTTGCTTTTGCTTTTGCTTTTACTTTTACTTTTCTTTTCTTTTCCTCTTAAAGGAAGGATGGACAGTCAGATTCCTTGATCACATGCCTTTACCTCCTTCACAATTCACTTAAGGGGAAGGGAGAAAATCAATCACCTCTCTCTACTAGCCTTGACAAATTTACTACATTTGGTTCAGTTAGTCTAAGTGGTTGTGTAGTGTGTGTATGAAAACCTCTTACCATAAATCTTACATAAGGTAGACAATAAGTACATGTAATCCTTTACTAGAGGCTACCTAACATGGATGTTTGCAAAGGAGTGTGACAACCACAAAATTTTAATGGTTAAAGATCATACCTAGTCTGGGATGCACAAAGCACACATTTTTATTCAAAGATGAAACATTGTGAATTTTTATTTGCATATATATACAAACTCAGAAGAAAAAGAAATGAAGCAATGTTTGGGATAAGGACTATGAATGCATGCTTATTCTACCTCTCCCCCTACTTATTTACAGGAAAAGAAAGTAAGACAGAGAATTACTTGATGAAGGAAATCTGTACACTTGGGTTGCCTCCCAAGAAGCGTTAAGTTTACCGTCCTCAGCCAGACGCCATTAGGCTTCATTTGGCTCAGCTAGCTTGGTATAATCCATTTTTAAAGAAGATGGGTTTTCAAAGAAATGTTTTAACCTCTGCCCATTAACATTGAATGATTGTCCAGTTTTAGGGTCAAGAATGATGACAACACCATTGTCATAAGCTTTGGCAACAGTGTAAGGACCATCCCATCGGGACTTTAATTTTTACGAAAACAGACGAAGCCTAGAATTGAATAGCCAGACCTTATCATGCACTTGAAATTTTTTTCTATGAATGTGTTTATCATGGAATGCTTTGACTTTGGTTATAGATCTTTGGCTTTGCTTTGTCTTATTCTCTCCCTTAAACCCTAGAGCACAGGGTTGGTTTACTGCTTTTTTCACACAAGATTCTTCCAAGGAGTCTACCACTAGACACTCTCTCCTTGATCATGGTGCCCAGATGCCTTAAAAATATTGATACTAACCCGCTCATCCCCAAATGATATATCCATCATCCCAGTAGCACAATTAATGTTGGCTCTAGCTGTAGCCAAAAATGGTCTACCAAGCATGATGGTGGACTAAGTTAATCCTAAGGAGTGTTCATGTCCAGAATGATGAAATCGGCAGGGAAGTAACAATCATTGATTTTTATAATAACGTCCTACTAAACCTTTAGGAGTGGTGACAGAACGATCGACTAGTTGAAGGACAACAGAAGTGTTTCAACTCTCCTAGCTTGAATTTCTCAAAAATGGCAGAAGGTAGGAGATTGACACTTGCTCCCAAATCCAAAAGACTGCTTTCAAAAGTGACTCCACCGATGGTGCAAGGAATTAGTGGAGGGCCTGAATCTTGAGCTTTTTATGGAGTTGATTTAAGATAATGGAACTCACAGTTTCGGGAAGAATGATGGGTTCAGTTTTATTCCTCACTTCACGTTTTGGAGTGCACATTTCTTTTAAAAAGTTGGCATAAGGCAGGCACATGCTTTATGGCATCAAGGAGAGGAATGTTGATGTGAACTTGCTTAAAGAGTTCCAAGAGTTCTTCATTACCATTTGGTTTGTTTTTAGATTTTGGCTTTAAAGCTTTAGGAAAAAGGGACTCTTGGAATGTAAAACTGGGTCTTCATTCATTTTGATTTTGTCTAGAGATTCTTCAGTCATTTTCTCTTTTTCCTTGGATTTTTCTTCTTCAAACATTTTCTTCCTCTCTTCTTCAATTTCAGTTTCAATTTCATTTTCTTTATCCTCATGCAATGTTGACATGTGTGGGTGAGGATTCATTCTGATTTTTCCACTTCTTAATGTTGACACAGTTTTCACATTTTCCACTTGGGGGCCCCTAGCTTGGGCAAAAGGATGATCCTGTTGTATAGGTTGATTCTGAATTTGTGGTGCAGGAATGTTCTGGACAAAAGCTTGTTGTGGGTTCTGTGGTGGAGGTGCATTTTGTCTAGCAGGTGTGGTCTGTACCCTGGGCCTGATAGTATTGCTGGTTCTAATAGAATTTGGGAGGGTTATTTCTTGGGTTTGCTATAGCTTGACTGGGCAGCTGAACGGACTCCCTCTTTGACATACATCAGCAATTTGGGACTCTATCCTTGCCAAATTTGTGTGGAAATTTTGATTTTGAGTTTGATATTGAGTTTGTTATTCTTGCACAGTTTGGCATAGAGTCACCATCATGTTTTGGAGTTGGTTCATTTATCGTCCCAAATAGGCTGAGGAGGTGGTGGTTGATATGAAGGTTACTGGAAATTGGTATGAGAAAATGATTTAAGTTTTGATTTCCTTGGACGTGTGGAGGTTTGGAGTAAGAAGATTGGCCAAATCCCGAATTCTGATTGGGATAGGATTGACCATACATGGATTGCTTAAAAGAAGGTTGAGAAACTTGTTCAGATTGATTTTTCCAAGAAAAGTTCGGATGGTTTCTCCAACCAAGGTTGTATATGTTAGAGTATGGATCATAGGACGGTTTGTAGAAGCCTTGAGCAGCTTGAACTTGTTCTTGAATAAAATGGGGTAATTGGGCAGTAGTGGGACAAGCATTGGTAGAGTGAGCTGGGCTAGCACACATAGCACAAGTTTCAGGTTGTTGAGAAAATTTGGGTGTGGCTTGCCCAGTGAAAGATAGTAGTTGATCAAATTTTTGTTCCAACTTCTGCTCTAATCTCTGATCAAGTCTAGCTATCAGATCTTCTACCCTAGAATCTGAGTCTCCTCTCCCTCTTACTTCATACATCCCCGCCTTCTTTACAGGTCCTAATGATCTCTCATAAGAGTAGAGTGAGGCATGATTGATAGAATTTTCACTCAATGTATCAAAAAGATTATATGCCTCATCCTCGCTCTTAGTCATAAATGCTCCTCCACCTGAGGCATCAACCATTTGCCTATTCGATTATGTTAATCCTTCATAAAAAGCTTGAACAATTTGCCACCTCGACAGACCATGATGGGGGTATTTTCTGAGCAACTCTTTCAATATCTCACATGATTCATGCATTAACTCTCCCGGTGGTGGGAGAATCCAGTTATAGCTCTTCTCATTTTATTGGTGCAGCCAATGGGGTAAAATTTCATAAAAAATTCCTGCTGCATTTTGGCCATGTTGTAATTGTTCTCTCTATTGTTCCTAACCAATATTTGGCCTTGTCTTTTAAAGAGAATGGAAATAGGGTCAATCTCAGGGCATTTTCAGTGAAGTTTTGGATCCTGACAGTGGAACAGATCTCTAGGAACTTATCTATATTCCTATAAGGGTCTTCATTGGGATTGCCATAAAAGGATGGAAACATCTGAATAGTTCTGGCTTGATTTCAAAATGATTTTTCGGAATTTTCGGTCTGATGCAAGTAGCAGGTTGATAGTTAGAAGGAAGAAGTACTCCTTCATCTGTCTGGGTGCAACCTCTCCATATTCCTAGCAATTTGGTTTTGATCTTGGTTGACCATCCTATGAAAGAATCTTTCAATCTCGTCTAAGGTTGATCCAAATCTATGTCCAGAGAACATCTACCAAGCATGTATAGTTGAAAAAGCCTTCTATTTATGATTTTTGAATTTTTAGATTTTTATTGATTTTTAAAATTTTTATGAACAAACACAAACAAACAAACACTTTCAAAACAAATTAACCTAACCACTAAGTGTTCCTTGGACTTATGTTATTTTTCTCAAAATCAGATTTATGCTTACTTAAGTCCAATCCTAACTCTTCTTGTACCGGCCAGGTAAGAGGTGGAGTAGAGGGAGGCCCCCCTTGCTTTCACAAGGACCAAATTAAATAACCTCTGACTCACTTAAGCATAAGCTTTTTAACCTCTAATCCTAGACACCAGACTTAAAGAGAAGTTTTGAAATTAAGAAAGGATAAATCTATTATGAACCCTAGGGCCAAGTCTACTGATTTTTATTGAAAGTTTAGGACAATGCAAGAATGTGAAAATTTTGTGATTTTTGGGCAAAGGAAAGGGTGATGAAATCCCTCACCTTATTTTTTTTAATGGGTGAAGCCCTTAAGCAGTCCCATTTAAAAATATGAAGTGCACAGATCAAATTCAAACAATGGGTTTTCTAATGCTAAGTCTAATGCATGAAACAAGAGATAGAAGACTCACCTTTCCCCTGCACTCTTCAATGCAAGAAAAGAAGTGGAAGTCAAATGACAATTAAATGATGAATGTCCTAAAATAAGTGATTCTAATCTTGAAAAGATGAATTTTTTAATTTGCAAAACGAACGGCTTTCATGAAAGAATGATTTGGAAGAAATTGTTTTTTAGATTTTAGAATTTTTTAATTTTTATTTGGTTTTTGAACTAGATGAAATGAAATTTAACTAAGAAAGTATAAAATGATACTATAAACTAATGTCAAACCACTCAAACCACAAAAAGTCCAATTATTACATGCCAACAAGAAGGAAATCTCTGTACATACACAGAGAGTACATGAAAACCTCACTACAAGCTTCTCTCACACTCCTCTATCTAAAATTCTGAATTAAAAGTAATTAGGAAAATAAATCAGCACGCTCTCCTCCTCCAATGGGTTTCAAAGGTCAAGCCCATCTCCATGTTCCACTCCTTGTGCAAATCTGAAATAAGAAGCCCAATAAAAAGTCAATGTAAAGCCAATGCAAATGAAATCAAATGAAAGCAGAATTAAATCAAACTCTAACGCCTCCCCAGCAACGGCGCCAAGATGAAGCGCGCGGCATTGTTGATGTACACTTCCGTTGTTGAGAGTTCCGTGCACAAGTCAATATGCTCACCTTCTCTAAACTGTCTCACAAATTTAAAATCACAAAGATGAACTAATATAGTGGTGAGAACATGTCATTTCCACAGGGAGGCTGAATAGAGTTTGACTTAAGAGACCGCAATCATAGTGAAACTATGCACTGCAAGATTCCTCACAACTCAAGGATCAAACAGAAATGTAAAATTGCAAACTCAAATTTCTACTGCTACTACGCAAATAAGCACCAACAAGACTTAAATTCTCAATGCGTTGAAATGAAGTAAGAACTCTTGATAACAGGTCAACTTAAGTATTCTTAGAACAATATGAACTATAAGCAATTCAGATCACTATACCCTCACAGCTCGAGGGATGAAGAACAAATCAATAAAGAAAATATAAACTACACATCAAACTTCCGATCTGTCCAGAGGAAAGAGATAGAACACTAACAAAATAGAAAACTCAAATCAATAAAAACAGGAAAGGAGCCAAGCTCCCTGGTCGCTCAAATCTCTCTGAACCTCTGGAAGCTCTCTGCTACACATTCCTCCGGGAACTCCACAACTCACAAACCTCTTATGGTCCTGTTCCTAGAAGCCGATCTCTCCCAGCCCTCATAGAAGAAATACATAGGAACTATCAAATTTCCCAGTAGAAGAAAAGAAAGAGCAGTAAAACCCCTCTACCAGCAGCATCAATCACAGAACGAGCTAAGTATATGGGGAAGAACCCTTGATTCCCTTCCCAGCAACTAGCAACAGAGAAGAAGAAAAAAACCCCAAAAATTTGCAGCAGCCCTTCGAATCCCTCACAGAGCAAAGAAGAACAGAACAAAGATAAAATGGCCAATTGGAACCTCTAGAACACAGAAGAAATGGAAGAAAACACCGAAGAAATGGAAAGATCAGCACAGAAGAAATGAAACAATCCACACGTAAGAAATAAGAAACTAAACTCCACTGGATCAAGCCATGTAAACACAGAAGAAAGGGACAAGCAATTTCAAAAATGAAAATGGACAAAGCAAGCTCCAATAGATCAAACTCTCCCAACCCTCAAACTCTTACAGATCTGAAAAGAAAAATACAGAAAAAAATTGCTAGAGAAAACCCCCACCCAACCATCTGAACTCTGAAAGAACAGAAAGAACTAAGAAAAATTCTAAAAGTCGAACCCCAACATCTCAACAACTTTCAAAGCTCTCATTTCTGGAAGAACAGGAAAAAAAAAAACTAAGAAAACCCAAATATTGAACTGGCGAACCCCCTGGAAGCTAAAGAAAAATACAGAAAAAAAAATGGCAAACTAAAATCCTAAAAATTTCACAGGCCAAGCTCCTTGCTCCGAGGACCTTGGGGTCCTTTTATAGACTTCCAGGAGCCTCTGCTTCTGCACTTCGTCCCGCCCAAATCCTACAGCGCACCACATCCGCATGCCCCTCAGGTCATCCCACACAGCACTGCACACCATTTGGCTGCCTCCGCTTCCTGCTGTGCAGCAGCACCGCACGGTCGGCCTCCAGCTCACCCCATCGCGCCACCTCAGTTGGCGCTCAGCCCCGCGATGCTCCAGCTTCCATCCGCCTCCGCTGCGCACCTTCACACCCGCCAGCAGCTTCAAGTCACCAGCGCACAGGATCTGCACGCCCAGCTCCCAGGCGCTGCGCAACAGCTCCAAATCGCCCAGGACTCCATCGCCCGAGCACCCCTCCAGCTGCTTCCAGCAGCTTCTGACCTGAGGAAGAAATAAAAGGGTAAGGTAAAGAAGGGTTTTTGTGCGTGGCGAAAAGGTGAGGTAAAAATGATTTTTATTTATTTTAATGGGTTTGGGTGGGGTATGTGGCTGTAAGATTAGTTGGGATATTTAAAAGTATTATTATTATTAAATGGGGTGGGGTGGGTTTTATTTGAAAAACTCTTAAAAAAATATTTACAAACATATACCTATCTACTATTAAAAGGTATTTACAAAATTTTATTGCGATAGATTATTTACAATATTTATTTACAAAAATTTCTTATGTACCTAGTTTGTCAAAAGAGTGACTTATTGAATCTAACGTGTATTCTAACACATTCTCAACTAATATGTTCAAAATTTTATTGATAGATGAAAGGAAAATTAAACTAAAAAATGTGCATTATCTACAATAAGGATGTTTAAAATTAACTGTATGTATGAAATATAACACTAAAAATTTAGTAATTATCACTTCTCCTACAACGTCAGCACCTTCAGCCACTAGAACAGTCCTCTGTCCACTACCACCATGCGGCGCCGAGGTGGACACCCCCTAAGCCTCCCCCTTCTACCCTGTGCGCGGCTACGATGGTCTACTTCTAGTGTGTGTTTCCCGCCATCACTGCCATCCTGCTGTGGGCTCCTTATTGGGCCAGACTAACATAAAATGCATGCTTGGATGGCCTTCGTACCCATGTGGCTCAGCTTCTCCTACACCGTCAGCACCTTCAGCCACTAGGGCAGCAGCTTTATCTTCCAGTGGAGCATAATCGACGACTCCGGTGCCTATGTCGCGTCTGCCTCTAGCCCCTGGCACCGCCAGCCTCATTGCCGCATATTGGATGAGTGCACCCACCACTCCCCTTTGCTAACCTCTCGAGACATACAAGAGTGTTGATGAGAAGCTACTTACATAGATGCATATGATTTGTATTTGAGTCGAGGTAGGTACATCTAACGCATATTGGGGTGGCACGACCCCGAACTTAACGCCACCCTTCACTCTAGGATGCGTCACATGTCAAAATGAAATGGAGAATTCAACATCTAGCCTATACATATTGCATGTGATATTTGCTTGATCGACTGGTTATAACTACACATTTTGATATAAAGTTCATAATAAAATATTTGATTTGTTGTACGTGGATATATAATAAATTATCCATCACATAAACAAGTAAAACAACGATTTTTAGGCTATTCACAAGTGTATTCTGTGTAATTCTTATTTAAAAAAAATCTAAAATGACATTTTTCTTTACTTACTCTATAAAGTTATTTTAATAGTTTTATTTATTAACATACTATACAAGCGTAGTAATCTGTTGATTTGGCTAGTACATATAGATACAACAAGGTTTGATGCCAGATGCAATCTTCCCAAATTCCTTTTTTGATATAGATTATATCTATATTTAAAAAAAAATAAAGTAAAAAGTTATCCCAAAAAAGGCTCAGTTGGCTGCATGGTCTTCGTTGATCCAGGCTGTATCCTATCTGGGCCAGATCAAGTGGCCATCGAATTGGATCGCAAGGGCCACCGTATCACTGGATCATGGCTGTATTCTAAATGGGCCATCTCAATTGGGACTGCGGGCCAGCCCAATTTGATAGATCGGAAGATGGTCCGCTCTCTCATCAGTAGATGCGCTCCATTCTAACTGGGCCTTGGTCCACAAAACAACACAAGTAAGATTTATTAAACGCCGCCTAAGCCTACAACCGTTTTCAAGATTTTATAAATATTTTTTTTTAAAATATATCTGAAAATTATTTTACTGAAAAATAAACACCAACAAGTCTTTCCAAGAAAATTATTTATGTGAGTACCAAATAGATAATTATATTTTTTATTTTTCTGTAAATGTTCTTTCTTAGAAAATATTTTTCTTATGAATATATTTTGTAACCAACCAAACGAAGCCATTGGCATATCCATAGTTCTAGTTTCCCATTAACATTATTAACTAGAATATTCGGGAGAAGCCTTGTGAGACCAGTTATGAAACAACTGTGATTTAAGGGGGTTACTTGGATTGTTTTTGACATGTTCGGGATTTGGTTTCAAATTTGAGAAGATTTCTGGGAAAATAAGTAAAAAAAAAAAAGGTTCAAATTTCCCCATCAATCCCATAGTATACAATTACACCTTAAAAGTGATACTTACAAGAAGAGACTGAAAATATATTAAGTCTAGATAAAAGTCAAAATCAAGACGACAATTCGTACAAACAAAGAAATGATGTTCCATGGATTATTAAATTTCTTCTCTCTAGATTAGTGGTGTTCATAATATGGTCTAAACCGAAAAATCAAATCGAACCGACCGATTCGATTCGGTTCGGTTCTGCTTCATAGGTCTCACAATTCAATTCGATTTCGGGTTGTATATATATATATATATATATATATAACGTTTGTAGCGCAGTTGGTTAACTGCCTGGGCACACGAGCCTCCATGTGGAAGTCAATTCGGGTCGATTCGGTTTAAAAAAATAAAGATAAAGCGGACCATGTTTACCCCTACGAGTCCAGACTTTCTCACCACCTAATGAGAGGATCATTACCATGTGCATTCTAAGATATGAATAGAGGAGCAGCCCAGTGGTCTTCATAATCGAGATGCGTCCCCTTGCACAGTGTTAAACGTGTTAGCCACCTATATATCGCTACCCAATGTACTCTCAATTATTTTGTGCTCATTAAGTACAGCAACATTTCCCAGTATTAATGATGTATCCATGAATACAACATAGCTTGTAAAATAGCTTCCAACTTCAGGGCAATATTACTTGAGAGTTATAAGATTTCAGAACTCTGAACTTGAGGTCTCTTGCACATATAAGGTTGGAATTTCAACTTAATCTCTTTAAAAAAACACTTTCAAGAATGAAGGCCTCTTTCCGCGTCTCAAATTGCACCCCAATTGTGAGAAGTTCATTTGTGCAAGCGATTGTCCTTGGCATATGTGATTCCTTAGTTGGGCAACAGTATGAGGAACACTTGCGGAATAAGTAGAATGTGGCAAGGAACACAAATAAAATCATGTCGACCTTGTTCTTCATGGGGTAAAGCAGAGAATGGCAAAATGAGAAAAAAATTGCTGGGCTCTTCTGCAACAAGTCTTGGATCTAGACTCGAGTTGTGTAGCTGAAGTAGATGTTGCATTTGATTTGGGTGTGGGGGCTGATCTTTTGGCAGATTAACGTCCAAGAATGCCAACGTGATGTCCATATATAAGAGTGAAAAGAGACTGAAATGCATGTGTCAAAGCTTGGATTATTTACTGTTCAAATAATATAACGAAAACGAAGAAAGGAATCCGGTTCTCCAGCAACAAGAGGTCGTTTCATAGATAGGAGAAAACCCACGCCCCATGAAGCTGGACCATCTCTTGCATCTCCTCCAAGATCCTTTCCACGAGATACACGATGATGAAGCAACCATCGAGTATGAGCATTTTCACAAAGTCATCCACATCCATGTCGATCATTTCGGAGTACTGCTTCCGAGCACGGGACTCGCACTTGTGGAACACCCTAAGGTAATCCCTGAGCTTGCTCTGTAACTGCGATTGAGGAGCTTTCTCAAGTACTTTCGCTTTATCTGCTCCATAAACACTCCTTGTCACGGTGGAGGAGACAGATGGAAGTGAGCTTGGGCTTATAGTCCTTGGCATGTTTCTCCCTCATGTAAGGATGAACCTTTCAGATCCAGTGTGGTTTGTCTTCCTGCAACATTTATAACTTGGTATAGATCTCAACTTCCAAGCCTCAGTTTTGTAACGAGTTAACTTAAAGTTAACTCAAAGTTAACTCAGAGTTAACTCAAAATGTAGTTTGGTAACAAAAAAAGTTAACTCATTAACTCACAATTTTCCAACCCACCTCTACAGGTGGATTGGAGTTAACTCAAGTGGTTAACTACCTTTTTCTCTTGGCGGTACACAACATTAATTGCTATTTTCTCTTTTCTCAACACAACATTAATTGCTACTTTTTTTTCAAGTCACTTTTTGATATGAAAGTGAGTTAACTCACTTTATCTTGCCAAAGCAATCCCAAGAGAAAGTGGGTTAACTCACTTTAGTTAAATTGAGTTAATACACAAGAAAACAAACTAAAAAATGAGTTAACCATGTATAACTTTAGTCATGGGTTAGAGTTAACTCTAACCCTAACCTATTGCCAAATTGAGGTCAAGTGCTCAAGATTAATGGTGGTCCATGAAGAAGAAGAGGCGGCGTCGGGGTCATTAATGTATGGGATGATCTCGCCAGTTGGCTACTCCCCATAGCAAGTAAAGATTCTCGTGGGTTCCTCTCAACCTCAGTGGCTTTGTCAAGCAATGTCATGTCTAGGACAATGACCAAGACATCTTGCTAACAGAGGCCCCAATTGTGGCTCTACCATGCAAGATGTCATTATGGCCATTGCAGATGTCTCTGGTCTGTGTCCATCTGCCAAGCACCAAAGAATCATGATGCATGAAGGTACACAGGTGGCGGTGGGTGTATAAGTATCATCGCCAGCTTGATGCTCTTTGAATGCAAGCGAAGCTTCTTAAGGGTTCGTCGGCTCCTCTGTCAGGTAATGACATGCCTAGGAGGACGGCACGGTTGTCTTGCTGTGAGTCATGGCAGCCAACTCAGCCCTTGTTTGTGCTTGTGGATCTGCTACTCCAGGCACTAGAGAAGCCATTGTGGAGGAAAACGAGAGCAGGGTTGCCATGCTTTGGCGGAGTAGTAAATGGAAAGACATGAGGGTTGGCATGTGCGCACAGTAGAGCGGTTATAGAATGGAGTGTGGAAGAGAAGATTTTGGAGTGCATTGTTTCTCGAGGCATCCACACTACTTATATATATGTAATGTTGGTGGTAAGTTGCCTCTAATCATTGTTTGTTTGCCACGTAAAATTAGAACTTGGTGACCCTCTGAAAAATGTTTGTTTGCCGCGCAGAATTAGAACGATTACAAGAATATTCAGAATATCATTTCATTACAACAGCCTGCGCATGCTCATGTGCATGGCTGGTATAACGTGAAGGTTAGTAGTGATTGTGGGAAGAATATTCCCAAGTTGACAGTGGGGGTGGTCATTGAGGAAGAATATTTCCAAGTTGACATGTGCATGACTGGTAACGAGAAGGTTAGTAATGATCGTGGAAGAATATTCCCAAGTTGACAGCCTCGGTGGTCATTGGGGATACATGTTGTTACTTTGGAGGTGCACATCGGCATTTTGGAGCGTGGTGGTGTTTTCCTGTTTGGGCTGGAGCCAAACGAACCTCCATTGGGAAGAGGGAAGACGGTCGCCGGTAGCGGACGAAAGCCTGCAGAAACCAGAAGAGGATCAGGGGGGCCCGGTTGAAGAACCGGGGAGAACCCTCCGATACCTAAGTCAGTATGAGACTGTAGAGGCTTGAAGGAAAGGGGGTTCTCGTGTGTGAATCGCGCGAGGGCGAGTGTGAGCGTCCAAGACGACATACCTCTGCATGGAGGTTACCTGGGCCTTTTTATAGGCGAAGGTGCTGAGGGCATGGGACGGAACATCCCCTAATGACGCCGGAAAGGGCACGCCAGTTAGCGCCCTTGGCGGGGAGTTACGCGTTGAGGCGCCCGTTGAGGAGCCCTTCAGTTAATGCTCCTCTTGAATGTGGGGCGCGTGTGGCGTAGCCGTCATAACCGCCACGAGGGGGTGAAGGGCTGCTCGGATTCTCCTGAGTGAAAGGTACCGAACAGGTAGCCAACTCGGTGGGCTAGACCTGCTGTTCGGTAGCTGAGCCCACTATTCAGTTGATGGGCCCGCTATTCGGTGCCTGGTGCCCGGAGGCACAGCTTGTGCAGACGGGGCCGCAGCGTGCTTCGAGCATGGTCTGTTCGGTAGGCTAGACCCGCTGTTTGGTAGCCGGCCCACTACTCGGTGCCTGGTACCCGGGCGCTACTTATGCCAGCGGGTCCATGGCACGATTCCTGTAGGGCCTGTTCGGTAGACAGTGTCTGAACCGAATAGGATGAGAGGTGTCCGGAGATCACCCTTGGAGACCCCTGAACGCTTTGATTACCAGAACGTGCTTGGAAGCTTTGAGCTGAATCCGAGGACACGCAGCATAAAGGCCGGAGCCCCGGCGCCTTGACGGGTCAAAAAGGGGCCGTGTGGGGCCTTGATGGGCCTGCAGGTCCAAGAGGCTAGAAATAGCCTCTACACTAGCCCCCCACCCTCTCTAGTCTGCTCGGGTGCTCACTTGAGAGGAGAGATGCTTTCATGCCTGCGGCGGAGCGACTGGTCGATCGCGACGAGGTGACGTCCTTTTGAGGAGCGCCTGTAAGCGAGGTCGGAGGCCTAGAGGCCGCTTTGGCGTGCGTGGCTGCCAAACTGGTGGCAAGTAAGGTTGCGCCCTCAAACGAGCGAGTCGCCGGGGCGGTTGGAGCGGACACAGAGTCCGATGAAGACTGCTTAACTGGAAGTATTGCAGTGTAGGGAGGTGAGTTCGGACGACGATGCAGCCGGCGAAGTGAGAGGAGCAGGGCCGACACCGCGAGACCGAGCTCGCGCTGCTCTGAAGGCCTTCGAGCTGAAACTTGCCGTAGCCGAAGTAGAGAAGAAGGCTGTCACCATGGTGCTTTACGAGGCAAAGGCTCAGGGAGTGGCAGCGTACAGATCCGGTCCCGAATTCCAGACGGATCTGGAGCTCTTCGGAGCAGCTTGCTACAAGGTTGGCGCTCGGCGGGGGCGGCATCACGATGGTGGATTATGCCCAGGAGGCCTTTGTCGTCGCTCTACAGGAGTGTCTTCGGAAGACACGGGACCCTCGCGTGGACGGGGTCCGCTTTGTGAGCTTCCAGGCTGAGCGCATGCCTTACGATGCCGAGGACGTTGGACCCTCCGACCGAGCTCTTTAAGTAGTGTTGTCCTTTTTCCTAGTTGTGTTCTGTTCGAATCGGGATTTGTCGGTGTCTAGAAGCTCGTGGGTTCTGCACAGGTCAAGGTGAAGAGCTCGTCGACCCAGGGTTGTACCGAACACCTCTGTATTAGGACGGGTACCAGGCTGGTCCTCTGAGCTGAAGAGCTCTTGACCAGGGGTTGTATCGTTCGTCCCTTACATAAACCGATAGAACATCAAAGAGCGAAGTAGGATGCTGAGTAGAGAGGCTTTTGTAAATAATAAGCCTTTAGATTTACATGCCAGGTTCTCGTATGGTTTTGCCACCGAGGATAGACAGCTTGTAGAAACCTCTTCCGAGAACCCAGATGACCTTATAAGGTCCTTCCCGTTTCGGGGCGAGTTTGCCAGCTCGGCTCGGCTGACGGCCAGACTCTCCTCGCACGCAGCATGGCATTGGGCGATGAAGAGGAGGTCAGCGAGGGTAGGCGGTTTCTGGACCCCGAGCGTCCTCTGAAGGAAACCATCGCGAGTGCCCCGGATGAGGGCACTGGTGGCCGAGGGGACGTCGGGGTGCGGGATGCGAAATGCTTCAGTCTAGAACCGCTTGATGTAGTCCCAGAGTGCTTCACCTTTCTTCTGCCGAAAAGACAGAAGAGTAGGCGTCGTGTGCGGCTGCGACCTCCTGCCCAGGAAGTTGTCCCGGAAGGACTTTTTCAATTGGTGGAAGGAGGAGATGGAGCCTGCGGGGAGGGCTTCAAACCATACCCGCGCAGCTTCCTTTAATGTGGCCGAGAAGGCCCAGCACTTGACCGCATCCGATGCTCCGTGGAACACCATGTGCGACTCGAACCCATGGACATGGTCCGCTAGGTCAGTGGTGTCGTCGAAGGGCGCGATGGAAGGTAGGGGCAGTTTTGGGGAGGCCCTGGCCTCCAGGATCTCAGCGGTGAACGGGGAGCGGAAGTCCATATCATCATCCAAGACTCTGCCCTCTGCCTTTCGGACCATCGCGTCCATGCGGCGCTCAAGGTCAGCAACGCGGCGGAGGCGTCTGACCAATTCCTGGCCGGAATGCGCTGAGCCCTAGCACCAGGACGTGTGGGCGTTGGTACCGACATCGGAACACAGGGGAGGCGGAACCGCCGCCAAACGGCGGGGCGAGTTGGCCTACCGTTCTGGTGTACGGTGTGCGAACGGGACCCTTTGAGACCGCCGGGGTGACGGTGCAGGAGGTCGCCAACGCAATGATTCCGCCTGCTGCTTCGACAGTGGGGGGACTATCAGGGCAGGCTGCCTAGCCAGTTGCACCTGAAGGCCCTGACAGACGCCCACGAGCTGCTGAACGAGGCCCCGGAGTTTCGCTACCTCCTGAGCGATTGCCGGAGTGCCAGCAGCGGGGCTGTTGTCAATCACTCTGGCGAGGGGAGTGTTGTCGTTGGTAGAGGGGGCTTGATCACGCGAGCCCGTGCGTGACTAGCAAAAGAGAGTTGCCCTATTGCCAGTAGGGGTGTTCATTTTTCGGTTCAACCCGAAAAACCGAACCGAACTGACCAGTTCGGTTCGGGTTAAACAATGTCACAGTTCAGTTCATTTCGCACAGGGAAACCGAATGAACCGAAATATATATTAAATATATTTAAATAATAAATAAAATCACCAAAGAAAGCCTAGCCCAGTGGCTAGCACCTTCTGTTCCATTGGGTGGTCCTGGGTTCGATTCCCAGGACCGCCCATCCGCCCTTTCTCTGTGTTTTTTTTTTCGGTTTGAACAAAAAATGGTCCAAACTGGACCAAAACGAACCATGAACAGCCCTAATTTCCAGGGTTCTGGTGAGAGGAACGTCCGCGAGCCATGGCCGATGTCGTTCCCATAGACGACGCCAAACTGTGGTGGTGTTTTCCTGTTTGGGCTAGAGCCAAACGGGCCTCCACTGGGAAGAGGGAAGACGGTCGCCGGTAGCGGACGAAAGCCTGCAGAAACTAGAAGAGGATCAGGGGGGCCCGGTTGAAGAACCGGGGAGAACCCTCTGATGCCTAAGTCAGTATGAGACTGTAGAGGCTTGAAGGAAAGGGGGTTCTTGTGTGTGAATCGCGCGAGGGGTTTGTGCGAGTGTGAGCGTCCAAGACACATACCCGCTGGAGGTTACCTGGGCCTTTTTATAGCGAGGTGCTGAGGGCATGGACATAATGTCCCTAGATGACCCAGAAGGGCGCGCCAGTTAGCGCCCTCGGCGGGATTACGCTTGAGTTGTTTGCACCGTTGAGGAGCCCTTCAGTTCATGCTTCCCTTGAATGTGGGCGCGTGTGGTGTAGCCATCATAACCGCCGCGAGGGGCAGTGCTGCCTATTCTCCTGAGTAGAAGGTACCGAATGGTAGCCCTCGGGTGGGCTAGATCGACTGCTCGTCTAGTGAGCTCGCTGGTCGTTGATGGGCCCGCTGTTCGGGGCCTACTGCCCAGAGGCACAGCTTGTGCAGACGGCCGCAGCGTGCTTTGAGCATGGTCGGTTCGGTAGGCTAGACCCGCTTTCGATAGCCGGGCCAACTGCCCGGTGCCTGGTACCCGGCGCTGCTTATTGGCCCCCAGCGGGTCCATGGCATGATCCTGCAGGCCTGTTCCGGTAAGATAACAATGTTTGAACAACAGGATGAGGGGTTCCAGAATCACCCTTGGAGACCCCTGACTCTTTGATTGGCAGAACGGGCCTCGGATGCTTTGGAGCTGAATCCGTGACCTTTGCATAAAAGGCCAATCCCCGGCACCTTACGTGTCAAAAGGGGCCGTAGGGACTCTTGAATTGTGACGGAACGCCTCGGCCAAGCCCGTTAAACCGATAACGTACTTGATCCGAGTCCGCCTCCCGCGAACGGGCCGAAGCCTCGCAAGGGATACCAAACCACAGTCCGTGTAAACATAAAGGAACACACCACATTTTATATATATTTCACAAGTTTACATAGCCAAATTTCCACAAAAACTAAAAAGAAGTACAAGAGCCTGGGGCATACCCCGAGGTACAACTGAAGAAAGTAAACAACTACAAAACTACACTGCTGGAGCTACTCTGCTGGAGGTGCTGACCCTGCACCGCTACGACGCGGCCCAGAACTGGACGTCGGACGAGACGTCCTCCTCGCTCTCACCTGTGGGGGTAGGGGTGAGCCTCTCTAGTCACTGGCTCAGTAGGGAACTCCCCCAAAACCGAGCGAAACAAACACCACGAGTACGAATAGTAAACAATACCAACAATTTATAGAACAGCTAAGCAGGTAAGTAAAGCTGTAAAAGTACTCACCGTCTGCCGACTACGAGAACAACAGTAATAATTAAACGGCAAACCAGTACAGGTGTACAAGCTAAAGTAGAGACAGCCAACACGAGCCACGTGAACTGGTTCGCGACACCAGAAACTGACTCGGACAACTAACACAGGTCTACCTCTCAGTCTCGCAGCCACGGACGAAAGGTCCAGCTGCCGCTCCACGTAAAAAGGTCAAGCAACTGTGGAGACCAACTAAACACCACCACCTGCAGACCACACGGTCACAGGCCCATGCCTGGCACCTCCAGAGACCCTGGCCTGGGCTCGCTAGAGTGAGGCACTGGAAAAGGACTAGCTGGGGACCAGTGTCGACTACTGGTGTCCGTACCCCCAACTACGAGCGCGCTACAAGTGACTAAAAACAAACTCAAGTGTCACTGTCCCACTGTCGTCTTTCCCTCAGCCGGACGTACAACTCAAACACAAGTGAGGGTGTCCAGGTCAGACGACACAGACCTCGACGGTACAGCACAAGTACCGGGACAAAGCCCCGAGCTAACAGCCTGGCTCACAAAGAACCTGGGGCACCCAACTGGAGAGGTAACCACGGTAGGCGTCGTACTACTCGCCACGTACACAGAACCACGTGCACGTCACACACAAACCACGTGAAACCTCACGTAAACCACAAGTAACCACGGTCCACTACACGTGAACCCAACTGACTCGCGTAAACAACACGCAGTCACCGAAGTAACAACTAACTGCATACCTTGTATGCTAAACACGAGAACCAAGTGCACTCAGTGCACCTCATGTGTCAACACACATGCATTATCGATAAATATTGTAATTAGCTTTCTGTTCATATACAGTACGGCAACATCGATTGCCGCTTACACCAAGTCAACGGCAAGGACCTGGCCGTTAACATCCTGGCTGAGGAGCTTGGCGACAAGCGATGTTGACGCCAAGTTCTCCGGCCATAACCCCTGCAGAAACCCTAATCCGGCTCTGCGGGCTTTCTAACTGTTCTAACTACTGAAAAACATGCAAATGCAATTCCTTTAGCATGCTAGAACCCAATACAACCCTTACAACATGCTTCGTACATAAACTACTCAAACCACCCATTATCCCCGCATGGTGCAACTATCATCAAACGCATTATCATGCTGATTCAAGTGGTTATGATGTGTTTTAATGTTTCTACGGAGCTACCAGGGTTCGTCCCCTACCTCAGAACGCGTTAGAATCTCCTGCAATCCCCCGGTTCACGCCGAGCCCTCCGCGAGCTCCCACGCGAATTGCACCACGCCGCGACGTTTCCTCGCGCAATTCAGCGACGCCACGCGTTCTACGATCGTCGACCAACTTCTGGTACCTGTTGGAAGCTTCAAGAACTCGGGGCACAAGCTGGGGCAAGAGGGAATGAGAGAGAGCTGAGAGAACTGCCCTCGGGTGAGCCTATAACCTGCAGAATTCTCAGGTTGGCGTCACCCCCTTGCCGCCAACAGCAACCGCCACCCTCTGCGTCCACATCTACTGCTGCCGCCAAGTTCATGCAGTAAACGTCCTAACCTGGACGCCAACAGTCAACGGCCACCCTGGCCGCCAACTTCAACTGAACAGCAGCAGTCCTATTTCATTTCAGGACCAACCCTGCTCTTCACCTGCTCAAACCACACATCCACACCATGCATTCCACACAACCGACTCACACTGGCCTCACAACGGCCGCCAAACCACAACACACACGATCCGCATGGATCCGAAAGCACGCGACGTTACATTACTATCATCTAAAAAGAAATTTCGACCTCGAAATTCATAACACAATTCAAAGTTAAACAACTCATACATACACACCTTTACAAGTACTATCATCTAAAAAGAAAATACACAAGCTTACTCAAACAGATAGGGATACCTTTAGCCATTTCCGCGGCCAACTCCCAGGTATCCTCACCACCCAATCTATTTTCCCATCTCACTTTAACTAGCTCAATTTCTTTATTTCTCAGCTTCTTTATCTTTCGATCTGTGATCTGCACCGGATACTCTGGCATAGTCATGTCCGGCCTCAGGTCACCACCTTGATATCTAATTATTTGAGCTGGATCTTCAATACACTTCTCAACATGGAGACATGGAAAATATCATGCACATCTGCAAAATCAGCTGGCAAATCCAGCCTATAAGCTGCTTCCCCAATTCTTTCAATCACCTGGAAAGGTCCCACATACCTTGGACTCAACTTCCAGACTTGCCAAATCTCATAATACCTTTACTCGGGAAACTCTCAGAAAACAAAATCTCCCACCTCAAACTGAAGTGGTCTCCTCCGCACATCTGCATAACTTTTCTGCCTACTTTGAGCTGCCTGCAATTTTTCTTTAATAAGCTTCCACTTCCGTGGTTTGCTGAATCAATTCAGGACCCACTAATTGCCTTTCTCCCACTTCATGCCAGTTCAATGGGGTTCTACATGGCCTTCCATATAAAGCTTCATACGGTGCCATCCCAAGACTGGTATGATAACTATTATATAGGCAAACTCAACCATTCCCAAATGATGCTCCCAACTACCTCCCCAAACTAAACAACAAGCTCGCAACATATCTTCAATTGTCTGAATAGTCCTCTCTGTCTGACCATCTGTCTGGGGATGATAAGCGGAGCTATACCTCAACTCAGAACCAATTACTTTCTGCAGACTTCTCCAAAAACCAGAAGTAAATCTTGGATCTCTATCAGATACAATAGTCTTCGGAATACCATGCAGTGGAACAATTCTTTCAACATAAATATTTGCCAACCTGTCCACTGTCCAAGACATACTTACTGCCACTAATCTGCATACCTTAGTCAATCTGTCAACAAACACCCATATTCCATTATGCCCGGAACTCGACCTTGGTAAACCTGCCACAAAGTCCATTGCAATATCATCCCATTTCCACTGTGGAATAGGCAACGGTTGCAATAGACCTCCAGGCTTCTGATGCTCTGCTTTAATCTGTTGACAGATAGCACATCTTGCAACAAATTCTGCTATTTCTTTCTTCATATGAGGCCACCAAAAATGCTTTCTTAAATCATGGTACATTTTAGTACTACCCATGAATAGTGTACCTAGATTTATGAGCCTCTTCCAGAACTCGCTGCTTCACCTCTCTCTCTGCAGGAACAAACAACCTGCCTCGAAGCCTGACCACACAATTATCATCAATAGAACTCCTTCCATTTTCACAATTTCAGGTACCTGCATCTGCTCTCTGAGCTTCAATGATCTGCCAATACAAAGACGGCTCTACTGCACTAGCAGCTAGAATTGCCCGTCGCTGACTGCTGGGCACATACAAGGAATTCTCTGCTACTTCTTCATACAACTTCCATTCTTTAATCATCATCAATTCATATATGCCTTTCTGCTCAAGGCATCAGCTACAACATTGGCCTTACCCGGATGGTAAGCCAAACTGAAATCATAATCCTTCAAATATTCACCCATCTGCGCTGGCGAAGATTCAAATCTTTCTGCGAGAAGATATACTTCAAGCTTTTATGATCTGTAAAAATCTCAAATCTCTCGCCATACAGATAATGCCTCCACATTTTTAAAGCAATACAACTGCTGCCAATTCTAAATCATGAGTGGGGTAATTTTCTTCTGCTGGCTTCAATTGCCTGGATGCATAGCTATCACTTTACCATGCTGCATAAGCACTGCACCAAGACCTCTCCTTGAAGCATCAGTATACAACACAAAACCACCACTCCCCGGTAATGTCAATAGGTGCTGATGTGAGTCTTTTCTTCAATTCCATAAACTTCTCTGACATTCACCGGACCACACAAAAGGCACACCCTTTCTGGTCATCTAGTCATAGGTGCTGCAATCTTAGAAAAATCTTGAATAAAGCGCCTATAATAACCTGCCAACCCCAAAAACTTCTAATCTCGGTTATTGTCTTAGGCACTTCCCACCTAGACACAGCTTCCACTTTACTCGGGTCCACTGCTACTCCTTTAGCTGAATAACATGACCCAAAAACTGAATTTCCTTTAACCAGAATTCACACTTACTGAATTTAGCAAACAGCTGGTTATCTCTTAACAACTGCAGGTAAACCTCAAATGAGCTGCATGCTCCTCTTCAGATGCTGAATAAATTAGAATATCATCAATAAAGACCACAATGAATTGATCTAAATATGGATGAAAAATTCTATTCATCAGATCCATAAAACCTGCAGGAGCATTAGTCAACCAAAAGGCATTACCACAAACTCATAGTGACCATATCTGGTTCTGAACGCTGTCTTATCTATATCCTCCTCTTTGATTCTCAACTGATGGTACCCGACCTCAAATCAATCTTAGAAAACACCTTTGCTGATTGCAACTGATCAAATAAATCATCTATCCTCGGCAACGGGTACTTATTCTTGATGGTCACATCATTCAATTTTCTATAATCAATGCACATCCGAAAACTTCCATCTTTCTTTTTCACAAATAAAACCGCGCTCCCCACGGGGAATGACTCGGTCTAATAAAACCCTTCTGCAACAACTCTTCTAATTGCTTTTTCAATTCTTTAAGTTCTGCTGGTGCCATCCGATATGGAGCTTTAGAAATCGGCATGGTACCTGGCAGCAACTCAATAGAAAAGTCCACCTCTCTGTGTGGAGCTAAACCAGGCAAATCTTCCGAAAAAACATCAGCAAATTCCCTAACCACGGGAACTGCTTCTATTGGCTGACTGCCTCTACCAAACTTACCGAGGCTAAATAAGCCACACACCCATCATTTATCAACTTTCTAGCTTTAATTGCAGAAATTAGAAACTTGGAGGTATAAAAAGGCATACCTTGATATTCAAACACTGCACCATTAGGATGACAAAATCTGATCCTTTTCTTTCTGCAATCTAACATTGCTCCATACATCTCAAGCCAATCCATACCCAGAATGATATCATAATCTGACAACTGCAGGGCATACAACCGACCCGGCATCTGGTTCCCTTCAATCATAACAGGAGCTTCATCTATATAGCTCGAAGTGAGTAAGAACTCACCTGAAGGAACCTCCACCACTAACTCACAAGACTTCTCTTCTAAAGGATGAGCTATGCAATCCAGAAATTCTTCGAAATAAAGAATGAGAGGCACCCGAATCAAATAAGACTCTTGCTGAATATTCATAAAGAGGTAAAGTACCTTCTATCATATTTGACGCCTCTGCCTGGGCTCGGGTGATAGCCATAACCCGGCCTCTCCCTCGCTGCTGCGGTGCTCCTCTGCCACGACCTGCCTGTGGCTGCTGGAACTGCTGAGGCTGCTGCTGCTGCACACCTCTGCCATACCCATACTCTCTTGCATAGGGACAATTGCGGATCAAATGCCCCGGCTGATTACAATTATAACATCTATACCCTGGAGGAACAATAGGCTGCCTGGCAGTGCTCTGCTGCGACTCCTCCACCTCAGGCCTACCTCGGCCTTGCTGCAACTGCTGACGACCTCCCCATCCTCTTCCTTTGCCTTTAATGCTTGCTTTAATTTCTGGCCCCATTTCCCGAACCAGATGAAGAAGGTCCTACTAACTGTCGCCGAAAACTACCTGAACCTGACTCGCCCACCTGACGAGTCCGAATAGACCTCTCCAAAGTAGCTGCCCTCTGCGCTGCTTCTTCCACTGTCTTGCACATGAGAGGTACTATCGCATCCTGCAATTCCACTCTCAACCTCTGATAAAATACTCAACCATCATATTATTATCTGAAACCACATATGGCGCATAACGGCTAAGTGCCATAAATCTCATCTGGTACTCTAAGACTGAAGAGTTACCTTGCTGAGAGTTCGGAATTGCTCTCTTTTTACTTGCTGCACTTGGATCGGAAAGAATGTATCATTAAATACATCAAGAAACTCCGGCCAAGTGATAGCTTCTTCCGTCCTGCCTGCAAAAGTGGTTTGCATCTTCAATCGCCACCATTCCAAGGCAAACCTCTCAACTGATAAGCAGCTAATACCACTCTATCCGCTGCCGGACACCTCATAGTCGCAAAAACTCTTTCAATTTCATGAACCCAATGCTCAGCTGTATCTGGATTCGGCCCTCCTGAATAAGTAGGTGGCTGCAATCTCAGAAATTTCTCCACCTGCATCACTGGTTCTTCTGCTATCAACACTGGTGGTGGTGGTGGCACAGGTGCTACAAAAGGCACCTCCACTCTCGGCGGAACTGGAGCAACAGGTACAGCCTCTCCATCCCCAGTGGCACTGCAACCGGTGGTACTGGCGCCTGCTGATCCATTCTTGCCCGAATATCCGTGAGGCTTTCCCAAATTCTTTCTATCATACGCTGGGTGCTTTCCTCCGGATCATCTCCTCCACCACCCCAATCTCTCCTATCAGCCATTTCAGAAATTTCTACATACACAAAACACCAGACAAAAATCAAAACCACAAATGATCAAAACCAGGGTCCCTACCAGCAGTGTATAATGACCGAAATAAGGCTATGTATCTTTCTAATTCCCTTATATTAACACGGACCTTGCTCTGATACCAACTGTGACGGAACGCCTCGGCCAAGCCCGTTAAACCGATAACGTACTTGATCCGAGTCCGCCTCCCGCGAACGGGCCGAAGCCTCGCAAGGGATACCAAACCACAGTCCGTGTAAACATAAAGGAACCACCACATTTTATATATATTTCACAAGTTTACATAGCCAAATTTCCACAAAAACTAAAAAGAAGTACAAGAGCCTGGGGCATACCCCGAGGTACAACTGAAGAAAGTAAACAACTACAACTACACTGCTGGAGCTACTCTGCTGGAGGTGCTGACCCTGCACCGCTACGACGCGGCCCGGAACTGGACGTCGGACGAGAAACGTCCTCCTCGCTCTCACCTGTGGGGGTAGGGTGAGCCTCTCTAGTCACTGGCTCAGTAGGGAACTCCCCCAAAACCGAGCGAAACAACACCACGAGTACGAATAGTAAACAATACCAACAATTTATAGAACAGCTAAGCAGGTAAGTAAAGCTGTAAAAGTACTCACCGTCTGCCGACTACGAGAAACAACAGTAATATTAAACGGCAAACCAGTACAGGTGTACAAGCTAAAGTAGAGACAGCCAACACGAGCCACGTGAACTGGTTCGCGACACCAGAAACTGACTCGGACAACTAACACAGGTCTACCTCTCAGTCTCGCAGCCACGGACGAAAGGTCCAGCTGCCGCTCCACGTAAAAAGGTCAAGCAACTGTGGAGACCAACTAAACACCACCACCTGCAGACCACACGGTCACAGGCCCATGCCTGGCACCTCCAGAGACCCTGGCCTGGGCTCGCTAGAGTGAGGCACTGGAAAAGGACTAGCTGGGGACCAGTGTCGACTACTGGTGTCCGTACCCCCAACTACGAGCGCGCTACAAGTGACTAAAAACAAACTCAAGTGTCACTGTCCCACTGTCGTCTTTCCCTCAGCCGGACGTACAACTCAACACAGAGTGAGGTGTGTCCAGGTCAGACGACACAGACCTCGACGGTACAGCACAAGTACCGGGACAAAGCCCCGAGCTAACAGCCTGGCTCACAAAGAACCTGGGGCACCCAACTGGAGAGGTAACCACGGTAGGCGTCGTACTACTCGCCACGTACACAGAACCACGTGCACGTCACACACAAACCACGTGAAACCTCACGTAAACCACAAGTAACCACGGTCCACTACACGTGAACCCAACTGACTCGCGTAAACACACGCAGTCACCGAAGTAACAACTAACTGCATACCTTGTATGCTAACACGAGAACCAAGTGCACTCAGTGCACCTCATGTGTTAACACACATGCATTATCGATAAATACCTATTAACTGTCCTGTTCACACACATGCTGCGCAACATCGATTGCCGCTTATACCAAGTCAACGGCAAGGGACCTGGCCGTTAACATCCTGGCTGAGGAGCTTGGCGACAAGCGATCTTGACGCCAAGTTCTCCGGCCATAAACCCTGCAGAAACCCTAATCCGGCTCTGCGGCTTTCTAACTGTTCTAACTACTGAAAAACATGCAAATGCAATTCCTTTAGCATGCTAGAACCCAATACAACCCATTATAACATGCTTCGTACATTAAACTACAAACCACCCTTATCCCCGCATGGTGCAACTGATCCAAAATGCATTATCATGCTGATTCAAGTGGTTATGATGTGTTTTAATGTTTCTACGGAGCTACCGGGTTCGTCCCCTACCTCAGAACGCGTTAGAATCTCCTGCAATCCCCGGTTCACGCCGAGCCCTCCGCGAGCTCCCACGCGAATTGCACCACGCCGCGACGTTTCCTCGCGCAATTCAGCGACGCCACGCGTTCTACGATCGTCCAACTACTCCTCGGTACCTGTTGGAAGCTTCAAAGACTCGGGGCAGCAAGCTGGGGCAAGAGGGAATGAGTGAGAGCTGAGAGAACTGCCCTCGGGTGAGCCTATAACCTGCACCATTCTCAGGTTGGCGTCAACCCCCACCGCCAACAGCAACCGCCACCCTCTGCGTCCACATCTACTGCCGCCAAGTTCATGCAGTAAACGTCCACTAAGCTGGACGCCACAGTAACGACCACCCCTGGCCGCCAACTTCAACTGAACAGCAGCAGGTCCTATTTCATTTCAGGACCAACCCTGCTCTTCACCTGCTCAAACACACATCCACACCATGCATTCCACACAACCGACTCACACTGGCCTCACAACGGCCGCCACAACCACAACACACACGATCCGCATGGATCCGAAAGACCGCGAACAACTTTAGATTGTTACATTTAATGCAGCTTCATGTCCACTGCTAGAAATAGCCTCTACATGACGCCTTTTATTTTATTATTATTTTTTTGATAGGCGGACCTGTAGTGTTTATGGTAGGGCAAGCAGGTACTAGAAGTTTGCCCTATTCCATGTACATAATACAGAAAAACAATACCAAAAGGTGTTTTCAACATCTTTAATGTACTTACAAGAAAGACTGAATTTTTTTTGGAAAAAGCAAGAATATTAAAGGACAATTCCAGCGAACAAAGAAATGATGTTCCATAGGTTACTAAAATATCTGCTCTTTGGGTATGCTCACCACCTATTGCGAGAATCCTTATAATGTGCATTCAAAGATATGAATAGAGGAGTAGCCCAGTGGTTTTCATAATCGAGATCCATCCCCTTGCACAATGTGATAAATATATTATCCACCGTCTATATCACATCCCAATGTACTCTCAATTACAACATCTCTCTCAATGTTAATGATGTTATCCATGAATACAACACAGCTTGTAAAGTAGCTTCCAACTTTAGGGCAACACTGCTCGAGAGTTATAAGATTGTGAGCTTTGAACTTGTGGTCTCTTGGACCTATAAAGTTGGAAGTTTCAACTTACCCTCTTTAAAGGATACTTTCAAGAATGAATTGGCATCTTTGCTCCTCTCAAACTACATAGGGTTGTGAGAAGTTTATTTGCGCAAGCGATTGCCCCTGGCATATGTGATTGGTTGGTTGGGCGGTTATATGGGGACACTTGCAGAATAAGTAGAATTGGCCAAGAACACAAATAAAATCATGTCAACTATGTAAAATGAAAAAAATCAATCGGGCTCCTCTTTAACTAGTTTTAGATCTGGACTTAGGTGGTGTAGGTGAAGTAGATGTTGCACTTGATTGGTGTGGATGCTAATCTCTTGGCAAATTAACTTCCAAGAATGTCAATGTAATGTCCATAAGAGTGAGAGGGGACAAATATCCATGTGTTAAAGGGATTATGCACTTTCAAAAAATATTACCAAGATGAAAAAAGGAATTTGGTTCTCCAACACCAAGAGGTTGTTTCGTAGGTGGGAGAAAACCCACATCCCTCTTGCACCAAGCAATTGGACCATCTCTCGTGTCTCCTCCAAGACCCTTTCCATGAGATACTCGATGATGAAGCAACCATCAAGTATGAGCATCTTCACAAACTCGTTTGCACCCATGTTGATCTTTTCGGAGTGTTGTTTCAGAGCACGAGCCTCACACTCGTGGACCACCCTAAGATTCCCAAAGCTTTCTTTATACACTGCAATTGAGGAGCTTTCTTAGGTACGTTTGCTTTATCTGTTCCGTAAATAATGGGCTTTCCTTGTCGTGGTGGACGGGGCTGAAGGAGATGAGCTTGGGCTCATAGTCCTTGGCGTGCTGCTCCCTCATGTAAGGATGAACCTTCCAGATCCAGTGTGGCTCGTCTTCCGAAAACATCTCTAACTTGGTGGAGATCTTAGCTTCCAGAACCCAAGATTAATGGCGGTGCATGAGAAGAAGAGGCAGCATTGGGACCATCATACAGGATGATCTTGCTAGTTGGCTGCTCCCCTGATGCGAGCAAAGCTTCTCATAGGTTACCTCTCAATCTCAGTGGCTCTATCAAGAAATGTTACACCCAAGATGACGACCGGACATCTTGTTGTGAGCCACGATCAGCAGACTAAGGCATGTTGGTCGCTCTGCAATTTCGGGTGCTGCAATGGCCATTTCGGATGTCTCTAGTCTATGTCCGCTCGCCAAGCACTAAAGAATTGTGATGCATGAAGGTGCATAGGTGCGGTAGGATTGCGGGTATCCTCACCAACTCGATGCTCTCTAGATGTGAGCGAAGCTTGTCGCGGGTTTGTCTCCACCTCGTTGGTTCCTCTACCAGACGATGACATGCCTAGGAGGATGACAGGAATGTCTTGTTATGAGTCAAGGTCAAACGACTCAAGCCCTGCCTGTGCTTGTGGCTCTGCTACTACAGGGCTAGAGAAGCCATTGTGGAGGAAAATGAGAGTTGGATTGCTATGCTTTGGCGGAGTAGCAAATAGAGCAGATTAAGGGTTGGTGCTCGCACGACGTAGCATTAACAGAATAAAGTGTGGAAGAGAAGAGTTTTGACTTTATGGTTTCTCGGGGCATCCACACTACTAGTATATATGTAGTTGTGGACGAGTTTTCCTGTTTGGGCCGGAGCCAAACGGGCCTCCACTAAGAGAAGAGAGGAAAGATAGTCGCTGGTGCGGACGAAGGCCTACAAAACCAAAAGAGGATCAGGGGGGAGCCCGGTTGAAGAACCGGGGGGAACCCTCCGATGTCTAAGTCAGATAGGACTGTAGAGAGGCTTGGAGAAGAAGGTTCGTTGGTGTGTGTTTCGCGCGAGGGAGTGTGTATGATAAGGGTTGCGTACCTTTGCATGGGGATTACCTGTGCTTTTTATAGGTGAGGGAGACCAAGAGTCTAGACAGGATCCTTCCCCCATGATGATTGAGGGGATGTATCGGTTTAGGTTCCCAGGCGAGGGGTTGCCCATTGAGATGCCTATTGGGATTCTTTACAGTTAATGTCGCACCGTGGGATGCGTGTCGCGCCGCCTCATTAACTACCTGGGGGGCTAGAGCTGCTTCGAGGGCTCTTGGCTGGAGGATACCGAACAGGGCTTCTGTTCGGCGGCCAGCTAGGCTGCTTGGTGCTCGGATGCATGGTTGTGCTTGATCAGGATGCTTCAAAGGTCCGCGCAAGCCCTGCTCAGCAAGCTGTGACTTTGGCTGAACAGGTCACAAGGTGTAGCACCCTTGATTTTTAAAATAAATAAAAATAAAATTTATTATTTAATAAATGAGATAAATCAATTTAATTATAATAAAGGGAGAATACATGGAATAAAAGAGAATTAATGCAATACCATTAAGCTAAATTATTAATAAGTTACTTTAATAACCCAAACCAAATAGATTGGGCCCAATTAAAGATAGCCCATCTTGAGAGGAGAATATTAGGTGAAATTCGTACCTATTAATTATAAATAGAAAAGGGTCAAATTAACTATTAAAATAAGTAATATCTATCCTAAAAAGAGTCCTACACTTACCCTAAACCCTTACCCCCGAAATTGGAACCTTTCCCAACTCTATTAGGTAGATAAATAAGAGAAAGTGGGAGATAAATGTCAATTTTCGGAGTTGAATGAGAAAGAAAGAGTTTTAGGTGATTTAGAACTCTATAAGCCATTAAAACAACCCCCCATTTGACCCTAGCACTCCACATTTCGTACTAAGACTTTTGGAGACGAAGAGGAGAAGATCTGGACCAAAGAGCAAGAAAGGAGAAGGCTTGGAGCAAGAAGGTTTCTCTATTTTTCGTCATTCAAACTAGGGCTTCTTACTTCACGAAAAAGGTAGGCAATCTCTCAAGAAAAAATCATGACTAATTACCCTAGGTAGCTTTCATGTATCTCTTCAAAAGCCCTAGGTCTCGTTGTATTCTGTTCATCCATTTGAGCGAATTTATTCATGAATTCTACTGTCACCATGAACCCTAATCTCATGTTTTCTCTAATACATTGTACGTACTGTTCCCATGCTATGAGAAAATTCTCATTGATACTACCATGTAATAGCTTTCAAACGCCTCTGGTTTCGTGCTATTTCGATCTTCCATGATGGAGAATTAATTCATTGAATCCCTGTCAGATACTTGCACCCTACCCTTCATGATTGCTTGTGAACTCCATTCATGCATGACTTCAGATCATGATAAATTATCATAAATAATAATCCTTGTTAGCTTTTAAACGCCTTTGGTTTCATAATTTTTTGTCATGTATACCTCTCTAATTATTCATTAAAACCCTGACTGCGTCGTTTAGGTCACCGAAAAGTACCTGATCAATGCATGTCTAAACCTTGTCTATTTTCAAATAATCGTGTATGTTGATAGATATACATGTATACTTTTCGTTAGAACTGATTTCATGATTTTTGGATCACCGTGCGATTTTATACTGAATTTAGAATGACCCTGTGTCAAGAAGGCTACCCAGAGAAAAAGGGGAAATCCTGGACCACCCTGTTATCGCGGCGGCGCGATACGCCGCGATAACGGGAGTGTCGCGGTCGGCTTTGAGGCCGCGTCATGAACGCGACGGCCCTAGCTGCCGCGTTCCCAATCCCGAACCGAGCCAGGCCGGCCGGTTCGCTTGTCGCGCCAGGGCGCACCACTGCGACCTGAACCGCGACAGGATACCCCGTCGCGATATGTTGCCTAACGCGACCTAGCGCCCCGTCGCGACTTGATCGCGACCGGTCACCTCGTCGCCTTCATTAAATTTCCGCCAGAATCTTATATTATGCATATACCCCTGCTTTATTTGTCATATGACCCTTATACAAGTTAAACTATGTACTATTAAGCTTAATAATCGACCTGAATATTTTTATTTAAAAATGTTTAAATAATTCCTATTATTTTAAAAGCCGTGAGCACGACTTGTCATATCCTCAAGATTTCCTTACACTTGCACGCACATAACATTATAAATTTCCATTTGACCTTGATAAATTATGTAATAATGTATTCGGTAAATTATCGAAATAAATGACTAAATTACCCTATTTTGTTAAATACAATTGTTCTATTTTTACTCGCGTATTTTATCTACCGTTACCGTTTTCCCTCGGCCTACGAGCACTCGAGGCACGACGGACCCATTTTTTACACACTTTTCCTTGACTTGGACCACCTCTCTACCGGGAATACTCTCGATTGGACCAGGGACTCCTTGTCAAGACCTCCGTAAGTCTTCTTGGCTTTGGCGTACATCCTTAGTCAACGAGCTGGTTGTGACCTCAAAACCCGTTACACCTTAGGGATCAGTACGATCCATACCTTGTATATTCCTTCTCGTCTTGAGTTCACACCGGACCACCTACCGTACATAGCACGGCTAAGGGGCGTTGTGACTTCTACCAGACTGCCGGCACCCGACTTGGTGCTGTGCAACCGTTACTATCGTGTTTATCGTGTTTTACGGAATTGTCCCTATCTCATCTATTATCTATATCCTCTCATCTGTTCACGTTCTCTCTACACTCTCATCTATCTCGTCTAGTACTCTCTTATCTCTCTCTTGGTACTCTATGGCCATTCGTGTGATTGTCTAAGATAAAAGAAATGACTAATGCCAGCGCAATAGGCCCGATCAAGTCCTGGGAGGAGCGCCCGAAAAGTGCCAGTACCCATGGGAGTTAAAATGATCATAGGATGTGTTACGGCATGCATCCAGCGCCATTTTACTATCTAGATTAATCTATGACAATCAAAGTGCTATCTCTACAAGTGCAAGCGTGATCGTTACTAGTGCACCGTTGTGCAATTTACATGTTATATCGTTACATGGCCATTCTATTATCGTTCTCGTTGTACTATTTTCCCTATGCCAGTTGCAATTGTTCTCTCGTTATCGTAACGTGCTCTACATGACTTTACTCTCTAGTTAACCTGCCTTTAAGATATTAACTATTTAAAGCATGCTTGTGTGCATGAGATATTAAGTCCTACTGGGCGTTATTCGCTCATCCTGCGTATTTATTTAATGTGTTCAGGTGAGTCGGATGGAGACGACCACACATATGAGGACGGGACTGAGGGAGATGCTCAAGAGTGACCATTCAGCCACCAGTGCTATCTAGTAGTAGTTGTGTAGTTATGAGTTAGTGAGTCAGTTAGTCATAATGTAATAGTTTGATTTTGAATAAAGTACTCTGGGCCCTAGTTCTGGCTCTGATACGTTGATGTAATGATGACTGGTGGATTATTAATGAAATTGGAGTTTATTTGGTATTATTCCATTGTGTAATAGTTTGCATTTATTTCTCGCTATGTACTATTTAATAACTGTAATCCCGCTCCGATATTCCGCGTCAGGGCGTTACACAAGGTGCCTGGAGACCACTCTGGGGACCTCAAGACATCTTGGTGGCCGGAACGTGTTCGGAAGCCTTGGGCTGAACCTGAGACACGTGGCATGCTGCCTATAGGCCACGCCAGCCTACTGGGTCATGATAGGCCGTGATGGGCCATGATGGGCCCTGCAGGCCTAGAAGGTTAGAAATAGCCACCACACTTGCCCCCCACGCTCTCAAGCTGGCTGGGGTACCACGACACTTGAGAGCGGAGGTCTGCTCGGTTGTCACTCGCATTAAATGCGATTCTGACCGTGGCAGCGCGCACGTCTTTAGAGTGACGCCGTTTGGTGCTCGTTCTCGAAGATAGAATTGTCATTATAGCAGGGATGACGTGTCGCCCAGAGAACGCTGAGCTGAACTTTTGAACGGTCCATTTGAGGGGAAAACCGCCATTTTTACTTTTGGAATTCGTGCTCCTCTTTCCTTATAAGGATGAGGAGGGGAGAAGGCGAGGGTTTACGCCTTCTCTAGCCTGAATCTTCTCCACTCGCACTCATTGTCTTCTTCATGTTCCTCCACTACTTCCCCTCTTCGCCGTATCGTCTTCTTCTTCCTCTTTGTTCCTTCCTCCATGAGCGATGTCGCAGAAGAGGAAGAGTGCTGCAGTCGCCGGAGCGAGCGAGGCGGCGCCAAGGGCACCCGGGGGCAGAAGTATCGCTTCTTTGAGGGCCTCCGGGAGCGTTACAGGATTGGTGAGGAGTATGACATCCTCCTTGCCAAGGAGGAGGAGTCTTACCTGGTGAACAAACCAGGCTGCTTCGCCCTCTCCCTCGATATTTTGGAGGCAGGATTCCGGCTGCCGCTGCCGGAAGTAGCAAGGGCACTGCTGAATACGTGGGGGATCGCACCCATCCAGCTGACCCCGAATTCATGGAGGACGATCTGCGCATTCTGCATCGTCTGCCGGCTTCGGGGAGTGCGAGGCTCCGCGGACATCTTCCGAGCGCAGTTCAACCTTAAAGCCTTGCCGCAGATGGGACTGAATGTTTACTACACCAAGCACCGCCCGAACAAGATGCAGATCTTGTTCGGTGGCAAGCACTCCAACAATAAGGGATGGAAGCACCGCGTCCTCTTCATTGGCCGCCGTGCTGATGCGCCAGAGTGGGGGTTTCACACTCGTGTTCGGGAGCCTCGAAAGGAACGCTACCCCTTCCTGATCCAGGATGAGGCGAAGGCCTCGGACAGTTTGAACACGGCGCTGGTGAGGAACGTCGAACACTACTTGATGGAGTTTCTACTCGTCAAGCATGGCATGAGCCGATCATGGAGTAAGTATCCACCTCTGCTCTAATTTTTGAGTCATGTTAAGAGGCTGTCCTCTGACCGTCTTCTCCTTGGTGTAGCCATCGAAGAATTGGCCGTTGGTCGGGATCAAGAAGACATGGCGGATTACGCTGAGAAGATCACCGTCACGTCCTAAGTGACCTACATGGGCGAGGACGCCCCCGCAGCGGATGTGGAAGCCGAAGAGCGCCGCCTGGTTGGCCCCCGGGCTACTGAGAAAAGACCTCCGAGGATAAATCTTAAGAGGAAGTCTGGGGCCAAGGTGACGTCGAAGGCCGTGGAGAGGGAGGCCGAGGAAGAGGAGGAAGAGGAGGTCCCCCAGCTTCAAACCAAAAGAGGAAGTTGGTGAAGGTGGCCGAGTAGGTGAGGCCGCGCATCGTCTCTGAGACGCGACCCCTGACAACAGAGGGGGTAGTCTTCGAGCTGGGACTCGTCGTGGTGAGTGACCAGTCTAATGGTGGCTCCTCATAGGAGGGAGTGAGGATTCCCGCACCTCAAGGCCCCGTTGTGGGCCGAACAGCGAAGGGAATCGTGGCTGAAGCGTCCAGCGTTGCAGCAGGGGCACCGGAAGGCGGAGCCACTACCGCTCAAGGGTCATCCTCGGAGGTGGCCACAGAGGAGATGAACGCTGAGGAAGCATCTAGGGTCGCGGCCCTTCTTCCTCCCATGACTGACGCGGCTGTAGAGGGCCGACTGCAGACAGTGGTGGTGCCTCCTGAGACCGAGCAGGCAGACGTGACCGAGGAGGAAGGACCACGGGGGTCACCTGCTGTGGGAGACGACCAGAAGATGGCCGCTGCTGTGGATGCTGGCGGCGTAGTTGACAGAGAGGGCCCTTCTGGCGGGTAGACGGGCGCTGCCACCAAGCACCGAGCTTGCTCCGAGGAGGACCGGATGCCTCTGTCGTAGTCGCTGAGGGCGAGTTCATCGGCGTAGCCTTCGGCATCGGTTCTGGAAGCAGCCTTAGAATGCTTCCAAGGGGGTCCATCGAGGGGCCTGCCCCCCTACCCCAGTGCCTCTCATCTTGAAGTGCTGGCGCGGTGTCAGGGGCTGAGCTCGGAGGACACCCCCGAACGTTCGGAGGAGGTCCACCAGGGGGTTTCTGTGCGGACGAGGACGGCGTAGTTGACGTGGAGGCGCTGGTGGACGGTGTCGCACGGTCGCTGGGGGTGCTGAAGAGGCTCGCTCTGCGAGCTCGGGACCACCAGCTAATGTGGGATGCGGAATTCGCCTTCTGCGAGGAGCTCCAGGCGCAGCACCAGGGCCGGGAAGCCGAGCTGCAGAAGAAGGTGCGCAACCTTCAGATAGCGCTCCGAGCTTCCGATCTGGACCTTGCCGTCGTTCGGGCGGAGAAGGAGGCGCTTGCCAAAGTCCTGTCAGAGGCCGAGGCCCGCGGGGTGGCCGAGTACAAGGCGGGGCCTGAGTTCCATGAAGATTTGGAACAATATGGCGCCACTTGCTACAAGGTGGGCCTTCAGGTTGCTGAGGACCGAGGTCGGAGGTTGGCCACAGATGAATATGCCCATGAAGCGTTCGAGGCCGCCCTTCGAGAGTGTCAGCGCCATACCGGAGACCCCCGCCTGGAAGGAGTTCGTTTTTTGAACTTCAAGGCCGGGCGGATGACCCCTGGGGCTGACAAGGTTGGTCCTTCCGCACGACCTCCTTGACCCGCATACCTTTTCTCTTTTTTTTGTAACTTGGTCGCATAGAACTTTTTCCTTTTGTACATACTTTTGAAGGAATGAAACCTACTTCCTTTGTGTATATGAATGGCTCTCTATCTTCTTCCTTTGATGTGTTCTTGTTCGAATTGGGATTCGTCGGTCCTCTAGAGGCTTGCGGATACCACACAGACTTTTGGGAACTGAAAAAGTTCCGACCTGGGGTTTATATCAGACGCCTCTGTTTTTAAGGTTTCTTGAGCACCATACTAGTTTCTCTAAGCTGAAGAGCTTAGACTATGGATGGCCCGTACAACCTTCTGTGTAGACCGGAAGAACAGGAGGAAGAGAGGTCGAATGCCGAACAAGAGGCTTTTATAAATGATAAGCCTTTAGATTAGATACATGCCTGGTTCTGGGTATGTCTTTGCCGCTAAGGGTAGTCAGCTTGTAAGAGACTTTCCCAAGAACCTGTGTGACCTGATAAGGTCCTTCCCATTTTGGGGCGAGTTTACCAGTTGCTCTTCGGGGGTCCGATGCCGAGCAACGGCGTAGTACGAGGTCTCCTTCGAAGAAGTGCCGCTCCCGAACTCGGGAGTTGTAATATTGCGCGAGGCGCTGTTGGTAGGAGACTAGTCTAATGCTGGCGTCACTCTGACGTTCGCCGAGCATGTGTAGGTTCTCCCTCAGGGCGCGGTTATTGGCTGCTTCGTCGAAGTGGGTAGTTCGGATTGTGGGGAGAGCTACTTCCAAAGGCACAATGGCCTCCGTACTGTAGGCCAAGTGGAAAGGAGTCTCCCCGGTTGCCACCCGAGCAGTCGTTCGGTGGCACCATAGCACGTTGGGGAGCTCTTCGATCCACAAACCTCCAGCGGCTTCAACCCTTGTGCGTATCCCATAGAGCAGTGTTCGGTTGGAATTTTCGACCAGACCGTTCGCTTGGGGGTGTGCTACTGAGGTGAAGTGGTTGTAGATGTTGAGCTCTGAGCACTTCTGCTTGAAGAAGGTGTTGTCGAACTGCTTCCCGTTGTCAGAGGTAATCACCTTTGGGATGCCAAATCGGAAAAGGACATTCTTCCAGACAAACTTCCACGCAGCTTGGTCAGTGATTGTGGCAACTGGTTCCGCCTTGATCCACTAGGTGAAGTAGTCGATGGCAACGATCAAGAATTTTTTCCTCCCTTGAGCCTCTAGGAACGGACCCATAATGTCAATTCCCCATCTGGCGAAGGGACGTGGTTCGAACAGGGTGTGCAGTTGTTCGGCTGGTTGCTTGATAAGCTGTCCGAACTTCTGGCACTCTGGGCATCGTTTTGCGTAGGACATGCAATCCTTTTGCAGCGAAGGCCACCAGAATCTTGCTCGGAGGATGATGCATGATAACTGCAGAATTTTTAGTGTTAAATTCATACATATAGTGTCACGTCCCGAGAATTTCGCAGCGGATAGTATTAATTCGAGTCGATATTCCGAGATGTGGACAGTCGGCAAATAAGCCTCTAGCTAGCACGCACTAAATGTATATCAACACAACATCACAATAGGCCCATATGTTGAACGCAATATAAATTGTAATCAAATCTCAGCTCATTGTATTTCAAACAGAAACTATTACAGGACTAGGACTCAATGAAAGGAAAGTACATAATACTTCTCACTTCCTACTACATGTTCTAACTCTCAAAGCAAATTACTATAACTAGACTCATAGTTGGAACGCTCATCACTCGGACGCATTCCCATCCTCGACTTGGTCTTCCTCTTGAACTTCATAGTCACCTAGATTGGGTAAAAGTAGGGAATGAGCAAACTAGCCCAGTAGGATTTATATCTCAATGTGCGGGCAATGATATAAGTGATTAACATTTTAGAACTAGGCAAGTACGATGAATGATATGCAAGTACGAATAAAACTCGTTAAAACATGATATATAAAACAAGCTAGAGAGAGTGATTATGATAGAACGAGATTTGTGAACAAGATGACAAGATCGAACTAGCAATAGATCACTTTGTACAAGCATGCAAGAATTCACTTGATGTCAAGAACGCAAGATATCACTAATTGCATTAAATGCAGAATGGCCATATCAAGCAAGCAAGATTTCACAAGCACGATCAAGTAACACTAATCAGGCACGTAGACACCATGTACACCAAGAAAAGATCCATCAAGAATGTACACCAGACACGTGTATGTGGTTATGTATCTATCATTCAACAAGCAAGAAAGTACTCCCAGCGCAGATGCAACGCCAGTAATCATTATACCCCATGGTTAACAGTATATCTATGACTCGCCGTCATTGGGGCTAGATTGGAGCCCTTGGACACACGTCGTGCCCTGTCAGCATCTCATGTAAATTTTTAAATGTAGATACTCACAGTCATTAATAATGGCCATGAGAGTTTCATAACGTAGCATGTGTAATGTCATGTTCATGATGATGATGAAAAGAAGTAATAATTAAATTGAACATGATTTCATGAGAACAATGGTCAAGAGATAAATTCGGCAGCATAACGGTACAATTTATACTTTCGTTCAATCTTTACATTAATGGCTTTAGTCTAGTTTGTAAGTCACACTCACGAGATCAAGAAGAGAAAGGAAGTGCACGCTATCTCCAGGGAACTTCAATGGTACAACCAACTCGTCGGCCATGTGGGAATCCATGGTCAGAGGAGATTTACGGAGGCCTTGGTGAAAAGGTCACTAGTCTACCGATTCGGAATGACCGGTAGAGAGTTTCCATTTCCTAAGAAAAGGCTACCTAACAGTGCTAGTGTGTAGTGCGGTACGCGTGTCTCAATTCTCAAACCATCGGTCTCAAACTCGCAGGAAGCACTTGACAATATAACATGGAATAAAACTATGCACTTTAACAAGTCATGGTTTGCAAGATTTTATGATAACCATTATCATTTAAACGTGGAAGAACAGCAGGAAGATTAATCACAAGAAACAATGGATCATAACATTTAAGGAGCACTTAGAATAGCATTCATGTAATTAAAGCTTTTAAATGGGTTAATCAATTTTTAAGCCATTAAATAACAATCATGTAATGCTCAGACCCAAGACATGCAACTTACACAATAATATCATATTTAAACAGATCTTGGGTATATGCGGAAAACTATGCATGAAAACACGTGGTTTCAGGTAAAGTTCTGAGATCGCGACATATCCCTATAAGGAAGGCGACAGGGTCGTCAGATCAGGCAGGCAGAAGGCAACATGGGTACTGTCGCAACCAGAACGCGACAGAGGTACTGTCGCGACCCGACCTCAGAATGCGACATATCGGGCCGTCGCGTTCACAGGGTCTGCGCCTGAGCCCGACATGGATCTGACATGCTCTTGGTTCAGACTACCATGATTTGACACAGGGTGATATTCATGAAACGCCTATATCTCTCTATATGCTAATCTTTAGACAAAACTCACAACATAGAAAATGTCAAGGACATCTATTTAAAGAACTTTTGTGTTGTGGGCTGGGTCTGAATCGGACTCTAATTGCATAAAATACAGGAAGAACATGGTAAAGCCCTAAACATGCATGACTTCATGGCGACTTACATGTTAGACTTGTAACATGATATCTACTGATATTTGGACAAAACGTCTAACATAAAAGATGACAAGGACAAGTAGTATAAGAACTTTGTTGTTGGGGTTTTAACCTAATTCGGTCTTGAACCTTGTGAAAAACATGAGTAAGTGAAAGTTAAATGCAACCAGAAAATGCAGATCATGCATGACTCTATTACGAAGTTTATAACTCTCTAAATAATGATCTTTAAGCAAAATATTTAACATGAAAGATGACCATATCGATTAATACAAGAACTTTCATGTTGGAGGCTTGACCTACTTCGGTCTTAAATCTCAAGCAAAACAGGAAGAATCTAAGGCTAACTGCAAACCCGAAAACACAGTATTATGCATGACTCTCTTACGGGGTTCATAACTCTCTAAATAAGAGTTTTAGACAAAAAGTTGAACATGAAAGATGATTGTGACTACAAGAAGAAGAACTTTTATGTTGATTATTTAGTCTAATTCAGTCTCAAATCGTGTGAATAATAAGAAGAACGGGAAAATCTCTAACAGTGCGCGACTTTGGCACAACGCTTATAATTCAAAATCTACTAAATGAAATTCGATGAAACCAGTGGGAAATGAAATTTAACTTGATGCTCTACACATTGGTATAGGATATGTTAAGGTTTGGCCCGAGAAAACCTACCTTTGGTCGACTTCAAGAGAGTGGTTTGTGCATGTCGCAGCAGATGAGAAGGGGAAGAAGAACGGCTTCTTGTGGTCGTTCCACAGCTCCTCAGCCACCAAGAGCTCCTCCACACGACCCTATCAAGTTCTAAATTCATTCCTAGGGTTTGGGTGAAGAGTATTTAAGTAACCATGGTGTTTAGGAGTCCTATTATAACTAGGAAAAGAGGATTTCGGGATTGGCATGTTTGGTTTCCTATTTTTGATGATTTCCTCCTCCCTTTGAGTGTGTGAGACATTAGGAAACCTCCCCTCATAGTTAGGCACGAATTTGGGTTGCCATGAATGCATGATTGCATCCCATTCAACTCTAATTGCCTCTTTTTAATTTTAGCTTATTTATGGTTAGAATTTCTATGTATTTTCTAGCTTCATTTGATTTTTGGGCCTATGTGGTCCATTGGCCCACTTATGATATTGGGTCATTATTATATTTTTAGAAGCATTTCTAACATCTTTATTTAATTATGATTGCGTCGTATTTCCGTGTTAACGGTTTTCCGACTTGCTTCCTAATTTGGATAATCGGTCACCATAACTCTTAAACCTAGTCCAAATGATTTTTATTTACCCAAATTTCTTGATGGGTCATTAGATGATATTATTTGAAGTCCATCTATGATTTTTATTTAATTTTCTAACTCATCCAAGTACGTGTGATAATGATTTTTCGACTTATTCATGAATTACGATAATAAGGCGAAACACTTTAAACTTGGCTAATCTGATTTTTCTTGGCACAAATTTCTTTGTGAAACATTTAGTAAAATATTTAGGGTTGATTTATAATTTTACGAAATTTTTCGATGTGTTTTAGCACATACGATAATGATACGTATTTTTAAATACTCCGATATCATAGAAATTATTTATTTCCATTTATTTGAATTTTTTTGTAATTAAAATTTCTGGGGTGCTACATATAGTTGATTTGAGACATCATTTGTGTATAAATAAAGTACATTTTACCTTTAATTTTTATTTTATTCATGTATAATTTTTTTAGCATATTAGTTAAATTTTTTGGTAGAACACATAGTTAGATTCTCATTTAATAAAGTGAATGCCTTTTGAATAGTTTTACTAATAAAAGTGTTTTCTCTTTTTACAGATACATTGTTGGAAATGAAGAAATAATTTTTGGTCTCATTATTACTTTTATATTTTCGTAAACATCTTCTAATAATTCTTGTAAATATTAGTCTGTAAATAAATCAGATTTTAAATGAATTTTAGTTAAATAAACAACCCTCACCCAATACCATCATGCCATATACCCCCTCATGAGTCCATTGCGCCAGCATTTTTTCTTCACCACCATCGATGTATTGCGTCGTTACCCTTTCTCTCATCCAACTAGAATTGGACACGCACACCACTGAAACCCTTTTCTTTCTTCCCACCAGGTTGATGGAAGCAGGGAAAGGTGTGCGGAGTTGGGGCGTGTAGAGCTCGTGCGCGATGGAGGCAGCAAGAGGAGTTGGGGCGTGCAGAGCTTGTGCGCATCCGGATGGAGCTCGTGCGGAAGGAGCTCGAGCGTGTGAAGACTGGCGACGGTGTGTGCGGAGCTCATGTGTGAGGCTGGCGACGATGGAGCGTGCGTGAGGAGCTTGGCGCGTGTGGACTCCTGGCGTCTAGCAGATTCGATGGAGCCTATATAAGGACCCCAAGGTCCTCAGAGGCAGGGGGCTGCGGGGAGGGGGATCGAGGGCTTCTTCCTCTCTTATGTAGGCATCTAGTGAGGACAATCTGGCGTTAGAGAGGTTAGTAGCATCTGGTGCGTCTGAAGAGTCCCGAAGGTGTGCGCTGCTGAGAAGGCACAGGGCGACCAAGAACACCTCATTTCTTGGCTCGTTCTGGGGCTGGCCGGCGTCTGGGAGGGCGACGGCGTCTAGAGGGATTCCGGACATCTACAGAGTTCAGATCCAGAGTTGAGTTTGTGAAGTCCATGTTCCTGTTATCGCAGAGGATAGAGCTAATTTCGTGAAGATTTCTGAGTCTTTTTGGTTTTGTTTCGAGTCATTAATTTTGTTCTTATTCCTGTTCTTCAGTAATAGCATGAGGATTCCGATTTAGCAACAATAAACTCATGTTCTTATTTTCTGTCCGATCCTTGAGCTGTGAGGGTAGTGATTCGGCGTTTGTGGAGAGCTACAATTACTAATTGTTCATCCCCTGAGCTGTAGGGGTAAATTGGTTCATAATTTCTTTTGGGATTCTTGTTCTGTCATCTTTTTATCTTCTTGAGTTCCAGATCATTTCAGAATAAGAGGTGCATCTGTGTGTTTCTATTTCAGATTTCTGTCTACATGTTTGATCCCTCGATTGTGAGGGTACATTGATATCAATTCTCTTTTATTTTCAATTCTGCTTGTTCTTTCATTATGTTTGACCTGTCGAGTTGTGAGGAATTTGATTGGTGCTATTTACATAATTATATCTAATGCAGTGTTATCTTGGTGAATAAGTATCTGTTAAAGTTGTTCCAAAAAGTAGTTTCTTAAGTCAAACTTTATTCAGCCTCTCTGTGGATATGACCTGCTCTCACCACTTTATTAGTTCATCTTTGCGATTGTAAATCTGTGAGATAGTTTAGAGAAGGTGAGCATCTTGATTTGTGTAAAGGACTCTAGCCAACGAAAGTGTACAATCAACAATGTTGCGTTCACTACGCGCCAGCGTTCTGCCCCCCAAGTGGCTTCCGCACAGGCCCTCGTGGACTTCTTCGATGGCCGGTGTTGCCTCTATAGGCCTGAGGCACTGTAGAAGAGGTCTTGAGAGGGATTGTCGGTAGAGTTGGCCTTCGATGATGGTGAACCTCTGGCAGTGTAGCCTAATTTTACGAGCTTCGTTTTGATCGGACGGAAGCTCTCCTCGAAGCAGATAGGCGATAAGAGGGTCCATCCAGCTTGGTGCTAGCGGTCTGGCCTTAATAGCCATGATATCTACCTCGGTGCTCGGTACGACGAGCTCTTCTATGAATATGGAGCAAGAGGGGGCGATGTCGCCTGAAGATGCTAGCTTGGCGAGTGCATCAGCCCATGCATTCTGCTTCCGCGGGACGTGTATGACTTCGAAGTAGAGGAGATTCTCTGTTTGGCATTTGACCTACTAGAGGTACTGTGCCATATGGGGCTCCCTGGCTTCGAAGTGTCTGCTCACCTGGCTGGCGACTAGCTGAGAGTCACTGAAGACCCGTAGCTGGAGTGCTTCGAGGTGCTTAGCCATGCGGATCCCGGACAGAAGTGCTTCGTACTCAGTCATGTTGTTGGAGGCGGCGAAGCAGAACTTGAGGGTGTACTGGAACTCCAGAACCTCTGGGGAGGTAAGAACTAAGCCTGCTCCACTTCTTATGACGCAGGAGGATCCATCGACATAGAGCTCCCAAGGGGGCTCGTCTGCCAATGAGGGATCCTTCTCGGTAGGAAGGGTTCACTCTGCCATGAAGTCCGCTAGTGCCTGAGCCTTGATGACTGTTCTTGGATGGTAACTGATGTCGAATTCTCCAAGTTTGATGGCCCATTTGATGAGCCTACCAGAAGCCTCTGGTCGTTGAAGAATAAGCTTCAATGGCTGGTCGGTGAGGACCGTGATCAGATGAGCTTGAAAGTAAGGCCTGAGCTTCCGAGCAGCCGTCACCAGTACCAGAGCGAGTTTCTCTACTCAAGGGTATCTCCTTTCGGCTTCTTGGAGGACCCTGCTTACATAATAGACAGGGTGCTGCACCGCTGCCTCTTCTCTAATCAATACCATACTAATGGAGTGTTCGGTGACCGAAAGGTACACGAATAGGAGTTCCCTGAGCATAGGCTTGGAGAGAACAGGTGGGGCAGCCAGGTATGCCTTTAGCTCGGTGAAGACTGCTTCGCAATCCTTGGTCCATCGTACTTGCCCCCCTTGTGGTGAGGCACCTTTGGAGACTCGCAGTAATTTGAAGAAGTTAAAACTCCTTTCTGCTGCTTGGGACATGAAGCGGTTGAGCGCTGCGAGGCGTCCAGTGAGTCGCTGGACGTCGCGTACTGTTTTGGGACTGCTCATCTTCAGTATGGACCGGATCATCTGAGGATTGGCCTCTATTCCTCTGTTAGGCACGAGGAAACCGAGGAACTTTCTCAAGCATACTCTGTACGCACACTTTGCAGGATTGAGCTTCATATTATACCTTCGCAGGCTTGCGAAGGTTTCTTCGAGGTCGGTGATGTGGTCGGCACTCAGAAGCGTCTTGACCATCATGTCGTCGACGTAGACCTCCATATTTCGCCCACTCTGCTGCTCGAACATCTTGTTGACCAGCCGCTGGTATGTTGCGCCAGCGTTCTTCAGACCGAACAACATCCTGGTAAAATAACAAAGGCCAAGGTCGGTGACGAACGCTGTGGCGCCCTGGTCCGGGGGATGCATGCTGATCTGGTGGTAACCAGAATAAGCATCTAGAAAGCTAAGGAGCACATGCCCAGATGTGGCATCCACCAGCTGGTCGATGCGCGGTAAGGGGAAGTTGTCCTTGGGAGTAGCCTTGTTGAGGTCCTTGTAATCCACGCATACTCGCCATTTGCCATTGGCCTTGCGTACGAGGACTACGTTGGAGATCCATCTTGGATATTGAGCTTCTCGGAGAAGCCCAACAGCTCGGCTTTTGACGACGTGATCCTGGATCACGGTCTGCTGTTCGCGATTGACGGGTCGTCGTCTTTACTGGACCGGTAGTATTTTTGGGTCCAGGTGTAGGTGATGTGTCATCACCTCTAGAGGGATGCCGGGCAGCTCATCGTCCGACCATGCGAACACGTCCAAATTGGCCAGCAAAAAAGCCTTGTAGCGTTGTTGTTCGGCTTCTGGAAGTAATATGCCAATATAAAGGACGTGCTCGGGGTTATCGTCCACCCGCACAGGAAGCAGGTCCTCTGCAGGAGTTCCTCGGCTGGTGGAAGGTTGGTCAGCTGGTGTGGGTATAATTTTCGGGTCTACGATGGGCTGCTTGTCTCTCAGGAAGAGGACATAGCACCGTCGAGACTCGCGTTGACTTCCGAGCACCTCGCCAATGCCACACGGAGTGGGGAACTTCATCTTCTGATGGAGAGATGAGGGTACTGCTTTGATCCGGCCGATTAGACCCCTGCCAAGGATGACGTTGTACCCTGGCATGCTCCGAATGACCAAGAAATCCACCATCTTGGTTACGCTCTTTGGTGCCGTCCCAAGGGTGATTGGGAGACATGCACGTCCCATGGGTTTAACCGAGACCCCAGAGAAGCTGAACAGAGGCGATTCCACTGGGGTGAGCTGATCAGTCTTCAATCCCATCATCAAGAAGCAATCGTAGGCCAACACGTCAGGGACGCTTCCATTATCCACCAAAATCTGACGCACAATACAGTGGCTGATGGTGGCCGAAACGACTAATGCATCAGTGTGCGGAGTTGAAACTCCTACAAGATCATCGTCCGAGAAGGTTATGGCCTCCTCGAACCATGTGCGTGCAGGGTTGGAGGGATAAGGGCTTGGACAAGGCGCCAGGGGCCTCTCTACCAAGTGCACCCGCTGAGTGTAGTTGCGTCGACTCTGACTGCTTTCTCCGCCTGCGCCGAAACCACCCGCGATCACATTGACCTCCTGCCCATTTGGCTCGTTGTTGATGGGCTGGTCAGGGGTGCATTCTCGGCGTCTTGGGCGGTCATCATTCCGGCGCACATAGCACCTCAAGTAGCCGCGCTTGATCAGGGACTCAATCTCATCCTTGAGTTGGCGGCACTCAGATGTGTTGTGGTCGTGGTCGCGGTGAAAGCGACAATACTTGTCGTGGTTGCGCCTGCGGGGGTTAGAGCGCATCCTGGGTGGCCACCGAACATATTGCTCGTCCCGGATTTCAGCCAGGATATGTTCGGGTGCCACTGTGAGGGGAGTGTATTCGGTGAAGGGTCGCGGACGGCGCGGCGAGTCCCCGTTGCGCCGGCCTTTCTTCCGCTCGCGATCGGAACCGTTGTCGGAAGGCCTCTTCTTATCCGATTGGTCGCCCTGCTCTGCTCGGTCGGCGGCCAAGCTCTCCTCGCACGCAGCGTGGCGCTGGGTAGTGTAGAGAAGCTCAGCAAGGGTTGACGGCAGCTGTACCTCGAGCGTCCTTTGAAGGAAGCCGTCGTGAGTGCCCTGGATGAGGGCACTGGTGGCTAGAGGGACATCGAGGCGCGGGATGCGAAGCGCTTTAGTCTGGAACCGCTTGACGTAGTCCCAGAGTGCTTCGCCTTTCTTCTGCCGAACAGACGTAAGAGAAGCCGCTGTGTGCGGCTGCGACCTCCCGCCCAGGAAGTTGTCCCAAAAGGACTTCTTCAACTGGTGGAAGGAGGTGATGGAGCCTGCGGGGAGGGCTTCAAACCATGCACGCGCAGCTTCCTTTAACGTGGCCGGGAAGGCCCGGCACTTGGCCGCATCCGATGCTCCATGGAACACCATGTGCGACTCAAACCCATGGACGTGATCCGCTGGGTCAGAGGTGTCGTCGTAGGGCGCAATGGAAGGTAGGGGTAGTTTTGGGGAGACCCGGGCCTCCAGGATCTCCGTGGTGAACGAGGAGCGGAAGTTCAGGTCATCTTCCCCCAAAACCTTGCCCTCTACCTTCTGAACCATCGCGTCCATGCGACGCTCGAGGTGGGCAATACAGCGGAGGCGCCTGGCCAGTTCCTAGTCGAAGTGTGCCGAGCCCTCGCGCCTGGACGTGTGAGAGTTGGCACCGACAACGGAACGCGGGGGAGGCGGAACCGCCGCGGAATGGCGAGGTGAGTTGTCCTGTCGTTCCGGTGTTCGGCACGTCGACGGGACCCTCCACGATCGCCGGGGCGACTCTGCATTGTGCTCCTACCGGGCCGACGGTGCAAGGGGTCGCCGATGCGACGACTCCGCCTGCTGCTCCGACGGTGGGGGCACTATCAGGGCCGGCCGTCTAACCAGTTGCGCCTGAAGGCCTTGACAGATGCCCACAAGCTGTTGAACTTGGCCCCGGAGTTCTGCTACCTCTTGGGCAGTGGCCGGAGTGCCGGCCGCAGGTCCATTATCAATTACTCCTGCGGGGGTAGTGTTGTCATTGGCAGGAAGGGCTTGATCACGCGAGCCCGCGCGTGACTGGTGAGAGCGCGTCGCCCTACTGTCGGGGTTCTGGTGAGAGGTTCGTCCGCGAGCCATGGCTACTGTCGTTCCCACAGACGGCGCCAAAAATGTGGACGAGTTTTCCTGTTTGGGTCTGAGCCAAACGGGCCTCCATTGAGAGAAGAGAGGGAAGACGGTCGCCGGTGCGGACGAAGGCCTGCAAAACCAAAAGAGGATCAGGGAGGAGCCCGGTTGAAGAACCGAGGGGAACTCTCTGATGCCTAAGTCAGATTGGATTGTAGAGAGGCTTGGAGAAGAAGGTTCGCTGGTGTGTGTTTTGCACGAGGGAGTGTGTATGATAAGGGTTGCGTACCTTTGCATGGGGATTACCTGTGCTTTTTATAGGTGAGGGAGACCAAGAGTCCAGACAGGATACTTCCCCCATGATGATTGAGAGGATGCGTCTGTTCAGATTCCCAGGCGAGGGGTTGCCCGTTGAGACGCTTGTTTGGATTCTTTACGGTTAATGCCATACCGTGGGACGCGTGTCGCGTCGCCTCATTAATTGCCTGGGAGGCTAGCAGCTGCATCGAGGGCTCTTGGTTGGAGGATACCGAACAGGGCTTCTGTCCGGCGGCCAGCTAGGCTACTTGGTGCTCAGATGTGTGGTTGTGCTTGATCAGGCTACTTCAAAGGTCAGCGCAGGCCCTGCTCGGCAAGCTGTGACTTTGGCCAAACAAGTCACAAGGTACCTAGAGACCACTCTGGGGACCTCAAGGCGTCTTGGTGTCCAGAACGTGTTCGGAAGTCTTGGGCTGAACCCGAGGACACGTGGCATGCTGCTTGAAGGCCACGCCAGCCTACTGGGTCATGATGGGCTGTGATGGGCCATGATGGGCCCTGCAGGCCTAGGAGGTTAGAAATAGCCACCACAGTAGTGATGGTGGTAAACCTCTAACCAATGTTGATTAACATGCAAAATTAGAACGTTACAAGAATATCTCATTACAAATATCATTTCATTGCAACACCCTACGTGCGCATGAGCATGTGCATGGCTGGTAACGAGAAGATTAATAGTAGGACTACCAACAGGTCGGAGTCAGAATCAAAAATGGGTGTTTCTGCTTCCGCTTCCTATAAGAAATTTCGAAGTCGAAAACATAAAATGATGCTTCCGCTTCTGTATCCATTTGCAATTTTTCAGTCAAAAAAATAGAAACGGAAACAAAATAGATCGTTACCATGGAGACATGCGACAGCATTTGGAATGTTTTTTTTTTGTGACACGAGACACCTGGAGTGTTATGATAGGGGCAGGCAGTGCTAGAAAGTTTGCCCTATTACATGTATATAATAAAGAAAAAAGACACCAAAGCATTTTCACAACTTCAAAAATGATACTTAAAAGAAAAGACTAAAAAAATAAGTCTAGATAAAAGCTAGAATCAAGAGGATAATTCCAACAAACAAAAATTAATGCTCCACAAGTTATTAATTAATATATCGATTCTTCGGTCTTGCTCACCACCTATTGCGAGGATACTCATAATGTGCATTAAAAGATGTGAACAGAGAGTAGCCTAGTGGTCTTCATAATCGAGAAGCATCTCCTTACACAATGTGTTAAATATATTAACCACCTCTGTATCGGTGCCCAATGTACATACTTTCAATTATTTTGTGCTCCCTAAGTATAGCAGCATCCCTCTTAAAGCTAATGATGTTATCCATGAATACAATCTAGCTTCTAAAGTAGCTTACAACTTCAAAGCAGCACTGCTCAAGGGTTATAAGATTGCAGAGTTTTGAACGTGTGGTCTCTTGGACACAAGGTTGGAGTTTTCAACTTACCCTCTTTAGAGGACACTTTCAAAAAAGAACTACCCTCTTTGCTCCTCTCAAATTACAGCCCGACTGTGAGAAATTCATTTGCGCAAGCGATTATATATGTGAATAAGTAGAATGGACCAAGAAACATACATAAAATCATGTCAACCAGGATGGGATAAAGTAGAGAATGGCAAAATAAGAAAAAAACTATAACTATGGGGCTCTTGTGCAACAAGTTTTGGATCTAGACTCAAGTCATATAGGTGAAGCAGATGTTGCACTTGATTTGGGTGTGGATGTTGATCTCTTGACAAATTAACTTCCAAGAATGCCAGCCTGATGTCCATATATAAGAGTTAAAAGGAGACTGAAATGTCTGTGTCAAAGGGATTATACACTGGTAAAATAATATTACCAAGATGAAGAAAGGAATCTGATGCTCGTTTTGTAGGTAGGAGAAAACCCACACCCCCCTACAGCTAGACCATCTCTTGCGTCTGCTTCAAGACCTTTTCCTTGGGATACTGGATGATGAAGCAACCATCAGTATTAGCGTCTTCACAAACTCATCTGCATCCATGTCGATCTTTTCAGAGTGCTTCCGAGCATGGGTGCCGCACTCGTGGGCCACCCTGAGGTAATCCCCAAGCTTGTTTTGTACACGTAAATTGCGATCAAGGAGCTTTCTCAAATACACCCTCTTTATCTATTCCATAAACAGTAGGCTCTCCTTGTCGCAATGGAGGGGGTTGATGGTGCCTAGGCTCAGTCCCTGGTGCGTTGCTCCCTCATGTAAGGATGAACCTTCCAGATCCAACGCGGTTCGCCTTCCGACATATGTAACTCGCTGGAGATCACGCTCAAGATTAATGGTGGTGCATGAAGAAGAGGTGACTTCAGGGCCATCATGTGGAATGATATCGCCATCTGGCTGCTCCCCTGATGCGAGCAATTTCGAGTTCCTCTCAACCTCAGCCGCTCTATCAATGTCCAGGACGAGCATCGGGACATCTTGCTGTGTAATAACCGGCCAAAAAAAAAACAAACTAAACTTAAATCGGTCGAGTTAACTTTGCTGCTCTTTTGTGGGAATTAGTATTTTGATGCGGAAAGTTACATCTTGAACAAATGAACTCTGAATCAAGTGATTCTGGATTCTTTAGAAACTTAAAAACTTATAAATCCACAATTAATAGTCCAGAACAAGACGGTCGCCACTAAACGCCAAGTTGAAGCAAGCCAAAAAGGAGAAGTAGATACTACACAGAAAAGAAGCACATTATACTGAGATATGTCGTATGTGCATCAAACTTTGCAGCTTTCAAGTGTAATATATCCCAAAAAATGGCACTGTGTGCCTTCCTCTAATGGGCAACTCGTCAAGTTGCAATTAGAACTCAGCATGCAGGTAGCACACTACTCATCAGCCATGGCCAGCTCCAATGCATAGTCGTCCTTCTCCTGAGACGATTGAGACTGGCATCATGGTAGATAGACATAGGAAAAACATCAAAATATAAGCCACAACATAGTTAAAGCTGCAAAATTTGGCAATCTCAGAGCCTCATAGGGGAGCTTCAACGGACGAAGAGAGTAAAAGCAACTGAAGAGTTATGGCAAACAACATTCTACACTACGTATCTGCTGATTACTTCCATTTAAATACTGCAGCAAAGTTTGGGGAAGAAGAACGTACTACGGTCCTCTGACAAAGTATCGTCAAAACCGGAGCCAATATAGACCTGCAAGGAGAGGGTTGTTTGTGCTTAGAAAATTAAGGAATGTTAGGAGCTGGGAAGAAGTCCAAGTCCATCAAATGAGAGAATGTTAAGTGCGCTCTATGGATCATATTTTGGAGTATTACCTCATCTTCATCCTGGGTGTCTACTTCAAGATCAGAAGATGGGAAGACAACACAGAGCAAAGCATAACCCTGAACATAAAACAGTGATGCGTGATGCTCAAGGAATTACATGCATCTGCAAGTATGAGCTTGTTATTCCTTCAAAAGTGCTTTTGGCTAGTGATTGATGATTAAAGCAAAAATATATATTTTCGGTAAAAATATATAAGTATCTGAACCTAAGTTTTAATTTTCTTTTGATATTTGCTTGAAGAAAAAGGTGAATTAATTCTAAAGTGTTTACTCAAACCAGGCATTATAATGGTACAACCCCTTGTTAGATTCTGTGTACTCTCGGAAAAGAGATAATACCATGTTCCTAGAGCAAAAGATCAGGGTATACAATGATAAGAGAAAGCGCAAAAGATCACTCATCCCAAACACTAAACGAACAGTTGGCAACAAGAAAATCTAATGCGTAGATTCACACTGCCCCGAACATCAACAACTCCAAGGAAAAAACTAGGGGGTGAGATCGAAACTCTACGTATGACATTATCTTATCTGCCTTTCTCCAGACCATCCTTGATCCTTGACAGTGAGAAGACTGTCAAAACTGTCATCAACAGTTGCATCCACAATAAAAAAGAAGTATATTCGACCAGATAAGCCTCATGTTGCAACCACTGAATCCGTCTGCCTGCCTAGCCTACTGGACAGAGAGCCCTCCATTATAACCAAGAAAGCTTTTAATTCTCCCCATCCAGTAATGCCGTACTTGATGTGGGTGCCGCTCACACCATCCTATTAGTCACACCACTCAAGCACTTATAACCAGGAGATTCTGTTCACCTCCAGGAACAAACTTATAACCAGGAGATCCCGTTCACCTCCGCCGGCAAACTTGTGACCAGGTGATCCTGTTCACCTCCGGGGACAAACTAAGTACAGAAATCTCCTCATACAATGCATCAGTTTCATTCCCACACTGCTACCTGTCACATGGAAGGGCACACCTTTAGTAGGCTTATAGTATCCTTTCTTTCAGAACAATCAACCAACCTATATATAGATACAACGAGCGTAATAATTATTTAAATAATTTTATTTATTAACATACTATACAAGCGTAATCAGTTGATTTCGCTGGTACATATGGATACAACTAGTTTTAATGCCCAAATGTAATCTTCCCAAATTCCTAATTTTATATAGATTATATCTGTATTTTTTACAAAATAAAGTAACAAATTTAGGCCTGTCAGAAAACCGGATCCGGGTCGGATCCTCTCTGATCCAAACCCGGATCTGGAACCATCAGATCCGGATCCGACCCGGATCCGAAACTAGGCACCAGTTCGGATCCGGATTTGGATCAGGATCCGAAATTGCATTTTCGGATCCGGATCCAAATTCGGATCTTATTGTGATAAAAAATTCAAAAAAATCTAAAAAAATCTTAAAAATACAATAGAAAATCCTTAAAAATCTTAAAATTTCAGGTATACTCAACACGAAATTTTGGATCCGAATCTGAAATCCGGATCCCACCGGAACTTAAATTACCTTTGTAAATATAATAAAAAATTCAAAAACACAAATAAAAAAACAAATACAATAAACTCTGCAGTTGAAAAGCAACTTTCACTACATGAACAGTCTGCATCGCATGGTACCACTACTAAATTCACCGCATATATATCTTACTCTCCATTCATATGAAAAAGAGGACAAAACAAACTGTCCGACCTGTTCCATTGGCATCCCAGATAAAAACAAGAGTGGTGCATGACAAAATTACGGGGAAAAAAACGGAGAAAACAAGACCTGCTCACAAAACAATGATCAGGCATTTACAATAGGATAAATACAGGAATAGCTCAAGTACACTGACAAAAAAAAAAACCAACTTATTACAAGCATTCCAACAAAAATCTGTTGGATTTATGTTTTTTAATTCAAGCATTTCTCCATGTTTGGTTGTGTGTGTTATGTTTAGTCCCATATTGGATATCTAAGAAAGTTGGAAGGCCTTAAATATGAGGTCCTTCTTTACATGCTTAGATATGTTAAGGGGATTTACATGCACGCGCGGGCCGAGCCCAAGCCAGGTGGTTCCGGGGGACCGAGCCGGAAACCTTTTAACCAGACTCGACGCACGCGATTATCGCGTGCAGGGGGGGATACGGATCTCGCGCTGGCAGGCCCAGCTTGGTTTTGCCACTTATGTTTTTACCTTTTATTTTGCTGTGGCGAAAACAAAACGCCCTAAAACTTTGTATGATTCTATGAATTAGATAAAAAATTACTGCCAATCTGTATCTCACCCCTCTCTCAATAACAACTATTGCTGCCAATCTGCATATAACACACAGCAGATAATTAGATAAAAAATCTTCCTAACATCAGATGATAACATGCAAATATAGCTCTGATCAACAATAATGCACATGGTATTGCCTGGTTGATCTCAAATAGTTGGAAAAAATCAATATTACCCTGAACCGACCATGTATCCCAGTACTGTAGCAACCAGCATGAAAGGAAGGTTTGTCCTCGCACTTGTTCCTAGCACTTTTGGTGAAATAGATGCAAGAGTAAAACAACAGTCCAACAGTCCAGAAAGCCGCTAAAGAAAAAAAGAAATAAATCTAGTTCAGAAATAAAAAAAAATGCTTACCTAATGAGAACTTGAAGAAACAAATGCATCATCATAAGGAACTTCAAGTATTTCATCCTCATTCTCATCAATGATCCTACTACTTGCAAAGATAGATAAAAGAGCATCCTCCTCTGAAATGTCGAATGAAGAAACATCATCCCGAAGCAAATTTTCAGTGCATATCAAGGCTTGGACAGTAGTAGCATCTAAGGAACTTCTATATTTGTTTAGTACCCTACTGCCAGTGCTGAAAGCTGATTCTGATGCTACCGTGGACAATGAAATAGCCAACACATCACGAGCCATACGTGAAAGTATAGGATACTTCAAAGAGTTGCTTTTCCACCACTTCAAAATATCAAAGTCATCCTCTGGTTTTGCTGGTTCTTCCAAATAAACATCTAAATCAGTCTTTTCTGATGAATGCAAAGAACATTGTTGAAGATATTGGCCAAACTCCATATACATAGATGTCAATGTACTTCTTGAGGAGGAGCCAACCTTTCTCTTTGATATATTTGCCATAGAAGATACATTAAGACTTCTACTCTCAGATGAGTGATCAGACCTTCTAGTGACATATGTATCATAAAAACGTTGCAATCCTACTTTTACCTCCTCTATTTTCTCTTCAGCTTCATCACCATAAATCTTTTCAAAAAAATATCTCACCATAAACATCTTAAATCGTGGATCTAAGATTGTGGCAATTGCAAGAAGTGTGTTTGTTTTTCTCCAATATTTGTCAAACTTTAAAATCATCCGTGAAGCCATCAATGAAATAAATGATTCCTCATGAACAGACCATTGCTTCAAAGAGACATGTATTATATAGATATCTCCAAAAAATAGATTAGAAGTTGGAAACTTAGTCCCTGAGAGTCTCTCTGTCACCTCATAAAAGATACTCAAGCATTCATTAACAAGCTTAATATTTTTCCACTCATTGACTGAGAGTGCATAAGGATACACTGAATCGTACAACTGTAAGTATGAAAAAACTTTTTCAAATTCAGTAGCACTCTCTAGCATTAGATACGTAGAATTCCATCTTGTAGACACATCTAAAATGAGAGACTTTTTAATGCCTACTTCAAATCGTGCAGCTTTCTTGAAATTTTCTTTTCTTTGTTGAGAAGACTTCACATATTTTACGCTTTCGCGTATTTTGAAAATGTCTTCCTCAACTTCCTTCAATCTATCTTGAACAATCAAATTTAAGATGTGAGTGCTACATCATTGATGAAACCATGATCCATCGAGAGGCAAATACTGAGTAAAAGTTGGATCATTAAGTAACATCTTAACTGCTTTGTTGTTAGCACTCGCATTATCTAACACAATTGAAAATATTTTCTTATGGATATTCCACTCCAACAACTTGTCAAGTAAAACTTTTGCTAACACTTTGTGGCCATGAGGTGCCTCAACATATTCAAAGTTGAGAATTTTCTTCCTCAAATTCCAATCATTATCAATGTAATAGCATGTTAAACACATATAGCTATCATTGCCAATGGAAGTCCACATATCTGACGTCAAACTAACTCGACAACTGAGACTCTCAAGTGAGAATAACACTTTCTCTTTCTCTTTTGTATACAACTTTATGCAATCTGACTTAACTGTGTTACGAGATAACAATGAAGCTCAGGTTGAATATTCTTTAAGAAATGACGAAAGAATGCATGCTCAACCATAGCAAAAGGATATTGATGAACAATGACCATCTTTGCAAAATCTTCTCTACTCTTCTCATTATCAAATACAAAAGGGGGATTTTCAAATTCACCTTCACCAACTATGGGTTCTGTCTCTCCCCTACTTTTTTTCAATGCTTGAGCCTCAGGACAACGCATAACATGATTATTTAGATGCTTTGTTCCACTTGAACTATTGCCAACTAAGTGTTTTTGACAATAATGACAAATGGCAACAACACTCCCATCTTCATTTGTGACCCTTTCAAAATGCAGCCAAACTTTTGACCTAAACTTTTTTCCTTTCTGTACATGTCCACTAGAAGATTGTGTAACACTAACGTCTATATTCTCCGCACCAAAATCAGTACTTTCTGAAGCACTCGCCATAGTTTCAAATCAAAACAGTCCCTTTACGCCCTTCACATTAATAAAAATATAAAAATAAGCAACCACCATCAAAAAAAGAAAAGACACATCTATTAGAAAATAACAAAAGATATTATCTGTCAAGTACATGTATGAATGAGGTACATGTATATCATCGTCTTTCTTAAGTAGCAAGTTTAATCAAAACAATGAAAAAAAGAGCAAAGGATAATACCAATACTGAACGTCACTCTTAACCAGGAGGAGATAAAGTGTACCGAACTCCTTGTAACTGAGTCACCTTTAAGTCATAGATATCAGCTTGCTTACAAGTAAACTGCAGCAAAAGATAGTGATAGTCAAGGTAATTACAGAGCAGCAGCCAATAGGAAAGAGCAACATGAAAATCAGCTTAATATTGAAAAACAAATGAATATTGAAAAACAGATGATCTAAAATGTGATACCGGTATTTGTCCAGATCAGAATCCTTTAGTGTCTCACGTAAGAGAATTCCATCTGTCATGCACTGGAATTACATAATAGAAAATCAGCTTAATATAAATTACTATGAACTGACATCCAATAATAATACATTAAATCACTCATCCAAAATGAATTAATGACAGCACTTTGCATTTCATAGACACTCAAATCTGCACACTAATAGTAGAGATTGACACTGCATTCATCAACATTTAATTAGATTTTTAAATTATCAAAAACCGAAAATAAACATAACTAAGAAAATGTAATAGACTAAGTATTTGAAGTCATTTTTCTTGTATGCTAGGATTTTCTAGCATTCTCATTCTCATAGATATTGATTACTAACCAGAAAATGTGGAAGCCTAAGCTTGAATTAGAAATATCTAGATTAGAAGCCATGTAAGTTGTACAACTGTTCATATAGCATTACATGTACATAACAGTGAACAAGCAGCTGGAAAACATAAAATGCAAAAAATGTGATTCACTGAACAACTAGTCCGAAGGTTTTACCGCACTCTCATAGAACACCTAAACAAAGTTAATTGAACAAAGGTCTGTCTGAAAAAATACAGTTTTATGAAAAGATAACACCCAAACATTCCAGGCAAGGTCACAACATTGTATCTCGGTAGCAAACAAAAGTAAAGGCAGTGAGACATAAATTGTAATAAAAAAGAAAATTCTACCATCTTCATCCAACAAGAAAATTCTCGGATAAGTGGCACTCATGGGATCCCATGCTAAGAAAAGGCTAGAAATCTGGACAGGGCTAGAAGAAGCAATCAGAATTTTTTATGTATACGTATATTGCACAGTACTAGGTGATCCAGCCAACAGCGGACTCATCGATCACTGATGCCTAAAAAGTGTCATGCGAATCAAGAGTAAACTACACACGAATGAATCATAGAGTCATCAGCACGACCATACATACAACACCAAAAATCAATGATATCAACATGGTCACAGAAATAATCCGCATGCAAATAAGATTCGTAAACGCCCAAGAATCCGGCGAGAGAGCAGAATTACATTCGCATGATACAAAGATGACGATCACCAGCATGCAAGGGGATGACCCAACAGTGAAATACCCTCAGCCCCAGTGGAACCAACTAAGCGGAAACCTCAAAAATACACCCACAAAGAGGATGGCCGCAACTTCCCAGTCCCCAAGAAGCCCTAAAAAGAAGAGACCTTTGGAAAGATCAACCCTACAGAACGAGCAGCCGCAGGCGGAAGAAACCATGGACATGAGACCCAACGCATGAAAACCAACAGGGGCCTAGGGCAACAGATCAAATCAACTAGATATCTCTTCCAAACAACAGACAAAACCCAAAACCAAAAAAATCATAGAAAGCGGGAGAAAAGCCCCAAATAGAAGGGAGAGGGGGAGATGCAAAACCTGGAGGGGGAGATGCTGCCGCCGTCGCCAAACGGAAGAAGATGTCTGCCATCATCGCCGATCGGGAAGGGATGGCCGCTGTCGTCGCAGATTGGAAGGAGGATGGACGCTGTCGTCGATGGCCGCTGTCGTCACAGATCGGAAGGAGGATGTCCGCCGTCGTCGTCGATCGGGAAAGGATGGCCACCGTCATCGTCGATCGGGAAGGGATGGCCGTCGTCGTCACTGATCGGAAGGAAGATGGCCGCCGTTGTCGCCGATCGGGAAGGGGAACCAGAAACGGAGAAACCCTACCTTTTGCTCCAATCGAGGGTGGGGATTGGGGAACTGCCCAGGTTTCGACCCTTTTCTCTTCGGACCATGGATCCAGATTCTCCTTTCGGCGCCTCGAAAACCGCCCCGAAATGATCCATTTCGGATCAACTCTTCTGGCCCCAAAACGCACCATTTCGGGTTAAAAGATGTGACCCGGATCAGAAATCCTAATCGGATCCGGGTCAGGTTTTTGGATCACATGGATCCGTTGACAGGCCTAAACAAATTATCCCAAAAAAGGCACTGGCTGCATGGCTGTCGTTGATCCAGGCTCTATCCTATCTGGGCCAGTTCACGTCATGAGCCCTGAATTGGGTCACAAGGTGGCACCGTGTCACTTAGAGTGGATTACGACTAGGGTTGTCAATAGATTGGTCTCGGGCTGGGCCAACTAGGGTCCAACCCAAACCTGACACTATCTTTTCTAGGCTCAAATCCGGTGCAAACCCATATAGTATCGAATCGAGTCGGGCCGGACCCAACTAATCCACCAAATTATAAAATCTGACTTTGGCTCGGTCTAAAAAATTTAATAAAAAACATAAATGTAAGAGTATCGGTTGACCAAATGCTTAATACGATTTGGAATTTAATCGGCTGAAAGCTTAATACCGGTCGACCAATTTAGGGTTTGACCAATGAAAAGCTTAACGTCGGTCGAATATCCCAAATTCTATCAATTGAAAGATTAATATGACAGGTCTATCGGGCCTATTTGGGCCTAATAAAGAGCCCAAGTCCGGCCCAAATTTTCTACAGAACGAGCTTTTCAGCCCACCCAAAAGTCCACAGGGCTTAAAGAAGTGTGATGGCCTGACCAACGTTGGGTCAAGCCCACGAACTTGTCGGACCAGCCTGACCCACTGACATCCCTAATTACGGCTCTATTCTAATTAAATGGGCCATCTTAAGTGGGACTCTGGGCCAGCCCTATTTGATCGATCGAAAACCCATAAATGTATTAAGAGAAATGCTTGTTGCACCGTGATGCAGTGCAACAACCATGACCTAAATTTCACCCTTTAATGGGCGAGTGCCACATGGTCATCACCACTCCATATGCACATTTATTTCACCCAGGTGTATTTAATACACATCCAATACAACATATATATCTCTTGAGAAACATATACAATCTTAGGGAAGCATCCACGTCCTCAGCGGAGCATTATTAGTTTTTGGGGAGAGTATGCATAACCAGAGTTTAGGACTGTGGACGTATTATCTTGTTCAGGTTTGAGCCGAACGGGCCTCCACTAAGAGTAGAAGGGAGAGACAGTCGCCGGTGCGGACGATGGCCTACAAAACCCAGAAGGGATCAGGGGGGCCCAGTTGAAGAACTAGGGGGAACCCTCCGACGCCCAAGTCAGATCAGTCTGAAAGGGAGGTAAGAATAGAAGGTTCTCTAGTGTGTGTTCACGCGTGGGCGAGTGTGTATAGGCAAGATTGTGTACCTTTGCATGGTGATTATCTACGTCTTTTATAGGCGAAGGAGATGAAGGGTCCGGACGCATCCTCCTTTAATGATGCTCGAAGGGGCACATCGGTTGGAATCCCTAGGTAGGGAGTCATCCGTTTAAGGCGCCTATTGGGCTCCTTCATGGTTAATATCCCTTTTAACCATGGGGTGCGTGTCGCACCGTCGTCATAACTGCCTTCGGGAGGCGAAGGGCTGCTCTGGGTCATCTGGTCAAGAGGCGCTGAGCAGGGGCCTATTTGGTTATCGGGTAGGCAGCGGGGTGCCTAGAGCTCGGAAGCAGTGTGTGGCGTTCGGTGATAGACTGCGGGAGGTTCAAGTAGGAGGCGCATGGTCTGTTCGGTAGACCATGCCTTGCTCGAACAGGTTGTAGGGTGTCCGGAGACGACCCCTGGAAGCCCTTGGATGCCCGGTGTCATAGCGTGTTCGGAAGTCTTTGGCTGAACTCGAGGACACGTGGCTCAATGACTGGAGCCCAGGTGCCCTACTGGGTCATGATGGGCTTGCAGGCCTAGGAGGCTATAAATGGACTCCACACTTGCCCCCACCCTCTAAAACCTGCTCGGTTACTAGAGCATTTGAGAGGGGAGGTGTCTGCTCGACATCGCCCTCGCACTAAATGCGATACCGACCGTGGCGGTAAGCACGGCCCCAGGGTGACACCACTGGAGTTCTCCTTGGGGATGGAGTTTCATGATGGCGGAGATGACGTGTCGTACTATGATCCCGAAGCAGCATGTTTGAACGGCCCGTTGGGAGTGGGAAAACTGCCACTTTCGCCTTCAAATTTCGTGCCTTCCTTCCTTATAAGGAAGAGGAGGGGAGAAGGCTGGGGCTCGCACTTTCCTCATTTAGAAGCCTTGTCCCTCGCTATTGTTCATCTTCTTCCTCCCATCTTCGCCACTTCTCCCCTTCTTCGCTCGCGAGCAAAGATGTCATAGAGAGCAGGCAAAAAGGTTGATGCTGTTGGGGCGAGCGGAGCGGCGCTGGGAGAGACGAAAGGGCCGAAGTATAGGTATTTCGATGGCCTACGAGAGCGCTTCCGTATTGGTGAGAAGTACGACATCATTCTCACCAATGAGAATAAATCGTATATTCTGAACAAGCCTGGGTGTTTCACGCTATCCCTGAACCTTTTGGAGGCAGGGTTCTATTGGCACTGCCGGATGTGGCGAAGGGGATTTTGAATGCTTGGAGGATCGCCCCCATCCAGCTGATGCCAAACTCGTGGAGGGCGATATGCGTCTTCTGCATCCTATGCAAGTTGAGGGACGTAGTGCCTACGACTGACATCTTTCGGGGGCATTTCAGCCTTGCGTCCTCACCACAGTTTGGCAACGGTGTGCACTACACCAAGCACCCCCCGAACAAGATTCAGATCTTCTTCTCACCGAAGTATTTGAACAACAAGGGCTGGACGCATATATTCTTCTTCATTGGTCGCCGTCAAGGAGCCAGAGCAGAAGAGTGGGGGTTCCCCACCCGAATTCAGGACCCCCAGAAGAAGGACTTAGTGCCCCTCTTATTCCGAGAAGCAGTGAAGATCTCCGACAGGCTTAACAACGTGCTGGCAGAGCATGCGGAGGGCTATCTTACGGAGGTCCAGCTGGTCATGTATGGGCTTAGCCGAGCATGGGGTAAGTACCACACTTCATTTTTGCCCTTCTGCTTTATTAAGGGACTCTTATGACTCTTTTTCCTCTTTGTGCAGATGCTGCTAAGCTGGCCACGGGCAGGGACCAGGAGGACATGGCCCTTTTACACCGAACAGATACCTGTCACAGCGTATGTGACGTATCTAGGCGAGGGTGTCCCTGAGGCTGCACCCAAGGTGAGCAGACTTGCCAGTGGGCAGTCTTCGGAGAAGTGGCCTCTGAAGATAAGTCCTCGGAGCGAGTCTACATCCCTGACGGCAGCGAAGGCTATACAGGAGGTAGAGGTCGAGGAGGAGGAAGACGTCCTGCAGCTCCAACTTTGCAAGAAGAGGAAGCTAGTGAAGGCAGCCGAGCATGTGAGGCCGCGGTCTACGATTGAGACGAGGCCCTCGACAGTCGAGGGCATGATCTCGGAACTGGGCTTTGGCGGAGATGAGTTGGTCGTCGTCAGCGACCACTCGGATGAAGGCTCCGTCGAGGAGCGAGTTGGGGCGCTGATGCCCTCAGGTCCCACCGGGGACCGCGTGGAGGTGATGGGCACAGTGGAGGTGCCTGGCATCGTGCCGGAGGGTGAAGCCTTTCCTACGCAGCGGTCCGTTCTTATAGTGGTCCTTGATACGACAACCGTGCGGGTCGGGTCGGAGGGAGTGGCGGAGCTTCCTCCGTCGACTGATGCTGTTGTGGAGGGCCAGTCGCAGACGGCGACTGAGCTCATACCCGTCCTCGAGGAAGCGGCCGAGAATGAGGAGACAGGACCTTCTCAGAGGGTGTCTGTGAGCGGCGCTAAAGGCCAAGAGGTGACGGTTGACGTGGTCGCCAGCCAAGCAGCCAAAGGGGCGAACCCCCCTGCCGGGGAGACCATTGTTGCTGTCGAGGTCGGAGTGGGATACGAGGAGGACCGTGCACCTCTGTCGTAGGTGTAGAAGGTGAGGTCTCCAGCCCAGCCCACAGAGGAACACTTGGGGGCTGCACTAGAGCAGTTCCAGGAAGGCTCCTCGAGGAACCTACCCCCCTGCCCGACTGCCTCCTAGCTCGAAGTGCTAGCACAGTGCTAGGGATTGAGCTCGGAGGATACTCTCGAGTGATCAGAAGAGGTTCCGGGGGAATAACGCTCAGATGAGGGCGATGATATTAATGTCGGGGAGCTGGTCGATGGCATCGAGCGATCGCTGGAGGTACTCAGAAGGCTTGTGTTGTGGGCTGAAGACCATCAGCAGATGTGGGATGCTAAGATCACATTTCTTGAGGAGCGCAAGGAGCAACACCATCGTCGGGAGACCGAGCTGCTAAAGGAGAATAAGATGAAAGGTTGCGGAATTCCCTATGTATGGTAATCTAGAAGGGGGGTTGAGTAGATTACTATCAATTGAAAAGCTTATCACCTTCTTTTCGCGAGAACACGGACTGTTGAAATACTAGCAGAGTTTAAACAATGTGTGGATGTGTGTGAATAGATGATAGATAGATAAACAAGCAATTAAGCGTGTGTGGTTATGCTGTGCCTACCAAACATCTAACGTAAATTCGTGCAAACCACGAGACACACAGATTTTACGTGGTTCGGAGTACACAACTTGTGTATCCTACATCCACGGGCCACACACACACGCAGAACAACCTGCTTATGAGCTAGTTCGAGAACTACAACTCACACACACAAGTTATCTGATGTGAAACCACGATCAGATGAACTCCCACATGTGAATCAAGCACAAGGACTGCTTGAGACACAAACACACACACACGTTTATGTAAAACGAAAAACAGAGAGAGTTCTGAATTGTAGAACAAATCCTGATTGAAGAACTTCTCTCGTGAACGATAGGCTGGGCTTCAAGCTTCGTCTTGATGATCACAAGTTGATGATGATGCTTGAATCCTCGACGTTCAAGCTTCACCTCTGCTGGGAAGAAGTATCTCCTTGAATCTGGGCGGCAGGTTGAAGCAGAGTAGCAAGAACAATTCTTCTGAAGAGAGCTTGCTAGGGTTCTTGGGTGGAGGCTGCTTTTGTACGAGATTCTCTTCAAAGAGATGCTTAAATAGAGGTGTTTACATATGGAGAGTCGTGGTATGTGGAAACACCATCTATGGCAACTTGAAGACTTTTCGTATTTGAAGATTCTCTCCGTCTGTCGACAGTACTGGGTGCTCCTGTCGACAGGAACAAGCCAGCAGAAGGCTGAAAGGCTCTGGAAGGCAGTTGCTGTCGACAGGCGACTGGGTGCTATCGATAGGCACTGGCAGACAGAAGACCAGGGGGTTCTGGGAGCCTCTTCCTGTCGACAGGCAACTGGGGTGTGTCGACAGGCACATCTATCTTGAAGAGTGGCCTTCTGGCTTGTGTGTAGCTGTCGACAGGGGTCTTTCCTGCTGTCGACAGGTACTTGCTTTTCATGTATAACTTCATCATTTGAACCCTGTTCTTTGTACATGTCTTGCTTGGTATCTCACCTAAATTAATGAACATAGTTAGTGAGACATAGTGACATATAATATGCTCAAGTGAAGTGTTTGTTGCATTTGCATTCATGAGTCATTTTCATCATGTTTTCATCATAATTTTGTCCATGAAATGATTATCATCAAAAACACACTTTTGACTTGTTAGATTAGCATTCACATTAAGTGATCATCAAAATGAGAACTCAACATTCTCCCCCTTTTTGATGATGAAAAAATTTCAAATTGAGCCACATTATGTAATTGATTTTTTCAATGAATTCTCAAGTTTTTCTCCCCCTTTTGACAACATCAAAAAAAACATTCCATTGCATAGTCAATGTACAGGAAGAGAAAATGTGCTTTTCATTAAAAGATAGGTAGTACATTGTAGCATGTTGGACAACCATAACACTTGCAAAAAGAAACATGACAAAAGGACTCTGAAAGCAAGATACATAAGTTAGACTTTGACATAACGTGGGACACCTAGACTCTCTAAGCATCATCAGGACCCGGTGGGGCTGGGGCCTGAGGAGTCTGTGGAGCAGGAGTGGAGGGTCTGTTCAGCCGGAGCTGCATCTGAACTTGGTTATCAGCCAGTGCTTCCAAGCTCCAGTCAACTGTGTCCAAACGTTCATTGATCTTCGCGAATCCAGTGGTCATCTGCAATTGCAACTGAGCTATGAGATCTCGAATAGAGGGCTCAGTGGCAATGTCAGCACCAGCTTGACTTGCATCATCTCCCGGAGCATCTAGTGGCTCAGACTGGGAGTATTCTTCTCCTTCATCATTCTCATCTACTTCTTCAGCTTCTTCATCACCCACAGGGATAGCTTGTCCCTTTCCCTTGAGATCCCTAGTGACTACGCCATCCACGAACTTGTAGCCCATCCGCTGTGCAGCAGTCAGATCATATGAGCTACGGGCCGGTAGATCAGTCATCTCCCCTTCTGGAATGATGAAGCCAAGGAACACGAAGAGGGAGGTGAGCTGACATGCGTAAGGCATGGACCTCTTGGCGTTACAAAGGCAGATTCGGAGGACGGAGCACATGAGTTGTGGGAGATTAATGGGTTCACAGTTCAAAAACTTATGGAGTAGGGACTTGTGAACTGAGGTGACGAGTTCCCTACTTCCATCTTTTGGGACAATGAGGGTGGTGAAAATGTGGTGGATGAGATGATGAAGTGGAGGGAAGGAGTTGGCATTCAATGGCTTACGATCTGTGGGGTCGTAAGGCTGCAAGGTAATGAGGGTATAGTACTCCTCAGGGGTAGGGTGATGTGCCAAGATGTCAACCCCGGTGTTCGAAATTTGCAGGGATACTGAAAGAAGATTAGGGGAGATTCGAAAGGAATTCCCCTTGACTCTGGAATATAGATCACCTGCGGTAGTCTCCCGGAGGTTGTGGAAAAAACTCTGTGATGGCAGAGGAGGAGTATTTTTTGTGGTTATAGCAAAAAGGTGACCAACCTTGAGAATCAAAGAGAGGCTGAAGACCCGGAAAGAGGTCTTCCAGCGAGATGAAGTCAACGTAGCGAGGCGGCGTGACCTTCGTGTAGGTGGCATGGGTCGCTTTGAATTGGAGATTAGGAGGGATGAGCAACTCTGGCAGACGGTCTTCCCAGTGCTTTGTGCGACGCTCGGCGAGTGCCGTGGAGCTCTGTCCGGCTTCGGGAGACCGAGGACGGCGACGGGAGGCCATCTTCTTTGCCCGTGGAGTCATTAGAAGATGTATCTCGTAGGTGATGGTGGCTTGAGAGAGGAAGGAGACAGGGGAAGAAAGGAAACACAAGGACTGGGTGTTTTCCTCTGTCACCCTGGAGGGAAGGGTTTTTTTTTTTTTTGGAGAAGGAGGGAAAGGGGTTTTTTGGAAGTGAGAAAGAGGGGAAAGGGGGCGTGGGTACCTTTTATAGAAAGGGTATGGGGATTTGAAAGGTTAGGTCCCACCAAAACCACCCTTAGAATGTGCCCGTCGAACTTCCAAAAAAGTGCGGCCGTCGGCTGTCGACAGGCTTCCTGGGCCCTGTCGACAGGCACAGCCTGAAACCCTCCAGTAAGTGGTTTTGACAGAATTTTCCAGGGGCATGAGCATTAAATGCGTATGGAAGGTGGAAAATAGGTAACATCTCATTATTAAGTGTCATACCCACAATGATTTAGGACATGTCAAGCATCTCCAATGGTCGTGACATAATATTCCCCGAACCTTTAGCGACAATGACACGAATCCATTGCGACAAAAACATTTGACAAATAAAAAGACCCTCTTGAATAAGGTCATTTGTAAAAGATCATTTGTCTTAGTGAGTGATGGCCACAAGATTTATGAGGAGGATGTCTACATGGGTAGTTAAACAAAAAAACACCGAAAGGCCTTGTTAAAACACAATGTGGAGGTTACGCTCTATTTCATCAATTAAAATTTTAAGCATTAGAGAAGCAGTGGTAATTAGGAGCACTTGACCTTTTTACGTGATGATAGACATTTGTGGTGCCCGTATCCCCAGTTACTTGGTGAAAGTGTCCATCAAACCATTTTACAGAGATAATGAGTTAGCCGTTTGACGCGAAGATAGACATCTTGTGATGCCCGTATCCTCGGTTACTTAGCATAACTCAACATTGGTTTGCCTGTTCTCTTCTTGTAAATTTAAAACCCTTGACTTATATTCATTTGTGAAATAGGTAGCTTTTCTCCCTTTATGAATATATATTTTTTTTAACACAAGTTCAAGAAGTAGAGGAAGTTTAAAAACCAATGAGAGACATAATCCTCATGACCTAGGGACTAAACACATGACTTTGAAAAATAATTTTCTACAAATTAGTTATTCAAGTGAGTTAATTTGGGCTCATGTGCTTTTGTTTGATGTACTCAAGTCAATGCACATTAGACTCACTAGGAATGGTATGTCAAAATCATTGCGATTTAGATAACATCTTGATATCAGGTGGATAGGAAAAATTATAATGTTAGTATTGCCCAGTTTTCACCTTAAATACTTTCAAGAAGGATGCTCATGAAGAATAGTGAACCAAAAGGTTAGAGAATGGAAGAATACTGGTCCATCTGTCGATAGGCATAGGTGCCTTGTCGACAGCTGTTGACAGACTGTTGGATTGATGTTCTTGTCGACAGATGTCTTTGTTTCTATCGACAGGTGCTGACAGACAGAAGGATTGGTGTTCTGGGAAGGTGCTCCTGTCGACAGAGGCCATGGTGGCTGTCGACAGGTGCCTCAGAAACCTGATTATTAAAGGCTTAGATAAGAGAGATGATGACATGTTCTTCCGAGGGAAGTAAGGCAATGGCAAATGACATTTTTCCCTCTAGTGTTTCACTCACCTATCCTAACATAGCTCCCCCATAGTGTGTGCATGTGAAGACTCAACATTCAAGCAATGCAAAAACAATTTAACCAAGAGTTTCACACAATTGAACATCACACCATTGAAGTAGGGGGATAGGTAGCAAATCTTTTTGGTATTTTTTGTTTTTAATTAATTTTTTTTTGTTTTTATTTTGCAGAAAGATTGAGCATACTGAAAAGAAACTTAATACCATGTCTAAAATAGATGTCCTTCGTTGCACTTCAACTATTGGTACGTGCGGAGAATGTTTTCTCACGCATAATGAGAGTTTCCAAACAAGCCTAACTTGTTTTTCCACAAATCACCATTTGATATACCTCATAGTTGTAGCTCACAAGGAACACATATTCAAGACTTGGTATGAGTTTCATTGGATTTTGCACAAACCCAATTCCCAATTCTCTTCTTAGTGTTGTGAACCTATCCTCAGCCAATGGTTTTGTGAAAAAGTCAGCTAGTTATTTTTCAGTTGGTATGAAGCTCAGCGTCAAGGTGTTATTTGCTACCTCATCTCTCAAAAAGTGATGGCTGATTTCTATGTGGTTGGTTCTTGAATGTTGAATTGGGTTCTTTGAAAGATTGATAGCACTAGTGTTGTCACATAAGATAGGTGTGCATCCAATGTCAATATTGTAGTCAGATAATTGACTCTTTATCCACAACACTTGAGCCGCACAACTCCCTGTAGCAACATATTCTGCCTCTGCAGTGGAGAGTGCAACCGAGTGTTGCTTCTTGGATGCCCACGAAACCATGCAACTGCCAAGAATTTGGCAATATCCACTAGTGCTTTTCCTGTCAATTTTACATCCAGCATAGTCAGCATCTAAATAAGAAACCAAAGTGAAGATACTACTTGCTGGATACCAAAGACCCATATCATGCGTACCTAAGAGATATCGAAATATTCTATTAACTGCAACCAAATGGCTTTCCTTTGGACTAGATTGGTATCTAGCACAAAGGCAAACACTGAACTGTATGTCTGGTCTACTTGCAGTAAGATATAAAAGGGAGCCAATCATACCTCGGAATTACTTTGCATCTACCGGTTTACCTTTCTCATCACTTTCCAGCTTTATGCTTGTGCTCATTGGTGTTGAGGCAGGCTTGGCTTGTTCGAACTGAAATCTCTTGAGCAGTTCTTTGACATATTTTTCTTGGTTGATGAAGAATCCATCTTCTAATTATTTTACCTGAGCCGATGATTTGGCCTTTGTTGTTGCCTCCAAAAATCACCTGACCTCCGTCTTTGTCCACTAGCAGACAGAATTTATCTTTATCGCCCGTCATATGCCTCGAGCAGCCACTGTCCAGGTACCATTTATTTTGATTATGGGCTGCCAGGCATTCCTGCACATGTGGATCAGACAAGAGGTTTTGGTACCCAAATTACTTTGGGTCCCATTGTATCATTCATACCAAATAACAAATGCTTAGGAATCCAAACTTGTTTAATGTTCAGTTTACTTGGTTTGTTCCTGCATTCATTTTCTTTGTGCCCAACTTTTTTACAGATTGTGCATGATGAGGGTTTTCTTACAACAGTGGGCTTGTTGTTCTTTGGAGCATGCATGGGCATTTTACCTTTCTGTTGCTTTGTTGCTTTTTCTTTTGGACTCGATTTCCAGACATGTCGACAGCTCTCTTTGGTGCTGTTGACAGATCTTGGAACAGTGCCAGCAACAGGCTTCTTTGCCTTGTTTTGTGGTTGCTTACCCTTAGCTTGGGTTTTGTTGTTCTTTTGGGGGATCTTCTTACTTGTGCTTGGGCTTCTTTCAACAAAAGATGTTATCAAATTTTCTCCAATTTTCTTTTGTTTTACTGGTTGGTACCCAAGCCTATGTTTTGAAACGAAAACATTTGACCCCAATATTGCATCAATGTTTTGTTTCCCTTTAACAAACATTGACAAATCTTCAGATTTTCCCTTTAGATTTTCTTCAGTCTTTTCCAATTGAAAGGTTGCGGAATTCCCTATGTATTGTAATCTAGAAGGGGGGTTGAATAGATTACTATCAATTGAAAAGCTTATCATGCTCACCTTGAAGAGTTTCAAGGGAGTTCATTAGAACTTCCTTTTCTTTCTGAGATTCTTGCAGTTTTAACTTCAAGGTGTCCATTTCCTCATGATGAGCTTCCTCATCAATTCTCATCATTTCAATGTCTTTGATTAATGATGCAACATGTTCATCATTTTGTGTGTTGTTAGCATGAGAATTAACTTTCTTTTTGAGTGCTTTGTTTTCAGATTTAAGCTCACAGAATTTTTCAAACAAAACAGTATAAGCGTCTTCCCATTCATCAACTGAATAGCTTTCAAAGGAAGAATTTACCTCATTTAAGTCATCACTTCTCGCCATGAGAGAGTGGACTTCATCATCTCCGGAGGTAGCTTGATTGTTGTCGTCCTCGTCTTCATCACTCCAAGTAGCCATCATTGCCTTGGCTTTCTTGAACGTGAACTATTCTTTTTACAGCTTCTTCTTGAGCTCGGGGCACTCTCCTCTCATGTGCCCTTGCTTCTTGCACTCGTAACACACAATCTCAGACTTTTTGATAGAATCAAATTTGTTGGAAACTTCTTTCTTTTGGAAAGGTTTAGAGTTACTATCAATTGAAAAGTTCTTTCTATTTGTGGAATTCCCTATGTATGGTAATCTAGAAGGGGGGTTGAATAGATTACTATCAATTGAAAAGCTTATCACCTTCTTTTCGTGAGAACACAGACTGTTGAAATACTAGCAGAGTTTAAACTATGTGTGGATGTGTGTGAATAGATGATAGATAGATAAACAAGCAATTAAGCGTGTGTAGTTATGTCGTGCCTACCAAACATCTAACGTAAATTCGTGCAAACCACGAGACACGCAGATTTTACGTGGTTCGGAGTACACAACTTGTGTATCCTACATCCACGGACCACACACACACGCAGAACAACCTGCTTATGAGCTAGTTCGAGAACTACAACTCACACACACAAGTTATCTGATGTGCAACCACGATCAGATGAACTCCCACACATGAATCAAGCACAAGGACTCTTGAGACACAAACACACACACGTTTACGTAAAAATGAAAAACAGAGAGAGTTCTGAATTGTAGAACAAATCCTGATTGAAGAACTTCTATCGTGAACAATCAGCTGGGCTTCAAGCTTCGTCTTGATGATCACAAGTTGATGATGATGCTTGAATCCTCGACGTTCAAGCTTCACCTTCGCTGGGAAGAAGTATCTCCTTGAATCTGGGCGGTAGGTTGAAGCAGAGCAGCAAGAACAATTCTTCTGAAGAGAGCTTGCTAGGGTTCTTGGGTGGAGGCTGTTTTTGTACGAGATTCTCTTCAAAGAGATGCTTAAATAGAGGTGTTTACATATGGAGAGTCGGGGTATGTGGAAACACCATCTATGGCAACTTGAAGACTTTCCGTATTTGAAGATTCTCTCCATCTGTCGACAGCACTCGGTGCTCCTGTCGACAGGCGCAAGCCAGCAGAAGGCTGAAAGGCTCTGGAAGGCAGTTGCTGTCGACAGGCGACTGGGTGCTGTCGACAGGCACAGGCAGACAGAAGACCAGGGGGTTCTGGGAGCCTCTTCCTGTCGACAGGCGACTGGGGTGCTGTCGACAGGCACATCTGTCTTGAAGAGTGGCCTTCTGGCTTGTGTGTAGCTGTCAACAGGGGTCTTTCCTGCTGTCGACAGGTACTTGCTTTTCATGTATATCTTCATCATTTGAACCTTGTTCTTTGTACATGTCTTGCTTGGTATCTCACCTAAATTAATGAACATAGTTAGTGGACATAGTGACATATAAATATGCTCAAGTGAAGTGTTTGTTCCATTTGCATTCATGAGTCATTTTCATCATGTTTTCATCATAAATTTTGTCCATGAAATTATTATCATCAAAAACACACTTGTGACTTGTTAGATTAGCATTCACATTAAGTGATCATCAAAATGAGAACTCAATATAAGAATCTCTGAATTACGCTCAGGGCCACTAAGCTGGAGCTTGCCGTCGTCCGGGCGGAAAAGACTGCCCTTTTGGAGGTCCTCACTGCCGAGGCTCGAGGAGTCGCCGAGTATAAGGCCGAGCCAGAGTTTCGAGAAGACTTGGAACAATACAGCGTGTCCTGCTACAAGGTGGGGCTCTAGGTTGGCGAAGATCGAGGACAGAGGTTGGCCATGGAGGAATATGCCCGCAAAGCGTTTGAAGCCGCCCTCCAAGAGTGCCGACGACGAACCCAGGATCCGCGCCTGGATGGAGTTCATTTCGCGAACTTTACAGCAGGGCAGATGACCCCCGGGGATGACGAGGCAGGCCCTTCCGAACAAGCCCCCTGCCCTGTATCTTTTTCTTCTTTTTTCTTTTGTAACTTTGGCCCTAGCGGGCTCTTTGTACTCATGAAATGAATAGATCATCTTTTGAGTATATGAATGGCCTTTTTTTCCCATCTCCTTCCCTTGCTATGTTCTATTTGAATTGAAATTCTTCGATCGCTTAGAGGCTCGTAGGTACCGCGCAGGTCTTCGGAATTGAAAAAGTTCCGACTAGGGGTTTGTACCGAACACCTTTGTTTTAGGATTTGAGCATCGAGCTAGTCTTTCGAGCTGAGAAGCTTCGACTAAGGATGGCCCGAATACCCCTTTTCACGGACAGAAAGAACGGGAGGAAGAGAAGTAGGACGGCGAACAGGAGGCTTTTATAGATAATAAGCCTTTAGATTGGATACATATGAGGTTTTGGGTATGGCCTCGCCGCTAGGAGTAGTCCGCTTGTAAGAGCCTTTCCTAAGAACCTGTATGACCGGATAAGTGTTGCCCAGAGAGCAAACTTAGAGGGGGAGGGTGAATGGATTGCTAAAAAAATTTACGACTAATGCCTGTAAATCAAACACTAGACAGAAAACACCAAATTTGAACGTTAGAGTTAGTGTAGAATGAGGACAGACAAGCAAACACACAAACAACATGAATTTTTATCCTGGTTCAGATCTCATATCCTAAGGAGTCCTATGTCCAGTCCCCAAGCAACAATTTGGGATTTCACTAGCCAAGGGTACTGTCCCCCTTAAAAACTTTTACACATCCAGCAGCAGCTGGCCTTCTCTTCTTAACCTGAAGCGGTACAAAGCAACACCTGATGCAACAGGTCTTCTCTTCACAACCCGAAGAGGAGCACTCAAAAGAATGAGTAAAAAGTGAATGTCCCCTAGACCAAGCTTATAGGAATTTGCTTGGTTTGAGGCAATGCCTGAGAGACAAAGATTTGCAATGAGGAAGTCTCTCAGAACTACACAAGCTCTCGAAAAACTAAGCAAATGGCTGTAGAGAGCTAAGAGCTAAGGGTTGATTATCTTGACAAATAGGCTCTTCTTTCAGGTGCTCACAGGAACTTCAGATGCTCAAAATCGTTGGGAGTTTCAAAGGATCATCTTGTTACATGGAGTCAACAGTCTTCTATATATCTTCTCTTGAGAATATAGCCGTTGAAGTGTCCGTTGTCTCTATGTCTGAAGTACGTTTGAGAGTTTGGTCAGAGGTGTGCAGTAGCTAAGCATGCAGCCATTAATGCTCGGTGAGACACACACATAAAGAGAAGAATCATCTCGATATCTTTTACTTCTAGTTGTCCAACGTTGTAAGATATGGTACTGGCAAAGACCTGCACGCAATAAATATCAAATCATAGACAGCTTGACTGTCTTTATGCTGTCGGTCAACGTTAGAAGACATGCTATAAGACTATACACCAATATAGAAATGTCATTCTGTCACCCTGAAAAGTGTTTGATATAGGAACACAGGTGTAGAAAGCATACAGATATGTGACGTGCAGAGATGTGTACAATCACAATAAATGTTAAGAAGCACAAGATACAATGATATACGCGGAAAGACTTGAACTTCACAGGGTTTGAATTTGAATATCATGAAGAATAGTCATTTTCAAGATTATTTGAGAAGACAATAAAAAAATATGACAATTTATTTAAACCATAATCGTTGTGAAGAGAGTTGATGTATTCTTGAAATCAATGTTATAAACAGAATCCATGTATAAATGAAATCTATGTTGAAATGAAATCGATGTGATCATAATCCATGTATGAACATAGTGAAATCGTTGTTCTGTACAAAATCGTTGTATAAGTGAAAGCAAATCGTTGTTACCATCAAATCGTTGTTTATGTGAACGGAAATTGTTGTTGTGACCAAATCGATGTTTCTCTATGGAAATCGTTGTTATGGTCAAATCATTGTTTGAGTGAAGGCAAATCATTGTTACGATCAAATCATTGTTTAAGTGATAGCGAATCGTTGTTACGATCAAATCGTTGGTTAAGTGATAGTGAATCGTTGTTTTGATCAAATCATTCTTTAAATGAAACGAAATCGATGTGAGACCAAAATCGATATTTTACTTATGAAATCGTTGTAGCGACCAAATCGTTGTTTAAGTGAATCGAAATCGATGTTTTACTTATGAAATCGTTGCAGCGATCAAATCATTGTTTAAGTGATAATAAATCGTTGTTTCAATCAAATCATTATTCTATCAAGGAAGTCGATGTGTACTTAGAAGAAATGCATGCTCTGAACTTCAAATAATAGTTTGTGAGGATAACTTACAGATTTTTCTTGAGTCATTTCCTATGGATAAACTTTAGAAAAGGTTGTTAGAAAATATTTATTAAGTTTTGTTAATCACCAAAAATTACATATAATAAATAAAATAATATGGAGATGGACTGATCATCAATCTCCCCCTTTTTGGTGATGACAAAACATATGAAAGATTGCGGAATTCCCTATATATGGTAATCTAGAAGGGGGTTGAATAGATTACTGTCGATTAAAAAAACTTTATCACCTTCTTTTCGCGAGAACACAAACTGTTGAAACAATAGGAGAGTTTAAACTAACTGTGGATGTGTGTGACTTGACAATAGATAAAGAACAAACTATCAAGTGTGTGTAGAGACGCCGTGCTTACCAAACATCTAACGTAAATCCGTGCAAACCATAAGACACAAAGATTTTACGTGGCTCGGAGTACACAACTTGTGTATCCTACATCCACGGGCCACACACACACGTAGAATAACCTGGTTATGAGCTAGTTCGTCAACTACAACTCACACACACGAGTTATCTGATGTGCAACCACGATCAGATCAACTCACACACGTGAATCAAGCACAAGGACCGCTTGAGACACAACAACACACACGTTTGAGTAAAAACGAAAGTAGAGAGAGTTCTGAATTGTAAGACAAATCCTGATGGAAGAACTCTTCTCGTGAACATCTGGCTAGACTTCAAGCATCATCTTGATGATCACAACTTGATGAAGATGCTTGAATCCATGACGTTCAAGCTTCACCTCCACTAGGAAGACGTGTCTTCTTGGTTTTGGGTGGTAGGTTGAAGCAGAGCAGCAGAACAGGACTTCTCTTGAGAGCTTTTTAGGGTTTTTGGTTGGAGGCTGCTTGTGTAACGTCGCGCGTTTTTTGGATCCCCATGGATCCAGGTTTAGCGGGTTTGGTGGCCAATGTGTGGCCCATTAGCTTGTGTGTTTCTTATTGGATCCTTACCGGGCTTGGTTATGGATCTTGTTCAGTGCGCTGGACATCAACAGACGGTTGGCGTCCAAGTGTGTGACGTCGACTGTGTGTTGGCGGCAATGGTGTTGCCGTTAACATGTTTTTGGCGTCCATCGATGTGGACGTCTATCATTTATTTTAATGGGTTTTATTGCATGAACTTGGCGTCGAGTGATGTGGACGCCTAGTCGTGGCAGTTTTGGTCAGCGGCGCAGAGGTTGACGTTAACCTGAGGCACCTGTGTTTTTAGGAGAACCCAAGCCTTCTTCTTTCCCCACCTTCTCCCCTCCTTTTCCCCCACCTGTATCCTTGTGCCTCTTCACTACTTCCGGCGGTCGACGGGAGCATGTGGGAAGGCTGTGATGCGCGCAGTAGGGGCAGATCAGGCGGGGAATGACGGATTGAAGGGCGGTATTCGCAGGAAGCTCCTGGGGTTTTGGCGCGATTTGAAGTTCTTTAGGAGTTTGTTTGCGTTTCTGAGGTAAGGACTGGACCCTTTGATCTCTCTTGGTTGATTTGCCATGTTTTGTTGCATAGATCGTATGTTAATTGCATTTTTGGGAAAGGATTCTCCATGCTGGGAAGCTGGGTGGTTTGATCGATCCAAGCATTGGATCTTGTTTCTTCAGTTTAATTATAGTATTCAGATGTAAGGGGAAGTGTTTTCCCTTGTTTTCTTATTGTTTATAGGGCTAAGTTGCCCATATGATTGGCCTCGTGCCGGTCTGTGTGTTTTGTATACGCTGGGAGCTGAAGATCTTAGCGTCAACATTGATTGACGTCAGGTTCTTCGGTTGGAGATTAACGGCCAGATGTCTAGCTGTTAATATCGAGTTTGCTTAGTATTAACAGCGGGGGATGCTGCCGTCTATAACCAATGGACGGCAATTGATGCTGCCGCCAATCTGTGCAGGTATTAGCATAGTGTGTTTCATGAGGTTTTTTTCTTGTTGTACATATCACGTGGTTGTGTGTGCATGGCAATGGCAGATGAGAGCCAGTACACTTGTTACGCTCATAGAGCATGTTGCTCACGAAATGGGCATGCTTTACGTAATTAATGTGTAATATATATGTGTGCATGTTGTCCATGTGTTGGATATATTGTTTACATGGATGATGTGTAGTACACCAGTCATGGTGTATTATACACGTGGGGTTTACGTGGTTTAGATGTCGTGCATGTAGTTTGTATGTGCATGGCATATCGTTTATCATTGTGTTTATTATGTCTTAATTATTATGATTAATCTGTGGTGTTGTGGCGATGAGGTTCACGTTGGAACCTAGCCTTGATCCTTTAGGATCTCTTGCAAACATCCTAAATGGATAAGTAATAAAGTATGAGTGTAATTGTGTATTGTGCCTAGTATGGCAGTGAAGGTCACTATGTGACCAATGACAGGTCGTGACATTACTTTTAATATGGTTTATGTATGCGATTGTGCAGGTTAGCTTGTAAGTCACAGGGTGACTAGGACAAGCTATTCCTAATTTTAATATGTGTATAGTGAATGATAATAGAAAGTGGTTGTGTATACATCACGGTTTGAGCTTGCCGAGTGTGGTGGTCTGGCGCCTATTCCGGAATGCCTCTCTAGTCGGGTACCCCAGGTTCTTTGTGAGCCAGGCACATGTGTTTGTTGTGCTCGGGGTTTGTCCCGGTACAGTGTGGTACCGTCAAGGTCTGTGTCGTCTCCCTCGACACCCTCACTCTTGTGTTTGAGTTGTACGTCCGGCTAAGGGAAAGACAATAGTAGGGCAGCGGCTTGTGTTTGTGGGTGTGCAGTCGCTTGTAGCACGCTCGTGGTTGGGGGTATGGACACCAGTAGACGTACTGGTCCCCAGCTAGTCCTATTTTCCAGTGCCTCACTTTAGGGTGCTCCGGCCAGAAACCCTAGAGGTGCCATGCATGTATCTGAAGCTGTGTGTCTGCAGGTATGGTGTTAGTTGGTCTCCACAGTTGTTTGACTTGTTCTCGTGGAGCGACAGTTGGACCTTTCGTCCGTGACTGCGAGACTGAGAGGTTGTTGTTGTGTTGTGTTGTCCGGGTTGGATACTGGCCTGATCAGCCAGTAGTCTGTTCTCGTGTGGTGGCGTCATTCCTTTCCGACTCGTGCTTTGCCATTGGATGTGGTTCGCGAGTTTGTGACTCGTAGTCGAGGTTTGACTCGTTCGAGGTGTGCCCTGGTGTTGGCACAGTTGTGACTGCGATTGTGGCTAGTGGTGTGCCTGAGTGGTGGCACAGTTTCAGCTATAGATGGTGAGTATTGACTCACCACAAATGTGGTTTAGCTCGCTATGGTGTGCCCTGTTATGGCATTGGTTTACTTGTGGTTTCTGTGCTGGTACCTTGTGGTGATAAGTACCTGTACCCTGTGCGGGTAATGGTTTGTGGTGGTACGTCATATACCAGTCTGTTCTGGTGTTGACGTGGAACTGTGTTTCGTGGAGGTCGTGAGGTGTGACCTTCCACTCAATGTGCTTTATCCTTCCTTGAGTAAGTTTCCGTAAATGGTTTTCGTGTATGAAGGATTGGCCGTTGTAGCCAACCCTGCCATTCTGTGTATGGCTTCCGACATATTGTGGTTTGGGTATAAAGGGCCAGCTTTTAGTTAGCAGTCCTATTACCCACGTACTTAAGATTTGCCTGTGAAGCTTATAGCCTAGGCAGTGGTTTGCTTGTGTGGCTTATAGCTTAAATGATTGGTTATGACTGTGGCTTGCCTATGAGGCTTGAGGCCTAGGCGTTACTGTTGTTAAGTGGACTAGTGGTGTGGAGTTAGTCCTATTGTTCTCTCTTACTTTCCGAGGTTGTGAATAGTTAATGTGTTTATATTTAATTGCAGTATTAGATACAAATGTTGTGAGCATGAAATGGTTTGGTTATATGTGTGGCCAGTGAGACCCATTGAGGTTGAGGTCCCTTCTGTTAGTATTGTGGTCCTTGGGTGGTCCCTACTGAGCCTGTGACTTGTTGAGGCTCACTCCCCTACAGTTCTTTTCAGGGCTTGCCGTGTGTTTGGCTTGCAGTGGCATTGTGGCAGACTTGTACCACCAGCAGTAGTATAGTAGTTAGTGTTATGTGAGCTCGTGCTCCCTCGGGGTATGCCCCAGGTAGTTGTACTTTTTAATTGGACATGTAATGATGTAATGGGACAGTTGTAACTTGTTACTTGCAGATATGAGCACATGTACTTTCTTGTGTCATAAACTGTTGTGGTTGTCTTTTATATTCTTACTGGACAGTCGTGTGAGATATCCCTTGCGAGACTTCGGTTCGTTCGCGGGAAACGGATCTGGATATGGAGCCTTATTGGGCATAGATATCCAGGGCCATCACAGTTGGTATCAGAGCATGGTCCAGTTAGAATATGAAAAGACAATTGAAGTTACAATGTCCCAAGACATGGTTTAATGTCCACTACTGGTAGTAAGTCTGTGGTTTTATGTGATTTTCAGTGTGGTTTTCACGAGAGTTTTTGGTACACGAATTGTGAGTTATTGTTTGTTAAAGCGGTAACTGTTAGAAATAGCACAAGAATGTGCATGCTTGCAAGGAAAGTAGCAGAGTTGGTAGTTATTAAGGGATGGTATGGTTAATGGTACGGTGTGAGAGGTTACACTAGAGTGCCAGTTTGCAATTAGGAAGGTGTTCAGTTATGGAAATTAAAGGAATTAGTGAATTCAGTTATGGAATTTAGTAAGAATATTTTAGTGAGGATCAGAATTGGCAGAGACAGGTATAAGGAAGTAATGTGATGGAATAGCAGAGAGAACAGTGTTATGATGAGAAATAGAATAGTGTGATCAGAATTATTAGATGTGTGAACTGTGGCTAAGATTTGTGTTATTAAGTGTTGAGGAGCAGCTTGGATAATAATGTGATTAGTGTTATGCCAGATTTGAAATGATTGAAGAAGGCAGTTTAGCTTGAGATGGGGTGAGATGGGGTATTAGTAAACAGAGGAGCAGTGATTAAGATGATCATTAAGTATGTTTTGTAATTTGAAGTGGCTGCAGTGAAAAGTTGAAGAACAGTGCTGTTATGAATAATAAGGTTAATGGAAAGTTTGACACAAAGATTCATGTAAGAATAAACAGAGATGAGCTGTTCAATAAAGAAAGAATAGAAAAAGAATAGTGAACAATTAGATTTTTCTGAGAATTTCATAAGAAAGATATTTGTTTAGTAAGAGGCAGAACGTAAAGATTTCACAGAAACATTTGTATAGGGTTGCAGTGCTAAAAGATAAGAGCAGCGATACTAGCATTTGTATGCAGTTTGTGTCAGAAATAGATTGAGATCAAGGCTGAGTAATTAAAGTAATTTGAAAATATATAAGTCTGAGTAAGAAAAGATGAATCAGTTGAGAAGCAATTGAGCAGTAAATTAGTAATGTGAAATAATCAGATGAAATAAGTTACTGTGTTTAAAGGTTCAGTTTATGGTTATGGCAATATTTAATAAGAGAAATTACAGTATAGGTGGTATAGTGAAATTAGTCAGCCAATGAAATAGTTGAAAAAAATACTTTGCAGAAATGGTATTATGTTGTAGAGTTGAAGTTCAGTATTGATGATCAAAGGAAGAATGAATATGGCAGATTAAAGAACAGTGATAATTAGATAGGTAGAGAAATGTGCAGTAAGAATTTGGGTAAGTAGTGTTTCTAATAAGAAGATATAGTGTCACAGCAGTGGGAATGGAAAATAGTGAAGAGTTATGAGTTTGATATGTGAAGTCAGTCAGAGAAGTATAGTGTCAGTTGGAAAATGTGATTAAGCGAGATTTGTTAATAGTGATATATCAGAATTCAGAATTTGAGTAAATGGTATGATCGGAAAGAGAAAAGCAGATTAGAAATAACAGTGTTTTCTTTCAGTATTAAGTGAATAAGTAAAATGACTTGGGAAGCCAGTAGAGTTAGAATTGTGATCAGAAATTATGAAGTATTTTTGCCAAAGGTCCAGTGTGATCAGAATAGTGCAGCGGAAATGTGGAAGGTTTGAGATTTGCAGATTATTTGAGGTTCAGATAATTAAGAGAAAGTCTAAATTTGTGTACAGTTGAGGCAGAGGTTTATAATCAGATATGAGTCAAGGCAGTTTATGTAAATGGTCAGAAGAGGCAGGAAATTCAAAGATGATGATGCAAATTTTCTAAAAAGTAAACAGTCGAGAATGTGAAAGCAGATAAAGTAAAGCAAAAGCCGGCACTAACAAGTGGATAATGGATGGTACAGAAGAATCCAAGAATTTCAGCAAGGTTTAGTATGGCAGAGCACTCAAAGATAGCAAAATAAGGTGAAAGGTTTTAAGCAAGAAAATGGTCCAGAAAGAAATTTGGCAAACACAGCCCAGAAAATGTGGAAGTAGGTCGAGTCTAAGGAGATTAAGTGCCACCGGCAAGGTAAAATCGCTTACAGCTGAAAAGTAAAGAAAGGGCAGTTTGTAGTAACTGAGTAGAGTAACTGTGAATGAAAGGAAGAGAAAAGAGCAGCAGAATGAGTACAGAGTTGAGCAGATAAATTGAAAGGCAAATGCAGAAAGAGGTGTATCCTAATTGTTCTAATTACGGCTTTATTTCTTTTTAGGTGATAGTCCTGTTTACTGTGGTTCGTTTTGAATGTCGAGGACGACATTTCTTTTTAGGTGATAATAATGTAACATCGCGCGTTTTCCGGATCCCCGTGGAACCAGGTTTAGCGGGTTTGGTGGCCAATGTGTGGCCCATTAGCTTGTGTGTTTCTTATTAGATCCTTAACGGGCTTGGTTATGGATCTTGTTCAGTGCGCTGGACATCAACAGTCGGTTGGCGTCCAGGTGTGTGACGTCGACTGTGTGTTGGCGGCAATGGTGTTTCCGTTAACATGTTTTTGGCGTCCATCGATGTGGACGTCTATCGTTTATTTTAATGGGTTTTATTGCATGAACTTGGCGTCGAGCGATGTGGACACCTAGTCGTGGCGGTTTTGGTCAGCGGCGCAGAGGTTGACGTTAACTTGAGGCGCCTGTGTTTTTAGGAGAACCCAAGCCTTCTTCTTTCCCCACCTTCTCCCCTCCTTTTCCCCCACCTGTATCCTTGTACCTCTTCACTACTTTCGGTGGTCGACTAGAGCACGTGGGAAGGCTGTGATGCGCGCAGTAGCGGCAGATCAGGCGGGGAATGACGGATTGAAGGGCGGTATTCACGGGAAGCTCCTGGGGTTTTGGCGCGATTTGAGGTTCTTTAGGAGTTTGTTTGCGTTTCTGAGGTAGGGACTGGACCCTTTGATCTCTCTTGGTTGATTTGCCATGTTTTGTTGCATAGATCGTATGTTAATTGCGTTTTTGGGAAAGGATTCTCCATGCTGGGAAACTGGGTGGTTTGATCGATCCAAGCATTGGATCTTGTTTCTTCAGTTTAATTATAGTATTCAGATGTAAGGGGAAGTGTTTCCCCTTGTTTTCTTATTGTTTATAGGGCTAAGTTGCCCATATGATTGGCCTCGGGCCGGTCTGTGTGTTTTGTATACGCTGGGAGCTGAAGATCTTAGCGTCAACATTGATTGACGTCAGGTTCTTCGGTTGGAGATTAACGGCCAGATGTCTAGCCGTTAATATCAAGTTTGCTTAGTATTAACTGCAGGGGATGCTGCCGTCTATAACCAATGGACGGCAATTGATGCTGCCGCCAATCTGTGCAGGTATTAGCACATTGTGTTTCATGAGGTTTTTTTCTTGTTGTACATATCACGTGGTGTGTGTGCATGGCAATGGCAGATGAGAGCCAGTACACTTGTTACGCTCATAGAGCATGTTGCTCACGAAATGGGCATGCTTTACGTGATTAATGTGTAATATATATGTGTGCATGTTGTCCATGTGTTGGATATATTGTTTACATGGATGATGTGTAGTACACCAGTCATGGTGTATTATACACGTGGGGTTTACGTGGTTTAGATGTCATGCATGTAGTTTGTATGTGCATGGCATATCGTTTATCATTGTGTTTATTATGTCTTAATTATTATGATTAATCCGTGGTGTTGTGGCGATGAGGTTCACGTTGGAACCTAGCCTTGATCCTTTAGGATCTCTTGCAAACATCCTAAATGGATAAGTAATAAAGTATGAGTGTAATTGTGTATTGTGCCTAGTATGGCAGTAAAGGTCACTATGTGACCAATGATAGGTCGTGACATTACTTTTAATATGGTTTATGTATGCTATTTTGCAAGTTAGCTTGTAAGTCACAGGGTGACTAGGACAAGCTATTCCTAATTTTAATATGTGTAGAGTGAATGATAATAGAATGTAGTTGTGTATACATCACGGTTTGAGCTTGCCGAGTGTGGTGGTCCGGCGCCTATTTCGGAATGCCTCTCTAGTCGGGTACCCCAGGTTCTTTGTGAGCCAGGCACGTGTGTTTGTTGTGCTCGGGGTTTGTCCCGGTACAGTGTGGTACCGTCAAGGTCTGTGTCGTCTCCCTGGACACCCTCACTCCTGTATTTGAGTTGTACGTCTGGCTTAGGGAAAGACGACAGTAGGGCAGCAGCTTGTGTTTGTGGGTGTGCAGTCTCTTGTAGCGCGCTCGTGGTTGGGGGTACGGACACCAGTAGACGTGCTGGTCCCCAGCTAGTCCTGTTTTCCAGTGCCTTACTTTAGGGTGCTCCGGCCAGAGACCCTAGAGCCAGGCATGGACCTGCAGTTGTGTGTCTGCAGGTATGGTGTTAGTTGGTCTCCACAGTCGTTTGACTTGTTCTCGTGGAGCGACAGTTGGACCTTTCGTCCGTGACTGTGAGACTGAGAGGTTGTTCTTGTGTTGTGTTGTACGGGTTGGATACTGGCCTGATCAGCTAGTAGTCTGTTCCCGTGTGTTGGCATCGTTCCTTTCCGACTCGTGCTTTGCCACTGGCTGTGGTTCGTGAGATTGTGACTCGTGGTCGAGGTTTGACTCGTTCGAGGTGTGCCTGGTGTTGGCACAGTTGTGACTGCGATTGTGGCTTGTGGTGTGCCCGATTGGTGGCACAGTTTCAGCTATAGATGGTGAGTATTGACTCACCACAAATGTGGTTTAGCTCGCTATGGTGTGCCCTGTTACAACATTGGTTTACTTGTGGTTTCTGTGCTGGTACCTTGTGGTGATAGGTATTTGTACCCTGTGTGGGTAATGGTTTGTGGTGGTACGTCATATACCAGTCTGTTCTGGTGTTGACGTGGAACTGTGTTTCGTGGAGGTCGTGAGGTGTAACCTTCCACTCAATGTGCTTTACCCTTCCTTGAGTAAGTTTCTGTATATGGTTTTCGTGTATGAAGGATTGGCCGTTGTAGCCAACCCTGCCATTCTGTGTGTGGCTTCCGACATATTGTGGTTTGGGTATAAAGGGCCAGCTTTTAGTTAGCAGTCTTGTTACCCACGTACTTGAGATTTGCCTGTGAAACTTATAGCCTAGGCAGTGGTTTGCTTGTACGGCTTATAGCTTAAATGATTGGTTATGACTGTGGTTTGCCTATGAGGCTTGAGGGCTAGGCGTTACTGTTGTTAAGTGGACTAGTGGTGTGGAGTTAGTCCTATTGTTCTCTCTTACTTTCCGAGGTTGTGAATAGTTAATGTGTTTATATTTAATTGCAGTATTAGATACAATTGTTATGAGCATGAAATGGTTTGGTTATATGTGTGGCCAGTGAGACCCATTGAGGTTGAGGTCCCTTCTGTTAGTATTGTGGTCCTTGGGTGGTCCCTACTGAGCCTGTGACTTGTTGAGGCTCACTCCCCTATAGTTCTTTTCAGGGCTTGCCGTGTGTTTGGCTTGCAGTGGCATTGTGGCAGACTTGTACCACCAGCAGTAGTATAGTAGTTAGTGTTGTGTGAGCTCGTACTCCCTCGGGGTATGCCCCAGGTAGTTGTACTTTTTAATTAGACATGTAATGATGTAATGGGACAGTTGTAATTTGTTACTTGCAGATATGAGCACATGTACTTTCTTGTGTCATAAACTGTTGTGGTTGTCTTTTATATTCTTACTGGACAGTCGTATGAGATATCCCTTGCGAGACTTCTGTCCGTTCGCGGGAAACAGATCTGGATATGGAGCCTTATTGGGCATAGATATCCATGGCCGTCACAGCTTGTGTGTACGAAAATATCTCCAAAAGATACCTTTTATACCGGTGTTCAAGTATAGAGAGTTGTGATATATGGAAACACCCACATAGGGAACATGAGGAGATCTCGTATCTAACATCTCGCTTCGTCTGTCGACAGGTCTCATGTCATCTGTCGACAGGAGCTTGCATAGTTCCAACATTTAGAGGTCCTGGAGTTTCTAAAAGCATTCACTGTATGAATCTGTCGACAATCGATCTAGTGCTGTCGACAGGGCTTATTTTTCCAGAAGGCTTGATGTCTGCCTGTATGGATCTGTCGACAGGAGCATCTGGGTCTGTCGACAGGTGTTCTCTTTTTGTTCTTTTCTTGTCCTTTCTCTCTTGTTTTGGTACAAGGTCTTGAATGGAATCTCACCTACATAAAGGATGATGATTAGTGAGACATAATCAACACATTAGTGATCAATGAAAATATTTGATTCAATTGCATCCACTTGTCATTGTCTCTTAGTTTTACACATTTGTCATACATCAATTTTGGTCCATAAAATGTTCATAATAAAAAACAAGGATATGTCATTAAGCTTAGCATTCTCATAGACATTCCATATGAGAACTCAACATTCTCCCCCTTTTTGATGATGACAAAAAAATTAATTTGACCACAATTGATGTTCTCCCCCTTTTGACAACATCCAAAAAGATAATCCAAGGAAAGATCAATGGAACAGGAAGAGAAGGGGTGCATTTCATTCATTTGGCGTTCATTACACAATGGCACACATGACACATGAGTAATTGCAGGAAATGAAAGACTACAGGACACAGGACTTGGAAGGCAAATGAAAAACATCTAGAACATGACCAAAACATTAAGGACTTCTAGACAACTCATCCTAAACATCAGCAGCATCGCCCTGTGGTGCTGAGGCCCGACGGAGCTCATGATGATCAGTAGACATCCTTGTTAGCCTTAGCTGGAGCTGGACTTGTGTGTCGGCTAAAGCTGCAATTCTAGAGTCAACGGTGTCCAACCGTGTATGTATCCTATCAAAGCCTGTATTGATTTGCAATTGCATCTGGGCAAGAAGCTCTCGGATTGAAGGCTCAGTAGATGTTGGACTACTTGGGGAAACGATGTCTTCATCTTCCGGAGCATCTTGAGGCTCAGGCTGGGAGTTTTCATCAGCAGTGTCAGCTTCATCTTCTTCTCCACCATCAAAATCATCATTTACCTCTACAGCAGTGGATGGTCCCTTGCCCTTAAGGTCTCTAGTGACAACCCTGTCTATCATCTTGTATCCCATCCTTTGGGCAGCAATACTATCATAAGAGCTGCGGCCTTTGAGCTCAGTCATATGATCATCAGGAATGTGAATACCAAGGAATAAGAGAAGGGAAGTAATGGGGCAAGTATAGGGCATTGATCTTTTGGTAGAACGAAGGCATGCCCGGAGGTGAGAGACCATGAGGAGTGGTAGATTAATCGGGTTACGGTTCAGAAATGCATGAAAAAGGGACTTGTGAATAGCAGTCACAAGCTCCCGACTACCATCCTTAGGGACAATCATTGTAGTGAAAATGTGGTGGATGAGACGATGAAGTGGAGGGAAGTTGTTGGCATTCAAGGGCTTACGATCTGTGGGGTCGTAAGGCTGCAAGGTGATGAGCTGGTGGCATTCAGATTCTTCGGGATGATGTTTCAGAATATCAAGGCCGGAATTAGGGATTTGTAGGGCGATGAAGAACAGGTTGGGAGTGACCAGAAAAGAGGTCTGTCTCACCGTGGTATGGAGGACACCAGTGGTGGACAGCCTGAGATGTTGGTAAAACTCGGTCACAGCTGTAGGGGAATACCGTTTGTGATGGTAACAGAAATGTGTCCAGCCCTGGACGTCGAACAGAGGCTTCAACCCAGGAAAGAGATATTCCAATGACACGAAATCGATGTAGCGGGGCTTCACAAACCTAGTGTAGGTGCCATGAGGAGGAAGAAAGTCCAGACCAGCAGGAATGATCAGCTCGGGCAAACGATCCTCCCTGTGTTTTGTGCGGCGCTCTGTGGGAGCCCTGGAATCGTCGCCATCGTTGGAGAAACGAGGACGACGCCAAGAGACAAGCTTCTTCGCCTTCGGAGCCATCTCAGGAACGGATTTGGGGGAAAAAGGCGCTGGCAAAGAAAGGAGATACACAGATGAGCAGAAAGCCCAAAGTGCAGAGGCCCTGCTCGCACCCTGGAGAAGAGGGTTTTGGGGAGAGACGGAAGTGGGAAAGGCTTTTGGAAGGGGGAAAGGGAGAGGAGGGGTCGTGGGAACCTTTTAAAGAAGGTGGGAGAGAATTGGAAAGATGTGGGTCCCACGAAATCCGCACTTAAAGCGAGCCGGTTGGGCTTGGCTTCCAAAATCCACCCCGAGTGCGGCTGTCGACAAGTAAACAGTTCCCCGTCGACAGGCACACACAGAAATGTGCCAGTGAGATATGTTTGATGGTGTTTCAAGGCCATGAGCATCAGATATGAGGCTAAGACGAAACAAGGGTAATTGTATTAATATAACAAGTCATGTCCACACATATTTAGACCACATCTTGCATTGACAATGATTTTGATATAAAATTCCCGGACTCTAAAGTTGCGACATGAGAAATGCAAGGAACAAAATCATGAGGTTGTAAAATGACCCTCTTGAATAAGGCCATTGCAAGAAATTATTTTTCTTAGTGAATGTCAATCAGAAGATTTATTAAAGATAGTGCTTCATGGGTAATGAAGTGCTAACCACTAAGTGCCCTAGACAAGATATATGGAGGAGAACACAATCTAATTTTTATTTTTTTTTTGTTTTTTTTTTTTTTTCTTTTTTCTTTTGACATAGGAAGTCATGGGAGTTAAAAAGTGGTAATTAGGAGCAATAGACCTTTGACGTGAAGATAGACATTGTAGATGCCCGTATCCCCAGTTACTCGGTTTAGATGTCCATCATACCATTGTGCAGAGATAATGAATAAGCCTTTTGACGCGAAGAGAGACATTTGTGATGCCCATATCCCCGGTTACTTAGCAATACTCAACATTGCTCTGCCTTTGATTCTCCCCTTTTTGTTTTTTTTTTTGTGATTAAAAAATAGTTGTGTCTTCTCAAGAATGATTTTGAAATTCACATACCAAGGGCAGGAAGTACATAAGACTTAAATACCTTTGAAAGACATACCCTTAAATGACCTTAGGATTGAACACTTGACTTTGAAAAATAATGATTCACAAGAGAGTTATTCAAGGGAGTTAGGTTGGTCTCATGAAGTTTGTTGGATGCACTTAAAATGAAACACCTTAGGATCACTAACGAATGGTATGCCAAAAACATTGTGATACGGTCAAAGTCTTGGATATGTTATGGATAGGAAAAGTTATAATGCATGCAATCACCATTTTTCACCTTAAATACTCATGAGAAGTATTCTCATTAAAAATATTTGCAATTGAGTGAGGAATGACTTGAAGAGGTGTATCCGTCGACAGATCAATTGGGGCCTGTCGACAGATTCACACAAATGAAGTTTGTTGAGTTCTGTCTTGGAAAATCTGTCGACAGATGGGATAGGCCCTGTCGACAGATGCATACAATGCCTGGTTTCTGGGTTCTATGAAGGGTTTTCTATCGACAGATTGAAGTAATGCTGTCGATAGGCATGTGTGCAGGACAGAGCTGAAGTCCAAGAGGAGTTTGAAAAAGGTGCTCCATGCAAGGAAGGAGTGGGATGATGACAAGGAAGTGTTTCCCTCATAAATTCACTCATCTAGCAATGGTGTCCTCCCCCATAGTGTGTGCAAGTGGAGACTAAGCATCCAAACAATTCAAAGATCAATTCAAGCATGAGTCTCACACAATTTAACGGGGCACCATCCATGTAAAGAGATAGAAAGATTTTTTATTTTTTGTTTATTTTGTTTTTAGAATGACTGGGCAAATTGAAAAGAAACTATGTCCCTTATCCAAAATAGATGTCCCTTTTTGCACTTCAACTATTGGTACGTGGCGGAGAATGTTTTCTCACGCATAATGAAAGTTTCCAAACAAGCCTAACTTGTTTTTTCACAAATCACCATTTGATATACCGCATAGTTGTTGCTCAGAAGGAACATATATTCAAGACTTGGTATGAGTTTCATTACATTTTGCACAAACCCAATTCCCTTCTAAGTGTGGTAAACCTATCCTCAGCCAATGGTTTTGTAAAGATGTCAGCTAGTTGTTTTTCTGTGGGTATGAAGCTCAGCTCTAAGGTGTTATTGGCTACCTCAACTCTCAAGAAGTGATGCCTGATCTCTATGTGCTTTGTTCTAGAGTGTTGAATTGGGTTCTTTGAGAGATTGATTGCACTGGTGTTGTCACATATGATAGGTGTGCATCCAATGTCAATATTGTAGTCAGACAATTGACTTTTGATCCACAACACTTGAGCCGCACAACTCCCTGCAGCAACATATTCTGCCTCTGTAGTGGAGAGTGCAACCGAGTGTTGCTTCTTGGATGCCTACGAAACCATGCAACCACCAAGTATTTGGCAGTATCCACTAGTGCTTTTCCTGTCAATTTTACATCCAGCATAGTCAGCATCAGAATAAGATATCAAATTGAAGCTACTACGTGCTGGATACCAAAGACCCATATCATACGTACCTGAGAGATATCTAAAGATTCTCTTAACTGCAACCAAATGGCTTTCCTTTGGACTAGATTGGTATCTAGCACAAAGGCAAATGCTGAACTGAATGTCCGATCTACTTGCAGTAAGATATAAAAGTGAGCCAATCATACCTCAGAATTGCTTTGCATCTACCGGTTTACCTTTCTCATCACTTTCTAGCTTTATGCTTGTGCTCATTGGTGTTGAGGCAGGCTTGGCTTGTTCGAACTGAAATCTTTTGAGTAGCTCTTTGACATATTTTTCTTGATTGATGAAGAATCCATCTTCTAATTGTTTCACCTGCAAACCAAGAAAAAATTGAAGCTCCCCCATTAAGCTCATCTCAAATTCACTGTGCATATGTTTTGAGAATTCCTCACACAATGATGGGTTAGTAGAACCAAATATAATATCGTCCACATAAACTTGAACAACAATGATGTGATTGCGGACTTTCTTAGTGAAAAGAGTTTGGTCTACCTTACCTCTTGAGTAATTTTTGCTTACCAGAAATGTGCTCAGCCTGTCGTACCAAGCTCGGGGTGCCTGTTTCAAACCATAAAGAGCTTTGTGCAATTTAAACACATGGTTAGGTTTATCATTATCCTCAAAGCCAGGTGGTTGAGAGACATAGACTTCTTCTTTGATGTAGCCATTTAAGAATGCAGTTTTAACATCCATTTGAAAAAGTTTGAACTTGTTTGAGCATGCATATACTAACAAGATTCTAACTGCTTCTAACCTAGCTACAGGAGCAAAAGATTCTTCAAAATCCACACCAAATTCCTGATTATATCCTTTTGCTACCAGTCTAGCCTTGTTTCTCACCACTTTACCCTCTTTATTCAGTTTATTCCAAAAAACCCATCTTGTCCCAATGACAGAAATTTCGGAGGTTCTAGGAACTAAACTCCAGACATTATTTCTCTGAAATTGCCCAAGCTCCTCATGCATAGCATCAATCCATGAGTTTTCCTTTAAGTCTTCTTCAACATTTTTAGGTTCCACTTGTGACACAAAGGCTAGATGATCCTGTTCAACTATTTCCCTAACTTGAGACCTAGTTTGAACTTTTTCATTCACATCTCCTATTATGTTCTCAAGTGGATGGTCTTTAGAGTACCTGACATTTGTAATAGTTGAAGGTCCGGGTTGATCTTGCATTTGAGGAGGTTGGTCTGGAGGAGGAGCTGCTTGAAGAGTTTCAGCTTGAGGTTCATCCTCCTGTGGATCTTCATCAGGTTCTTCTTCTCCCTTTTTGAAGAGGATGTGATGGTCCTCATCATCATCGTTGTACCTTTGAAGATATCCATGTTTAGCTTTTGGTACTGTTTGAGAGCTCTTCTTAGCTGTCACTTGAAGTGGTTCTGCGAGAATTGTTTTATCTTCATCGGGAGTCCTGTGGAAATTGACCTTGTCAGTTTTAACATGACTTTCGTCAAAGACAACCTGTGGAGTTTCTTCCACATTTTTATTCTTGATATTAAACACCCTATAAGCTCTAGAGTGTTCTGAGTATCCAAGAAATATACCTGGATCACTTTTGGGCCTCAAATTTGTCTAGGTCTGCTTTATCATTATTATGAATGAAGACTTTTGAGCCAAAAACTCTAAAGTACCCAATACTGGGCTTCTTACCTCTCAGAAGTTCGTAGGGAGTTTTCTTAATGACAGGTCTTACCATGGCTCTGTTGAGTATGTAGCATGAAGTGTTCACCTCTTCTGCCCAAAACGTCCTGGCAAGATGACTTTCAACCAGAAGGGTACGAGCCATTTCCACCAAAGTCCTGTTCTTTCTCTCCACAACACCATTTTGTTCCGGTGTCCTTGGAGAGGAGAACAAGTGTTCTATCCCTTGGTGCCTGCAGAAATCAGAAAAAGAATTATTGTCAAACTCTCCCCCGTGATCAGTGCGGATTGAGCATATCTTGTGTACATTTCCATGCTCAATTTTATTTAAGAAGTCCTCAAACAGGCTTAATGCTTCATTTTTGTGTGCGAGGAACTTAACCCATGTGAACCTAGAGAAGTCGTCTACAATGAGAAAACCAAAGCGTTTGCCATTGAGACTTAATGTTCTAGTAGGTCCAAACAGGTCCATGTGCAGAAGTTCATAGGGTTTAGAAGTGCTTACTGGTGCCTTTGATTTGAAGGATTTCCTTGTTTGTTTTCCCTGTGCACATGCATCACAAAAATTCTCATTCTTATTAAAGGGGATTTCAGGAAGTCCACTTACCAATTTGAGCCTCATGATCTTGTGTAAAACGTTGTAACTTGCATGACCGAGCCTACGATGCCACAACGTAAGCTCGTCCTGTTTGTTTGCTACAAGACACAAGTCATTATTCTCTGGATCATCTAAATCAACCATGTAGATGTTATTCACCTTTTTTCCAGAAAATTTTAGACTTCCTGTTTCCTTATCAATTATTTGACATGAATTAGTTTCAAAGACAACTTTATGACCTTTATCACACAGTTGGCTTATACTAAGCAAGTTGTGATGAAGGCCATCTACAAGCAATACATTGTCTATAGAGTTAGAGGCATACTTACCAACCTTACCTGAGCCGATGATTTGGCCTTTGTTGTCCCCTCCAAAAATTACTTGACCTCCATCTTTCTCCACTAGCAGACAAAATTTTTCTTTATCGCCCATCATGTGCCTCGAGCAGCCACTATCCAGGTACCATTTGTTTTGAACATGGGCTACTAAGCATTCCTGCACATGTGGATTAGACAAGAGATTTTGGTACCCAAATTACTTTGGGTCCCATTGTATCATTCATGCCAAATAATAAATGCTTCGGAATCCAAACTTGTTTGATGTTTAATTTACTTGGTTTGTTCCGACATTCTTTTTCATTATGCCCAACTTTCTTACAGATTTTGCATGATGAGGGTTTTCTCACAACAGTGGGCTTGTTGTTGTTGGGAGCATGTATGGGCATTTTACCCCTGGGAATCGAACCCGCGACCTGCTCTGATACCAGGTATACAGGATCTCAGGCATTGCCGTTACGCCAAAACTCGAGTTGTTGTGTAAGGATACCATCCTTCCTTATAACCCACCACAGGGTACAGTCACCCTGTTGGACAACTCAGCAACACCCGCAGGCAGGTCCACACCCGGACCTAGGCATGACTTGGCCAACCCGGCCTCTGCCACACCCTCATTCTCAGGTCGCCCCAGGGTGAGACGCTGGCATGCGCACCTGCCTCGCAGCATGCCGCCCAACAATCTCCCCCCTAGTGGCACCCTTGGGAATCGAACCCGCGACCTGCTCTGATACCAGGTATACAGGATCTCAGGCATTGCCGTTACGCCAAAACTCGAGTTGTTGTGTAAGGATACCATCCTTCCTTATAACCCACCACAAGGTACAGTCACCCTGCTGGACAACTCAGCAACACCCGCAGGCAGGTCCACACCCGGACCTAGGCATGACTTGGCCAACCCGGCCTCTACCACACCCTCATTCTCAGGTCTCCCCAGGGTGAGACGCTGGCACGCGCACCTGCCTCGCAGCATGCCGCCCAACAACATAAAGATATACAAATGTAAAAAAATGCTGAAACAAATTTGTTAGAAAATTTTTTTAAGTATGTATTCCATAATATGTTCTCCCCTTTTTGTCATTAAGCAAAAAGAAGCACAAAGAGCCAAAGATTAGAAGAGCCAAACAGAAATGGGAGCCAAGACATGATATTCTATTATTTAATGGGGGTTAGACATGTAGAAGGCAGGAGACAAGAGAGAGACATGGCGACTAATTTTGGGCCAAGCCTGGAGTTCCTACTCTTCAAAGTAGTTTTTAAAAGCACCCCAACTAATAGTGTAGGAAGGCCCCATGTCAGGAAGCATTCTCTTGATGTGGAGCTGCCTCTGAGCATCAATGAAATTGGCATACTCCTCTTTTCCAAGAGAGATCCGATAATGACTGATGGAACCAAAACTGGCATGCTGTAGAAATTTTCCAATAGATATTGGGTAGAAAATCTTCTGCTGCCGCAGATCCTTCTTCAAAGGTACATAAACTTTGTACCTCTCAACCCAAATGGCAAAAGGATCCTGAACCAAATGAATTGAGTTGAGGTCTAAGAATTCTTCAGCAGAATGAGAAGGTTTGCCAGATCTGGCCAAGGAGAGATTTGTACTGTCCAACTGCTGAGTAGCTTGGTGATAGTGCTTCTCCTAGTCAGAGGGGAAGTACCTTTCATACTCAGATAAGAGGGGAGCAAGGACATCTGACTTGATATAACGTCTGTGTTACTCCCGAAATAGAAATCGATGGAATGCAAGAGGAGCTCCCTGCTGGACTGTGATTCTGCCCATTACTCTAGCAAATCTTTCGAAGATAATAGGACCCACAGCAAAGTCCATGACCAAGGAGTGAAGCTTAGGGAGGAATACAATGTTTGTGTAACGGCCCCGATGTCTGAACCCTCGGCTCCCACCAAGGACCCGATCATTGGCACCGCCACCCACAGGACCCGGAAGGGCCAATGGATCGGTCTAACAAGATATGTAATAGAGATAAATAACAACAAACGTTCTAAAATGTACAACAGGTAAAGGAAAGAGTACAACACAAAGTACAAGTCTAGTACAGTCCCAAAGTAAGTAAAGTACAAGTGCTGAAAAGTAAAGGGAAGAACACGTCCCTTAGGGGCATACCTCGAGGGTGAAGTACACAAAGCTGGGGGAACACTACTCACTGGGGATGCCGTCTACTATGGGCCCGTCTCCTCGATTTGCCGTGGAGGGGGCTGCTATGAAGTCTCACCTGTAAAAGAGGGAGTGAGCTTCACGAAGAAGCCCAGTAGAGACTACCAATCTCCCACTGGTTCTAAGAGAAAAAAATAACACTAGTGCAATATTTAAATAAAGCAGTAAAAGAACTACATGGTCAACGGTCTAAACTAAATGTCGGGACCGGAAAAACTGGTGTGAAACACGGTACTGAGAAGAACCCAAGGCTATAACACAAATAGAAAAACACTACCTGGACAAACACACTAGCTACAAAACACTACACTAGTCGACCAGTCAGGTGCACCACGTGCCTTACCCTCGACTGACAATCCATGTCTATCACTTCCTGTCAGAGTGAGACGCGGAACTAAGAACCACAACTGTCATAGTCTGGCTGGACTACGGTCCCACGCCTGGCCCCTCTAAATGGTTCCGAAACCATGTAGAGTGAGACAGTAAGAAAAGGACTAGTTGATCTGCACCGTAAGAGCTACCAACCATGACGACATCCCAGACTCAGCTCAGAGAGCTATACAAACGACTCTACGCCACTGTCCCCACCGTTTTCCCCTCTGTTACCAGAGTCTGTGACTTGAGCAAACCCGCTGCCCAGAGAACTCCCTCTAATAGGCGCGCGGGGACCGGGGGTCCAGGTAATGGTAACAACCTATCTCGTGGACAAGCCCTCAAGTGCCTAGCACCGGGAAAAAGACTAGAGTGGTACTGTACTAAGAAACAACACATATGCCAAGAAAACAGAGTCATAGTGGAAATGGAACTCTAAACGTGTCGCCAGTCCCTCTCAGTCAGAGAGGCGATGCAGTGACCCATCGCGACAAGAACGTGACGGCCCTGCCTGTCACGACCAGAAAGCAGAAGGCGACCCCTCGCCCCATCGTGATAGCAATGCGATGGCTAAGGGCATCGCCACAAACCGGAGCTCTCTGAACGTGACACATACTCCGTCGTGACAAGAACGTGATGGGGGTCTAAGGACGCGTTCACACAAACCCAGCTCTCCTGAACGACGCCCACATACCCGTCACATCTCTAGACGCGACAGGTGCTGCGGGCGCATTCAAGGAGAACACGACGGGGCGATATGTCGCGACCAGGTCGCTACCGGGGAACCCGTCGCGACCTCAGTCGAGGGCCACACAAGGCCACCCATATCACCCCAACAACACCCAAACGGTGTAAACAAAGGGAGGGGAGCATGGAAACCCAAACCACCCATACAAACACCCATGCATGTTAAGGAAGTGATCTACACTCAAATAAACCTCACATGCATCATGGAACCCTCAACACCCCACACCCAATCCAAGCATGAAAGCCACACATAACATGAATCCACAAGAAACACAAGATCCAATGCACAACCTAGCATGGATTCTAGGCTTAGAGAAGGGGGGTTTGGAGCCCTAGCATGCTAGAACTTGGTGGAGGGTTGAGGTGTCCCTACCTCAAATAGGAGATCCACCCCAATGGGGTCTTCTCGTGGGCTTGCACCCCTCCTCCTCGCTCCAACTCCCAAGGAGATGTCGTCCACAAGCCACAAACGACCTTCACATGCCGAGGACGAGGATCACCATGGAGGATGCCACAGAGAAGAAGAAGAAGAAGAAGTGAGAAGGAGAAGCACAACCAAACACACAATACCAAGACAAGCACATCCATGCACTTACCTACACAAACCACCAATCAACACCCCCAAGCCACAACAAGGTACTCCCAATGCTCCCCACGGAGCCACCAGCAGCAGAGACGCCGAATGGGAGAAAGAAGCAGAGAAAGTGGTGAAATGGGGGTTGCTCTCGGGCCTGAGCAACTTAAACCCTGGCCCTCATAACGCGATGGGAATGGCCGTCGCGTTAGCAACACCACATCGCGATCTGGAAGCCCTGCAGCCCTGATAGTCAAACCTGCCACGCGCACGCATGCAACCCCGACACCCTAAACACGACGGCTCAGAGTGTCGTGTTCATGCATGCAATGCTTCAGGTGTCTCCACCATCCCGACAATAAAACGACAAAACGACAATCAGCTGTCAGGGCCGAGTTGCGGCGGGGGCGGCCGGCGTGTTCTTATTCAGAATGCGACGGTCACCTCCATCGCCTTCAGAAGGCGATGGGTCGACATGTCGCGATCTCAGCCGAGAGCTTCCAACCCACCAGGGGGAGAGGGATGTTACAATCTGGCATCTTCAGGGTAGCAAAGTCCACTTGGAGTGAAGTGTTGACTAGATTTTCAGTCCTGAACTAAGCAATGGCTGCCCTAAATTGGCCAAGCTGAACTTCCGGCAGTTTGTTGAGAAACTGATAGTCATTGAACATTTGGAAGTGCCGGATTAACTTGATTTCCCTTTGGATGAAAGGACCCTAGGTATTTCTGTGGTGGATGACAAACCACTCACTCAGTGTGAGAGGGTGATCTCTGGGAGGAAACCTTTCATATTTGGCAAGCAAAAATTTCCTATAGATAGACTGATGGCTTCGAGCCCACTGGTCTTCAGTCTTAGAGTCAGTTAGGGAAAAGATTTTGGACTAATCAGATTTGGATATGGGAGAGAGAGGAGGAACAATAGTGAGGTGTTCTGTGAGATTAAGGTGAGGGAGGCCAAAAATGGTAGCAAATGTACATTTTTGTAAGAATTCACAATATAGGGATCTCCTTCTATTTTCAACAGAAAGAGAGAACCAAAGAGGGGGAAAGCGAGGTTCAGAGGAGAGAGCAAGGTCCTTTGAGACTTTTCGCTTTTTAGGGGTAGGATTAGAAGAGCCTGTCCTGTGAACATGAGAGGAAATGGACAGGACTGACCGAAGAATTGCTTCTTCAAACTCATCTTTAATGTCTTATATGATGTGGTCTTGAACCCGAGCACCCTCCGAATTGATAGTGATGAAGGAGGGAGGAGTGAGTGGATAAAGGGAAGAGAAAGAAGTAGGAGGAGGTGGTGCAGATGGTCCAACAGATGATGGACTAGCAGAGGAGGGACTAGCAGAAGAGGGACCAACAGAAGAAGAGGATGCTGGAGGTTCCTCAAAGGTTAGAGGAGGAATGGCAGGAGAAGAGACATGTTTTGGAATGGGTTGCTTGAAGGTTTCTGGTGTTGGAGGAGCAGTAGAGGAGGAAGGTGGAGAAGGAGGGGCTGAAGTCTGAAGAGGAGAAGGAACATGAGGCTATGGTGGCACAGCAGCAATTTCTACAGGTTCTTCAACCAACCCGGTTGGCTCTGCCACTGACTCCACTGGCCCTGAAGGTCCAGTACCAGCATCTTCAACAACATTGGCCCTGATGGCCTAGACTCCTCAATGGATTGCCCTGTTGGCCTGACTGCTTCCTCAAAATGCCCTGGTAGCCGGACTGCTTCTTCAGCAATTGGCCCTGATGGCCCTAATTCCTCAACAACTGGCCCTGCAACTGGCCCTGATGGCCCAACAGCTAGTTCAACAGATTCAGATGGCCCTGATGGCCCTGAGCTGACCTCTGGCATGGGTTGAGTGGGAGCAGGAGGGGCTGGAGTAGACAATTGTTGTGACGGCCCTCATTATACCGGTACGGTTATACCAACCCACGTCGGTATAGCAAGAGTCCTCACAGTGGGACATTTACCCAACGATACATACAGCTGAGATACACGCAAATATACAACAGAGTAGCGGAAGTAAAAGACAACTGTCTCCATTCATTCATCATCCACATTTAACATACATGAAGTTTGCGATTAACAATAAAGAACTAAAAGTTCACATAATTTAAATTTCTGAAATAAAAATACATAATGTCCACACTTATACATTCTTTTCATGATACTCTAATAAAATGTTCAAATTACATACTATGAAATACACAAGTCACAAAGAAACTCCAAAGTCTAATCTCCGCGCTCGGAGTCCGTCTCCACTGTCTCCTCCAACGGTGCCACGTCACCAACTACACCTGTACGCCGAAGCAAGGAGTGAGTCCAAGACTCAGCAAGCAACACTACTCATAACATACACGTATAAGTCATAGGGGTTTCTACATACACATTCAAAATTTACAACACATGGCATGCTAATTATTTGAAGGTTTCAACCTATCATGAAAGTTTTACAATTTGATACATGGATCATGCTTTTAGATTTCTAAGAATAAAACTTTACCTATCACATGCCCTCTATTTAATTTACTCATGAAATTTTGTCTTTAAAGGACCAAGACATGAGAGCTACCAACATGAACATTGTGCATATATGAAAGGAAACACAACTAGCATGAGTTTTACATGTTCTTAAGCATATACATAGACATTTTCACATGCTTTAAGTTGCTGGTTTCACATGGTTTAATGGCTGTAAACCTACACATGAGAGCTACAATATCGCTTAAAACAAATCATGTGAACAACCAATCATGCCACTTGCATACGTGCTCATCAATTATCCCTAACATGGATTCTAGACATTTTTGCACATACAAACATGATGATAACGACATGAATTCACTGATTTCACATGGTTTCAGATTTGTCTCTCATGGATTTCAACAACATATTTTCACATTTAGTGTTTCACATTTTCTTTACACAAGTTTTCTCTTTCACATGGTTACACTTTGCACATACACATTCACATTGTTCACTTACACATTTACACATGAACACATACACATTACACATTTCACATTACACATTTTAGGTGCCGTGACACATAGTCCAAACCACCAAAGAAGGACATATACACATCACATTACACATAGACGCCATCTAGGCATTCCAATGGCGACTCTTGGACTGCGCAGACCGGGAGAACAAGTCTCCACCCTAACCAGTGGTACTTGTCCACCTCCAGGATTTCCCCCTAATGCCCTTAGGGTCACTTACACATTGAACTTTCTCAGGGGGACTTTTCCCTGATACAGCTCCACTGCCCTCTACGGAAGCAGTGTCACATTGGCACAGTTACACATTACACATTTTACCGATTTACACATGGTTTTACACATAGCACTTTTCATCTCATTCACTTTCTCACTCACATGCACATCTCTGTTTTTCCTAACATGGCACTACAGATTTCAGGAGCTTAACACACAGTAATTTCACCATTCAAGTTAAGTTTAAGCACTATCTAATCACATTACGATAACATTCATAGATTTCTATATTTCACATGGAAAATACATAACTCCCTATATACTGGTCCAAATGACCTGAAATTTTAACCACATGCTATTTTCGGGTTCTAAATCATACACTCAAATTTTCAGATTTTTCTGAGCTAAATAGAATTTACAGAAAATCAAATACCTATTTTGCATGTCATTCACAATTTAAGTTAACATGGAGTTTAACACATCATGCAATTTTGCCACTTACTGTTTGAACAGAGGCTACTAATATATGCATGATTTGAGAATACAAAATTACCCTAAATCATACATCTATAGATCAATCATCACAATCTTTCTTGCATGTCTTTTTATTTACCGAACCAATTTATTAGCAACTCATGCAAGCATGGACAATTATCAAAATTGAAAATACATATACTGATCTACTAATCTTCATGCTCTGACAAAACTAAGGCATTCAGACTAATCCTAATCATGAAACATGGATTGGCAAGATTTTCAACAATTCATGCTTACATATTCACGGTATAAAATTTCCTACATTCACCATCACACATCACACTCATCCACACACCACAATTGACAATATACATAGAGTATAGGGTTACCATATATCCTCATCACGGAAACCATACCGAAAATAGTTGTATAGGAAGGGCAGAACAGGTCACTATTCTGTCCAGAGGAACTTGGCGGCGGTCTCTGGCCGCTGACTCATGGTCAGCGGCATGGTCGATGGACGCCAAGCATAATATCGGCGTCCAGGGACCTTGCCGTCAATGCAGGCCTGTGCAGAAACACAGACCCGACCTCTCAAGATTGGGTGAATGTGAGGGTCTAGGACTCGAGGGAAAATGTACAAAAATTGTAAAACCGACCTAGACTCATACGGGGACATCATGGTTAGGTCACTTGCCTTTTAAAAATTGCTTCAAAGGATCAAAGTGCTCGGAGAAGCCCTCCTTGGGCAGTCCCAAGAAGGTGCAGAAACGCCTTCTAGATCTTCTTCCTCCGGGCTCCTGGATGATCTCCACAGCAGGGGATGTCGGGGAAGCCTCCTCCTTTGCTCCAGCTACCTTCTTGTCGGAGAAGATGGCCGGATCTAGCTCCAGGAAGCCGGATCTTTGGGTGCAAAGAGTGGGGTTTCTCAGTTTTCTTCTAGGTTTTCTTTCTCTCTTTTTCTCCTCTTTCAAGGGTGAAGAGAGGGGTGGGAAAGGTAGCTCCGGGTTCAGACTTAAGGAGAGGCCTCTCTCCCACTCTTAGGGTGACTTGACAGCCCTTAGAGCCGTTGGGGACAGCCCCCCAATGGCTGGCTTTCTTGTTTCAGAAGTTTGCAGCTCTGCTACGCATGCAGGCCAGAGAGATTGGCATCCATATCGCTGGACACCAGGATTAGTGTTGGCGTCCATGTCTGGACGCTGACACCACCTCAACGGCCAGGGGTTAACGCCAAGATGGCCTTCGACCAGAAGTCTAAAATATGCAGAAAACCATGCATACCATGCATATATACATGCAATATGTATAAGGTAGTGTATCCATACTATCACCATTCAATACATGCATTATTTATGTCTAATATAAGCATATGCACACGTACTTGTACTAATCAATACGTACGTAAATATGTATATACATACACAAGCACAAATATACACACACAAATACAAATAATGCGACGGAAATTCGAGGGCCTTACAATTGCACCCTCACGAAGTCCGAACGATCTGTCATTAGTTTATTCAAGCTTCCCAACTCGCTTCTCATTTTGTGGAGCTCATTTTTCACTGCTCCAATTTCCTTTGCTCCAGTGCTCTGACTAATGAAAACAGAGGAGATATCAGACTGCACAGAGCACAAAATCTCCATATGTGCATTCAATCTCTCAATGACTGTCTTTAAATGGACAACAAATTTCTTCTTTCTGGAGCTTCGTTGTGCCTTCCTGGTAAGCAATGGAATTTCAGATGCAACACCTTTGCCTTTCCCTCCTGAGCCGACATCTAGCTCAATAGCAACATCATCATTTGAGGTGCTTGCAAATACACCTTCCTAAATTGATCAACAGCAACACTGGATATGGGCTCCCCCTGAGTATCATGCTCCCCCTAAGCTGGAGCTTCTTCCATTCGAATATCTTCGGTGTGGCCTGGTCCCACCACTTCTAGAATAGCTGTTGCCTGGCTAACTTCCACACTAACATCTGCAGCAGGAATATTGGGGATGTCTTCCATGAGAGTTTCTTCCTGCTCCCCCTCAGCATGAGCAACAGTCTCTAATGATTCATCTATTGTTGGTACAATGACTATAGAGGGGACCACCACTTCATCTTGCTACCCAACAGGCTTAATAAGCACCGGTGCTATATCCTCAATCCTCCTTGCAGGAGGTTCTTCAACTCTGACTTCTGCTTCTACCTCTAGAATCAGTGGAATCCACTTTTCTTCAAATTCCTAGACCGAATAGGCTGGCCTATCTTCTTCACTACTTCTCCCTTCAGATCAATTCCATAGTGCTTGAAAATTCTTGTAAGCAAATGAGCATAAGGAAGAGATACTGCCAACTTATTTTTCTTATCCCAGATCATCTTTGCGGCAAACTTCATCCTCTCAATTATAACCTAAGCCATGTTGATCTCTTGATTTTGAATGGCCCAAAACATCATGTCTAAATCTCCTTTTGGGCATGTAGAAAATGTCGCGCTCCTTGGCACCAAAATCTGACAGACTATAAAGTGTAAAATTTTGTTGAATGCATTCAGCTGGTTGATGTCAAATTTTTCATCCTTCAATGTACTCTGCTCTGATAATTCCTAGCCCCTTGGCATAAATGTCTACTGAGTTCACTGTACTGTGACCGACCGTAGATACTCCGAATAGCCTCTCCAAAAGATCATAGGTGATATGAATGGATGTACCTTTTACTGTACAAGAGAGGGACCCACCTTCTTCTGTCTCCAAACATGTGTAGAATGCTTTTGCTAGGTCTGGATAGCCTGGTTCAAAGACGGTCACCATCTGCGTCCACTTCATCCTCTCAATGGCTTCTACAATACTGTTCATACCATGCTTCTCTAAATCTTCAATGTCCACTGCCTTGTTTCTGCAAAGCTTGATCCTGACAGCCGCAAAACGTTCCTGCTGCTCCGCCATGAGAAGGTGACGTTGTAACCACCTTCGCTGCCAGAACTCCCAGAAGCGGTCATGGAATCGAACAAGGAAAGTTTCTGGAGGATCATGGGGAGTAAAGGAACGGGAGCCCTCAAAAAATTTGAGCGGGAACAAAGAGATCCTTTGAAACTTCACTGAGGGGATTCTGGATTCGATGAGGGTTTTTCGCACCAGGCAAGTCGAAAGAGATAAAAGAGAGAGGAAATCAATGAGGCATGGATTTCAGACTTAACGGCAGGTCATAAAGTCGTTTTTTGAAACGCTAGAGCAATAAAGGTGGATAACGACAAAAGTGGAGAGAATAACGCAAACAATAAGGAGTTTATACTGAAACGTCATAGCAATTTATGATGCAAGCAATAAAGGATTTGCTTAAATCGAGTGGGAAGGATAAATATTATTATGAAATTTTATTATTTTAGTTACGTGCAGTCATATCTGTTACAAATTACACGTGTCTAATTCCCTTCTAAGAGACGTAAATATCTCTTCAGTTAAAGCTTTTGTAAAGATATCTGGTAACTGATTTGAAGTATCTATGAACGATATATTAATGTTACCATTAGCTACATGATCTCTAATAAAATGATATCTGACCTCTATATGTTTCATCCTGGAGTACTGTACTAGATTTTTCGTCAGATTTATTGCACTTGTGTTGTCACACAGCAATGGGATGGTCTTGATGTGCAGTCCATAGTCTTCAAGTTGTTGTTTTATCCATAGGAGTTGAGTGCAACAGCTCCCAACAGCTACGTATTCAGCTTCAGCTGTTGATAGTGCTACTGAATTTTGCTTCTTTAAAGACCATGAAATCAAGCATCCTACAAGAAATTGACAACCACCACTGGTATTTTTCTATCTACCTTGCATCCAGTATAATCAGCATCAGAATATCCAACTAAACTAGTTTCACATGATTTTGGATACCATAGACCTAGGTCATGAGTCTTAGCTAGATATATAAAAATCATTTTAACAGATATTAGATGGGATTCCTTAGGATCAAATTGATATCTTGCACACATACATACACTAAATAAAATATCAGGTCTACTGGCTGTCAGGTAAAGCAATGACCCTATCATACCTCTATAAAGTTTTTGATCAACTTTCTTACCTTCCTTATCACTGTCTAACCTGGTGGATGTGCTCATTGGAGTGGACAGTGGTTTAGCATTGTCGAATCTGAATTTCTTCAACAATTCTTTGGTGTATTTTGCTTAACAAATATGTGTACCTTCTTTGCCTTGCTTAATTTGTAGTCCAAGAAAATAGTTGAGCTCTCCCATCATGCTCATCTCAAATTCTCTCTGCATGAGTTTTTCCAAAATACTTTCACAAGGATTCATCAGTAAATCCAAATATAATGTCATCTACATAAATTTGCACAAGTAGTATATTTTTTACTTTTGATTTAATAAACAGTGTGCTATCTACTTGTCCACTAATAAAACCATGATTTAATAAGAATGCACTAAGTCTTTCATACCATGCTCTAGGTGCTTACTTTAAACCATACAGTGCCTTATGCAATTTGAAAACATGATTTGGAAAATCTAAATCATCAAAACCAGGAGGTTGTTCCACATAAACTTCCTCCTTTATATAGCCATTCAAAAATGCTGATTTTACATCTATTTGAAAAAGTTTTAAATCCAATGCACATGCATAAGCAAGTAAAATTCGAATAGCCTCTAGTGTAGCCACTGGTGCATAGGCTTCATCGAAATCTATGCCATCCTCTTGGGAATAGCCTTGAGCAACCAATCTAGCCTTGTTTCTAGTTTTAACACCAGCTTCATCCAATTTGTTCTTGAACACCAATTTGGTGCCAATCACAAGATGATCTGATGGTCTCGGAACAAGGGACTAGACTTGATTTCTCCTGAACTGATTAAGTTCATCTTGCATGGCTAGAATCCAAGATTCATCAGACAGTGCTTCATTGACTGTCTTCGGCTCAATTTGAGACACAAATGCTAAATAATCACAAGGAATAACGTTACCTCTAGTTCTTACCCCAACCGATGGATCTCTAATGATGTTGTCCTTTGGGTGATCCTTCCTGTATCTCCATTCCTTTGGAAGATCATCATGAATGATTTCTTTTTGTTGTAGTTTTTCCAGGGGTGGATCTTCATTATCTTTGATAGTTATTTCCTTCAGTTTCTTGGAGAGATTTTCTGCATTTCATCATCATCATTAACAGTTTGTTCAATTAATAAAGTACTTTTATTAAAAACTCTATAGCCTTTAGGTTTAGAAGTGTACCCCATGAAGATTCCTTCATCAGATTTGGAATCCAACTTACCTAAATCTCTCTTACCATTGTTGTGAATGAAGCATGGACATCCAAACGTTCTGAAGTGGCTGATCTTGGACTTCCTTTGTTTGTACAGCTCATATGCAATCTTCTTCAGGATTGGCCTGATCATGACTCTATTTATGATATAACATGATGTATTTATAGCTACTGCCCAGAAGTATCTTGGAAGATTGTATTCGGATAGCATGGTCCTAGCCATATCCAACAAGGTTCTATTCTTCCTCTCAGCTACTCTATTTTGCTGAGGTGTTCTAGGTGCTGAGAAATCATGTTCTATACCTTGATCATTACAAAATTCTACAAATTTGTCGTTATGGAATTCTCCTCCATGATCTGAACGAATACTTATGATTCTGAACTTCTTGTCCTTTTGAACTACTTTACTGAACTTTACAAAACTTTCAAATGTGTCATCTTTGTGTTCCAAGAATGATACCCACGTAAATCTTGAATAGTCATCAACTATGACAAATCCAAAGTTCTTTCCTCCTAGGCTAGTAATTCTCATTGGTCCAAACAGATCTATATGTAGCAGTTCTAGTGGTTTGGAAGTAGTCACTACTGTCTTTGATTTGAATGAGGATTTTGCACACTTCCCTTTTGCACATGGTTCACAAATGCTTTCTAATTTTGAGTTTATCCTTGGCAGTCCTTCCACTAGGTCATGTTTTCTAAGCTTTCTTATTCCATCCAAGCTGTAGTGACATAATCTTCTGTGCCATAATTCAGCATTCTGTTCTTTGTTCGCTGCTAGACAAATATCTTGCTCCTTTAATTCTTCTAGATGAAGTACATATAAGTTCTTTTCTCTGTTGGCTTCGAACACAGTCACACCATCTTTAATAATCAGACACTTAGATTCCTGAAACATGATTTGGTGACCCTTGTCACACAACTGGCTGATACTAATAAGATTGTGTTTGAGTCCTTTGACGCATAGAACATCTTCTATGAGGGTTCTGTCTTGACTTCCAATAGATCCACAACTAATTACTGATCCTTTTCCATTATCGCCATAGGTTACTATGCCTTCTTCATTTTTGATATGAGACAATAGTTTCTTGTTACCTGTCATATGCCTTGAGCACCCGCTGTCAAGGCACCATTTTGATGCTTTAAGACTTCCCTGCAATCAATCAATGAGATTTAGGTACCAATGTAACTTTGGTCTTGGTTGGTTAGTTTCTTCACGGTTCCTTTTGGGAATCCATTTTAAGTGTTTGGTTGTACATGTTATTTTTGTATGTCCTAACTTGTTACAGTGTGTACAACAGGGAATATCATTCATTGCTCTAGTTGGCTTATGATTTTTTATTTATTTATTTTATGATTAGGATTTTTGTTTCGCAACAAATTTTGGAGTTGGATAGATTTTAGGATGAATTATACTTTCTTCATTGTCTAGTGGAGTGTATCCTAGCCCATATTTTTTCATACCTGATCTTCTTGCTCCTTTTAATATTAGAGAGGATTTTCCATTAGTAATTTCAACTGTAGCCATTAAGTATTCATTATCTTTTGTTAGGGTGTTAATTTCACTTTTAAGTTTACTTGTAGTTTTCTGGTTTTACAAATTTGTTATCTGTTTATTTTTAATTTTTAGATCTTCACATAATAGTTCATTTCTTCTTTTAAGTTCAGAGATTTGTTTCGCTAGTTGCTCACTTTTAGATTTTAAATCTGAGTTGGTTATTTCCAAGCATGCATAATTTTTCTTAGTTGTTTTTAGCAACTTGCATACATCGTTATAGTTTCTATATAATTCATTAAATGCATCTTCTAAACTGTCTGAATCTGATTCATTGCATGAAGTAAAAGATGAGTCAGAAGTTACCTTATCCTCAACATTTGCCATGAAGGCTAGGTTGGCCTTTTCTTCTTCTTTCCTGGAGCTTGACTCACTGTATGAGTCGCTTTCGTTGTTCCATGCAGCAACCATGGCTTTCTTTTTGTATTTTTTTAACATCTTTGAGTTGTCCTTCTTCTTGAAATAAGGTTTTTTCAATTTTGGACACTCAGCTTTGATGTGTCCAGGCTTCTTGCATTCGTAGCATATAGGTTCAGGCTTCTTGCATTCGTAGTGTTTGAAGTCTTTGCCTTTCTTAAAGTATCTTCTTCCTAATTGGTACTTCTTTTTAGCTAGAATACGTTTCAGTCTTCTAGAGAGAAAAGCTTCTTCATCTTTGATGTTTTCATCACTCCTTTCACTCTCTGATTCTTCCTCAGAGCTGCCTTCTATGGCTTTTAGAGCATTGCTACGCTTCTTCCTGCTGGAGGATTCTTCAAGCCCTTCGATGTTTATCTCATGAGCCATTAATGACCCAATGAGTTTCTCAAGTGACATTCTTCTAAGGTCATTGGCTTCTTCTATGGCTGTCACTTTTGAAGTCCATGAGGCTGGTAGCAATATCAGTATCTTTCTTACCATGTCTTCGATGTCATAGGTTTTTCCAAGCCCAACCAAACCGTTGGTGATGTCTGTGAATATGTTGTACATTTGAGTGATGGACTCTCCTGATTACATTTGAAATCTTTCATACTGAGCTACCAAAATGTCTATTCTTGTTTCTCTTACCTTGTCAGTTCCTTCATATGTAAGTCTGAGCTTTTCCCACATTTCCATTGCTGACTTGCATGCTGAGATCCTGTTGAATTCTTTCTTACTCAGCGCACAACATAATATACTTTTAGCTTTGCTATTTAGGATATTTTCTTTTTGTCTTCGTCTGTCCAATTTTCTCTCATGTTGAGTACCACTAGGTCTCCTTCTTTGATAATAGACCAAAGCTGGAAATCGAGACCTTGAAAGAAGAACTCCATCCGAGTCTTCCAGTAATTGTAGTCTTCGCCATCAAATAAAGGAGGTCTGTTGACGGACTGACCTTCTGCATATCCTTGAGCTACCATTTATCTTTGCTCTTCAGATCATGAGATCTTATTTCTTGAAGAGACTTAGCTCTGATACCACTTGTTGCCTAGATAGCAAGCCCAGAGGAGGGGTGAATGGATTGCTAAAAGTATTTTCAACTAATGCCTATAAATCAAACACTAGATAGAAAACACCAAATTTGAACGTTAGAGTTAGTGTAGAATGAGGACAGACAAGCAAACATACAAACAACAGGAATTTGTATCCTGGATCAGATCTCCTATCCCAAGGAGTCCTACGTTCAGTCCCCAAGCAACAACTTGGGATTTTATTAGCCAAGGGTACTGTCCCCCTTAAGGATTCTTACACATCCAGCAACAGCTGGCCTTCTCTTCTTAACCCGAAGAGGTACAAAGAAACACCTGATTCAACATGTCTTCTCTTCCCAACCCAAAGAGGAGCACTCAAAAGAATGAGTGAAAAGTGAATGGCCCCTAGACCAAGCTTATAGGAATTTGCTTGATCTGAGGCAATGTCTAAGAGACAAAGATTTGCAATGAGGAAGTCTCTTAGAACTACACAAGCTCTCGAAAAACTAAGCAAATGGCTATAGAGAGCTAAGAGCTAAGGGTTGATCTTGACGAAGAGGCTCTTCTTTCAGGTGCTCACAGAAACTTCAGATGCTCAAAATCGTTGGGAGCTTCAAAGGATCATCTTGTTACATGGAGTCAACAGTCTTCTATATATCTCCTCTTGAGAATATAGTCGTTGAAGTGTCAGTTGTCTCTATGTCTAAAGTACGTTTGAGTGTTTGGTCTGAGGTGTGGAATAGATAAGCATGCAACCATTAATGATCGGTGAGACACACACATAAGGAGAAGAATCATCCCGATATCTTTTACTTCTAGTTGTCCAATGTTGTAAGATATGGTACTGGCAAAGACCTGTATGCAATAAATACAAAAACATTAATAGCTTGACTGTTTCTATACTGTTAGTCAACGTTAGAAGACATGCTATATGAATAAACACCAATATAGAAATGCCATTTTGTCACCCTGAAAAGCGTTTGCTATAGGAACACAGGTGTAGAAAGCATACAAATATGTGACGTGTAGAGATGTGTACTCTAAGGCCCGGCCCCGTTGGGCCCTTTGGCCCCATCCTCGGGGTCGCGATAGGCGCCCTGGTCACGAGATGGTCGCGCCAGAGTGGCCTGCCGCGACGGGTTGGTGACGCGCTGCACCCGGCCGTCGCGTCCTAGTTGCGGCGTTTGACGGTGTCTCAATTGCTTTTCTGACAGACATGACCATTGTCTTGTTTGTCAGAACGGTCGTGTCAAGTGGCAGGAGCGTACAACATTGACGTGACCTATCAAACCATCGCGTTTGCTTTTCCGATCTTCGAGATTTGATCACCTTTTTGGGGTCGCACTGGGGGCGACCGTCGCGACATGCTCCTTGTCGCGCCGTGTCGGCCCGTTGCATTTTGGGGGCCATCGGTTTAAAACTGAAGGCGCGCCCCATTCTCCCCCTCTCGCCCTCTCACTTCCCCTTCTTCCCCTCTCCTTCCCTCTCGAGCTCTCCTTGATTTTCTCGTCCGTTCTTCGTGCTCGAGGTGTTCGTGCTGAGGTGGTGACGTCCTGTTCGTGCAGGGGACGTGGTCGTGGTGCTTGGAGCGAGGAGGAGGTGGCCATTCTGACGTGAAGGCCACAACGGGTCGGCTCTACTTGTGGAGGTAGGGACCCTTGATCCTCTCGCCCTAAGCATACTCCCCTCCCCCTAGAGATGGTGTTTGCTCGTGATTTGGGGTCGTGGGAGTGTGAGGAATCCATGCTTCTCGTTGAGTGTGGTTTTTCCTTCGAGCGTAGATCCATGCTTTTATGGGGTTTGCGGGTGTTTTAGATGATTTACAGCTTTCGATGTATGTTGAGCATGCTCCCCTTCCCCTGTGGTTTGTGTGTACCCCGTTTTTGGGGAGGTTTCCGTGAGGGTTGTTCCAGAACCCCCCTCGGCTGAAGACGCGACCGCTATAGAGGTCGCGATCTTCTCGCGATGGCCCAGCCGATTGCGACATGATCACGACGCTCTTGAGCGTCGCGACCTGGTCACAGCGGCTTGGGCCATCGCGACAGTGTCGCGACAAGGTTGGGCATCCCGTCCTTGTTGTGATGGCTCGAGGGTTGTGACCTCAGCCGAGAGATAGGTTTGTTCCTGATTCACTGCTTCCATTTTTCGTGTACTCATGGCACCTGTGCTTGTCTCCCTAGTATGGTCCTACACTAGTCGTTCGCCCGGTGCTCGGCACTTAAGGGCTTGTCCCATGAGAGAGGTTGTTACTGTTGCTTGGGACCCTCATCCTCGGGAGCCAGTTGAGGGAGTACTCTGAGCTACGAGCATGCTCGAGTTGGAAGCCGACTAGGCGGACTCTGGAGCGGAGGGGAAAACGGTGGTTAGGACAGTGGTATTGAGTCATTTGCAGAGCTCTCGTAGTTGGATTGGGACACCGAGGTTAGTTTAGAGTTTATCCTGGCGTAGTTAAGCTAGACCTTTCCTCACTGCCTCGCTCTTTGCGGCCCCAGAACTGCTTAGAGAGGCCAGGCGTGGGACCGTAGTCTGGCTAACTACGACAGTTACTATTGTGTACTTTCTGTCCTACCTCGCTCTGACGAGACGTGGGGGATTAGGACCCGGGTCGAGGATAAGATGCCAATGGGCGCAACTGACCTTTGACTAGTGGTAGTGCTTTCCGTAGCTAGTGTTCCTTGTCCAGGCGGGGTTTTCCCTTGTATGTATTTTACTAGCCGTGTGGTGGTCACGACAAGCAGTCGTACGGAGTTTCCGACCGTATTGTACTTCAGTACCATTGCTAGTTAGTAGTTTTGCTTCTGCACTTCCGTTCATAGGTAGAAGATATAACTGCTATTATTTAAATTGATTATATATATTCTTCTGCATGTTAGAGCCTGTAGGAGATTGGTAGTCCCTACTAAGCTTCTGTTGTGAAGCTCATCCTTCCTTTTTCCCAGGTGAGACTTCTCAGCAACGGCAGGGAGCGCGCCGGGCGGAGGAGACGAGGTGGTAGTTGAGGTCCTCGTAGCTAGCAGTGATCCCCCTTGTCTCAGTTGTACGTCACCCTCGGGGTATGCCCCTAAGGGATTTGTTATCCCCTGCTTTTACTTGTACTAGTGTGTGTGTTGGGACTGTGCCTAGAGCGATACATAGCGGACACATTCTCCTTTCTGCTTCCGTGTGTGTGTGCTACTAGTTGTAGTTGACATTTACTTCTGTTACATATCATGTCAGATTCATATTATAGCCCTTCCGGGTCTCCGGATCCGTGGGCGGCGACTGTGAAAATCGAGTCCTCGGCTTGGGCCGAGGGTCAGGTTTTTGGGTCGTTACAATTGGTATCAGAGCGAGCGTCTGATAGGACTTGTAAAGGATTTAAACTACGACGAGAACTCCCAACAGTAGTACAAGTACACTGCTTGCCACCCGAGTTAGTATTGTTAACCCTTGTTGGTTGTGTGTCGTGCAGGACATGGCTCCGCACAGGCGTAGGTAGGACAGAGAGCTGATTGAGCAGCAGGATGAGTCGGATATGACCACGTAGGGGCGGGTGCAGGAGGAGGTGTCAGTAGAGGAGTCAGTGGCACAACCTCTGGGTGTAGCAGCAGGAGCAGCAGCAGGAGGGCAGCAGCAGCAAGAGTACCAGCCTCAGCCGTAGCAGTATGCAGACTGGTTTCCCTTGGAAGAGCAGTTCTTCAAGAACTTGTACCAGGGAGGGTGGCAGCCTGGGCAGGCGGCCGCAGGTGGTCAGCCTCCAATACCTCCCCCAGTCGTAGCAGAGCAGCAGGTAAATCCAGAGGAAGAGCAGCCAGCAGTTCGGCAGGCGTCGGGTACTGGGAGTAGCCGGGCCGACTGGAGGAGGATGGCCATCACCGAGGATAGGACTGCTCTCCTTAAGAGGTTCTTGCGCCTCTGACCGCTGATGTTCTTTGGTGAGTATGATCCAGACAAGGCAGAGAGCTGGATGCACGAGATGGAGTGCACGTTCGAGATGATGGAGTGCATCGAGGAGGATCAGGTTAGACTGGCAGTGTACCAGCTCAAGGGGGCAGCCCATGAGTGGGGGAGAGTTCAGCGACAGACTCACTTCCAGGGGCAGCGGTTGGATCGGATCACTTGGCAGTGTTTTTTGGAGGTCTTTCACAGTGAGTACTTCCCCGACTACGCTCGGCGTGAGAGACGAGACCAGTTCCACGAGTTGGTGCAGGGTGATCTTTCAGTGGCTCAGTACCAACAGAGGTTCGTCCGGTTGTTGAGGCTTGTTCCTCACATGGCAGGTAGCGAGCAAGCTTGTGCAGAGAGGTTCATAGCAGGACTGAGGCCAGACCTGAGGTGGGGTGTGACTACCCACATATGTACCACCTTGAGAGAGGCTGTGGCTAAGGCCACCGCCTTGGAGAGAGAGACCTAGCAGCCCCAGCAGCAGCAGCTGCAGTGGTGCTAGCAGCAGCAGCTGCAGTAGGGAAGAGCCTCTTCCAGGTCCTTGCCTTACCAACGTCCCGTAGGTAGTCATGGCAGCGCGACTTCTTCCTCTTCGGGCTCAGGTAGTTCAGGCAATTCAGGGGTCCGCGGGAAGTTCAGGCATTTGACCACTCGTGGAGGTGGATGGAGCCGGCAGCAGAGGTGTCAGTAGAGGTTTGCAAAGCAGTCACTTCAGCAGGGAGCCGAGCAGGGCAGTCAAGAGGCACACTATTACACTTGTGGTCTGCCGGGTCACTTTAGGAGGGATTACCCGATGGGGCAAGGCCAGCAGCAACGGCAGCCAGTGCAGTACGCCTAGCAGCTACCGCAGTACCAATACCCTCCCCAGCAGTAGGTACCTCATCAGCAGCAGTAGGGGCAGTACCAACAGCAGCTTCAATAGTTTCCGCAGTTTCAGCAGCCACAGTAGTACCAACTGTATCAGTAGCAGCAGCAGTTCCCTCAACAGCAGCAGCCGCAACAGTAGTAGCCCCAGCAGGCACCGCAGCGTGGGCGTGGTCGTGGCCATGTGATGGCTCTTACCAGGGAGTAGGCGGAGGCGTGGAACCTGGTTATAGGTACCTTGCCTATCCTTGGTAGAGCTACTCGTGTTTTGGTTGACCCCGGTGCTTCTCTCTGTTTTGTTTCTAAGGAATTTTGTGAGTCTCTGGTTTGTCACACACCTGAGAGGCTGTGTGACGTGATGGTCGATCTCCCGTCTGGTGACTTCATGCGTTCTTTCAGTTACCTGGAGGGCGTCACTGTTGAGGTTGAGGGACACCAGTTGCCGACCAGGTTGTACGCGTTGCAGCTTCGTGACTTCGATGTCATCCTGGGCATGGACTGGTTGGAGACCCACTCAGCGGTGGTCGATTGTCAGCGGAAGACCGTTCGGTTTGAGATACCTGGAGCACCCTTTCTTTGCTTCCGAGGTATCCGGTCTACCCGCCGACCCTTTATTTCCTTCTGTAGAGCTCATAGTTTGATCGGTGATGGTTGTGTAGTGTACCTTGCTTCTGTTTGTTACTTGGAGCCTAGCGGATCGTCTGTTTTTGATATGCTTGTTGTTTGTGAGTTCCCCGATGTGTTCCCGAAGGATCTACCTGGGTTGCCGCTTGAGCGGGAGGTAGAGTTCTCCATCAAGCTTTTGCCTAGTATGATGCGTTTGTCCAAGGCACCTTACCGGATGGCCCCGACAGAATTGCGCGAGTTGAAGCACCAGTTGCAGGAGTTGCTTAAGCTGGGCTTCATTCGTTCGAGTCGTTCGCCGTGGGGAGCGCCTGTTTTGTTTGTGAGAAATAAGGATGGTAGTCTTCATTTGTGCATCGATTATCTACAATTGAACCAGGTAACAGTGAAGAACAAGTACCCATTGCCAAGAATTGATGATCTGTTTGACCAGTTGAAGTCAGCCAGGGTGTTATCGAAGATTTACTTGAGATCTGGTTACTATCAGTTGAGGATCAGAGAGTCTGATGTTGGCTTGATGGCTTTCCACTCCAGGTACGGTCACTTTGAGTTCGTCGTGATGCCGTTTGGGCTGCGAACGCACCCGCAGCATTCATGGAGTTGATGCATAGGGTGTTCAGTGAGTACTTGGACTACTTTGTGGTCATCTTTGTGGATGATATCTTGGTCTACTCGGCTTCTGAGGAGGAGCACCTGAGGATTGTGCTAGAGACCCTGCGGAGTCATCGCCTTTACGCCAAGTTCGACAAGTGTGAATTTTGGCTGAGGGAGGTGCACTTTCTCGAGCACGTGATCTCAGGTTCTAGTGTGGCAGTGGACCCTGCCAAGGTGGAGGCAGTGTTGTCGTGGGAGCAGCCCACATCAGTGTCAGAGGTTCGCAGTTTTCTGGGCTTGGCAGGTTACTACAGGAGACTATTCAGGATTTTGCCAAGATTGCAGAGCTGTTGACCAGGTTGACGAGGCTGGACGTCAAGTTTGTTTAGTAAGAGGACAGTGAGTGGAGCTTCCAAGAGCTAAAGATAAGGTTGACTTTAGCACCAGTGTTGGTCTTGCCATCGGGCAGCGGTGATTTTGTGGTCTACCCTGATGCGTCCATCAGGTTTGGCATGGTGGGGTCGTTGCCTATGCTTCTCGGCAGCTAAAGAAGCATGAGGAAAACTACCCTACCCATAACTTGGAATTGGCAGCAGTGGTGTTCGCTCTAAATTTGTGGAGGCACTACCTGTATGGCGAGGCATTTGAGATCTTCACCGACCATCAGAGTTTGCAGTACATTTTCACTCAGAGAGATTTGAACTCAAGGCAGCACAGATGGATGGAGTATTTGAAGGACTACGACCTAACCCTCTCCTACCACCCAGGAAGGGCTAACATTGTGGCTGATGCTTTGAGCAGCGGGTCCGCTTGAGTTCGCTGGTGGTCAGAGAGTGGAGGCTGTTTAAGGAGCTATCCCAGGGGGTGTTCTACCCGTCGAGGCGCTGAGACCATGCGTTGATGACTAGTTTGTCAATTTGGCTATCAGTGTACCGTCAGGTGTTGCAGGCACAGCAGGTAAACACAGAGTTGGCAGACGTTTTACAGATGCTAGAGGTTGAGTTGGACGAGGACAGCGAAGTCAGGTTCAGAGGCCGCTTGTACGTCCCTGAGGAGGCGCGCCAGGTGCTATTGTCAGAGGATCACAAGTCGAGGTATGCTATTCATCCTGGTTCCACCAAGATGTACCACAACTTGAAGAGATTCTTCTAGTGGCCAGGGATGAAGAGGGGTGTAGCAGAGTTTATCGCTCGATGCCTTACCTGTCAGCAGGTGAAGGCTGAGCATTAACGTCCTGGTGGTGAATTGCAGTCGTTGCCCATTCCCGAGTGGAAGTGTGACGATATCACCATGGACTTTGTGGTTGGTTTGCCCTGTACTCCGCAGTTGCATGATGGTATCTGGGTGATTGTGGACCGTTTGACCAAGGCAGCGCATTTTCTTCCTATCAGAATGTCATGGTCAGTGGATAGTTTAGCCAGGCTATACGTGGACAGAGTTGTTCCGTTGCATGGAACCCCAGTTTCGATCGTCTCCGATAGAGATCTAAGGTTTACTTTTGGGTTCTGGCACAATTTGCAGAGGTCACTTGGCACAGAGTTGAGGCTGAGCACATCATATCATCCGCAGTCAGATGGGCTGTCAAAGCGGATGATTCAGACACTAGAGGACATGCTGAGAGTGTGCTGTTTGGACTGGAGTGGCACTTGGGAGTCGCACATTCCAATGGTAGAGTTCGCATTTAACAATAATTACCACTCGAGCATTGGAATGGCGCCATACGAGGCTTTGTATGGTCGCCCGTGTAGGACACCGTTTCACTGGTTCGAGGTCGGAGAGAGGTAACTTTGGGGACCAGAGATGGTGCAGCAGTGTGCAGACACAGTCAGACTTGTAAGGCAAAGGCTTCAGACAACACAGAGCAGATAGAAAAGTTATGCATATGTCCGCAGGCGGCCGTTGCAGTTTAGTGTAGGTGACTTGGTGTTTTAGTGGGTCTCGCCGACCAAGAGTTATGAGGTTTAGCAGGAAGGGAAAGCACAGTCCCGGGTACATTGGGCCTTTCCCTATCACAGAGAGGATCGGCGAGGTTGCCTACAGGTTGAGTCATCCAGTAGAGCTATCAGGTGTGCACAGTGTTTTCCACGTTTCGCAACTCAGGAAGTACACCGTAGATCAGTTGCACATGTTAGACTACTTGCAGCTTGAGGTAGCGCCAGATCTGTCAGTGCCAGAGTACCCGGTCAGTGCTGTCGACCACAAAGTGCAGCAGTTGCACCGGAAGCAAATTCCGATGGTGAAGGTCATCTGGGAGAACCGCGTTGGTGGCGAGGCCACCTGGGAGCACGAGGATGAGATGAGGGAGCATTTCCCATTTTTGTTTGATTGATTGGTATGTCATCTTTCCCTATACGGCTTTCCGGTTTGAGATCGAGTTTTTTCATTTCGAGGATGAAATGTCTTAAGGTGGGTGGGATGTAAGGCCCGGCCCCCTTGGGCCCTTTTGCCCCGTCCTCGGGGTTGCGACAGGTGCCCTGGCCGCGACATGGTCGTGCCAGAGTCACCTGCCGTGATGGGTTGGTGACGCGCCGCACCCGGCCGTCACGATGGGGGTGGCTATCGTGTCCTGGTTGCGGCGTCTGACGACGTCGCGACTGCTTTTCTGAAAGACGTGACCACTGTCTTGTTTTTCAGAACGGTCGTGTCGGGTGGCAAGAGCGTACAGCGTTGACGTGACATGTCAGGCCGTCGTGTTTACTTTTCCGATCATCGATGTTTGATCACATTTTCAGGGTCGTGCCGGGGGCGGCCGTCGCGACATGGTCGCACTGCCTACGGGCGTCGCGACATGCTCCTTGTCACGCCGTGTCGGCCCGTCACGTTTTAGGGGCCATCGATTTAAAACTAAAGGCACGCCCCATTCTCCCCCTCTCACCCTTTCACTTCCCCTTGTTCCCCTCTCCTTCCCTCTCGAGCTCTCCTTGTGTTTCTCGTCCATTCTTCGTGCTTGAGGTGTTCGTGTTGAGGTGGTGACGTCTAGTTCGTGCAGGGGACGTGGTCGTGGTGCTTGGAGCGAGGAGGAGGTGGCCATTCCGAAGTGAAGGCCCCAACGGGTCGGCTCTACTTGTGGAGGTAGGGACCCTTGATCCTCTCGCCCTAAGCATGCTCCCCTCCCCCTAGAGATGGTGTTTGCTCGTGGTTTGGGGTCATGGGAGTGTGAGGAATCTATGCTCGTGGTTGAGTGAGGTTTTCCCTTTGAGCGTAGATCCATGCTTTTATGGGGTTTGAGGGTGGTTTGGATGATTTACAGCTTTCAATATATGTTGAGCATGCTCCCCTTCCCCTGTGGTTTGTGTGTACCCCGTTTTTGGGGAGGTTTCCGTGAGGGTTGCTCCGGAACCCCCCTCGGCTGAAGACGCGACCGCTATAGAGGTCGCGATTAGGTTGCGGGGGCTTTGGCCGTTGTGACAGTGTCGCAACGGCCCGAGGGGTCGCGACCTTAGCCGAGAGACAGGTTTGTTCCTGCTTCGTTGCTTCCGATTTTCGTGTACTCGTGGCACCTGTGCTAGTCTCCCTAGTGCGGTCCTACACTAGTCGATCGCCCAGTGCTTGGCACTTGAGGGCTTGTCCTGTGAGAGAGGTTGTTACCGTTGCCTGGGACCCCCGTCCTCGGGAAACTACTGAGGGAGTACTCCGGGCTACGAGCGTACTCGAGTTGGCATCCGAGTAGGCAGACTCTGGAGCAGAGGGGAAAACGGTGGTTAGGACAGCGGTGTTGAGTCATTTGCAGAGCTCTCGTAGTTGGACTAGGACGCCGAGGTCAGTTTGGAGTTCTTCTCGGCGTAGTTCAGCTAGTCCTTTTCTCACTGCCTTGCTCTTTGTGGCCCTGGAACCGCTTAGAGAGGTCAGGCGTGGGACCGTAGTCCGACCAGACTACGGCGGTTAGTGTTGTGTACTTTGTGTCCTACCTCGCTCTGACAAGATGTGGGGGTCAGGACCCGGTGTAGACACCTGATTCTGGCTTACAAGTCGAACCACATTTCTTGTTATCTTTATAAGCCCCAAGTTGGTCATTCACCTCAAGCCCACCATTAGCCTTGCTTTGAGCCCATTAAAAGCCCAATTTTCATGATATCCCGTCCATTATCTCTTAAAAGAGTCCTTGAGCCATAAATGCCCACTTTTTCTCCCATTTGATTGGCCAATAATTCAAAAATAATTGATTTTTCTTAACGCTATGGGTCGTGGCGCCGCGTCAATCCTTGTCACGCCCCTTATGGCCATCGCGACAACCCATGCATATCCATGCACGTGGTCTTTCTATCGCGCCCCTTCTGGCCGTCGCGTTCATCCGTGTCACGCCCCTATGACCTGTTGCAACAACAGCCGCATGCGCTGGCTGTTGCCCAGTTGACAAGCCCAAAGGTGGGGTGAATGGGTCTTTTAAAAATTCTGTTTAGGTGACACCTATACGTAAAAGTATACACAAAAACAATCTTCGATGTTGGTTAGTAGCGGTTAATATGAATAACAAACTCACAAAGAATCAATCACACAACGCAAGAATTATCCTGGTTCAGACCTCCTTTCCTTAGGAGTCCTACGTCCAGTCCCTGAGCAACAACTCAGGTTTTCACTAACTAGGGTACAGTCCCCCTATGGACACTACAACACCCAGCTCAGCTGTTCTTCCTTCACACCAGAAGGGAATAACACACCCCTGGATACCTCACCAGGTCTCCTTCACAACCGAAGGAACAGCACCCTGGATCCTACCAGGTCTTCCTTCACACACAAGGGAAACACCACAAAGAGAATAGAATGAATTCAACCCCTAGATCAAGCTTCTACAAGCCAAGATCTGAAGCAACAAGCACTGAGAGCAAAAGATCTAAACAATGCACACTCTCAGGGCTACACTGGCTCTCTTAGAGATTCTATTATAGCACAGAGAGCGAAGAGCTAAAGGTGATGAGAATGAGATTCTTGCTCTAGACTTCTTGCAGAAGGATTTGAATGCTCGTATGCGAGATCTTGTTTTCCACACACTTACACATCATTCTTCACTTCTGTCTTGTATTTATATCTCCTTTTGAAAATGTCGTTGAAGTAACTGTTGTCTCTTAGATTGGCAGACGTTAGACTGCTGACATTTGGAAGCTTCAACAAACTTTTATCTTTTTGTGCACGCAAAGAGATAGGGGCTTCTGGCGTCTATAAGTCCAACGTTGTATGACCAAATGTCTTTAGGACCCTGCACACATTCATATTTGAACAGTAGACAACTAGGCTGTCTCTTGTTGTCAGTAAACGTTGACGTGAGTATTCACCAAAATAGCAATGCCAATAGCTTGCTCTAAAAGATGTTGACAAAATATGCAAAATAGAAAAAAGGATATCATATGCATGCATGCAGAGATACGTTCTGTCTTCATTAAATGCACAGCAGTTAGACAGATAAGAGAAGACTTTGACTATTCAACGCTTTAAGAGATAAGATAAATGTCAAGTCGATATAAACCATAAAGTCGTTGTCTATATGACTTATAAATCGTTATGAATACTGACAGGTCATTATAGAGAGTAATCGTTAAAACAAGTTATGTGTTCAACAAGGAATCGTTATGAACACTTATCAAGTCGTTATGAGCTTTAAAGAACCGTTGCGTGAAGTAAATTGTTATGAGTTCTAAAGAAATCGTTGCGCAAAGCAAATCGTTATGAGTTCTAAGAAATCGTTGTGTGAAGCAAATCGTTATGAATTCTAAAGAAATCGTTGCGTGAAGCAAATCGTTATGAATTCTAAAGAAATCGTTGTGTGAAGCAAATCGTTATGAATTCTAAAGAAATCGTTGCTTGAAGCAAATCGTTATCAATTCTAAAGATCGTCGTTGCATGAAGTAAATTGTTATGAATTCTAAAGAAATCGTTGCGTGAAGCAAATCGTTATGAGTTCTAAAGAAATCATTGTGATAACTTACGAATCGTTACAGCGAGTAGTCGTTGCGAATTCTAAAGAAATCGTTATGATGACTTAAGAAATTTTTACGGCGAGCAAGTCGTTGCGAGTTCTAAAGAAATCGTTATGATAACTTATGAAATCGTTACGGCGAGCAAGTCGTTGCGAATTCTGAAGAATCGTTATGATGACTTAAGAAATAGTTACGGCAAGCAAGTCGTTGCGAGTTCTAAAGAAATCGTTATGATAACTTACGAATCGTTGTGAGAACGATTGTTTAAAATCAAACGATGTTACAGTAAAGAAGTCGTTCAGACACTTAAGAAATCATTGATGAATTCAAATCGTTATAACACTAAGGAAGTCGTTGTGACTTTCAACAGAAGTCAATGTGGACTTGGAGAAGTATGATATTGAAATAATTAATGCTTCAGAAAAATAATGCTTACCAATATTGGCTTGATTGACCTTTGGCCTTGGAGTATTTCCTGTACTTAAGACTTAGAGAACTTTGATAAGGTTTTGTTGATTACCAAAATACATGTATATTTAAACATTTCGTGGGGACAGACTGATCAGTCTCCCCCTTTTTGGTGATGACAAAAAATTATCAATAGCATGACTATTTCCAGAAGGTATTTAAACATGCTAATTTCTAAATCTGAAGATTTTCGGAATGTTATTTCAGACATGCTAATGTTCTCCCCCTTTTTGTCATTAAGCAAAAAGATAAACTTCGACAAAGAATTATCAATAAGCATGACTATTTCCAAAAGGTATTTCAACATGCTAATTTCTAAATCTAAAGATTTCGAATGTATTTCAGACATGCTAATTTTCTCCCCCTTTTTGTCAGTAAGCAAAAAGATAAACTTCGACAAGAATTATCAATAAGCATGACTATTTCCAAAAGGTATTTCAAAATGCTAATTTCTAAATCTAAAGATTTTCGGAATGTATTTCAGACATGCTAATTTTCTCCCCCTTTTTGTCAGTAAGCAAAAAGATAAACTTCGACAAAGAAAGAAGAGAAAAGATGGAAAGGCAGACAACAACATATATTGATTAGTTCTGAGGATTTACAGATAAGTAATGAGCGGGGGATAACAAGGAGCCAAAATGTTTGAGTATAGGGATTGCCTGGCATTCTTGCTCTTCAAAGAAGGCTTGAAAGGCCCAAAGCAATTTTGATAGGAGGGTCCCATAGTGGGAGCCATCCTTTTGACATGAAGCTGTCTTTGATCTGAAATGAAGTCCCCTACTTAACACGGCCAAGGGCTAACTTGTAAGTAAGAAGGACCCAAAGCTGGCAAACCGAAGGAAAGCTTCAAGCTTGAGGGGATAGTCTATCTTAAGCGACCTAAGTTCTTGCTTTAAAGCAAGAAAACCTTGTATCTTTCGACCCAGGTCAGATAGGAGTCCCTGATGAGGTGAAGAGAGTTGGCATCCAAAAATTCACCAGGAGACAAGAGAGGTTGATTTGAACTGGCCTGAGAGGCATTTAGATCGCTGAGCTGCTCAGCAGACAACGGATAAAGCTTCTGCCACTCTTCAGTAGACAACCGCTCGCATTCAGAGAGAATAGGGGCCAGAACATCTACCTTAATATGCCCCTGAAGATACTGCCGAAAGACGAATCTGGGGAAGGATAAGTCACGGCCATCTTGCACAAATAATCTGGCCATTACCCTTGTAGCTCGCTCAAAGATAAGTGTTCCCACAGAAGAATCCATAATTAGAGCATGGAGAGGTGGAAGGAACACTACATCAAGAATAACTAGGGTGGCAAAATCGACCTGAAGGGGCTCAGTATGAGCTATGCTTGAACTGAGGGCCCTGATGGCTGCACGAAATTGACCCAACTGAGACTCTGGGAGGCGATGTACATAGCAGTAGTTACTATACATCTGATACTGCCAGATAAATTGATTTCTTTCTGAATGAGGGGCCAAACAGATTTTTATGGTGGATCTGGAACCATTCAGAAAGGGGAAGAGGAGCTTCCCTAGGGGGAAATCTGGCAGCTTGAGCTCGATGGAATTGACTGTACAGATCTTTATGACTCTGAGCCCATTGCTCTTCATTTTTGGCTTCAGTCGTGGAGAAGACTTTGGACTGATGAGCCTTAGAGAGATGGGTATAAGGAAAGATGGTGGTGAGATGTTCAGAAAGATTTTGGAAAGGAAGGCCAAAAATATGGGCAAAAACTACCTTTTGAAGATATTCTTCATAGATAGGTTTCTGCTTGTTGGAGATAGAGAGGGAAAACCACAGGGGAGGATAGCAATTTTCAGAAGAGACAAGATGAGTGGAGGTGAGCCTTCTCTTTTTAGATACAGGACTAGAAGAGCCTATCCTGTGAGTGTGGGTTCCAACAGCCAGGACTGAACGAAGTATTGCTACTTCAATTCATCCTTGATATCCTGGATTTGCACATGTGCGAGTTGGGCACCCTTAGGAATAATGGTAATGAAGGATGGAGGTGTAGGTGGATTAAAAATAGAGTCAAGAGTTTCAGTAGGAAGAGTAAAAGTGTCTGATGTAGAGGGCCAGAAGAAGAAGGCCCTGCAGAAGAGGATGCTGGTGGAAGCTCAGGGGAGAGGATGGTAAAGGTGAACAATGGTGGAAGAAACAGGAGATGAGGTGGATTGAGAGGGAAAGGGTGTTGGTGAGGAGATGGTTCTAGGTTGAGGTTTCTTGCAAGTCTGTGGGGCAGGACTTTGAAAATGGAATTTTCAAACCTGTGGGTTTTCTAAGTGAAGCTTGGCTCATGAAAATGGAATTTACATCTGATTGAGAGAGCATAAGATTGGACCTTGAACATCCATCTCTCAATAACAGGCTTCAAATTTATGACTATTTTCTGTTTCACCTGCCTCTCAAAAGGATCTCTGCTAAGAGTGGAACATCAGAAACCACTTCTTTTCCTTTCTTTCTTGCCTCTGAAGCTGGAGGTTGCTGGTCATCATCTGATTCTGAGAGCTGGCTGTGTCCCCCATCTCCAGCATCATTCTGAGCATTAGGCAAGTCTTCATCAGCTGGTACACTGCCCATAGGCTCATCACAGTGAGCTACTTCTGCTGGTCCTTCCTTTGATTGCTCCCCCTGAACAGGAGCATCCCTTTCCATTGGCTCTTGCTCCCCCTGAATGGGAGCCTCTTCCAAAACAACATCTGCTGGAGCATCTGATTGCTCCTCCTGAACTGGTGCTGCAATTGATTCCTCAATGTGGCCTGATGCCACAACTTCTGCCACTGATTCTCCGCCAGCCTCTGGAGTGACTGGAGTGGAGTGGATAGAATCCAATACCTCTTTGAGGATAGAGGCAACGATGGAGGTGGGCAAAGGATCTGCTGCACCTGCCATTGCTTCTTCTGCTGGTGCTTCTGGAGGTGGAGATTCAACAGCAATTACAGGTGATCCTGCTACCACTGCTTGCTCTGCTGCTTGTTCTGATGGTCCTGCTGCTGATTCTGGAACTGTCGGTGCTGCTGGCTCAACTGCTACTGAAGCTGCTACTGCTGGTTCTGCTGCAGGTGATACTGGCACTTCTACCTGATGATCAACTTGAGCGTCGCCAATGATGGCTTCGCCCTCTGCTACTGAAGCTTTAGACCAGATACCATTATGTAATGAAAATCCACTTTTCTTCAGGTTTCTGGACCTAATTGCTTGGCCAATCTTCTCAGTGACTGCCCCTGATAGATCAACACCAAAGTGTTTGAATACTTTGGTGAGCAGGTGAGCATAAGGCAGAGAGACGTTTAGCTTGCTCTTGGTATCCCAAATCTGTTCTCTGGCGAACTTCATCCTTTCTATCATTACCTCAGCCATATTGATTTCCCTGTTTTGGATGGCCCAAAACATTAAGTCTGAGTCGGCCTTGGTACAAGATGAGAAAGTAGCACTTCTCGGAGCCAGAATCTGACACACTATGAAATGTAAAATCCTGTTGAAGGCATTTAGCTGATTGATGTCCAGCTTTCCATCTTTCAGCCTGAAGTCTGGACCAATGATACCTAGACCCTTGCTTGAATATCCACTGAGTGGATTCCACTGTGACCAGATGTACATACACCAAATAGGGTTTTCAAAACATCACGGTCGATCCTGATTTGGGTTCCCTTGACAAAGGATGTCAGGGATCCATCTGCTCTGATTTCAGACAAACATAGAAGGCCTTTACAAGGTCTGGATAGCTTACCTCTGAGAGGGTTGAGATTCCCATCCACTGCATCCTGATGATTGCGGCCACTACACTGTGCATCCCATTTTTCTCCAGATCTGCAATATCAACCTCTTTATTCCCACACAACTTCGTCTTTACGTAAGTGAACCTCTCCTGCTGCTCAGGAGTAAGGAACTCGGCGCTGTAGCCACCCAGACTCCCGGAAACGATGGATGCGGCCATGGAATCAGGTGAGGAGGTTTTCTGGAGGGTTGAGAAGGAAGGAGGAGAGAAAGGTCCTCAAGAATTTCTTCGCGGGAAGAAGAGAGAAACTTCAAATGAGCAGAGAGAGATGTTGGAGTCGTTAGGGCATCGGCTCAGGCAACCAGACGAAAGAGGGAAAAGGTTGAAGATGGGAGATGAATCGTTCTTCGCATTGATTTTTGGGAATTAATAAATGTATTGGAAAGTGAGGCGCCAAAAGGCGGTAGAAAACGACAAAAGAGTTGACTATTCAAACCGACTTTAAATACAAGAACGGTTATAGGGATAATTGAATTTCTTTTGCTTAATGCCATGGAGAGAAAATTTACTTGATTCTGAAATTTTTGTGCCAGTTTTAAACAAACCTCTTTTCACAAATTGCACATGCCTAATTCCCTTCTAAGAGATGTGAATCTCTCTTCAGGTAAGGCTTTTGTGAAAATGTCTGCTAACTGACTATTTGTATCAATAAAGGATATTTCAATATTACCATTTGCAACATGATCACGAATGAAATGATATCTAACCTCAATATGCTTGGTCCTTGAATGTTGGACTGGATTTTTGGTGAGATTGATAGCACTGGTGTTGTCACACAATAGTGGAATCGATTTGATATTAATCCAAAATCTTCAAGTTGTTGCTTTATCCATAGGAGTTGTGTACAGCAACTTCCAGCAGCACGTACTCAGCTTCAGCTGTAGACAGTGCCACTGAATTTTGTTTCTTTGATGACCAGGATATCAAACACCCTGCAAGAAATTGACAACAACCACTGTGTGCTTTTTCTATCTACTTTGCATCCAGCATAGTCAGCATCAGAGTATCCTACTAAACTAATTTCACAAGATTTTGGATACCACAGACCCAAATCATGAGTTCTAGCTAAGTATCTAAATATTCTTTTTACAGAGATTAAATGAGATTCTCTAGGATCTGCTTGATACCTAGCACACATGCATACACTAAATAGAATATCGGGTCTACTAGCTGTTAAATAAAGCAATGAACCTATCATACCTTGTAGATCTTTTGATCTACTTTCTTACCATCTTTGTCACTGTCCATCCTTGTTGATGTACTCATGGGTGTTGACAGTGGCTTGGTGTTATCGAATCCAATTTCTTCAAGAGTTCTTTGGTGTACTTTGCTTGGCAGATATGGGTGCCATCTTTTCCTTGCTTGATTTGCAATCCAAGGAAATAATTGAGCTCTCCCATCATGCTCATCTCAAATTCTCCCTGCATCAACTTTTCAAAGTACTTGCAAAGGGATTCATCAGTAGATCAAAGAAATATCATCTACATAAATCTGTACAAGTAGTATGCTTTTAACTTTTGATTTTACAAATAGAGTGCTATCTACTTGACCTCTACTGAAACCATGATTTAGAAGAAAGAACTAAGCCTTTCATACCAGGCCCTAGGTGCTTGCTTTAAACCATATAATGCCTTATGAAGTTTAAAAACATGATTAGGAAATTCTGTGTCATCAAAACCTGGGGGTTGTTCCACATAAACTTCCTCTTTTATAAAACCATTTAAGAATGCAGATTTGACATCCATTTGAAATAGTTTTAAGTCTAATGCTGATGCATATGCAAGTAATATTCTAATAGCCTCAAGTCTAGCTACAGGTGCATAATTTCATCGAAATCTATACCTTCCTCTTGGGAATAGCCTTGAGCTACCAGTCTGGCCTTGTTTCTTAAGATCACACCAGCCTCATCCAATTTATTCCTGAACACCCATTTGGTGCCAATAACTGGATGGTCTGATGGTCTAGGAACAAGTGACCATACTTGGTTTCTCTTGAACTGATTTAGTTCATCTTGCATGGCCAAGATCCAAGATTCATCACCAAGAGCTTCATTGACTGTCCTCGGCTCTATTTGAGAAACAAATGCTAAATAATCACAGGTATCATGTTACCTCTTGTTCTTACCCCAATAGATGGATCACCGATAATATTCTCAGGTGGGTGATCTTTCTTGTATCTCCACTCCTTTGGAAGGTTTTCATGAGTAATTTCCTTTTGTTGCATATCTTCCAGAGGTGGATCATCCTTGTCCTCAATTGATGTATTCTTTAGCTTCTTGGACAGTTCATCTGCATTATCATCATCACTATCTTCTTCCTTTCTCAAGGAAGGGTTAGTTTCATCAAAAATAATATGTACAGACTGTTCAATTAATAGCGTGCGTTTATTAAATACTCTATAGCCTTTGGGTTTAGAGGTGTACCCCATGAAGATGCCTTCATCTGATTTGGCATCCAACTTACCAATGTCCCTTTTTCCATTGTTGTGGATGAAGCAAGGACATCCAAATGTCCTGAAGTGGCTGATCTTTGGTTTCTTTCCTTTGAACAGTTCATATGCAGTCTTCTTTAGGATTGCCTGATCATTACTCTGTTGATAATGTAGCTTGCTGTGTTGACTGCTTCAGCCCAAAAATACCTTGGCAGATCATATTCTGATAGCATTGTTCTTGCCATATCCAATAGAGTTCTATTCTTTCTCTCAGCAATTCCATTTTGCTGTGGTGTCCTTGGTGCTGAGAAATTATGCTCAATCCCCTGATTATCACAGAATTTAGCAATTTTTCATTCTGAAATTCACCACCATGATCTGATCGGATAGAAACAATGCTGAACTTCTGATCCTTCTGGACTTTCTTGCTGAAACTAACAAAGTTTTCAAAAGTGTCATCTTATGCTCTAGGAATGATACCCATGTGAATCTTGAGTAATCATCGACTATGACAAATCCAAAGTTCTTTCCTCCAAGACTGGTAGTCCTCATTGGCCCAAATAAATCCATATGAAGGAGCTCTAAGGGTTTTGAGGTGGTTACCACGGTTTTTGACTTGAAGGAGCTCTTGGTGTGCTTTCCCTTAGCACAAGATCTACAGACACCTTCCATTTTTGCACTGACCTTTGGTAGACCTTCCACAAGATTTTTCTTTAGCAATTTTCTCATGCCATCTATGCTGCAATGACCAGTCTTCTGTGCCACAGTTCAGTTGACTGGCTTCTATTTGCTGCCAGGCAAACATCCTGATCCTTGAGTTCTTCAAGATGAAGCGCATACAGGTTCTTCTCCTATTGGCTTCGAAGATTACTGCTCCATCCTTTAGTATGCTGCACTTTGACTCTTGAAACTGAATCTGATGACCTCTGTCACAAAGCTGGCTGATGCTGATGAGGTTGTGCTTCAGCCCTTTGACAAGCAATACATCTTCAATGACTATTTTTCCTTTGTTGCTCACAGAGCCACTGCCAATTACTGTGCCTTTCCATTGTCTCCATAGGTAACTGTTCCTTCTTCAGCTTGGAGATGGGTGAATAGCTTCTGATTTCCTGACATGTGCCTTGAGCACCCACTGTCCAAATACCATTTGGATGCTCGAGTGTTACCCTGAAATAAAATCATCAAGTTTTAGGTACCCAAATTCTTTTGGGTCCTGATTGGTTAGTATCATTATTTTACCTTTGATTATCCATTTCTTATGTTTTGTTGGGCATGTGTTATGATATGTCCTAACTTGTTGCAGTGACTACAGCAGGATAATTTGGTTACTTTTTCCATATATTTGAAGTTGGCTTTGTATGCTATATCTTGTTCGGGTACAAATTTTGTGTTGGATATGTTTTAGGATAAACTATGGTTTCTTCATTATCTGGGGGTGTATATCCTAATCCATTTTTCTTCTTTCCTGATCTTCTGGCACTTTTAATATGAGGGAGTTTTTACCATTTGTGAATTTTTCTAATGTGCTAGATAACTGTATATTTTCTTCTGTTAGTGTCTTGATTTCAGTTTTCAGTCCATCTGAACTTACTTGATTTTCTAATTCAGTTATTAGTTCATTCTTAGCTTTTAGATCTTCACATAACAGTTCATTTCTTCTTTTAAGTTCAGTTATTTGACTTTCTAATTGTTCATTTTCTGATTTTAGATCTGAGTTTGTATTTTCTAGACAAACTATATTTTTCTTGCTTACTTTTAATAGTTTGGTTACTTCTCTATATTTACTGTATAGTTCGTTGAAAGCTTCTTCTAAACTATCGGAATCTGAACCATTACAAGAATCAAAGGATGAGTCAGAGGTTACCTTTTCTTCGGTATTTGCCATGAAAGCCAGGTTGGCTTCTTCCTCATCACTGGTTGAACTTGACTCACTGTCTGAGTCGCTGCTGTTGCTCCATGCAGCTACCATAGCTTTCTTATTATATTTCCTGAACTTCTTGGAGCTCTCTCTCTTCCTGAATTCAGGTTTCTTGAGCTTTGGACATTCAGCTTTAATATGTTCTGGCTTTTTGCACTCGTAGCATATGGGCTCACTCTTCTTTTGATCCTTTCCATCTGGTTTCTTGAAGTCTTTATTTCTCTTGAGGTGTCTTCTACCAGATTGGAACTTCTTCTTCTTTGCTAGAATGCGTTGCAACTTTTTTGATAGCATGGCTTCTTCATCTTCACAGCCACTTGAGTTCTCATCTTCAGCTGATGACTCATCTGACTTGTCTTCTTCTGCTTTAAGAGCATTTGAATGTTTCTTTCTGCTAGAGGACTCACCTAACCTTTCCATATTGATCTCATGGGCCATAAGGGACCCAATGAGTTTTTCCAAAGACATCCTTTTCAGATCATTAGCCTCTTCAATAGCTGTGACCTTTGGGTCCATGAGGATGGTAAGGATCTAAGAATCTTTCTGACCATATCTCCCATTTCATATGTCTTTCCTAGTCCAGCTAACCCATTTGTGATATCTGTAAATCTACTGAACATTGGGTAATGGACTCACTGATTGCATTTGAAATCTCTCGTACTGTGCTACAAGAATGTCTATTTCTCTGTTTCCTTCACCTTGTCTGTGCCTTCATAGGTGATTTGAGCTTTTCCCACATTTCCATTGCGGATTTGCAGGCTGAGACTCTGTTGAACTCCTTTTTACTAAGGGCACAGCATAGAATACTCTTTGCTTTACAATTCTGCGAGATCTTCTTCCTATCATCATCTGTCCACTGAGCTTTCTCATTTGTGACCAGAAGATCGCCTTCTTCTACTATGGACCATATCTGATAATCGTGGCCTTGCAGAAAGTACTCCATTCTGTTTTCCCAGTATGTGTAATCCTCTCCATCGAACAATGGTGGTCGGTTGACAGACTGACCTTCGTTGTGACCTTGGGCTGCCATGGATCTTTACTCTTCAGATCGTTGGATCTTTTCTTTGTCGAAGAGACGCTCTGATACCACTTGTTGCCCAGTTGACAAGCCCAGAGGGGGGGTGAATGGGTCTTTTAAAAATTCTGTTTAGGTGACACCTGTACGTAAAAGTATACACAAAAACAATCTTCGATGTTGGTTAGTAGCGGTTAGTATGAATAACAAACTCACAAAGAATCAATCACACAACGCAAGGAATTATCCTGGTTCGGACCTCCTTTCCTTAGGAGTCCTACGTCCAGTCCCTGAGCAACAACTCAGGTTTTCACTAACTAGGGTACAGTCCCCCTATGGACACTACAACACCAGCTCAGCTGGTCTTCCTTCACACCAGAAGGGAATAACCACACCCTGGATACCTCACCAGGTCTTCCTTCACAACCGAAGGGAACAACACCCTGGATCCCACCAGGTCTTCCTTCACACACAAAGGGAAACACCACAAAGAGAATAGAATGAATTCAAGCCCCTAGATCAAGCTTCTACAAGCCAAGATCTGAAGCAACAAGCACTGAGAGCAAAAGATATCTAAACAATGCACACTCTCAGGGCTACACTGGCTCTCTTAGAGATTCTATTACAGCACAGAGAGCGAAGAGCTAAAGGTGATGAGGAATGAGATTCTTGGCTCTAGACTTCTTGCAGAAGGATTGAATGCTCGTATGCGAGATCTTGTTTTCCACACACTTACACATCATTCTTCACTTCTGTCTTGTATTTATATCTCCTTTTAAAATATGGCCGTTGAAGTAACCGTTGTCTCTTAGATTGGTAGACGTTAGACTGCTTGACATTTGGAAGCTTCAACAAACTTTTATCTTTTTGAGCACGCAAAGAGATAGGGTCTTCTGGCGTCTATATGGTCCAATGTTGTATGACCGAATGTCTTTAGGACCCTGCACACATTAAATGTTTGAACAGTAGACAACTAGGCTGTCTCTTGTTGTCAGTAAACGTTGACGTGAGTATTCACCAAAATAGCAATGCCAAATAGCTTGCTCTAAAAGATGTTGACAAAATATGCAAAAATAGAAAAAAGGATATCATCTGCATGCATGCTGAGATAAGTTCTATCTTCATTAAATGCACAGCAGTTAGACAGATAAGAGAAGACTTTGACTATTCAACACTTTAAGAGATAAGATAAATGTCAAGTCGATATAAACCATAAAGTCGTTGTCTATATGACTTATGAAATCATTATGAATACTGACAGGTCATTATAGAGAGCAAATCGTTAAAGCAAGTTTATGTGTACAACAAGGAAATCGTTGAACACTTATCAAGTCGTTATGAGCTTTAAAGAAATCGTTGCGCGAAGTAAATTGTTATGAGTTCTAAAGAAATCGTTGTGCAAAGCAAATCGTTATGAGTCTAAAGAAATCGTTGCGTGATGCAAATCGTTATGATTCTAAGAAATCGTTGCGTGAAGCAAATCATTATGAATTCTAAAGAAAGTTGCGTGAAGCAAATCATTATGAATTCTAAAGAAATCGTTGCGTGAAGCAAATCGTTATGAATTCTAAAGAAATCGTTGGTAAGCAAATCGTTATGAGTTCTAAAGAAATCGTTGTGATAACTTACGAAATCGTTACTGCGAGCAAGCCGTTGCGAATTCTGAAGAAATCGTTATGATGACTTAAGAAATCGTTACGGCGAGCAAGTTGTTGCGAGTTCTAAAGAAATCGTTATGATAACTTATGAAATTGTTACTGTGAGCAAGTCGTTGCGAATTCTGAAAAAAAATCGTTATGATGACTTAAGAAATCGTTACGGCGAGCAAGTCGTTGCGAGTTCTAAGAAATCGTTATGATAACTTACGAAATCGTTGTGAGAACGATTGTTTGAAATCAAACGATGTCACAGTAAGAAGTCGTTCAGACACTTAAGAAATCGTTATGAATTCAAATCGTTATAGCACTAAAGGAGTGTTGTGACTTTCAACAGAAGTCGATGTAGACTTGGAGAAGTATGATCTTGAAATAATAATGCTTCAGAAAGATAAGCTTGCCAATATTGGCTTGATTGACCTTTGGCTTGGAGTATTTCCTGTACTTAAGACTTAGAGAACTTTGATAAGGTTTTGTTGATTACAAAATACATGTATATTTAAACATTTCGTGGGGACAGACTGATCATCACTGGCCTCCGCAACCACCTCCTATTTATCCTCTTATGGCTTTATCTTGATCCCCAAGCAACCCCCCAACCTCCTTAGCACATCTTGGGTTTGTGGGACTCTTTAGAGACTCCTTTGGACTCTCACCCACGAGATTTCATGGCAATTATCTCTTATTTGGGTAATTATCATAATAAATGGTATTATTCTCTCTCATTTCCTTATAAAAGCAAGGCCCTTCCTTTAGAACGAGGGGACCCCCATTTTTCACCCTGAAGGGCTGCGAAAATTTTCTGTGACCAACACTTAGCTCGCAGCTCTCTTCCATTCCTCTCATTTTCCTCTTATTCCCTTCACCAAGCCATGCCCATTTCTTCATCTACGGAGCCTGGAGCTTGAGGAGGGCGACCCCCACTTCTTTTGAGGCTTCAGCACGAGCCAAGGATGCATATAAATGCCAGGGAGTCGCCCCATATGGGGCTCTTTCTTCCCTCTTCCCTCATTTCCTTTTTCCATGCATGTTATTTTATTTTCTAGATAGGCTGCATTTCTTTTCCTTCCTGCGTTTTCCATACACCCTAGGGGTTTAAAAACCACCCCCCAGGTTCGTTCGCCCCATGCTTCATCCTCCTCTATCATTTATGTATAGATTCTACACTTAAACTTGTTATAACATGGTTTCTTTTCTTGTTTTCGTTGTTTCGGCAGGCACCCAAGCGAAGGCTGATGAGCAGCTCTTGTCCTCTGGCTGGCCGGAGGGCAAGAAGAAGGTCCACACCAACTTCTCCTGCACTGCAGAGGACGCGATGGACGAGGGCGACGTGATATAAAAACGCGCCTACAAGGGCATCGCGACATCAAGCCCGTCGCGATCTCAATAAGTCCGTCTGTCCTCTTTCCTTTTCCTTGTTTAGTTAGCCCTTCTCGTTCTCATTAGTAGGCAACTATCTAGGTGGCGATCACATCCATTTTTCCATGCTTCTATAGTTAATCCATGTTTGCGTGTTTTGGTGTGCACATTCCCTGTGATTACACCCAGGTCGAGGATAAGATGCCAGTGGGCGCACCTGACCTTTGACTAGTGGTAGTGCTTTCCGTAGCTAGTGTTTCTTGTCCAGGTGGGGTTTTCCCCTGTCTGTTCTTAAATAGCCGTGTGGTGGTCATGACAAGCGGTCGTACGGAGTTTCCGACCGTGTTGTACTTCCGTACCATTGTTAGTTAGTAGTTTTGCTTCCGCACTTCCGTTCATAGGTAGAAGATATAACTGCTGTTATTTAAATTGATTATATATATTCTTCTGGCAGTTAGAGTCATTAGGAGATTGGTAGTCCCTACTAAGCTTCTATTGTGATGCTCATCCCTCCTTTTTCCCAGGTAAGATTTCTCAGCAGCGGCAGGGCGAGCGTCGGGCGGAGGAGACGAGGCAGTAGCTGAGGTCCCCGTAGCTAGCAGTGATCCCCCTTGTCTCAGTTGTACGTCACCCTCGGGTATGACCCTAAGGTATTTGTTATCCCCTGCTTTTACTTGTACTAGTGTGTGTGTGTTGGGACTGTGCCTAGAGCGATACACAGCGGACATGTTCTCCTTTCTGCTTCCGTGCGTGTGTGCTCCTAGTTGTAGTTGACATTTACTTCCATTACATATCTTGTTAGATTCATATTATAGCCCTTCCGGGTCCCCGGATCTGTGGGCGGTGACTACGAAAATCGGATCCTTGGCTTGGGCCAAGCGTTGGGTTTTTGGGTCGTTATATGTACAATCACAATAAATGTTAAGAAGCACAAGATGCAATGATATACGTGGGAAGACTTGAACTCCACAGAGTTTTGAATTTGAATATCATGAAGAATAGTCATTTTCAAGATTATCTGAGAAGATAATATAAATATATGACAATTTATTTAAACCATAATCGTTGTGAAGAGAGTTGATGTATTCTTCAAATTGATGTTATAAAAATAATCCATGTATAAATGAAATCTATGTTGAAATGAAATCGATGTGATCATAATCCATGTATGAAGATAGTGAAATCGTTGTTTTGTACAAAATCGTTGTATAAGTGAAAGTAAATTGTTGTTACGATCAAATCGTTGTTGTGACCAAATCGATGTTTCTCTAAGGAAATCTTTGTTCTATCAAATCATTGTTTGAGTGAAGGCAAATCGTTGTTATGATCAAATCATTGTTTAAGTGATAGAGAATCGTTGTTACGATCAAATCGTTGTTTAAGTGATAGCGAATTGTTGTTTCGATCAAATCGTTCTTTAAGTGAAGAGAATCGATGTGAGACCAAAATCGATGTTTTACTTATGAAATCGTTGTAGCGATCAAATCGTTGTTTAAGTGAACCAAAATCGATGTGAGACGAAATTGATATTTTACTTATGAAATCGTTGTAGCGACCAAATCGTTGTTTAAGTGATAGTGAATCATTGTTTCGATCAAATCGTTATTCTATCAAGGATGTCGATGTGTACTTAGAGGAAATGCATGCTCTGAATTTCAAATAACAGTGTGTGAGGATAACTTACAGATTTTACTTGAGTTATTTCTTGTGGATAAACTTCAGAAAAGGTTGTTAGAAAATATTTATTAAGGTTTTGTTAATCACTAAAAATTAATATAATAAATAAAATTATATGGAGATGGACTGATCATCAATAAGGTCCTTCCTATTTCGGGGCGAGTTTGTCGGTTGCTCTTCGGGGATCTGATGCCGAACAATGGCGTAGAACAAGGTCTCCTTCAAAGAAATGCCGCTTCCAAACTTGAGAGTTGTAGTATTGCGCTAGCCGCTGTTGGTAGGAGACCAGCTTGATGCTAGTGTCGCCTTGGCGCTCGCTAAGAATGTCCAGGTTCTCCCATAGCGCACGGTTGTTGGCTGCTTCATCGAAGTAAGTTGTTCGAATTGTGAGGAGAGAGACCTCTAAAGGCATAACAGCTTCCGTGCTATAGGCCAAATGGAAGGGAGTCTCCCCAGTGGCCACTCGAGTGGTTGTTCAGTAACACCATAGTACATTGGGGAGCTCTTCGATCCACGAACCTCTAGTGGCTTCCACCCTCGTGCGTATTCCGTGGAGCAATGTTCAGTTGGTGTTCTCGACCAGACCGGTTGCTTGGGGATGTGCGACCGAGGTGAAGTGGTTGTAAATGCCAAGCTCCGAACATTTCTGTTTGAAGAATGCGCTGTCAAACTACTTCCCGTTGTCGGAAGTGATCACCTTTGGGACGCCAAACCGGAAAAGGACATTCTTCCATATGAACATCCACGCTGCCTAGTCGGTGATCGTGGCGACAGGATCCACCTTGATCCATTTGGTGAACTAGTTGATGGCGACAAACATAAATTTCTTCCAACCTTGAGCTTCTGGGAATGGTCCCATGATGTCAATACCCCACCGAGCAAAAGGGTGTAGTTCGAATAGGGTGTGAAGTTGTTCGGCTGGTTGACGGATAAGCTACCCAAACTTCTAACACTCTGGGCACTTCTTCGTGTAAGACATACAATTCTTTTGTAGAGAAGGCCACCAGAATCCTGCTTGGAGGATGCTTCGCACCAAAGTTCTTCCGCCCAAATGGCTTCCGCACAAACCCTCGTGTACCTCCTCGACAGTTGATGCTGCCTCGGACAGACTAAGGCACCGTAAGAGGGGTCTAGAGATGGAACACTGGTATAATTGGCCTTCGACTAGTGCGAACTTCTGGCAACACATCCCGATCTTGCGTGCTTCGACTTGGTCGGAAGGGAACTTTCCTCGAAGTAGGTAAGCCAAGAGAGGGTGGGACCTTCTAGCTCGGAGCTAGTTGGTTGCTATATCTACTTCGGTGCTCAGTGAGGTGAGCTCTTCTATGAACACAGAGCGAGAAGGGGCAATGTCACAAGAAGACGCGAGTCTGGCGAGTGCATCAACCTGCACATTATGCTCTCATGGGATGTGCATGACTTCGAAGTAGAGAAAACCTTTTGTCTGGCACTTGACCTGTTGGAGGTACTGTGCCATGCGGGGCTCCCTGGCTTCGAACTGTCCATTCACTTGGCTGGCAACCAGCTAGGAGTCACTAAAAGCCCGTAGTTGAAGCGCTCTGAGGTGTCTGGCCATGTGGATTCCAGATAGGAGTGCTTCGTATTTTACTGTATTGTTGGAGGCAGTGAAGCGAAACCTAAGGGCATACTGGAATTCTAAACCTTCCGGGGAGGTAAGAACTAGGCCTGCTCCGCTTTCTATGACACAAGAGGACCCATCGATGTAGAGCTCCCATGGGGGTTCATCCGCCAATGGAAGGTCCTTCTCGGTCGAAAGGGTGCATTCTGCCACGAAGTCTGCTAGCATTGTGCCTTAATGGCCATCCTTGGATGGTAGCTGATGTTGAATTCCCCGAGCTCAATGGCCCATTTGATCAGCCTATCGGAAGCCTCTGGTCGTTAAAGGATGAGCTTCAATGGCTGGTCAGTTAACACCATGATTGGATGGGCTTGGAAGTATGGCCTAAGCTTCTAGGCAGCCGTAATGAGAGCCAGGACGAGCTTCTCTGCTCGAGGGTATCTTCTCTCAGCTTCTTGGAGCTCCCTGCATATGTAATAAATGGGACATTGTGTCGTTGCCTCTTCTCTGACCAGCACCATGCTGACAGAGTGTTCTGTGACCGAAAGGTACACGAACAGTGGTTCTCCGAGCTCAGGTTTTGAAAGAACATCTCCTCTGCCAATTCCCATGTATCTTCTCCTCCCTGCATGTTCTCCCATCTGATTTTCACTAATTCAATTTCTTTATTTCTTAGCTTTTGTGTCCTTCGGCCTATAATCTGTACCAGGTACTCTGGCATAAACATGTCTGGCTTTAGATCATCTTGTTGATAGCTGACTACCTGTGATGGATCCCGTATATACTTTCTCAACATAGAAACATGGAAAACATCATGAGCATCTATGAAATCTGCTAGGAGACCTATTCTATATGCTATTTCTCTGATTCTTTCTTAAATCTGGAAGGGGCCCACATACCTTGGATTTAACTTTCCTTTTTTACTAAATCTCAACACACCCTTGGTGGGAGAAACTCTCAGAAAAACATAATCACCAACCTCAAATTAAAGTGGCCTGCGTCGGGTGTCTGCATAACTTTTTTGACGGCTTTGGGCTTTTTGCAATTTCTCTTTAATAAATCTGACCATTTTTTTGTAGTTTGTTGAATCAATTCAGGACCCATAATCTGCCTTTCTCCGACTTCATGCCAGTTTAGTGGTGTTTTACATGGCCTGCCATACAAGGCCTCATATGGGGCCATCCCAATACTTGTGTGATAACTGTTATTATATGCATATTCTACCATTCTCAGATGGCATTCTCAACTACCTCCCAAAACTTAACAACAAGCCCTTAGCATATCTTCAATAGTCTGAATAGTTCTTTCAGTCTGTCCATCTGTTTGGGGATAATATGTCGAACTATACCTTAATTCAGGGCACACTACTCTCTGTAGACTACTCAAAAAATCAGATGTAAATCTTGGATCTCTATCAGAAATAATTGTCTTTGGAATATCGTGCAATGGTACAATTCTGTCCACATATATTCTAGCCAGTCTGTCTACAGTCCAAGACATACTCATAGCTAACAATCTGCATACCTTGGTCAATCTGTTAACAAACACCCATATACCATTGTGTCATGTTGCTGTCTTGGGTAGTCCTGTTACAAAATCCATAGCAATGTCGTCCCACGTCCATTGTGGAATTGGTAACGGCTGAAGTAGTCCTCCTGATTTCTGATGTTCGCCTTTATATGCTGGCAAACTGAGCATCTTGCAATAAATTAAACTATGTCTCTCTTCATGTGTGGCCACCAAAAGTGCCTTCTCAAATCTTGATACATCTTAGTACTACCCAGATGAATAGTGTACCTGGATTTATGTGCTTCCTCTAGAACCCTCTGCTTTACCTCCATTTCCGCTGGAACATACAACCTGCCTCTTAGCTTGACCACACAATTATCATCAACAGTAACACCCTTCATATTACAATCTCTACCAGATTTCTATTTGTTCTCTGGGCTTCAACTATCTGCCAATAAAATGACGGTTCAATAGCACTGCTGGCTAACACTGCTCTCCGCTGACTGCTTGGAACATATAAAGAATTTTCTATTATTTCCTCATATAACTTCCACTCTTTAATCATCATCTAGCTGAGATATGCCCTCCTGCTTAATGCATCTGCTACCACATTTGCCTTACCCGGGTTGTAAGCCAAACTGAAATCATAATCTTTCAAATACTCTACTCATCTGCGCTGACGAAGATTCAAATCTTTCTGGGAGAAAATATATTCCAAGCTCTTATGATCCGTGAAAATTTCAAACCTCTCACCATAAAGATAATGCCTCAACATTTTAAAAGCAAACACAACTCCTACCAATTCCAGATCATGAGTTGCATAGTTCTCTTCTGTTGGCTTCAACTGCCTAGATGCATATGCTATAACCTTTCCATGTTGCACTAAAACAGCTCCAAGTCCTCTTCTAGATGCATATGTGTACAACACAAAACCTCTGTTGCCTACTGGTCATGACAATATTTGTGCTGTAGTAAGTCTCCTCTTCAACTCCATAAAGCTTTTCTGACAATCATCTGACCAAGCAAATGGTACACCCTTTCTGGTTAACCTTGTCATTGGTGTTGTAATCTTGGAAAATTCTTGTATGAAACACCTATAGTATCCTGCCAGACCTAAGAAACTTCTGATTTCTGTAATTGTTCTTGGCGCTTCCCATCTAATGACTGCCTCAACCTTTGTTAGATCAACCGCAACACCCTCTGCTGAAATTACATGCCTCAAAAACTGAATCTCTTGCAACCAAAACTCACATTTACTAAACTTAGCATACAATTGGTTTTTTCGTAAGGTCTGCAAGGTGATTCTCAAATGTGCTGCATGTTCCTCTTTTGATGCTAAGTATACCAGTATATCATCTATGAAAATCACAATAAATTGATCCAGATATGGATGGAAAATTTTGTTCATTATATTCATGAACGTTGTTGGTGCATTAGTCAACCCAAATGGCATTACAACAAACTCATAATACCCATACCTCGTTCTGAATGCTGTTTTATCAATATCTTCCTCTTTAATTCTTAGCTGATGATACCCGGACCTCAAGTCAATCTTGGAAAATACTTTAGCTGATTGCAGCTGATCAAACAAATCATCTATTCTTGGCAACATATACTTGTTGTTAATAGTAACTTCATTCAATTTTGGATAATCTATACACAGTTGAAAACTACCATCTTTCTTTCTTACAAATATAACTGGAACTCCCCATGGTGAGTGACTCAGCCTGATAAAACCTTTCTCCAATAATTCCTATAACTCAGCCAGTGCCATTCTATACGGTGCTTTGGAAATTGGCATGGAATTTGGTTGTAATTCCACTATAAAGTCTACTTCCCTGTGTGGAGCTAAACGTTGTAAATCATTTGAAAACACATCTGCATATTCCTTGACTACTAGAACTACTTCAACTGACTTACCAGACTCAACTAAACTCACTGGAGCTAGGTAAGCCACACAACTTGCATTTAGCAACTTCCTAGCCCTAAGTGCAGAAATAATAAACTTAAGGGTATAAAACAACATACCTTGGAATTCAAATACAGCTCCATCAGGGTGACAAAATCTAACCCTCTTCTTTTTGTAGTCAACCACTGCTCCATAGGCTTCTAACCAGTCCAGTCTCAGAATTATATCATAATCTTTCAAATGTAAGGCGTACAATCTAACAGGCAACTGATTTCCTTATATCATAATAGAAACTTCATCTATGTAGCAAGAAGTGAGCATGAAACCACCTGAAGGAATCTCTACTACTAATTCACACAACCTTTCTTCTAATGAGTGCACCATATTATCCATAAATTCTTCAGAAATAAAAGAGTGTGAAGCATCTGGATCAATTAAAACTCTTGCTAAAAATTCATAGATAGGCAATATACCTTCAATCAGGTTGGAAGCCTCTACCTGTGCCCGGGTGATAGCCATAACCCGGCCTTGACCACGCTGGTGTAGTGGTCCTTTACCTGATGTTGCTGGTAGCTGCTGGGGCTACTACTACTGCACTCCCTTACCATACCCATACTCCCTTGGATAAGGACAATTCTGAATCAAATGTTTTGGCTAGTCACAATTGTAACACCTGTAGCCCAGTGGAATTATAGGTTGCCTTGTTGTACTTTGTTGTGATTCTTCCACCTCCACTCACCTCGCCCTTGCTGGAACATCTGCTGGCAGTCTCCTCCTCCTCTAAATATCTTTTTCAATTTAGAACTCCACTTACTGAATCCTGAGGAAGATGATCCTGCTGGTGCTTTCCTTTTACTGACTCCTGAGGATTGTTGTGGTAGCCAGAAACTACCCGAATCCCCCGACTGATGAGTCCGTATAGACCTCTCTAAAATAGTTGATATCTACGACACCTCCTCCACAGTCTTGCACATAAGAGGTTTCACCGCATTCTGCAACTCTGACCACAGTCCATGAATAAAGTATTCTACCATCATTACATTATTGGTAACAACATACGGTGCATATCTACTCAATGCCATAAATCTCATTTGACATTCCAGAACTAAAGAATTTCCTTGTTGCAAAGTCCTAAACTCCTCCCTCTTGGCTTGCTGAACATGCACCGGGAAGAAAGTATCATTAAACACTTCCAAGAACTCGGGCCATGTAATAGTGTCCTCCATCCTACCTGCAAATGTTGTTTGCATCTTAAGCCTCCACCATTCTTGTGCAAAAGCTCGTAGTTGATAAGTAGCCAAAATCACCTTGTCCATTGGGGGACACCTCATAGTAACAAAGACTCTCTATTTCATGTATACAGTGTTCTACTGTATCTGGATTGGGGCCTCTTGTATTAGTAGGCAGTTGCAACCTCAAAAATCTTTTAATCTGCATGGTAGGTTCCTCCGCTGGTCGCACTGGTACTACTGGTGGCACAGGTACCACAAGGGGTACCTCCACTTCTGGTGGTGGCGGGGGTGGTACAACTGGTACAGGCTCTACCTCCTCAACAATCTGAGGCCCTAGTACATTTGGCTGAACTGGACCCTATTGGTCCAACCTTGTTCTTATTTCTATTATATATTATACTTTCCCATAGCCTCTCAATTAATTGATGTGTTGTTTCTTTCGGCTCTTCTCCCCCACCTCCCTAATCTCTCCTATCGGCCATCTCAAAACCCTGCACAAACAACATTCCAACCACGAATATACCAACAAATCAATACAAAACCAGGGTCAAATTCCAACAGTGGACTAGTGTAGAAACCAAGCTATGTAATCTTCTAGTTCCTTCATATTTACACAGACCTTGCTCTGATACCAATTGTGACGGACCACATCGTTCAAACTCGTTAACCTAATAACAAGCTTGATCCGACTCCGCCTCCCGCAAACAAGCCGAAGCCTCTCCAAGGATATCATCACACATGTCCGTGGAAATATAAAAGAACACACTGAATATATATAAGATTGGATATCTCACACATATTTACAAAGGATTTACATAGCCAAATTCAACAAAAGTCAAACTGAAGTACAGAAGCCTGGGGACCCAGGGCACAACAGAAAGTAAATTACACAACTAGAGGCATGGACCCAACACCGCTGCAATACGGCTGCAGACTAGAAGATAGATGTGAAACCTCCTGCTCTCCCTCATATGAAAGTAATGAGGGGTGAGCCTGATAAGTCATGGCTCAGTAGGAAAACTCCCTCAATAGCCGCAAAACATAAAACAGAACAGAAGCAGAAGTAAAGCACAGTTATATATAACTAGCAACTCTACCTGAGCATGAAATTATAATCACAATACATAAATAAAATTAAGCTAGACACATGATTTAAACTTTCATAAATAAACAACAAACCATGCTCAGGAGTACGAGCTAAAGAAGGGTAGCGCCAAATATGAGTCACGAAGACTAGCTCGTGACACCAGCTACAGACCTGGACAAGCAACACTGGTCTACCTCTCAGCCTCGCAGCCAAGGATGAAAGGTCCAGCTACCACTCCACCACAACGAAACCAACAAGCTGTGGAGACCACACCTGACCACAACTGCAACTCACACGGCTACAGCTACATGCCTGGCACCTTGAAGGACTCCAGTTTGAGCTCCTTAAAGTAAGGCACTGGAAAAAAAGGACTAACTGGAGACCAGTATGTCTACTGGTGTCCGTCCCCCAACCAAGAGCGCACTACAAGCGACTAAGAACACCCACAACACAACACCCACAACACACAAGCCGCTGTCCCATTGTCATATTTCCCTCAGCTGGACGTACAACTCAAACTACGAAGTGAGGGTGTCTAGGAAGATGACACAAACTCTAGCGGTACACAAGTACCAAGATAAACCCTGAGCACTACGTGCCTGGCTCACAGAGAACCTGGGGTACCCAACTCGAGAGGTAACCATGGGCGGCGTCGTATACCTGACTTGCCTCACACGTAAATCCACATAAATTTAGTATTTTCACTTACCACAAGTGCCAATGCACCGCCTACTAACCATCACACGCAAACCAACATTCATACGAACCGATACATGAAAGCAACTCATAGCACTATGTAGACAAACCAGGGTTCGGGTAGCAGTCTTGTAAATTGCGACAGACATAGAGGTCGCTATTTGAAGACTGAATTGTGACGGGGGTAACCGTCGTGATACAGACTGAAACGCGACATCTGGATCCATCACATTTCAGCTACATAAATCCTACCCCAAAACCCATTCCGAAAGATGCTCAAGCCACCCTACACAACCCTTTTACATGAAATTTTACATTGAAATAAAGGCCTACACATGCATCCTACATCCCTTAACCCATTTCACACATTAAAAACCTTTAACATGGTCCGTTTAAATCGAAGAGGAGAAGAATTCCCCTACCACACGAAGAACGCATAAAATGGCGTTCCCCTGGCATTTCCCGCGCTCCGCACAACCTCCTCGCGCCGGAAACACACCAAACCACACGCCGAGACCTCCAAATCGCCAAGAAAAACTCCACACGAACCTTCCCCATGACTGAGCAGTGTTTCCTACACTGCTTGGTTGGGTCAGCTAGCCTTAACACACAATCAAAATCGCGACGGGTCATGTTGTCGCGTTTAAATTGAGATGGGTCTGTCTATCGCAATTAAAAGTGACGTCCCTACTTGTGACATGCGGCGTGCATGTAGACACGCACCATAGGAAGCATCCAAAACTCGACGACCAGGGCGGTCGTGATTCTCAAAATCACGATGCCTGTGTTGGTTGCGTTTATGAAAGTCACTCCAGAGGTTAGTTTGGCCTAGATTCCAAGCCTCCAACCCATACAACCTGTACAAACCATACAAAATCACTAAATTAGGTCATACATTGTCCACCAGATCCACTAAACTATGATCCAAAAAGTCACGACATTACCGAGGCCATAAATAAACCCGGTTGGTGATCCAATGGTGTTTGAGTCTAGGTAATCAGGCATAGATATCATATTATCTAACCCGAAATCTCATAGATTTCTCATTTCTGGTTGAGTCGGCAGCAGACATGTTTCTACCTACATGAGTCGGCAAGACCCATTCATAGGGGGTGGCTCTCAATCTAAGGGCATACTCATGATAAACAAGCGGGATAGGTTCACATATGAAACTAAAACATAACTCGGTCAATTCTGAACTCATGAATGGGTATGAATACCATGCTAACTAGTTTTGTGATGTTCAAAGCTCACAGCCATGGTAAGTTGACAGCAAACCTTCAACATGAAGAATGGTGATTAAATGGTTTTTCACTCCAGAAAATAGGAAAATCATCATGCACACAATTTTAGACTTGATTAAACTTTATTCAAGTCCCAGACAGAGCATGGATATTGTGCTATCCAACCCTTTAGCGCTTGGACTTGCTGTTGCAGTGAGTCGGAAGGGGGCTTTCAAAACTTGAAACTCATAAATAAGAGGGGATATCCACTGCAAAAAGGAAAAAACAGCACCCTCAATAAAGATTTGAGGTCTATCAGTCATGTTTTGGGGCCCAAGCAAGATGTGGATATCAGATTATCTACTCTTTGACGCCCAAAGACTCACATTGCGGTGAGTCGACAACAGACCTTCAAAGGGGGGAGGGGGGCTGAACAAATAAGAGAAAGAGGAAAGAGGAAACCCATGGTTATGCAAGAGAAACAAACATTAATAACTCATTTGTACTCTATTGCATAGAAAGAAGAGAAGACATGCTCTCTCATCGTATAAAACTCCTATGGCATTTAAGAGGGCCATAAATGCCCATCATACACCAAAGGGAAGAGGAGAAGAAGTACAGAGATTTAACAAGAAATAAAAAAAGAAACAAAGGGAATGGGGCGATGCCCTCTTTCTATGGGCCCTCTATCCTCTTTTCCCTCAGTCACCCTATTTTTGTTGCTTTGCTTCAACTATAGCCCTGTTTTGAAATGACTCAATCCTTAAAGCTCTCCTTTCTCGTGTCTACTTCTTAGAGAGGAAGAACATAAGCTCCCAGCCCCTCTCTCCCTTTCTCCTCTTCTCAGCCTCCTCTCTTCTTCCGGGAAAGCCTCTACCTTTTTTTTTTCCTTTTTTTTTGTCAGACCCCTTGGAAAGAGAGACCCCAACCTCTCTTACTTGTTGCTCAAGCATGTCCTTTATAGATCTTTTTAAAGACCTTTTTCCCCAGTTTGCCCTTTGGAGTGCTGGGCCACCCCAAAAACAACCCTTGTTTTTTTTTTCTTTGGGCCATCCGATGATGGGCTTTCTTATGGACCCGTGTTTTAGGCCCAATTTGACATGCTTTTTTTTATGTCCACAATACCCCCCACCTAGGGGTGGTGCAAGTGAGGCCAGCGGCGCAACGCCATGGGTGAACTTGTACAATGTTAACTGAGTCTCATTTGCAATTGATGCATATGGGCTCGTCAGCGCAGACGATCATTGACTTGTTGCCGTACTAACAGCATGTACACCTATCACCATGTTACATTATTGTTTTGAGGAACAAACAGATATTCATGTATGCATGTGTTGCTAGGTTTTATTTACGTGTTGATACAAATATTTTTTATGACACAAAGTATATTTCATTTCATATTTCAAGTTATTATTGTCATCTACTTAATTAACTATTCTTATATATTGTAAAATATTTATTATTAATATGAACAAGTGTCAACCAAGTGAGAGAAGACTGTTCAAGGAGATTCATAATCTTTCTCCCTTTAGATACGTCCAACTATGATATACATTACATTATTAATTGTTTCAGGCTATATAATCAAATTATAATCATATATAATAAATAACTTGAATAATGAGATACATTCATAATATTATTTTAATCATTTTATTAACAAATATTGTCCTACTATTGACAAATATTATTGTATAATTATTGTTGTTGACATCTATTGCCACTATCATATTTTGTTATCAATCGTTATTGTCATTAGTGTTGACCACTTATGTCATTTAGACTCGATTTATAAGATATATAATAATATAATATTAAAAATTAATGATAATTTTTTAAAAATTTTAAATAAAAAAAAAAACTTAACCACCTGTGCCCCACCTTTTAAGGTGGGGTAGAGTTACCCAGGGGTATCCTTGTTCAAAATAATTTGACTTTTCTGATATTTTATTGACTATGTTACCTAAAACGTGAATAAGTGTCAACCAAGTGAGAGGAGATTGTTCAAGGAGGTTCATGATCTTTGAGTGAAGGTTCATGGAATGTAGATGAATCAATGGCTTTGCATTTCAGGGCTGGATATTAAGATGAGGAGCTGGAGAGTTAGCAATGGTCGGATAGGTGAGATGATGCATTATCTGATTTTCATGGGGACGACATTTTATCAGAGGTTGATTCACATGGCAGAGAATAAGGAGAAATTCAGGAACACAGGGCTAGTGCACCCACTTACACGGCAACCAGTAGCTGGCAGGAAAAGATTTTGTTATTGGCGACGGCTTGCAGCCGTCCCTAATAACCACTTTTCTTGTAGTGCATAAATTGAGACAAAATAAAAAAAGACATGTAAGTAACTAAATGAAAGGGATAATATTATTCATAAAACATAACTCATAAAATCATTCATCAACTGATAATGACTAGTCCTGCCCCGTCTATATGTCATAGACTGAGTGGAATGGTTCTGCTTATTTCGCTCAACAACCCTCTAAAAAGATAAGAATAGACAATTATTGTTTCATTTATTTAAACAAAATAATCATAAACAATTATATTCTAACAATTTTAAATATTACCCGCTCGTCCCCATTAGTCCACATCTCACACATTGTTTGCCAATCAGACGAGTCAACACCTACTGGGACGGAGGCAATTGCATCATCAAAAGACTTCCCATTAAAATGCTGACATGAAATACAAAATTTTTGTCAATATATAAACAAGATAAAAAAATAAAGTACATATGAAAATGAAATAGTATATTAACTTACTCTTTTTGTTTGCTTGCTATGCCAACTGCGATGCATGGCACTCATGTGAGCAAGCATCTCCCTATCTATTTTTTCTATTCGCCCCCACTGGTACGTCAATTGCACAACATAGTCACTCAATTATAAGAAATCTACACATATATACTATTCAATTTAAATAATAATTACCTGAAGATCTCTGAATATCAACTCTTTGGTCGCAACAAGAAGCTTGGCAAAATCTTTTTGCAAAATCTTACAATACAATTTTGATACAACGCTCATGTGACTCGTAAAAATATCTGAAGTAGGGTCCACGCCATATCCTCAGACAAGAGAGACATTCCATTGTTGTCCATCAGGTAGCCTCCTCTCTGTAGCTCCCCTAGTCGGCCCACGACGACCAGTGCCCCTCCCCCAAGATGGTGCAGATAGACCTGTTGAAATATAAACATTAAACATCATCAGAGGATATATATTAAAATATTATATAATAAATACATCAAATTAAATATGAACCTACTACAGAAGATACATATGCCTCGAAGAGCCTTGAGGGTTGGAAGAGGGAGCTATCTGCTGAAAAGTGGAAGGGAGAGGAAGCTCTTGAGAGGTGGGAGCGGGAGGGAGCACCTAAGATGTGGAAGGGGGAGGGATCGACTGAGAGGTGGGAGGGAGAGGGATCGACTGAGAGGTGGGAGGGAGAGGGGTTGACAGAGTTCGATGCCTCCGTAGGCATGAGCCATCACGAGAAGAGCACTCACTACCAGAAACCATCTATTAAAAAAAGATTGTTAGTAAATCTGTAAACATAACAAGTTAAAATTTTCAATCTTGAACATCTATGTAAATTTGTGTTAAAAATGAAATATAAATATTAACATAAATAAATCATCTAAATATCAATATAATCGTCCACTCTACACTACTTTCTTGACATAGATCCACATCTTGAATTTCTCCTCTAATCGGAACAGCAAACAGATTGTCCTGAACGCTTCGTCCACTTGGTTCTATATCATTCTCAAGAGACTTATCTTGCAAGTCATAGAATCACGCAGATGTGCTTTAACAGGAATGATCCATCCTTGTGTCGTGTTATCATTTACATAGAACACATGTTCCACTTGACTTGCTACGGCAAATGGTTCATCTGTGTTGAGCCTTTGACGAGTGTTTAGACTGATAGTTCGAGATTTATGTATTTTGAATCCTCTATCTTTTCTATAAACATTCCACCAGTCATACTCAAACAAAACAACACGTCTTTAATTATCGAAACATATTTCCAATAGATCATTTAGGCGTCCATAATATCCATCACATATGGATTCATGTTTTGCATTGACAATAACTCCAGACAGCTGAGTGACTTTTGTTGCATCAATAGATGATGTACGAAACCTAAATCCATTGACAATATAGCCCGAGTGTGAGCGTGCAAACCTTGAAGGTGTTCGTGCCAGATAGTGTATATCAGGAGTACACTGAGATCATTTGCATCATTCAAATATTAACATAACTTTGAAACCACTTAAGAAATTCATTTCTATATGGCGTGAACTCTCAACACATCTCTTGTGTTAAAAATTTCATCGATATCTCAATCTGTTTAAGATGTATAGATGTGCCTTCTCAACTTCTTCTTCAGACAATATATGACTATTACCATTTCCTGCTAAGAAACGTCTTGAAGATTTGAATATCGAACAACCCTCCTCATTATTGTCTTCAGATGGGCCGTCATAGTTCCTTTCCCTTCGGTTAAGGCGAGTGTCAATACTGTCCATATACATTGAACAAAATGAGATTGTTTCCTCCATAAGATAACCTTCAACAATTGAACCTTCTGAATGTGCCCTATCTAAAACATAGTCCTTTCAATTTCTTCAAAAACTCTCTCTATAGGATACATCCATTGGTATTGAACCTGTCTGGCATTCTCACTTTCATATGCAAAATGTACAATCAAATGAACCTGACATCAAAAAAAGACCGTAGAAAATTTGTTCCAACTTACATAATGTTACTGCAATATCACCTTCCAATGTAAGCAAACATCAGATTGAAGAACTTTGGAACAGACATCTCTAAAATATTACTTAACTCTATATTGGGTCAGTCACATCTTCATTGACATACCACGAATTGCTAAAGGCAATAATCTTGCATGTATATATGACAATCATGACTCTTTAGCCCTACCAATTTTCGACTTGCAATATCTACACATTTCATCAAATTTGAGGAATATCCATCTGTAACTTTATATTACGCAGAAGGTTGCACACAGCCATTGTTTGCAATCTGTTCAATGGATATTCTGCAGCTGGTAACCCAATCTTATTATGACTGTCTGTCTGGGGATGGAATTCTGGTCTTATTCCCCACTGTTCCATATCTAACCGTGCATTCAGACTGTCTTTGCTCTTTTACCCACCAAGAAGATTCAAAGTTCCCAACAAATTGTCACATACATTCTTCTCAATATGCATTACATCCAAGTTGTGTCGAATGAGTAGATTTGACCAATACGACAGCTCTCTAGAAAAAATACTTTGTTTCTTCCATCCTTCTAAATTCTTGATATCCTTCTTAAAGATTTTTCCAAATCTGATATGAGGAAGTTGAAGTTGTTGATTTCACACTGCAGCACCCGTTAACACTTCTAGACGAATTATGACATTCAGCCACGCCATCAAATTTGTGTTGATACTCACGCCTTCTCCATCTATGACTGATTGGCAAAAATCGTCGGTGCCCTAGATAACAGAATTTCCAACAATTGTGCAGCCATTTTGAATTTGTATTATAATGATAGGATGGACATGCATGTTTTCCTTTGGTACTCCATCCTGATAAATTGGCATATGTAGAAAAATCATTGATCGTGCACAGAAGTGCAGCTCTCATTTGAAAATTCTGTTTCTTTGAAGCATCATATGTTTCAACATCGTTGTCCCACAAATCTTTTAATTCATCTATCAACGGTTGTAAATAGACATCGATATCATTTCCAGGACTTTTAAGACCTGGAATAAGTAATGACATCATCATAAACGTCTGCTTCATGCACATCTATGGCGACAAATTATAAACTACTATCATCACAGGTCATATACTGTATCTGCTACTCATCATCCCAAATGGATTGAACACATCAGTCGCTAAGTCGAGTCTCACGTCACGTACCTCTGCAACAAATCTTGATATGATCATCGAAATGTCTCCATGCTTCAGAGTCAGTAGGATGTCACATAGTTCCATTTTCCGAGAAACTTGGCCATCTTTGTGCCATGTCATCCACTTGGATATCTTAGAAGACATGAAAATTCTTTGCATTTATATCTTTCACTGTAAAATAGCACAATATTTTGTATGGCACCTGTTTGTGACGTCTCTTCTTTAGGCTACCTTCTTGCTTATTTTCTTTGTATCTGGGTGCGTTACATATGGACATCGATCCCTATGTTCATGTTCATTTTGAAACAAGACACAGTCATTCTAACAAGCATCTATCTTCTCATGACCTAACCCCAAATCTTTCATAGTCTTCTGACTTCATACCATGTTCGAGGTAAATTAGCTCCTTCTGGTAATACTTCTCAAAGAAACTCAAGAAACATTCCCATACAAGAAGTTGTCACTTTGTTCATGGTCTTAATATGCAATAGTTTCAACAAAAATGTCAATTTTGAAAATTTGACACAACCATTATATAATGGTGTTTCAGCATCTTCTAATAATTGATAAAAATCTCTTGCTTTCTCATTTGGTTCATGTTCCTCTTTTGTTCTCTCTTTTTCAGCCTCTTGTAACTTATACAACATTTCATTGTCGTATCAATTTGATCTTCTATTTGTGCTTCATTAGCAGATGGGCTAACTTTTTGAACATCAACTAATGGTGTCTCTCCATGACATACCCAATTGGTATACCGTGTGGAAAATCCATCTACTTTAAGATGAATTTCAACATCCATCTGGGACAACTTCAATCTGTTAACACAGTTACGACATGGACATGGTATGAACTCATGATTTCGTGCACACCTAAAAGATTGTCTTTGTTCATCAAAAGTAAAATCCAAAAACTCATCTACTCCTTTCTCATACCCAGGATCCAAATGATCTCTAAGTTGTATTCAACTCTTTTCAGTCTCGTCATTTTAGGATAATCTAAAATTTACAAAAAAAAATAAAATATCGTCAGACAGTTCATATATTCCAATAAATATGAATTAATCGACAATTCAAACAAACTTTCGACAACACCTCCCCTATACCGGGACTATTTTCACATATACATTCCACACACATACATGTCTGCATAGATTCTTGCAAAAAAATGGGGTGCCTACAACAATTCGTACCCATCTATGGATATTTGATTCATCTGTTCTTCTTAATTTATTATATGTGTTTTGGGATTGTCTTAAAATTTTGTCAGCATCTTCCCACACTTCTCCAATATACCCCAAATATTTACTAATTTTAACTATGCTAAGAAAGTCACTTGTATGAAATACAAGTTACAAGAAGAACAGTTAAAATTAGTTGGTATATAAAAGAAGAGCAAAGAGACGCTACCAAAATTTTAAGACAATCCCAATACACATATAATAAATTAAGAATGACAGATAAATCAAATATCCATAGATTGTCCAACTTGGACAATTCAAGACTTTATGCTCGATATATGTCATTACTATCAAAAGACAGTAAAAATATATATCCTAACACAAGTCTTGAATGGGCAAAAATTAAAAGAAGGTCCACTCATCTCACTCATTGACATTCATGCTTTCTCCGTCTTCTCATTCATACATCTTGTAAAGCAATTAGTGTACATTCACATTCACACATACAATCACATCTTACAAAAAATATAAGCCACCACCCAGGCTCGCTGGATTAAAAAAATATGAGGCACCACCCAGACTCGCTAGTTCAACAAATAGATATAGAGGGGATGAAAAGATACCTGAGCAGAAAAGAACACCAAAATCTGAACAATTTGTACAAATGAATACTTGCATTAAACAAGAAAAGTAATGTGAGTGCTTGTGCAACTTTCTCAAAACTAATATGAGTGCCTGTGGAACTTTAAAAAAAAAAGTCATGGTCTAGTAGGCTAGGAGAAAAAAGTGCAAAGAACATGTTTAATTTTTTTTGGCGGGCTAGTTCCTAATTTTCTGGGATGTTTCAATAAATAATTCAAATTGTGGAAGGTATATAAAGAAAACATGCAACCCACACCCCCTCCCCCACCGCCCAGACTATGCAAGATGATTATATGAAGTTACAGAAGATGCCTATTACCTTTTTGGCATGTCTGGAGATTACATGGATGAATCACTTATTTTTTTATATTGTGCTCTAAAATGGGAATGCGGTAACCAATGTGATTTCGGTCATGAGTCAACCAGTTGAGTAAAAGATAATATGGATGGAGTGAGGAAACCAATATTTGTCCAACGGTTTGGAGTAGAAACTTGTGTTTTGAGTAGTCATGTGAGTTTTTTCTTGTTTCTGAAACCAATAGAAATGGTTCAAATTAACATTTTCTCTTGTTAGCCGAGGGTGCTTCAACAATAGGAGACTTTTCCGTAGTTCTATTATCTTCCCATTAGAACTTTGCAACGCCTAGTTCTCTTGTTAGAAATTCCTCAAACTTATAGGGACTACATCCAACAGTATATGCTTGTTGGGCCTTATTCTCTTTATTTTTGACGCAGTTACAATAGCATTATTCTGCCTTTTTTGTAGTATTAATATTCTCAGCATCTTTAAATCGATGTCAACTAGAGTTTGGATAGTACTGGGCAATGGTCACCATTTGAGCTTATCCATGTTTGGAGGTGTACTCACTAGCTAGCTTCCAATTATTTGAAGAATTGCCGATCTCACACGAATCATTAATCTCATCTATCAACGTTTTGCTTTATTTTGTTTTTCAAATCATAGGTGTTATCTTACTTGGGTGGTATTTGGAAACATTTGAGGGTAGGCCAAATCTTTGAGAACCCTTTTTTTTTTTGGGACCGGTTCTTAGAAAGTGCATAGAGGTGCAATGGAACGATTCTGAAATCACTTGTTTCAGACTGGACTAGTTAAGACTTGGGACAAAATATTTTTTTTTAACCGTTTTATGTTACTTCTCTTCCGAAAACGAAAATCTGGAAAGTCACTTCTTTCTCCTCATTTTACATAGATCTAGATGTTGAATGGAAGAAGAACGATACGGTGTGACTTCCTGAAAACTATCCAAATTAAGGTTGCTTAAATTAGCCTTAACCGATTGATTGAAAACTTTATAAAGCTTATGATTTGCTGTGATCATATACTCCTGTTTGTAGTTTCCTTAAAACAAGGTCTTCTTTCACCGACGCGCACTTATTTTTGTGGTTCAGTGGGAGGACAAAAATGCCTACTAGAAACTCAAGCTCGCTACTCTCTTCAAGAGGAACTTTGAGGTGTTCGCCACCACAAGATCAGCAAAGGCAATAAATGACCGAGGATACATGTGTGTGTTTGTGTGCGTGTGTGTGAGGGAGGGAGGGGTGTGTGGTTGCCGCCGGAGGGAGGGGGGGAGGGAGGGAGGGATGGGGTGGGGGCCGCTAGAGGGGAGGGGGTTTGCCCCCTCCCTCTCAACCTCTGTTTGTGTGTGCGTGTTGGGAGTTAGGGAATGGGGGTTTGGGGGTTCCGCCGGAGGGAGGGAGGGGTGGGATGGGGGCGCCGGAGGGGAGGGTGGTCGTTCCCCTCCCTCTCAACATTTGTTGTGTGGGAGGGAGGGGTGTGGGCTGCCACTTGGAGGGCAGGGGTCCAGGGAGGGAGGGGTTGGGCTGCCGCTAGAGGGGAGGGGGCCGAGGAGGGGGTTTGGGATGAAGAGAGAGAGAGAGAGAGAGAGAGAGAGAGAGAGAGACTCACGTGGGGGTGGGGGGGGGGGGGGGCTATCGCCAGAGCTCTAGGCGTCGCCAGTCTTTGGTGCCGTCGGAGGTCGGGGGGTCGCCAGAGAGGGTCGTCGGCCGTCAGAGAGAAGAGAGAGAGAGAGAGAGAGAGAGAGAGAGAGAGGAGAGAGAGAGAGAGAGAGAAGAGAGAGGAGAGAGAGAGAGAGCAGGGAAAGGGGAAGGGGGTTTTATCGGGATAGGTTGAAAATATGGTAGCAGCTACGAACTGTTGCCATATTATTCCTTTAGTAGCGGCTTTGACAAGCCGCTACCATATAATTGTATGGCGCGGATAATAGCCGCTGCCATATGTATTAATTTTAACACATAAATTTTGAAGAAATAAATATATTTACTACTTGCATTAGTATATTTATTTTTTTATAATTATAAATAAGGTAAATTAATTAGGAATCCCTATATGATATTTGACTTGTTTTTTAGTTATTGACAAAGTTGTAACTCATTACAGTAAGTGTTATCCCATGTTACAGTATACATTAAGTTCTGTTATAGTAAGGTCCTTCCTATTACAGTCAGAGACTCCTAATTAATTTACTCTTATAAATATTACTATATCTATTAATGTATTATCTTGTGATGATACCAAGTAATTGTTTATCGACACCTAAAGAGCATGTGTCGGCACTAAAAGAGGACAAGAATTTTAGGGAATGAAATGTTAAGGCACCGTAATATGATCACATTTAATCGTAATGAGAAAGAACTGGTATTTACTTTTAATGCTTAGGTCAGCAGATATAAGAAAATCTGAACTTTCAATTGACGAGCAGAATTGATATTGGTTTCTAATACCTAAGTCAACTATAAATAAGGATAAACAAAGAAATTTAGTTTAAACTTCTTCATCATTAGTACTTCTACCATAGGTTAGAATATCCTTAGATCTTAATTCTTACTCTTACATTTAGTTTGATATAGTATTATATATAGATATATATATATATATATCTATTGTATATGTGTGTGTGTTTTAAAGATGATCAAATTTTATATATATATAATTTGATTCATCTTTAAAACACACACACATACACATAGATATATATATATATATTGAGATCAGTTGATCAATTTGCTTCATGGGTATATTCTTTCAAAGATATAAATTTACTCTGTTCTCAAATTCTATTTGTTAGATTAAGTTTGATTAGATCAATTGACATTGAATTATCATTATGACCTACGCGATCCATATATGTCTACTCATATTGTAAGATCAATTTGATCATCGTTCAATATAAATAAGTAAAATTTTAATAAATATTTGCTTATAAAATAATTTATTATATGATATATATTAAATTAAATATTTATGTAAATTAACTCACTAATCCAGAAACATAGAAATATATATAAACACATATGTATATATGTTCACTAAATTTTGGTATATTATATTTATAAGTTAGTGACACATTTATATTTGAGATTACAAGTATAATAAATCTAGCACAAATATACATATATATTACAATATAAAAACATTGTATATATCAATCACTGAACTAAAATAAGTTATTATTAAAAATTTATATGTTCTATATATTCTTATTTGTAGTTTTTTTATTTTAATAAATGAATAAAATTATTTTTTTGTTTGTCAACACCTTGCTACAGTTATATTACTGCTGACTAATACTGTCGGCGGCTCCCTTTAGCTACAGACATTTAATGTATATCAACGGTTTCTAGAATCGTAAACATAACATCTATATGTCAGTGACTAATATAGCCGCAGAAGATTATATGTCCGCGGTCGTACGTAGCTGAGGCCTTAACTTCACATTTGTTCGCGGTTATATTTTATCCGCTGACGCATGTTAAATTTTTGTCAGCGTGTTGTATTAACCGCGGACAAAATATTTTTATGGCAGCGGTCTATTATAGTCGCTGCTTTATATCCATTTTATTCTTAAATTTTCAACCGCGGATATATAGTCGTAGATAAATGTTGGTTCTTTTGAAGCGTGAGGTTGAAATATCTATTGGGCCACTTGTCACTATACAGTTTTTACTGTTTTTTGGAGAACAAGTCATCGATATGCTGTTTGTTTTTGGTGTCATTCCTATTCTATATGCCCGATCTGGTCTTATGGAGCTTTCCTTGGATACACTTTTTTCTTTACATGCCGACTATGTACATTAATTCAGCTATAGTAATTATTTTGCATGTGGGGCATGTTAGAACAAAGTTATTAAATCATGTTTAGAAATTAACATGTCTCTTCATGATGTAGATCCAAGGCGCATTTGCAATTCATGATTCTGCAAAACAATGCTACTGCTACCCCGTTGAAACCTTTTTTGAGAATTGCGGTGTTCATTGTCTCATGCCATTGACTTGAACTATTCTTGGATTTACACTGATTGCCTAAAGATGATGTCTTCCATGTCAATTATGACTTTCCCTGTCAAATTTATACAGCTCATGATATATGAGGGGTTTGAGAAGAGTACAAATCCTCTAAGTGCAAAGGATGATGGAACTCCAGTATCACCAATGAGAAGGCGTCAAGTATCCGAAGCCCCTTTTTCAAAACACTTTTTTACTGGAAACTGGTTCTTCATGTTAAAATAACCCATAACACTAAGATACAACTATACCGCACTAAAATACACACCCTAGCAAACGTTCACCAAATACAACCATAAAACATGAGAATATAATTATAACATCAAAATACACCCATAACATAATGTTGTATTCCAGTATTTATTTGTATTTTAGTGTTTATATTTCTAATATTTTATAGTTCTATTTTGGTGTGTATGGTTGTATCTTAGTGTTTATGGGTGTATTTTAATATGAAGAACCAGTTTCCAAGTAAAAGGTGTTTTAAAAAGGGGCTTGGGACACTTGGCGCCATCTCATTGGTGACTGCTGGAGTTCCATCCTCCTTTGCACTTAGAGGATTTGCACTCATCTGAGGAAGGTAGGGAAGCGGTACATCGTGCGCTTCTAGAATTTCTGACTTTATGTTTGATTAGACATAAAAGATAGTAATATGATTCTTTTCCCCAGATGATTCTGTGATCTTTCATAGCACATTCATAGACAACTGCAAGGCTACTTCTGCATATCCATGGGTTTGTATTATCACATGCATCTTGTAAAATTTTCAAACTAGTGCATGACAACTACAAAGTTGTAACATCCCGGGTTTTGGTTGCTCTTGGTGTTGTCGTTGGGGTTGCGACAAGTAGGGTGTCGCGTTCTAGAACGTGACATGACCTGTGTCGCCTTCTGGTTTGTGAAGGTAATGGTCGTTGGGTCGCGATCTACTTCTCTGTGCATGTCCGCACTCATGTGTGTGAAGGTGATGCGCCAGGTGTCGCGTTCACCTGAGGCACATGCATGCGTGACACGTGGTCTGGTGGTTGTCTACCTATCAGAAGACCTATCTGAACTTTTGAGAAGGCGACAAGGTACCTGTCGCATTCTGGTGAGAATGGGACACCCTCCTTGTCGCGACCTTAGTTTCGAGGCCTTAAGACTTGCATGCCCGTCTTTCTTCTCTTTTCTTCTCCTTTCTCCTCCTCTCCCCGGTGGGAGAGCTCCCTCCCTTTCTCTCAGATGTTTTGGGCATGGTGGAGGTGTCGGTGTTCTTGTGGTGGAGCATTGGAGCGGTGTGGAGCGAGGAGGAGGCGGCCATTCCGACGTGAAGGGCCCCAACAGGTCTGGCTCCTCAATTTCAAGTAGGGATCTTTTGCTCTCTTATTGTCTTAAGAAGATGGAGCTTTGTTTCGAGTGATCCTCCCCATGCTCATGGGTTTCTTGGTGGATTTGCATGGGTGGATGTTTTCCGGTGGTGCTCTCTCTTCTGTAGCTTAGTTTCTTATGGGTTCTGACCAAGGAGAGGTGGCATTGGTGCCCCTCGAGCCGTTTTCCTCCCGTTGTGCATGGTGTGTTGCATCTTCCTCCCCTTCTTCTCTCCTCTCGCTTTTTGTAGCTTGGGGAGACTGTGGGATGACCCCATCACTGGTCTCTATCTTCTGACTAAGATCACGATAGGAAAGCTGTCTCGATATCAGTCAGAAGGCGATGGGCTACCTGTCGCATTCTGGTGGCGATAGGGTATCCATCGGGTTCTCCTTGCTTTTCTATTTCCCTGTGTTCGGGTTTGGTAGTGGTGGCCCGTGCCCAAGTTGGTTAGAGGGAGGTCTCTCCAACTTGGCACGGGACTCGTCTTCCTTTCAGAAGTCGATTTCCATGGTTCCTTTGTGTGTGGGCCTTGGGGTGGTTCTACCCCAAGGGTCCTACCTTCAGATGAAGAACGCGACGGGTCGATACGTTGCATTCATCATCTGAAGGCGACACCCTACTTGTCGCATTCCTAGTCGCAACAGGTGTTGTGTCGCGTCCTGGTTGCGATAGGATCTGTGTCGCGTTCTGTCCCTAGTGGCGATAAGATAGCTGTCGCGTTCTTCTTGCCCATTTAGTTTCCTCATTTTCGAGCTTCACGAGGGTGGTCTGTGCCTAAGTTGGTTAGGGGGATGTTTCTTCCCCAACTTAGGCACATGACTATTCTTCCGCGGTTGCTACCCTTGTAGGGTTTGCTGGTGTGAGCCTTGGGTTGTGTTGCCCAAGGGCTTTGCCTTCTGATGGAACACGATGGGTCGATACGTCGCGTTCTCATCTGAAGGTGACACATGTATTGTCGCCTTCTGGCTTCTGTGTTGTTGTGCGGCCTTTTCCATAATTCTGAGTTCCAAATTCGCTGTGCGTAATCTGTGTTGGCCGACGGCCCCCTGAGGGTTTCCAGGAGGTGTGCCGTGCGTGCTCTTTGCCGACTGGGCTTGTCTGGGTTACGAGCCAGTCATGGCATTTGCTTGTTGTGGTTGCCTCACCTATTCTCTATTAACTTGGTGCTTGGCACTTGAGGGCTTGTCCCGTTTAGAGGGTGTTTACCGTTACTTGGGACCCCCCATCCTCGCGCGCCTATTGAGGGAGTTCTCTAGGCAGCAAGAGTGCTCGAGTTTCAGTCTCTGGTAGCTAAGGGGAAAACGGTAGTGGACGGAGACGTAGAGTCATTCGCAGAGCTCTCTTGGCTGGGACGGCACGCCGAGGTGGTTTCAGGTTGTTCTTCTCGCATGGTTCAATTAGTCCAGTTTCCTCACTGCCTCTCTCTGTTTTGGTTCCGGAGCCACGAAGCGGTGCCAGGCAAGGGGCCGCAACTTGGCCAGGTTGCGGTTATTGTTGTGAGTGGTGTTCTTTGTGGTGGCTCACTGACCTCACTCTTTTGGCGAGTTTGGAGGGAAGAGCCGGCTGGCGAGCAGTGAGCGGCCTGCAAGTGCTCTTCACTGTTAGAGGCGGTGGCGTGCTTGATGTTGTTGTGACGACATTTCCGTGCGGTCTTCTTCATTGATGGGTCTGTTGCCTTGGAAAGACACGACGGTTGTAGCCGAATCATGTCCTGTCCCGTTGGTGCTGTATGGTTTGGCTTTAGGGCGTGGTGCCCTGTGTTACCGTAGTGTTGCGTTGAGTGGGCCCCGCCCTAGCCGACAAGCTCAGAGAGTTCAATATTGCCTACAGGTCACAGGTCGCCATTAAGGGTCACGCTCTCGCCGACTTCATCTCTGGAGGAACAGTAAGGCCCACTGAGCCGGAGGACGTCATCTCCGGTTGGAAGGTCTTCGTGGATGGAGCATCGAGTTCCTAAGGCAGTGGAGCTAGGGTCATCCTCCACTCTCCAGAAGACGTCGTCCTGAACTATGTGATCTGCTTCGACTTCACAGCTTTAAACATTGTGGCCGAATATGAAGCTGTCATCTCAAGACTTCGGATGGCAAAGTCGCTAGGGGACACTCGAGTCACGGTCTGTAACGACTCTCAGTTGGTTGCCATCCAGGTCGCACAGTACATGAATGAGGTGCTCAAGTTGATGGAAGAGTTCGAGTTGGCCAAGCTTCAGAAGATCCCGAGGGCTGACAACTCTCAGGCCGATGCACTCACTACAAGAGAAAGCGGGTTTTACAATGGAACAATTCCGTTGGAAATCCGCCGAAAATCCGTCGAAAAACATACCTTCTGACATCTTTCTGGCGAACGACTGTCGAAAATAGTTCGTCGAAAATAAAGTGTCAGAAATTATCGACGGGAAAAAAAAACAATCAGCAATTCGTCAATATTTCTGACAGAGGTATTAGTCGAAAAAATCTGTCTGAAAAGCAGACCATTTTACCGATGAAAAAAAATATGTCGGTAACTTCCGACGAATAATTCAGTCAAAAAACTCGTCAAAACTTCTAACAGATTCACCGACGAAAAAACCCGTCGGTAGTAGGTATCTTCTGACAGAAATATTCATCCGTAAACCATAAGAAAATCTAATAGTTTTACCGACAGAAAAAATTCCATCGGCAGTCCTGTGTGCCGACGTTATTTTCGACGGACCTGTGTGCCGACGTTATTTTCGACGGATTCTGTCCATCAAAAAATATATCGAAAATCCCACACTTATTTTTTTTAAAATATAATTAAATAACAATGATAAATTACAAAAGTTGAAAAAAACAATGATAAATTACCAAACCTGCTAAAAATAATATTCATACGAACATCCACAATAAATAACAATGAACATAAAATCATCAAACACAACAAATATGAAACATACATATTAATAAGAAATAAAAATCAAGAAAGGTCTGTTGCATCGTCTGCTGTCCCCGCCTCATGATCGTCAGATGCTAGAGGATCCTATATTAAAAAAAAATAAATATTAGAAACATAAATAAAAAAATAATATACAAATATTATTTTTCAAACTTTTAAATTTAAAACATATGAATATTCACTAAGTTTAAGTAGAACATATTCTTGATCCTTTACACTTGAATTTTGTTTTAGATTAGTGGTTTGATCGCCGAACCCAATCCGAGAATCCGAATAGAATTCTGTCAATTCTCACACGTCACTCCCACCCACCTGGTCGTGTCGGAGCGAACGACATGCTGATCGGATCCCTATTTCTGATTTTCGACCCGAGGTTGCATGTTCTGATCCTTTACACTTAGGTTTTTTTAAGATTAGTGGTTTGAGTGTCGAACCCAAATCGAGAATCTCGTTAGGATTCTGTCAGTTTCCATACGTCACTCTCACCCACCCAGTCGTGTTGGAGTGAACGACACGCCATTCGGATCCCTATTTCTGATTTTTGACTCTAGGGTTTCCTGTTATGATCCTTTTCATTTAGTTTTTTTTTATTAGTGATTTGAGCGGTGAACCCAAACTGAGAATCCCATTAGGATTCCATTAGTTCCCACACGTCATTCTCACCCACCCGTCATGTTGGAGTGAACGGCACACCGATCGGATCCCTATTTCTATTTTTCGACCCCCAGGTTTCGTGTTCTGATCCTTTTCATTTAGGTTTTTTTTTATTAGTTATTTGAGCACTGAACCCAAACCGAGAATCCCATTATGATTCCATCAGTTCCCACACGTTACTCTCACTCACCCGATCGTGTTGGAGCAAACGGCACGCCGATCGGATCCCTATTTCTAATTTTGGACCCCCCGGGTTGTATGTTTTGATCCTTTTCATTTAGGTTTTTATAGATTAGTGATTTGAGCGCCGAACCCAAATCGGGAATCCGATTAGGATTCCGTCAATTCCCACACGTCACTGTCACCCACCCGGTTGTGTCGGAATGAACGGCATGCCGATCAGATCTCTATTTCTAATTTTGGGCCCCCGGGTTGCGTGTTTTCGTCCTTTACACTTAGGTTTTTAAAAATTAGTAGTTTGAGTGTCGAACCCAATCGGGAATCTGATTAGGATTCTGTCAGTTCCTACACGTCACTGTCACCCACTCGGTCGTGTTGGAGCGAACAGCACACCGATCGGATCCCTATTTCTGATTTTGGACCCTCGGGTTGCATGTTTTGATCCTTTTCATTTAGGTTTTTTTTAGATTAGTGATTTGAGCGTCGAACCCATATCGAGAATCCAATTAGGATTCCTTCAGTTTCCACACGTCACACTCACCAACCTAGTCGAGTCCGAGCAAATAGCATGCTGATCGGATCCCTATTTCTAATTTTCGACCTCCGGATTGCGTGTTTTGATCCTTTATACTTAAGTTTTTTAGGATTAGTGTTTGAGTGTCGAACCCAAACCGGGAATCCCATTAGGATTCCATCAGTTCCTACACGTCACTCTCACCCACCCGATCGTATCAGAGCAAACGACATGCCGATCGGATCCTATTTCTATTTTTCGACCCCCAGGTTTCGTGTTCTGATCCTTTTCATTTAGGTTTTTTTTTATTAGTTATTTGAGCACTGAACCCAAACCGAGAATCCCATTATGATTCCATCAGTTCCCACACGTTACTCTCACTCACCCGATCGTGTTGGAGCAAACGGCACGCCGATCGGATCCCTATTTCTAATTTTGGACCCCCGGGTTGTATGTTTTGATCCTTTTCATTTAGGTTTTTATAGATTAGTGATTTGAGCGCCGAACCCAAATCGGAAATCCGATTAGGATTCCGTCAATTCCCACACGTCACTGTCACCCACCCGGTTGTGTCGGAATGAACGGCATGCCGATCAGATCTCTATTTCTAATTTTGGGCCCCCGGGTTGCGTGTTTTCGTCCTTTACACTTAGGTTTTTAAAAATTAGTAGTTTGAGTGTCGAACCAAATCGGGAATCTGATTAGGATTCTGTCAGTTCCTACACGTCACTGTCACCCACTCGGTCGTGTTGGAGCGAACAGCACACCGATCGGATCCCTATTTCTGATTTTGGACCCTCGGGTTGCATGTTTTGATCCTTTTCATTTAGGTTTTTTTTTAGATTAGTGATTTGAGCGTCGAACCCATATCGAGAATCCAATTAGGATTCCTTCAGTTTCCACACGTCACACTCACCAACCTAGTCGAGTCCGAGCAAATAGCATGCTGATCGGATCCCTATTTCTAATTTTCGACCTCCGGATTGCGTGTTTTGATCCTTTATACTTAAGTTTTTTAGGATTAGTGGTTTGAGTGTCGAACCCAAACCGGGAATCCCATTAGGATTCCATCAGTTCCTACACGTCACTCTCACCCACCCGATCGTATCAGAGCAAACGACATGCCGATCGGATCCCTATTTCTGATTTTGGACCCCCCGGGTTGTGTGTTTTGATCCTTTTCATTTAGGTTTTTTTAGATTAGTTATTTGAGCGCCGAACCCAAACCAGGAATCCGATTAGGATTCCGTCAGTTTCCACATGTCACTCTCACCCACCTAGTCGTGTGGGAGCAAACGGCCAACCGGATCCTTATTTTTTATTTTGGACTTGATCATTTACACTTATGTTTTTTAAGATTAGTGGTTTGAGTGTCGAACACAAATCGAGAATCCCATTAGGATTCCGTCAGTTCCTACACATCATTGTCGCCCACCCGGTTGTGTCAGAGCGAACGACATGCCGATCGATCCCTATTTCTGATTTTGGACACCCGAGATGCGTGTTTTGATCCTTTTCATTTAGGTTTTTTTTAGATTAGTGATTTGAGTGCCGAACCCAAACCGGGAATCCCATTAGCATTCTGTCAGTTCCCACACGTCACTCTCACCCACCCAGTCGTGTCAGAGTGAATGACACACCGATCAAAACCTTATTTCTGATTTTAGACCCCCGGGTTGCGTGTTTTGATCATTTACATTTATATTTTTTTAAGATTAGTGGTTTGAGTGTCGAACCCAAATCAGGAATCTCATTAGGATTCCGTCAGTTCCCATACGTCACTGTCACCCACCTGGTCTTGTCGGAGCGAACGACACGTCGATCAGATCTCTATTTCTGATTTTGGACCCCTGGGTTGTGTGTTTTGATCCTTTTTATTTAGGTTTTTTTTAGATTAGTGATTTGAGTGCCGAACCCAAACCGAGAATCCGATTAGGATTCTGTCAGTTCCCACACGTCACTCTCACTCACCCGGTCATGTTGGAGCGAACGGCACGCCTATCAGATTCCTATTTCTAATTTTGGACCCCAAGGTTGCATGTTTTGATCCTTTTCATTTATGTTTTGTTTCATAGATCTTTTTTTTTATACATATCAGGTGGCTTTTTTATCTTTCCATAAGTTGATTGTATAAATGAGCCTTCTTTTTAGGCTTCTTAATTTGGATTTATTTTTTCCCTTTTGAGCTCTTTGGACACCGACTCATAAATTGAGTTGGGCGGTCTCCAGTTGTATGTGAGGATAGATATCAGACATGTCTTCAATGAGTTTTAAGCTATGGGAAGATGGGAAAGTCTTATTATCTGTCGTAGCTTTAGAGAAGTAGGGTGAAAAGTGAAAAATAGATTTCAATAATTGAAATATTATTATTTTTTACTCTACTTCTTAAACAAAAAATAATAACATTTTTCACTCTACTTCTTAAACAATAATTGGGTTTTTTTTAAGATTAGTGGTTTGTGTGTTTTAACAGTTTACATTGGTGGTTTCATTTCATTAAAACTATATTAAATTAATAATAATACTGACCTGAGGGGCCTGCTCCTCAGATGGTAGCAACCAGCTGCTCGACCATGGCACCACGGTGTAGCGGCAGCTCCTGTGACAGCTATTCCCGGATGAGGGTTCTAATGTCCTCTCCACCACTGTTCACTACAAGATGAGGGTAAATCCGTCAGTATATCCGTCTATATTGCTGACGAAAATTTTTCGACAGATTGTGTGTCAGTATTTACCGACAGATATTCCGACGGATTTACCGACGGAATTGTGGTCGGTAAATACTAACCGTAGTTCCGACGGATCTATCCGTCAGCCTTACCGACAGATTGCCGACGGAATTATTATCCGTCGGTAATTTCTGACCAATTATTTCCGACGGACAGTTTCCGACGAACTTTCGACAGAAAGCGGTCGGAAGGTACTATTTCCGACGGATGACCGTCGGATTTCCGACAGATTAGTTCCGTCGGAAAAAGCGCATTTTCATGTGGTGGTCGGGCGTCACAGCAGATGAACTCGCGTAGGCCGAAGGAGTGACTGAACTCGCATATGAGGACAACACTGGAGTAGTATCCGGCTTGTCCCCAAAGCCGTACACTCGGCCCTTCCACTGGGTCAACCCAGGCATCCGGATCCATGTCTGCCTGGGAAGTGCCCTCTGCATAGCGATCTGCCATCGTCCTGTCATAGGTCTCCTGCAGAATAAATAAATAATGTATTATTCAAATCATATTTTTTAATATCTAAATTGAATTCAAAAATTATATTTTGACTGACGGCAATCGTGTGAGCACTCTCGATGACATAGTCATCCGTCCCCTTCCGCTTATGAGTCCAATCAAATAACTCGCGAAATGTAGGGGCACGCTTGAGCTCATGACGCTTACAATTAAACAAAAGTAGTTAGTTTAACAATAATAATTAATGTATTAAGTATGAAAGTTAATATGCTTACCAATTTCTAGCTGTGGGTCGTATAAGATACTGACCCACTTGTATGCACATTCTTCTCCGGATGGGCTGCCCGATTGCGTTTAGCCGCATGTGACCTCTCCTGCCATGGTCTAGTAGCCCAACGATGACAAAGGGACTCCCAATAGTCCCTCCTCATCCACACCGGGCCGTAATCCATCCAAGCCATAAGATCCTAGCTGCCTGTGGTCTTCGCTGGGTCATAATCTATCCACATCGGGCCGTACCCATCCATGAATATTTGATCGCACTCAGATGGTCATTTACTATATGTTTGTACATTTTGCTGAAAATTTTGGCAGCATCTCTCCACACCTCTCCGATATACCAAAAATATTTATTGATTAAGAAAATTTCTTAAACACTTATTTCTAAGTGGCTAAGAAAATATTCAAAATCAATAAAGGTATACCAAAGAGGAGTGAGAAGATGCAACCAAAATTTTCAACAACTGTACAAACACATATAGTAAATAACCACCTAACTACAATCAAACATTCACAGACTGTCTAAAATGGGGCAATTCAAGACTTTGAGTTAGATATACACATTCTCATCATTGAAAATAAGACTTGTGCACATCAATCCCAAAGTCTTGAACAAGAAGGTTCATTGACACGGGGCTTAACACGCTCTCGTGAGGTGTGTGCAGTGATAAATTGTTATACATGCATAGATCAAATTAAAAAACCACATAAACATGATAGGAAAATGAAAACAAAATTTTACATGTGAACAAGTGCAATATTAAACCAAATTCACACATACATGTAAATGAATTAAATTAAAGTAAGAAGTGTAATACTAATCACTAAACTGAAAATAAATAATTAAAAGCAATCCATATAATAGTGTCTTATTGAATTAGTTCAAATCAATGATCTAATTTCTAGAAGGAAGAGTTTGTACTCAATTTTTTATTCTAAATTAGGATATAATTTATTTTTGTACATATAAACAATCCGAGATGATTGTGGAGGGAATGGGACAGTGGATGGGAGGATGCAAGTGGCTGAACAAATGCTTCGTCATTTTTTAGTGACTTCAGTTCAAGGCTTTTGGAGGTCATAAGGTAGGGAGGATGGGGAGCCTAGTGTCTTATGAAAGTTTAGGGTTTAATTGTGTGACTGAATTCCACTGGCAAAATGGTCCTTAGATGCATGGTTGATCTAATGGCTGCAATCAATTTGAATATAAGTATCTAACAAGTAGTATGATTGCACAAGCTTGCACTTGCCACCTATGTATGCTTATCTTTAATCGGAACTTGGTGAAGATATTGTGAACCATGGAGCACATTCATATTGTTTTTTTTTATATCTTTTTACACCTATGGGTTGGGTTTACATCTTATCTTGCTGGAGACTATGTTATCTTGGTAGAGAAATTTGTGTGTTCTTTCTGTTCATCATGCTAGCTGGGTTGTAAAGAGTTAGCTGAGCTGAGTATCACCCACTTGAATCCAACTCAATAAAAATTGAACTCAAACTCAGCTTGATTTGAACTATGATCAAACATAAATGTTCATACTTGCCTTGTTTATATACTTCAAAAGTTCAAACCTTGCTCATTTAATAGTTGAGCCCTAAAAGCTAATTAAATGCACATTGTTTTGAAATTACTTTATTTTATTATCATTATTGTTTTAATTACATGTGCTGAATCCATTAAAAGTTGGTTAGAGGACTCAAGCCATGCAACTCAAGCCTGTGTAGGTAATGGTGCTGGAGAAAGAAGGACCAAGCTCTCATTGAGTGAGGCCCTTATCATTTCCCCTTGAATTCTGAAATGGAGTATCCTTGGAATAGGAAGAAAATGTCTTGTCTCCCTAGAAACTAAGCTTTTGATGCTGGGTTCAAAAAACTAGTTTAGTCATATAATAAAGATTAGGTTTTTATCTTGAGATAGTAGAAATTTGACCAACCTTGTTCATGATCCTAAGTGAGATGTGTAGCTGGGCACTTGAACTTAGTCTATTTCTCAAATGAGCTTAAAAGTTTCTTTGAAATGAACTCACCTACCTGAGCTGACCTTGATGTGGAGTCACTGGTTCATTTACACCCCAATTTTGGTTTTGTTTTTTGTTGGATGTACTGTGTTTTTGTTTGTTTAAATTTTCTTATTGGGTTTCACTGGAGGTTGCCATTTAAGTTCAACATAAGCATATTCCAGCACTTTTTTACCATGGTTTCCAATTGTTTTGGTTATTGGTCATAATTCACCATAACAACATCCTTTAAGTGGTTTTGAAGTTAATGACTATTTTTTTATACCTTCTAACTTTAGATTTTATAAAAGCTTTGTTATTATTTTTACTTGCCTAACATGGTAGTATATCTATATTAACATGTTACTGCTAGGTGATGCATATGCCTTCCAGTCATATAGTTGTTAACCAGACTGGATATGGGCTTTGAGCTACAAATCCGCAAGATCGTTGAACAAATGGACATGCCGCAGCGTGGTTTACGCCAGACAATGATGTTCAGTGCTACTTTTCCAAAGGAAATACAGGTTCAGGATTTGCATTCACACATTTGCTTGTTTTTGTAAGAAGTGCTAGAATTCTTTCTAAAATTCATTTTGTTTTTCTAAAAAAGACCTAGTTTTTGTTTTTCTTATCTGTTAGAAAATGAGAAGTTAGAAGCCATTAGTATATTGCATTGCTACCTACTTATGCTGAAACATATTGAAATCGTCTGGGATTACTTTAATTTTATGTCATGCAAGATGCAAGCATATTTCAAATATAGAGTTGGCACATTGTCTTCTGCCAGTGTCAAGTACATGTACTAGCATGCCAGTTTGAGGGGGAGGGGGTCCCGGTAGGAGGAGGAGGGGGGGGGGGCAGCAAGGGTGGGGCGCCGGGGATGGGAGGGGGAGGGGGTAGCCGGCAGGGGGAGGGGGTCGCCGGCAGGAGAGGGAGGGGGCGGCAGGAGTGGGGCACCGGGGATGGGAGGGGGAGGGGGGGGGGTAGCTGGGAGGGGGAGGGGGTCACCAGTAGGAGGGGGAGGGGTGGTAGGGGTGGGGCACTGGGGATGGGAGGGGGAAGGGGTGGTGGTGGGGGTAGCCGAGAGGGGGAGGGGGTCACCAGCAGGTAGGGGTGTCAATGGGTGGGCTTGGGCTGTCCCAATTTAAACCCACTTTAGCCCAACACTAAAATAACCCAACCCAAGTCCAACATAAATTTAATGGATCAAAGTAAAACAAACCCATGGTAGCCCATTGGGACCCGTTTCAGCCCATCAAGCTAATATGTAGATAGATTCACTATTTTAATTTAAGCATGTTTTAATTTAAAGGGAACTGTTGGTGTGGTGGAAACCAGTTTCTTTATTTAAACATGTTTTTAATGCATGTGTAGGTATGGTGGTTATTGATAGGTATGGTTGTTATTGATGTCTCTTAGCCCAATGGGCTAACCCGAGTCCAACCCATCAAGTGATGGGTTTGACAAATGGGCTTCAAAAGAGATCCATGGGCCATCATATTTTAACCCAATTTAAGTCTGGAGTACGGACTACCCATTGGGCTTCAAATTAACCCAGTCCATTGACACCCCTACCAGCAGGAGGGGAGGGGGCGGCAGTGGTGGGGCACTGGGGATGGGAGGGGGTGGGGGTAGCCTTGAGGGGGAGGGGGTCACCGATAGGAGGGGGAGGGGGCAGCAGGGGTGAGGCGCTGGGGATGGGTGTGGGAGGAGGTGGGGGTAGGGTAGCCGAGAGGGGGAGGGGGCCACCGGCGTCGGAGATGGGAGGGGGAGGGGGTACCTGCGATCGACGGTGGCAGTACAGGTCGAGGTAACCGATGGAGATGGTGCAAGGCTCGACGGCGGCTGACAGGGGCGATGCAGGTTGCGGCGGCCGGCGGCGGCATCCGTTGCACAAGCGGAGAGAGAGAGAGAGGAGGGAGCGCAAGACCGAGTGGGTTTTGCGAGGGTGGCACGATGGAAATGAGGATTTTTCGATGGATATGCCGATGGACGTATTTTCGTCGGAATGTTTACTGATGGACTTAGTTTCGTCGGAATGTCCGTCGGAATGTCAGCAATATACTTTAAAAAATGGCATTACCGATGGATATTTTCGACGGATTATTATCCATCAAAAATTCCGATGGATATTTCGACAAAAGTATATTTGTCGGCATATCTGTCGGTAATGCCACTTATTCTTGTGGTGACTCTCATAGTACGCGACGGTGTTCCAGCACTACCTCGAAGACATGGTACTCGGTGAGGAGCTATGCGAGCCATTAGTGGATGTGTCGGTAGATGTTCTCTGTGCATAAGAAAGGCCGACTTGGATGTCACCAATTGTGGAATACATCGAAGACAGATTGCTTCCAAAAGATTAAGATGAAGCGTTGAAGACTTGGTGGCGAGCTCTGGGGTTCTTCTTGATAGCAGACATCCTCTACAAAAGTGCTTAGAGTACCCACACCTTCGATGTGTCGGCCCCAACTAGGCTGATGAGATCATACGCGAAGTACATGAGGGTAGCTGCGGGAGTCACACCGAAGCATGGTCATTGGTTCGACGATGACTAGACAAGGCTACTGGTGGTTGACCATGCTTGTAACATCCCGGGTTTTGATTTCCTTGGAGTTGTTCTTGGGATCGCGACGTATCAGGGTGTCACGTTCTGAACGCGACGTGTTCCGTGTCGCCTTTTGGTTGTGAAGGCGATGGCCTCCATGTTGCCTTCCTGCGGTCTATCTGTGGCTGGTGTGCCACGTGTCAGCGCTCACGTGTATGAAGGAGACTTGCAAGTTGTCGCGTTCACCTAAGTCACATGCGAGCATGACACGTGGCTTGGAGGCTGTTTGTCTGTCAGAAGGTCTTTCGGAACTTTTGAGAAGGCGACAAGATACCTATCGCGTTTCTAGTGAGACGTGACTCTCATCTTGTCGCGACCTCAGTTTCGAGGCCTTAAGGCATACAAACCCTCCTTTCTCTCTTTCTTTCCTTTCTCCTTCCTTCTTCCCCTCTCTATGGTGAGGAAGCTCCCCTCCCCCTTCTCAGGTGTTGGGCATGGTGTAGGTGCCGGCGTGCTCGTGGCGGAGCGTGGGAGCGGCGTGGAGCAAGGAGGAGGCGGTCAATCCGATGTGAAGGGCTCCAACGGGTTTGGCTCGTCATTTCTCGATAGGGGTTTCTTGCCCTCTCTTACTATGTTGAGGAGATGGAGCTTGTTTTGGGCTATCCTCCCTGTGCTTAGCACAAGAGAAAGCTTGTCGGTGGTGCTCCCTCTTGTGTGGTGATTTAGTTCTTATGGTTTGTGGGTAAGGAGAGGTGGCATTGTTGCCCCTCGAGCAATTTTCAGTTCCTCTCTAGGTGTGCTTTTCTTCCTCCCCTCTTTGGTGGTAGTTTTTTAGCTTGGGGGACCGTGGTTTGGCCCCCATTCATGGTTTGGGCTTATGTCTGAGGTCGCGACAGGTTAGCTGTCGCGACACCAGTCAGAAGGCGACGTGCAACTTGTCGCATTCTGATGGCGACAGATTGGCCGCCGCGTTCCCCTTTGCCTTTCTTTTTCCCCGTTTCCAGTCTTGGTGGGGGTGGCCGTGTCCAAGTTGGTTAGAGGGAGGTCTCCCCGACTTGGCACGGGGCCTATCTTCCTATTTGGTGGCTTGCCATCGTGGTTCCTTTGGATGTGGGCCTTGGGGTGGTTCTGCCCTTAAGGTCCTGCCTTCAGATGAGGAACACAATGGGTCGATACGTCGCATTGTGAATATGAAGGTGGCACCTTCCTTGTCGCATTCTGGTCGCGACTGGGGTTCTTGTCGCGTTCTTGTTGCCCGTTCAGTTTTCCTCGTTTTTAGGCTTCGTGAAGGTGGTATGTGCCTAAGTTGGTTAGGGGAAGTTGCTTCCCCAACTTAGGCACATGACTGGTGTCCCGTGGTTGCTACCCTTGTTGGGTTGAGGTGTGCAGTATCCCGAAAAATTCATTAATTCGAAAATGAAGATAAATTGAAATTTTATCAATTAATAAATTCAAACTAATTAAGAAGGTATACATCATTATCACATGCGTAAAAATTCATATAAAAATATCATAAAAATAGTAGTTATACTTCAATTATAATCTCTAATGACCCATCAAGAAATTTGGGCATAGGAAAATCATTTGAACCAAGTTTAGGAATTGATGTGACTTATTATCATAATTAAGGGATAAGTCGAAAAATCCATTATTTTATGAGCCAAAGTGAATTAAAATTTTAAATAAACATATAAGTAGACTTTAAACAATATGAGTGATAGCCTATTATGATAATTGGACCAATGGGCAAATTCTGCTATGAATATATTATTTAATAAAAGGATAATTAAAACTCATTAAGTAAATTAAGTACATGGGTTGTACAATTAAGCCCCACATAAGTTATTGGGCCAAAAGCAAAAGCCCAAATGATGAATGTTAGGAATATGGGGATAAATAATATTAACTTGAAATAAAATAAGAAATTAGTAAATAAATGTGATAAATTAGAATAAAGAGTAAATAAATTGTAATAAATGAAATTAAACAAAAACCCATTAAGCTAAATTAGAAATGGGTTGTATTAATGGTCCAAGCATAAAAGAATGTGCCCAAATGTGAAGAGCCCATATTGGGATGGGAATTAATTTACTTAAATTCGCACTTAAATTAATAATAAATGGAAAAGGGTTAAGATAATCATTAAATAACCCATAATTATTCTAAAAAAGGAGTCCTCATCCCATCCTAACCCATTAGCTACGAAATTAGATCTCTCCCCAAGCCAACTAGAGGATAAATGCTAAAATATGAGGAGATAAATATGAAAATTTAGAGTTAATTAATAAATAAATAAAAATAAGGGTAAGATAAATACTAAAAAAGGTTATAAATATCTCTACAAGAGTCCTAGACCTACCCAAACCCTTTACCCATGAAAGTAGACCTCTCCCTATCTTATTAGATGGATAACTGTAAGGAAATATGGAGATAAATGTGAAAATTCAGGGTTTCAAGGGAAGGGAAGAGTTTTAAGTCATTAGGACTCTTAAACAACCTAATAGACCTCTAATTCATGTCTACTAAGCCCCATTTTCGTTTCTGGAGCTTTGGAGAACGAAGGAGGAGGCTGAGGATGAAGAGCAAGAGAGGAGGAAGCTTGGAGCAAGGAATTTTCGTCACCATCTTCGTCCAAACCCTAGGTTTCCATCATAGCGCAAAAAGGTAGGCAATCTCTCAAGCACAAATCGTGAAACTTTAACCCTAGGTAGCCCTCATGATCCTTTTCAAAAGCCCTCTAGTTTCGTTATTTTTTGTTTATCCATGAGGGAGAATTAATTCTGTGAATTCTTCCATCATCTTGTACCCGAACCCTAAAGATTGTCTTCAATCCATGTTTGTACTCGATCTCATGCTGTGAAATTATTCTCATAAATTGTACTTGTTACTAGATTTCAAACACCCCTATTTTCCCCAATTTCTATTGTGTATTCGTTGCCAATTAAATTGTTTTTCCATGACTGTGCATGTTTAGGTCATTGAAATGTAACCTAAATAAAACATGCCTAAACCTTATCTATTTTTGAATTAATAATGCCTATTGATAGATCTATGAGTCAACTTTTATTTAAAACTGGTTTCATGATTTTTGGATCATCGTGCGTTTTATATGGATTTTAGAAGAGCTCTGCATCAATTATGGGAGGGAATGACATAATTTAGAAAAGGGCTAAACCATTTTTCTGGGTCGGGCCGCCTCTCTGAAGTCGCGACGGCCCGACTCGTCGCGACCTCAGAGGGGACGCAGACGGCCGAACCGTCGCGGTCATCTCCGAACCGGGCCAGGCCGGCCGGTTCGACTGTCGCGCCAGGCCGCCCGTCGCGACTTGAATCGCAACGGGCACCCCCGTTGCGTTCTCAAAATTTCTGCCAAAACCTAGTTTTGCTTATATACCCCTTCTCTAATTGCTATTCAGCCATTGTTTAGCCTCAATTAAACACTGTTATGAATAATTCAATCTGAATAATTATTAATGGGCAATAATTATATAAATCTAATTAATTTAAAAGCTATGTGCACAATCCATTATGCTCTCTTGATTTCTTACACTTGCACACACTTAACAATCATGTTTGCCATTAAACTCTAATAAATTACTCAATAATATATTTGGTAATTTAGTGAAATAAATGACTAAATTCCCTATTTAAATAGTTACACTTGTCTTCGTTTTACTAGTGCATTTTTATACACCGTTACTGCTTCCCTCGGCCTTCGAGCACTCGAGGCATGACGGACCCTAGTTTTCTACATACTTTCTTGACATGGACCACCTCTCCACCGAGAATACTCCCGACTGGGCCAGCGACTCCTTGTCAAGGCCTCTGTAAGTCTTCTTGGCTTTGGCGCACGTCCTTAGCCGACGAGCTGGTTGTACCCTTAAAACCCGTTACACCCTTAGGGATCAGTACGATCCAAACGGCCTTAGTGAGTTCTCTCTTACCTCGTGATCACGCTAGACCATCTAGCCTGTATTCGTAGCACGGCTAGTGGGTGGATGTTGTTGGGTTCATATTCTGGAAACTAAGTGAATTCACACTCTAAGTGATAAATTAAAGTCAAACAATGTTTTTAATGATGAATGAGTTGAATTGAGGTTTCATACATGTCAATTAACATGATACAATATTTGGTTATCTATGTCTTCATTATACCTAACTATACATGTTTTATCATGAGGTACAAATGCATATAACCAAGCCTTCTCAAATCATGAGAAAATGATCAAAATCACAGTGTATACATGTACCTGTCGACAGACCCAAAGGCATATGTCGACAGATGCCACAGTTGTGATCAGACAGAAAAGTACTGAGAGCACCTGTCGACAGATGCTCAAAGACCTGTCGACAGATGTCACAGACAGAAATGCCAGAGTTCTGTGTTTGGCAAAACTGTCTCTGCCTGTCGACAGATAGTGTCGCCTGTCGACAGATGCCACAGGCCAGAGCAACCTGAAGTCTGTCTATTGCAAATCTGTTGCAATCTGTCGACAGATACTCAGCACCTGTCGACAGACGCAGAGGATCTTCAAATACGGAAACCTTCCTTCATATCCAAGATTGTGTTTTCAAGTCCCACGACTCTCCACATGAAAACACAACTATATAAGCATCCTTTTGAAGAGAATCTCGTACAGAAGCAGCCACAACCAAAAACCCTAAAGCCAAGTCCAAGAGAAAAGAAGTTGCTGCTGCTCTGCTTCAAGTCTGCAGTGCAGAGACCGAAAGATCTGTTGATCCTGCAGTACTGAAGATAGATCGTCGTGGATTCAACCTTCTCCATCAATCCAGAGCACTCAAGTCGAAGTTTGAACTCCATCCAGGCGTTCTCAGAAGAGTTCCACATCAGGATTTACTCCTACACTCTGAACTCTTCCTGTTTCATAATTCTCATCAACCGTGTGTGTGTTGTGTGATTCAAGCGTCTCTTGTGCTTGAGATCACGTGTGTGTGTTGTTCTGATCGTGGGTGCACATCAGAAAACACGTGTGTGTGTGAGTTGTAGTCACCGAACTCGCTCATAAGCAGTTTACTCTGTGTGTGTGTGTGTGCCGTGGACGTAGGATACACTGTTGTGTACTCCGAACCACGTAAATCTGCGTGTCTCGTGGTTTGATCGTTTCTACGATAGATGTTTGATAGACACGTTGCATATTCACACGCTAGATAGGTTTCTACATCATCTACACATAGTTTAGATCTTGATACTGTCTTATAATCTGTGCTTTAAGAAAAGAACGTGATAATAGTTTTTAAGAGACAGTAATCTATTCAACCCCCCTTCTAGATTACCATATTGGGAATTCCGCAACCCTTCAATTGGTATCAGAGCCGTGGTTTCTCCGATTTATTGCTTTATCTATTTGATCTTACGATCAGGAGATTCACGGTCAAATGGAATCTACCAAGGGGTATATGGCCGAGGGACACTCTGTGACCAGGCCACCCTTCTTTGATGGCACTGACTATCCATATTGGAAAAACCGCATGCAGGTGTTTCTACGAGCACAAAACTATGAATTGTGGAAGATAGTCAGAACAGGACCATATGGATTGCCTCAAGACGAAGATACATGGACCAAGGACCAGATTGCAAAAGGGACACTCAACTGGAGCGCCCTCAACATGATGCAGTGCGCGGTCCACCCAAAGGAGTACTCGAGAGTCTCCACATGCACCTCAGCTAAGGAGATGTGGGACAAGCTCGAGTTGATATATGAAGGTACGTCTGAGGTGAGAGAATCCAAGGTAAGCATGTTAGTCTCAGAATATGAAATGTTTAAGATGAACCGTGATGAGACAATTTCTGACATGTTTGCTAGATTCATGGTACTTATAAATGGATTGAAAGGTCTTAAGAAGGAATACTCAGAAAGTGATTTGGTGAGGAAGATACTTCGGTCTCTTCCATCCTCTTGGAACACCAAAGTCACTGTCATCGAGGATTCCAAGAATCTTTCAACAATGAAAGTGGATGAATTGATTGGATCTCTCATGACTTATGAACTAAATGTAAAAAGAAAAGAAACTGAAGAAATCCAAGGAAGTCAATTGCCTTGAAGGCTTCCAACAGAGTATCTTCAGATTCCAAAAAGAGTGCCCAACAGGAAGGTTCTGAGTCTGAAACCTCTACTGATAGTGAGAATGACGAAATGGCCATGCTCACTAGACAGTTCAAGAAGTTTCTAAAATTCAAGAGAAGAGGTTCAGGAAACTTCAAACCTTTCCAAAAAGGCACCAACAGGTTTGACACGTCCAATAAAAAATCTGATGTTGTGTGCTATGAGTGCAAGAAGCAGGGACACATGAGAGGAGAGTGCCCCGAGCTCAAGAAGAAGCTGAAAAAGGACAAGTTCGTCTTCAAGAAAGCCAAAGCAATGCTGGCTACATGGAGTGATGAAGACGATGACGAAAAAAGTCAAGCTACCTCAGGAGATGACGAGATTCACTGTCTTATGGCAAGGAGTGATGACTCCTCTGAGGTAAATTCTTCCTTTGAATCATTTTCTACTACTGAATGGGAAGAAGCTTACACTGTCCTTTTTGAAAAATTCTGTCAATTCAAATCAGAAAATAAAGCACTCAAAAGAAAGTTAATTCCTTGTTCATGAAACTGATAATAATGATCAAATTGAATCTCTGAATAAGGTAATTGACATGATGAAAATAGATGAACAAACACACAGTGAAGAGATGGATAGCATGAAAATTAAGCTTCAAGAAGTTCAAAAAGAGAAAGATGATCTAATGAACCTCCTTGAAACTCTAAACAATGAGCATACTGATCTAAAAGAGAAATTGGAAAAAGCTGAAAAGGAATTGAAAGACAAAACAAAAGATCTATCTAGTTTTGTCAAAAGCAAACAGAATTTAGATGCAATCTTAGGATCCAATGTGTTTGTTGCTAGACATGGGATTGGGTTTCAAAATCCCAAGCCAAAGGAAACAGGAAAAAATCTGCTGACTGATTTCACTGATCCTATCCCAAGCTCTAGCAATCACAATCCCTCAAGAAAAAGGAAAAATCAAACCAAGGGCAAAAACCAGGAACCTAAGGCTACCAAATTTGTTCCAACTAAGTTTAAGGAGTTTGCTACCAACCCCAAACAGGGATGTCCCAAGGATAAACAGCAAGTTCCTAAGGCTAAGTTCACTAGGGAACAAAAGGGTAAGATGCCTATGCATGCTCCTAAGAATCCAAAGTCCACTGTTGTTCATAAGCCATCATCATGTAAGATCTGTAAAAAGATTGGGCACAATGAAAGACAATGCTGGAACAATCCACTAAAACAGAAACTTAAACAAATTTGGATTCCAAAGCATTTACTGTTTGGCATGAATGATAAAACGGCACCCAAAGTAATTTGGGTACCAAAACCTCTTGTCTGATCCACATGTGCAGGAATGCCTAGCAGCTCACAATCAAAACAAATGGTACCTGGATAGTGGCTGCTCGAGGCATATGACGGGCGATAAAGAAAAATTCAGTTTGCTCGTGGAAAAAGACGGAGGTCACGTTGTCTTTGGAGGTAACAACAAAGGCCAGATCATTGGCTCAGGTAAGGTTGGTAAGTTTGCCTCCAACTCAATAGATAATGTATTATTAGTTGATGGTCTTCATCACAATTTGCTTAGCATAAGTCAATTGTGTGATAAGGGCCATAAAATTGTTTTTGAATCAGATTCATGTCAAATCCTTGATAAGGAAACAGGAAGTCTCAAATTTTCTGGAAAAAGAATGAATAACATCTACATGGTTGATTTGGATGATCCAGAAAATAATGATTTATGTCTTGTAGCAAATAAACAGGATGAGCTTACATTGTGGCATCGTAGGCTTGGACATGCGAGTTACAATGTTTTGCACAAGATAATGAGGCTCAAACTTGTAAGTGGACTTCCTGAAATTCCATTCAAGAAAAATGAAAATTTCTGTGATGCATGTGCACAGGGAAAACAGACCCGAAAGTCCTTCAAATCGAAAGCACCGGTAAGTACTTCCAAAGCTTATGAAATGTTGCACATGGACCTATTTGGACCTACTAGAACATTGAGTCTCACTGGCAAACGGTATGGTTTTGTCATTGTAGATGACTTTTCTAGGTTCACTTGGGTGAAATTTCTGGCTCATAAGAATGATGCACTTAATGTTTTTGAGGATTTCTTCAATAAAATTGAGCATGGAAATGTCCACAAGATATGCTCCATCCGCACTGATCACGGGGGAGAATTTGACAACACTCCTTCACTGATTTCTGCAGGAACCAAGGAATAGAACACTTGTTCTCCTCCCCAAGAACTCCAGAACAAAACGGGGTTGTGGAGAGGAAAAATAGAACCTTGGTGGAGATGGCTCGTACGCTTCTGATCGAAAATCAACTTTCCAGAACCTTTTGGGCAGAAGCAGTAAACACGTCATGCTACATTCTCAATCGAGCCATGGTAAGACCGGTATTCAAGAAAACTCCCTATGAGCTTCTGAAAGGTAAGAAACCATCCCTTGGATACTTCAGAGTTTTTGGTTCAAAGGTGTTCATACATAACAATGATAAAATTGATCTGGACAAATTTGAAGCCAAAAGCGACAAAGGTATTTTTCTTGGATACTCAGAACACTCTAGAGCTTATAGAGTGTTTAATCTTAAAACCAGAAAAGTGGAAGAAACTCCACATGTTGTATTTGATGAATCTCAAACCAAATCTAACAGTCCTAATCCTTACAGGTTTCAAGATGACACTGAAGATACAACACATGAAGAACTGCAAAGAAAACCAAACACAATCTCTAAGTCAGTTCCAACAATAATCAATGGCTATCTACGCAGGTACAATGATGAAGATGACGGATTTCTGTTCAGAAATGAAGATGAAGTACCTGCACAAGATCCACAACACGAGGATGAACCACAACATGGAAGTCCTCCAGCCACCCCTCCTCCAGAACAGACTTCTGAAGTGCAAGATCAACCCGGTCCTTCAACAATCACAAATGTGAGGTACTCTAAAGCACATCCACTTGAGAATGTCATAGGTAACATAAATGATTCAGTTCAAACTAGGTCTCAAGTTCATCAAATAGTTGAACAGGATCATTTAGCCTTTGTCTCTCAAGTGGAGCCTAAAAATGTTGAAGAAGCCTTAAACGAAAATTCATGGATTGATGCTATGCATGAGGAGCTAGGTCAATTTCAAAGAAACAATGTCTGGAGTTTAGTTCCTAGAACCCCCGAAATTTCTGTAATTGGAACAAGATGGGTTTTAGGAATAAACTAAATGAAGAGGGAAAGGTGGTGAGAAACAAGGCTAGACTGGTTGCAAAGGGTTATAATCAGGAATTTGGTGTGGATTTTGAAGAATCTTTTGCACCTGTAGCTAGACTAGAAGCAGTCAGAATCTTGTTAGCTTATGCATGCTCAAACAAGTTCAAATATATCAAATGGATGTTAAAACTGCTTTCTTAAATGGCTACATCAAAGAGGAAGTTTATGTCTCTCAACCACCTGGCTTTGAACTTCATGACAAACCAAACCATGTATACAAATTGCACAAGGCTCTCTATGGTTTGAAACAGGCACCCCGAGCTTGGTACGACAGGCTAAGCCAATTTCTGGTAAGCAAAAACTACTCACGAGGTAAAGTAGACCAAACTCTCTTTACAAAGAAAGTTCGCACACACATCATTGTTGTTCAAGTGTATGTGGACGACATAATCTTTGGCTCTACTAACCCATCACTGTGTGAAGAATTCTCACATCATATGCACAGTGAATTTGAGATGAGTTTAATGGGGGAGCTTCAATTTTTTCTTGGTCTGCAGGTCAAGCAAATGGAAGATGGCTTCTTCATAAACCAAGAAAAATATGTCAAAGAGCTTCTCAAGAGATTTCAGTTTGAAACTGCAAAACCTGCCTCAACACCGATGAGCACAAGCATTAAGCTAGAAAGTGATGAGAAAGGTAAACCGGTAGATGCTAAACATTTCCGAGGTATGATCGGGCTCACTCCTCTATCTTACTGCAAGTAGACCTGACATACAATTCAGTGTTTGCCTCTGTGCTAGATATCAATCTAGTCCAAAGGAAAGCCACCTCATTGCAGTTAAGAGAATATTCAGGTATCTCTCAGGTACACATGACATGGGTCTTTGGTATCCGGCAGGGAGTAGCTTTAACTTAATCTCATATTCTGATGCTGACTATGCTGGATGTAAAATTGACAGGAAGAGCACTAGTGGCTATTGCCAGATGCTTGGTGGTTGCATGGTTTCGTGGGCATCCAAAAGCAACATTCGGTTGCACTCTCCACTGCAGAGGCAGAATATGTTGCTGCAGGGAGTTGTGCAACACAAGTGTTGTGGATAAAAAGTCAGTTGTGTGACTACGACATTGACCTTGGATGCACACCAATCCTATGTGACAACACTAGTGCAATCAATCTATCCAAAAATCCCATTCAACACTCTAGGACAAAACACATAGAAATTCGTCATCACTTCTTGAGAGATGAGGTAGCAAATAGAAATTTGGAAATTAGCTTCATACCAACAGAACAACAACTAGCTGATATCTTTACAAAACCATTGGCAGAGGATAGGTTCACATCCCTTAGAAGAGAATTAGGCTTATGTAAAATTCAGTGACACATATCCCAAGTCCTTGATGAATGTTCCTCGTAAGCAACAACTATGGGGTATATCAAATGGTGATTTGTGGAAAAACAAGTTCGGCTTGTTTGGAAACCTTCATTATGCGTGAGAAAACATTCTCCGCCAAGTACCCGTAGTTGGAGCCCATGAAGGGACATCCATGTTGGATAAAGGGGTAAGTCTCATTTCATTAGCCAAATTACTCTATTAACAAAAAAAAAAAAAAATCTAACTTGGAAAATACCAAAAACAGTCTCAATTTCATGAATGTTTGCTGAATACAAGTGTGCATATCTTGCTTGAATTGACTTGCATTGATCAAACTTTGTGTCTTTTCATGAGCACACATTATGGGGGAGCTAGTTCAAAAGTTGGGTGCTATTGTGAAGGAAATCATCTCTTCTTGCTGTTCTTAACTCCTTCACATGGGATGATCCTTTCATATTCCCTTCTTTCTCTAAACTGGCCTTCAACAAGGATCTGTCGACAGCTCCTTCTTTCCTGTCGACAGATAGGCATCCACAGACCACAGGTTCTGAACTCTGTGTGCATCTGTCGACAGTCGACCATGCATCTGTCGACAGATATCACAGGTTTTGTCCTCCCCGAACAGCCAACACTCAGTCTGTGTGTAGCTGTCGACAGACACATCCTGGCTTGTCGACAGAGATCACAGTACTCACAACTAGCTGAACACCCATTTCTCTGTCTGAGTGTACCTGTCGACAGGCTCCACTTAGCTGTCGACAGACACCTTTCTACCTGGAATTCCAAGCCTATTCAATCCAAACCTCCTTGAGCTGGTTTCTTTAAAATGTCTAAGGTGTTTATATGATGTTAATTACATATCTAATCACATCATGTGCATAAGATGTTAAAGCAATTTTTCAACAATCTTGTGATTTTTACATAATACTCAAGTTAAGTCTAGGTTCCATCATTCTGAAAACATTTCACCATTTTCAAAAACTTAACACCTAACTCTTCTTCATTATTTACATATAGGCAAACATGATTCTTTTTGTCAAGGTATTATGATCATTGAGCTAAATGTTTACAATTGATAGATAATCAATCACTATATTAATCTTGGGTTATTAACACAATACTTGGAGAAAAGCTACCTATTTCTAAACAATTACATTCCATTAAACTAAAACTACAAAATTTGGAAAAATGCAGAGCAATGATGAGTCTTGCTAAGTAACCGGGGAGTGGGCATCACAAATGTTTGCCCTCGCGTCAAAAGGCTAATTCGTCAACTCTGTACAACGGTATGATGGACACTTTCACTGAGTAAATGGGGGTACGGGCACGAATAATGTCTACCCTCATGTTCAAAGGCGAGAAGTTATCTTAATTACCACTTTTTCCTATTGCATAAATGAATGGCACATAAAGACAATAATGCAATAGTGTGAAGCCTCCACTGAGTGATAATTCCCATGAGTAATCGATGTTTTTGAATGTCTTGGCATTTAGATATTTCCCTCCTTGATTATTTGCACCTCCACACTGAGGATTGTGTTGTCCTATACTCTAATTAATAAAAAGAAGAGTAAAAGTGTTTCTTTTTGGATACCCGTAAGTGTTTTCTTCATGCTTCAACTTCAGGCTAATTCAGTATTATGTTTGAACCATTAAGATATTTGAAGTGGTTTACATCTACATGTATATGATAGGTTCTTATATATGTATTCGTCATCTATTCACCTTAGGTAATCCGTTAAAAACCACTGCTCAAGAGTTCCACTTCAAATTCCTTACAAAAATCCAACAAAGTCATATTCTGCAAGCATCTGTCGACAGATACAAATCTGTCTGTCGACAGACGCCGGCTGTCCTGTTTGGAAGCTCAACGGACACGCCGTTTGGGGCAGATTTGGTGGGCCATTGCCTTTTAAACTCCCCCCTCCTCCTTTATATAGGCATCTCCGGCCCTTTCCACATCCCACACCACCCCAGCCATCCCTTCCCTCTCCCACATACATCCTCTCCCCTCTCTGGACGGGAAACCCTACCTCCATTTTCCTTTCTCTTCCCACTGTCTCCTGCACTTCTTCCCTTTCATCCATCCTTCCATCATCTTTTCCATGGCACCCAAGGCGAAGAAGTTGGCCTCCCGTCGTCGTCCCGCCTCCTCCTCGCCCGGCGAAGGATCCAGGGTTCACGAAGAACGCCGTACCAAACATCGGGATGATCGCCTTCCAGAGTTGGTTGTATCTCCCCGTCTCAATCTCAAACGGGTTCACGGTACATTCACCAAGTTTGTTCCTCCACGTTATGTGGATTTCCACTCCTTGGCCGATCTCTTTCCCAACCTCCAACCCCTGTTCGATACCCAGGGTTGGACAGTCTTTCTTTACGCTCATACGGCATACTCCCCCACTGCCGTAACTGAGTTCTTCAACAATCTCTCTTCCTCTGATCAAGGGTTCTACACCTCTGTGAAGGGCACTCCCTTTCAACTCACTGCTAACCTTTTTAGCACTGCCCTCCAGATTCCGAACACCGGGGAGGATATCATTGATCATCATCCAGACGCCTCTGTCTACTATCCCCTTCTTACTCTTCAACCTTATGATACAACAAAGGAGATTGCTAAGCTCAATGCCAACACTTTCCCTCCCCTCAACCGTATGATCCACCAAATCTTCACCACTTGCATTGCGCCTAAGCATGGTAGTCGTGAACTCGTCACCAATGTTCACAAATCATTGTTCACCTTCTTCCTTAATTGTGAACCATCAATCTTCCTCAACTGATGCTTCGCTTGATCACCAAGTGCTTCTACCAACCCAGGCGATCCATGCCCTTTGCTTGCCAAATTACTTCTCTTTTGAAGTTTATTGGCATTCCCATTCCAGACAGTGAGTGTGTCTCACTCAATTCCCGCAACAGTTTTGATATCACCGCCGCCTCACGCATGGGATACAAACTAGTGGATGGGGTCGTCACCCGGGAACTCAAGGGCAAGGCACCTGCTGCTGCCGAGGATGAAGATGTCATTGGGGATGACGATCAAGCTGATGATGAAGAAGATGATGAAGAAGGTGATGAAGACTCCCAGTCAGAGCCACTAGATGCTCCGGGAGATGCTGGTATTGGTGAAGCTGCTCAGCCCTCCATTAGGGATTTGTTAGCCCAGCTACAAGTCCAAATGACACATGGTTTTGAGAGGCTGAATGAGAGAATGGATACCTTGGACACACGCATTGACAGACTTGCAACTGAGCGTCATGCCCCTCCTCAAGCTCCTGAAGATGATGCTGCTTAGATATACTAGATGTCTAGGAGTGGGTCATGTCCTGTACTTTCATTTCAGTCTGAGCAATGTTGTTTCTGTCTTTTGTTATTTCATTTTCTTTATGTATTTTCACTTCATGTGAATGCTTCACTTTCCTATGAATGAAATCACATGTTCTGTGCAAATCTACATATGTGATTGTTGTCTTTACTTTTGATGTTGTCAAAAGGGGGAGAAGAAACCTCAAGTTCATAAGCATTAATTGAATAATTTTGTCATCATCAAAAAGGGGGAGAATGTTGGGTTCATATTCTGGAAACTAAGTGAATTCACACTCTAAGTGATAAATTAAAGTCAAACAATGTTTTTAATGATGAATGAGTTGAATTGAGGTTTCATACATGTCAATTAACATGATACAATATTTGGTTATCTATGTCTTCATTATACCTAACTATACATGTTTTATCATGAAGGTACAAATGCATATAACCAAGCCTTCTCAAATCATGAGAAAATGATCAAAATCACAGTGTATACATGTACCTGTCGACAGACCCAAAGGCATATGTCGACAGATGCCACAGTTGTGATCAGACAGAAAAGTACTGAGAGCACCTGTCGACAGATGCTCAAGACCTGTCGACAGATGTCACAGACAGAAATGCCAGAGTTCTGTGTTTGGCAAAACTGTCTCTGCCTGTCGACAGATATGTGTCGCCTGTCGACAGATGCCACAGGCCAGAGCAACCTGAAGTCTGTCTATTGCAAATCTGTTGCAATCTGTCGACAGATACTCAGCACCTGTCGACAGACGCAGAGGATCTTCAAATACGGAAACCTTCCTTCATATCTAAGATTGTGTTTTCAAGTCCCACGACTCTCCACATGAAAACACAACTATATAAGCATCCTTTTGAAGAGAATCTCGTACAGAAGCAGCCACAACCAAAAACCCTAAAGCCAAGTCCAAGAGAAAAGAAGTTGCTGCTGCTCTGCTTCAAGTCTGCAGTGCAGAGACCGAAAGATCTGTTGATCCTGCAGTACTGAAGATAGATCGTCGTGGATTCAACCTTCTCCATCAGCACTCAAGTCGAAGTTTGAACTCCATCCAGGCGTTCTCAGAAGAGTTCCACATCAGGATTTACTCCTACACTCTGAACTCTTCCTGTTTCATAATTCTCATCAACCGTGTGTGTGGTTGTGTGATTCAAGCGTCTCTTGTGCTTGAGATCACGTGTGTGTGTGTTGTTCTGATCGTGGGTGCACATCAGAGAACACGTGTGTGTGTGAGTTGTAGTCACCGAACTCGCTCATAAGCAGTTTACTCTGTGTGTGTGTGTGTGCCGTGGACGTAGGATACACTGTTGTGTACTCCGAACCACGTAAATCTGCGTGTCTCGTGGTTTGATCGTTTCTACGATAGATGTGTGATAGACACGTTGCATATTCACACGCTAGATAGGTTTCTACATCATCTACACATAGTTTAGATCTTGATACTGTCTTAATAATCTGTGCTTTAAGAAGAAGAACGTGATAATAGTTTTTAAGAGACAGTAATCTATTCAACCCCCCTTCTAGATTACCATATTGGGAATTTCCGCAACCCTTCAGATGTGACTTCTACCAGACTGTCGGTACCCGACCTAGTGCTGTGCAACTGTTACTATCGTGGTTTAACGTTGTTTTACGATTATACCCCTATCTCGTTACTCTCATCTGTTCACTTTCACTCTATACTCTCATCTATTTCGTCTATTACTCTCATCTCTTCTTGGTACTCTATTTGGCCATATAAATGATGGTCAAAAATAACAAAAATAGTGCTATATGCCAAAGCAATAGGGCCCGGTCTAGTCCTGGGGAGAGCACCTGAAGAGTGCTATTTCCTCGCGAGGGTAACATGATCAGGGTGTGTACGGCATGCATCCAGTGCCATTTAATAACAATCACACTTTAATCTATGACAATCAATCAATCATTTTACTATGTTCTCTGCGTTGACATGATGCTCGACCAGGGAAGTGCTATTGCTCCTTTGTGCAGACGTTACATATTCTTTCACTATATGTTCAATCTTCTATCATACTAGTTTTGCAATTATTCTTTTGAATGTGCCATCATTCTCTTATTATCATGTGCTATCACTCTCTCGACTATACTTGATAGTTCTCTATAGTTATCATGCCTTATAAGACATTAATAACTTAAAGTATGCCTATTTACATGAGATATTAAGTCCTACTGAGCGTTATCGCTCACCCTGCGCTATTGTTGTACGTGTTTTAGGTAAGTCGGATGATAACCCTACACTCACCAATGGGAATGGACTGGAGTGATGAGCGACTAGGAGTCATAACGATGGAGTGTCCTTAGTACTTTAGAGTTTAGTTAGATATTTAATTAATTATCCTTTCCAAATGTAATTATGTTATTGAGCCCTATGTTTTGGCTCAATAAGGAATGGAGTGGCATGGACGAGTCAACTTTGGAAATAATCTACTTCATTTACAGGTTGATTAACCATACATGCTATGAAAGCACAGAAGAATACTACATAAAGCAATCATAGGCAATAATGGAGCAGAGACGCCAGAGGAAAGTAGATGAAGAAGACATGTCTGCAGAAATTACAGAGTACAGAGAAAGGAGAAGGGGGGATAAATCCTTAAGACAATAAGCATTTTGAGATTCTAAGTTACAAAAATAAGTCCTTATAATTTTGAGTAAAGTCTTTTGTGCATGACAAAATGGTTTGATGTACGATGGGGTTCTTCATCAGCCGAAGTTTTTCCTCATATATGATGAAGTGTTCTTCGACTACGACGAAGTGTGTTTCTGTGTATGATGATTTCCTTCTTTACTCTACGTTTAACTAGAATTGATATTTTGTTCTTTAGCCGAAATTATCTTTTCAGTTCATTTTCTTTATCAGTCAAAGATTACTTGGAGTTTATGTTTTTTTCATGAGTCAAACTTGTTACCCACATCATGAATGAAGCTCTTTTCTTCTCCAGTCGATGTTTCTTCTGTGTAATTCAATATGTTCTTTTATTGGACAAAGCTGTGAAATGGATCTTTTGTGTCTAAAATCTTGATTCAGTTAAGGAATAATGATATATGTGACGGGGACTGTGACTCGTGACAGACGCCGAATGAGGCTCGAGACTTCGGATGTTCAGAGATGTATTAATTGGTGCAGACACTCGAGGACTTGCTCGTTTTGACCCGTCGCGGGTTAACTGACGTCGTCGTGCGGAGTCAATGCTATTTTGGTTGGATGACGGCATTCTACAGGATTTTTGAGGCCTTAGTATATTTTTATAGCAGGCCAAGATATTTTGTTCGGCCCATTTGGGTGCCATTTAGTATTTTCCTATTTTTATGTATTTTTTGTGGCTATTATTGAATATTTGAGGAAATGGGCATTTTGGTAAAATTGTAAGCCCATCCCCTCCTATATGTATCCACCCGCCTCTCTACGGTTGGGCATGCTAGAAAGATTTGAAAGAAAGCAGAAAAGACGTGAGTTCGGCGTGCCAGTTTCCTGTCTCCTTCCCGCCTCTTCCCTTCTTCCTCCTCCTCCCCTTGCTCCCCTGTCTTCCCGTCCCCCATCAATATGTCTGGCACCCATTTCCTGGGTTAAAAAAATCTTCTGTTCTGAAATACAGTTCTGATATGCCATTCTGATATTTGCTTCGGAAAATCCAGCCTTGAAATATCCATCTTTTTTCATGATTAAGATTGAACATATATTTGACCTGAAATTCTGAAATGCTAATGAGATTTATAGTTCTGAAATCCAATTCTGAAATCCTTCTTACTGCTATGAATAAGATTATTCATCTATTGGATCTGTTTGTCATAAACAAGAGAAACTACATGCATTTTCTTCCCTTCCTTGAGTACTTCTACTCATGATTCTAAGAGTAATTCTGAATGCTATTTTGGTCTAAAGTTCTAAGTTCCAGATCTGAAAATGTTCATATTTTGCCTTGATTATAATCGATCACTAACATGAATTCCTTATTAGGAATTTGCTTACCTTATTGTTCTTAATTGTTCAGTTCTGAAATACTTGTTCTTTCAGCCTGATTAATTCTTTCACAGTCTAATTGTTGCTATTGAAGGGGTAATTCCTAGTAGGCAATTTTGCTCATTATGTTGTTCTAACATTTTCTGGTGGTACAACCTGCTGGGGATCAGGCTGAGTGCTCAGAAGTCTCCTGCTATCTAGATCCGTTTAAGTTTTAGCATTTAGACTTTTCTGTAATAGTAAATAGTAGGCCTTCTTCCCACTGCGCCATGGCTATCCTTGTAATCTCTCAGTCTAGATGTAAACATTTGTATAATATGAATTCTTTATACTCACTTCAGAATAAAATAAAGTTGCTGTAATTTATTTCAGGTTGTGTCTTCTAATATTTACTGTCAGGTCCTCATTTGAGGACGTGACAGACACTTTCCTTGCCACTGTAACAGCAACGAGAAGTTCATATAGCTATCTAGCATATTCACAAAAGGTACAAACTTTCTCCTCAGACAAGGGTGAATGGAAATTAGAACAACTCACACTGAGTCCTCATGAATCGGAGAAGGGGTGCGGGTATCGGCCCCCGCCTTCACTCTCGACATAGAATAACTACACAGAATTATCAAGCTTCCAGCTTGTGGCCGGTGGCATCCGCAACACAACACATTCTCAATACCAAAACCTGTAACTGGGAAAAGATCGTAAATGACACAGCCAAAATAAAATACAAAAATCTCATTTCATCCGAAGCGCAGAAATCATCCAGTCTGGAAACCTCCAAGTTTGCGCCGCCATATAACCTTTAACAAAATGGAATCCAGGCTACTGCCGTCTTATTCCAGGCTAGAACTCGGAACTTGGATGAACATGAAGAAGGATAATTGCCAAAAGTAAAAAAGAAAAATCACAGAAAAAAGTGGCACTAGTAGAAAAAGAGGAAGAAAAGAAGCGCCCAACAATCTGTAGGAAATGAGTCGTAGTATCTGCGGTTTGCCCGACAGCGATCTCGAGGAAGGAAGAGACCAAGTTGTCCTTCTCCGACGGTGTCAGGACGCCCTCCAATCTCCATTGATCGAGCGGCTTGTCGCCCCTTTCTATTGTATGTACAAAGAGAGAGATGGCGCTGTGGCAAAGACAGGATGACACGAAGCGCTCTTCCCTCGGCTGGGGCCGGCCAGATATCGAAAGGTTGACGGAGATCTCGACGGGTCATGGGAGGAGATCGATCGGTGGAAGGGGAAAAGCCCAGCCGAGCAGCCAACAACATCTCCCCTCATGGTGGGAAAGGACAGCTCGGACTTTTACTGAAGCCCCAGTGTGATGGTGGGCAAGATCAGAGGGGGGATGGCGGGGGGCGACGATCGCGGCGGGGGTGGGGGGATGTTCTCGGCGAGAGAGAATGCGGGAGAGAGAGTGATGCGGGGTTTTGGCTTTCTTATGGAAGAGGAAATTGGGATATGGGGCTTCAACTAGAGGGGAGGGGAAATTTTGGGCGCGGTGTGTAAATATGTGAGCGGGTGGATTGGGGTTTCCCACCTCCGTGGACCATTCCAACCTAAAATTGCTAATTTTTTAATTTAATAATTTCAAAAATTATAAACTTAATAATATTAATTTATAATTAATATAACATTAAATAAAAATATAATTAAAATTTATTATCAAAATGATTATTTAATTTATATCATAAAATAACAAAAAATGTCATTTTCTAAAATTTACACATATTATTACCGTGTTATAATTTTATGTAAAAAATATTAAATAAATAAAACCAACAAAAACACACAATCATCTAGAATTAGTTACTATCATTTAAAAACTATTATAGTAATGAATTCTAACTATTTATAATTACTATAACAAAATTTTATATAGAATTAAATGTACATTACAAATTAATAAGGTTAAGAAAAATGGCAATCTCATATTATTTGAACTTTTAAATCAAAGTTTTTGTTAATTTTTAAATAAACATTTTCCAAGTATAATCAAATATCTAATCATGATATAGAACGATAATTACTCTCGAACTATATTGGATCAAGATTCGACCATTGGATTTAAAATTCAAACGTTGGATTTCATCCCAATTCAAAATTTCACCGTAGAATTCACTGTTGATCAATATACAACGGATAAATTGGGTTTGCTCCCAATCTATAATAATCTAATCAAGATCCGCATATTAGATTTACTTCATATCTAAATACTAACCATTGGATTTAAGTTTAATCGAGATCTGACAACTGGATTCGATCCCTCCCGATCAATATGTGATCAAGATTCGCCCATTAAATCTACAATCAATGGAACTAGATTGTTAGATTTCATCATGGTCTAAAATCCGACTATTGGATTTGCTTTGGATCTATGTACATGGAATCAGTTAGATTTACTCACAATCTATAACAATTTGATCAAGATCTGCATGGTGGATTTGTTATAGACCTAAATCTTAACGATTGGATTCAAGTTTGATCAAGATATGGCAATTAGATTCGTTCTCGATCATCAAGTGATCAAGATCTGATCGTTGAATGTACTATCAATCGGAATCTAATCGTTGGCTTTCATTTTGACCTAGAATTTAACTGTTGATTCGCCATAAATCTCTGTACATCTAATCAAAATTCTATTATTAGGGTTGCTCCCAATCTAAAACAATTTCATCAAGATTCGCCCGTTGGATTTGCTCAGGATCGAAATCTAAATCACTAATTTAAGTTTGACCAAGATCTAACAATTGTATTCATTCATGATCTATATCTGATCAAGATCTAACTGATGAATCTTTTATCAATCGAAATTTGACAGTTAGATTCACTCACAATCTACATCTGATCAAGAACCAACCATTCAATATATTATCAATAGAAATTTGATCTTTGGATTTCATCCCCATCTAAAATATGTCAGTTAGATTCACTATCGATCTATGTACATCGAATCAGTTGGATTTGCTCTCAATTTATAACAATCGAATCAAGATGTGCACATTGGATTTACTTATGATCTAAATCTTAACCATTAGTAAGTTTGATCATGATCTGACGGTTGGATTCGCTCTCGATTAACATGTGAATAAAATCTGATTGTTGAAGCTACTATCAATCGGAATCCAATTTGTTGGATCTGATACCGATCAAAAATCCAATCATTCGATTCGCTATAGATCTATGTACATCAGATCAATTAAGTTTGCTCCTAATCTATAACAATCTATCAAGATCCGCAAGTTGGATTAATTTGCTTCAGATCTAAATCCTAATAATTATATTTAAGTTTATAATTAGAACATAAATATTTTTAAAATTATAGTGTTATCACACGTGTATTCACTACATAAATATAATACATTCACAAATGCACAAATATAATGTATATATATATAACAAATATAATATAAATACCCTAATTTGAAAATGTATTATATTTTCTACATATTTGTAGTTGATTTACCTTTTTATAATGAGTATTTAATATATATTATAGATAATACAAATAACTATATCTATCATTTAACAAATAATAATAATTAAATTTTATTCTGTGTACATTCACTAAAGAAAAATAATACATTCACAAATACACAAATATAATGATATATATAAAAATATAATTTACATATTCACTAAACTCATAATGTATTATTGATTATAAATAACATAAATAATTATATCCATAATAAAAATAACATACTATAATATAAAAAAATGTACCTAATAGTTAGCAACAATGATTAATTGAGGTAAAAATAAAAATTTTCTAAAGAATTAACTGTAATTAAGATTTATTGCATTCATATTTACTAAACAAATAATACATTCACAAACACACAAATGTAATGTGTATATATATAAGAACTATAATATATATATATATATATATATATATATATATATATATATATCACTCAATTGATAATGCATTATCCATTATAAATAATATAAAAATATATCTATAATACAACTAAACTACTAAATATAAATGATGTAATTAATAGTTAGACAGAATGGTTAATAAAGTAAAAATAAAAGTTTATTTAAAAATTAAAAATAGTTAAGATTGAGATAAGATTGAGATTGGCGATCGAGCAACAAGATGATCAGTGATTCAAATGTCTGTCGCAAATTCGCCGCGAAACTGTGAGGGAGAGCGGTTCGCTAATATGTTGCCAATCAGCGACGGATTTGCGACATAAACTTTCCGCTGCAAAATTCCGTCTCAAAACAGCGGTGAATCAGCGGCAGCAATTTCCCGTTGCAAAACCGTTGCTGATTGGCTAGAGAAATTTGCGTCCGACGTTATCCGCCGCGAATTTGTCGCTGATCAGCAACGCACCAGCGACAGATATTTTTCGTCGCTAATACTATTTTTTCTTGTCGCTGATCAGTGACGCGTTAATGACAGATATCTGTCGCAAAATTCCGTCGCTAATACTATTTTTTCTTGTAGTGTCAGTGGAGCTGCTCGTACCCTCGGGAAGAGTTCCAGACTTCGAGCGCGAAAGCAACGATCGTTCTCTCCGTGCCGAGGTGGACCTAATCGAGGGATGTCGGAAGAGAGCTTCTGCTCGGATGGAGATATACCAACGGAGGATGAAGTGAGCCTTCGCCGCCAAGGTCAGATCGAGACGCTTTGGCGTTGGCAACCTCATCTCACACAAGCTAGCCGTCTCAGACCCAAGGTCAGCAGTGGGTAAGCTCTCTTCGAGCTGGGAAGGCCCATACCGTGTGGTTGAGGATCTCGATCATGGGGCCTACCGGTTGTCAGACCTGAGCAGGATGGCCATTCTTAGGACCTGGAATGTCGAGCACCTGCAATGCTATTTCCTTTAAAATGTCAATAAAATCCCATTTTTATTACATTTATACGAACTAAATGTGGTTGAATTGTTAAGAACCAACGAGTCGCTTTATAGAGTCGTCGTCAATTAACGTCGTATTAGCGTTGGTATTGTAACGGTGCGATGGTTTGGATCCATGTTTTAGTGGTTCTGGAGTGGTGCTTTTGCCAATGTGTGGTCATTGAGCCTTGCTTGCGATCTTCGTGCCTTGTGTGGGCGTTGTGGGCTAGAGGTTTTATCCCGAACAGCCCACTGGTTCACTGGTTGTGAACGCGACGGAGTAGGACATCGCGTTTTGAACGCGACAGTCTCCTACATCGCATTCTTCGCACCGCCTTTGTGACTCATGGCACACTGTGTTCAGTATGCCTCTGTCGCGATTTTCACTGAGTGTTTAATTGCTCTGTTTCGGCCAGACAGAGTAGAGGAGCTCTGTCTAACATGAGGGGGAGCTGCTGCGGAGCTCATTTGGTGATTTTTGACGTCTGGTGGTTCATGCGGCGGGGGGTCCACGCGAGGAAGGTGTCTGGAGCGTGGGTGCGCCGGCGATGTGGTGTTTCTCATGTTCTACATATTCTTCAAGTTGGTAGGGACACTTCTTCTTTCATCTTGTGTTATTTAGATAGTTTAAAGCTTTAAGAGCATGCTATATTATCATGTGGTAGCTCAGCTTTCATTTTATAAGCTTGTATGTGATTTGTGTGCTGTGTAGAATGGTTTCTGGAGAAAGATTTGGGGTTCAACCGTCTGCCTGAGAAGGTGACGGTTTGAACCATCGTGTTTTGGTGAGAACGCGATGGGGTAGTCCGTCGCGTTTATCTTTGATGGTTTTGATTGGCATGGACGCGACCACGTGACCCGTCGCATTCTTGTTGAATGCGTCGGTGTAGTCCGTCGTGATTTTGACTTTGACTATTAGTGTTTGACCGTTGGCTTGAAGGCAACGTATCAGGCCGTCGCATTATGGTCGCGACGTTGGGCCCTGTCACATTCTGTTTTGGAATCTCGACCATTGGGATCGTCACGTTTCTAAAGGTGACGCCTGTGTCCTTCGCGTTTCAGTTTCCTAGATGTGGTTGTGGTGTTGGGCTATGATGGTCCTATGTGGACCTAGCTTTGGCAATTTAAGGTTGTTTTAAGTTATTTTAAGATGGCTCATATTAGTAAAGCATGCTTAAGTTAGTAAATTACTTTGGGGTTAATTAGTAAGTTACAAAAGTGATGTTAATGTGATTAGTCTTATTATGTATATTATGAAGGCTAAGCGGTTTATATATATGTGATCTATATACGTGGTTTAGGTGCATAGAAGTGTGCTGCTATGGAGGTCATGTGATGGTTGCTTGGAGGTAACGTGGTGACTAGTGACGAGCTAGTTGTGGTATATGTATTGTGATAAAAGTTTTAGGCTTATGTTAAATGACCGGCGTGGTTTATGTGTTTGCTGAGTTTGGTGGTCCGACGCCTATTCCTGAATGCTTCTTTATTTGGGTACCCTAGGTTCTTTGTGAGCCAAGCACGTTGTGCTCGGGGTTTGTCCAGGTACTATGTGTGTACCGTAGAGGTTTGTGCCGTCTTCCTGGACACCCTCACTATTGTGTTTGAGTTGTACGTCCGGCTGAGGGAAAGATGACAGGGGGCAGCGACTCATGTTTGTGGGTGTGCGGTCGCTTGTAGCGCGCTCGTGGTTGGGGGTACGGACACGAGTAGACGTACTGGGCCCTAGCTAGTCCTGTGTTTCCAATGCCTCACTTTAGAGAGCTCAAGCCAGAGTCTCTAATGGTGCCCGGCATAGGCCTGCAGCTGTGTGGTCTGCAGGTGTGGTGTTGGTTGGTCTCCACTATTCTTTGACTTTACTGTGTGGTTGTAGAGCGACAGTTGGACCTTTTGTCATTGACTGCGAGATTGAGAGGTAGTTCATGTGTTGTGTTGTCCAGGTTGGATACTGGCGTCATGAACCAATAGTCTGTTCCCATGTGGTGGCATAGTTCTTTCTGACTCGTGCTTTGTCAGTGGTTTTGGCTTGTGAGTGGTGACTCACCGGTTGTGGTTTGATTTGTTGTGATGTGCCTTGTTGGAGGCACAATTGTGTCGCGGTTTTGTGTGTGGTTGTGGTTTTGCGGTGGTATCTCGTGGTGGTAGGTAGCTATACCCTTCGTAGGTAACCGTTTATTGTGATACACTGTGTACCAGCCTCTTCAGGTGTTAAGGTGGAGCTGTGCTCCGTGGAGGTCATGTCGTGGGACCTTCCACATGTTGTGTTGTACCTCTTTGAGGGTAGCTTTTTGAAGTATTATGGTTTTAGGGTATAGTGGACTAGCTCCTTGTTGGCAATCTTTTTACCCTCGTATTTGAGGTTTGCCTATGAGGCTTGTGGCCTAGGCATTGCGGTTGTTGTTGTGGTCTGGTGCTTCTATACCAATCTCCTTTGGTTTCTTTAATGTCTGTAGACTGTGTTTAATAGTGTGTTTTATTTAATTACAATTTAATTATGTTAACATGATTATGTTGTGATTTGGTTACCGGTGTTGCCAGTAAGACCTTTTGTGGTTGAGGTCTCTTTAGTTCCCAGTGACTTGTTGAGACTCACTCCCTTACAGTTCTTTTCAGGTGTTAGCCATGTGTTGGCTCGTAGTGGCGTTGTGGTAGACTTGTACCACCAGCAGTTGTGTTGTAGTTGTGGTAGTATGAGCTTGTACTCCCTTGGGGTATGCCCCAGGTAATTGTACTTTTATCTTGGACATGTAATAATATATTGGGATAGTGTAATGTGTTGTGAATGAATATGAGAACATGTATTTTCTTGTGTCTTATATTCTTGTGGTTGTCTTTTATATTCTTACTAGACACTAGTGCGAGTTATCTCTGGCGAGACCTCGGTTAGTTCGCGGGAGGCGGGTTTGGAGATGGAGCCTTATTTGTAGTACCCCAGAAAATTCATTAATTAGAAAATATAGATAATTAAAATTTTATCAATTTATAAATTCAAACTAGTTAAAAAGGGTACATATCAATATTGCATGCGCATAAACCCATATAAAAAATTCGTAAAAATAATAGTTATGCCTTAAATAATATTCTCTAATGACCCATTATGAAATTTGGGCATAGAAAAATCATTTGGACCTAGTTTAAAAATTATTGTGACTTATTATTGTAATTAAGGAATAAAACGGAGAACCCATTATCATATGTGCGAAAGTGGATTATAAATCAAGATAACTGTATGGATAGACTTTAAATAATGTGTGTTGATAGCCCATCATGGGAATTGGACCAATGGATAATTTTGGCCCACGAATAAATTCTCTAATTTAAAAGAGGTAATTAAACCCATTAAGTAAATTTAGTATATAGATTATGCAATTGATCCAAATATAAGTTATTGGGCCAAAGGCAAGAGTCCAAATGATGGATGGACGGTAAATATGCTTAAATTCTTGGTTAAATTATTGGTAAATTAAAAAGGGCAAGCAATATCCATTTACAACTCATGTAATTATCTTAAAAAGAGTCATAACCCTTGTCTAACTCAATAGGGCTCTATCCTAATCTAAAAAGGGGATTTAGATAAGAGGAAATAGGGATAAAAATAGGATACTCATATTAAATAGGGAAATTCGTAACTATATTATCTCCTAATTAAAAAGGGGCAATTAAAGCATTATAATGACTCATATATATCATAAAAGGTGTCCTAGACTTATCCTAATCCCTTAGCCATGAAATTTGAGTTCTCTCCAAGCCAATTAGATGGATAAAGGCTAGGAAATAGGGAGATAAATATGGGAAATTTGTAACTTAAGAAGAGGAAAGAGTTTTAAGTGTGTAAGAGTCTTTAAACATACAAATAACCCACCATTTTATCTCTAGCCAACCCTAGACATCTTCTGGAGCTTCGAGGATGAGAAGGAAGCCCCTAGGACAAGGAGATCAAGGAGAAGGCTAAGAACGAAGGGCTTCATCAAGTTCTTCAGGTTTTCAAGCCCTAGGATTCAAAGTGCTTAAAGGTAGGCTATCACGTCCCGACGCGAAATATCGAACGTGAGGCAGTTGTAAGTAACGAGTACAAAGCGTATAGTAGACATCAAACCATTGGACATAGAATAAAAACTAAAGCAAATGCATTTCATTAATAACTCCTCAAATGTCTATTACACCACTAATATCAGAGCCGATCTGTAGGGCCCAATTACATCGAATAAAAGTAAAAGACTAAACTAAGACTCTAATATAATACTAAGACGCCAGGGTACTCTTGACTTCACTCTTGGTCATTCCCGTCCTCTTGAGTGTAAGTGTCATCCTCGGTCTCACCTGAGAACATATAACCAATAACTCAGGGTGAGCAATAACGCCTAGTAGGACTTAAATCTCATAATCAAGCATGCTTTAAATGATTAATACATTAAATGACAGAGTAACTAAAGATAGAGCGAGAGAGTCAAGTAACGTGAGAGATAGCACGATAGCATGTGATTGAAATAGCACAAGTTTCCAAATATAGCACAAGTGTCAAGCATAGCACAAAGAGCAAGATGGCCATAACACAATAGCACAATGTATAACAATAGCACAACGAATATAGTATAGCGCTTTGATTGTCATTTAGATAGTCGAGATAGAGAGCACTTGAGTGTAATGCCAAACACTCTGGTCAATTAACTCCCGTGGGAAAATAGCACTTTTGGGCGCACCTCCCATGACCAGACCAGGCCCTTTATATAATGCCAGGCATTGGTTATATTGTTTAACTTTAGACAATCAGTCAAATGGCCAATAGAGAGTACCAGGAAGTAGATAAGAGTACTACATGAATAGATGAGATAGTACAGAGAGTGTGAATAGACGAGCGAGTGTAGATGAGAATTATAGGTCATTGCACATAAAATGTCGAGTAAACGGTGGATAGTAACAGTTGCACAACACGCACGATTGGTGTCAGCAGTCAGGTGGAATTCACTTCCCTTCCACTGGCCATGTTATGCACAGGTGTAGAGGTCCGGCGTGATTCAAGATAAGAGTGAGAGAAATCTAAGGCCGTTTGGATCTTTCAGATCCTTAAAGGGTATCATAGGTGTTAGGGTACAACCAGCTCGTCGACCATGTGGGAATCCATGGACAGAGGAGACTTACGGAGGCCTTGAACAAGGATTCACTAGTCCGGTAGAAGGAATATCCGACGGATAGTTTGTCCAAGTCAAGAGAAAAGTTTGTAGAGAAACAAGTGCTCAACGTTCTAGAGGAATTCTAGAACAGTGGAGCGTCGAGTACGATATTCCCAAACCTCGCGACAAAACGAGGGCAAGTCCATTTAAAAATAGAGCAATTTAAATACATCATTGAAATAAATTACCAGATAATTTATGAAATATTTTTATGCCAAGTCAAGTCATGATTGAGTGGTTATAAATGTGCATGTGAAAGAGAAATCATAGATATGAAAAGATCAAGTGTATGTCTTTTAAATCATTCAATACATAGTTGTTTTATAACAACTTTATTTACTATGTTTATGACAGTTAACAAGAGGTATAGACGCTCTAGAAGGTTAGAGCACCAAAAATCATGGGTTTTCATGAAAAAGCTCAGAATGCGACGTACCCCTGGAAGGATCGCGACAGGGTCTGTACAGAACGTGACAAGGACAATCAAGGGTCGCGACAAGTCGGTCAGGATAGCCAGAACGCGACGCCAGGGCCTGTCGCGTTCATAACGCGACAAGTAGCTATGTCGCAATCAGCCCTGAGAACGCGGCCTATCAGGCCGTCGCGTTCTTAGGTCCTGTGCCTAAGTCCGAGCGGGAAAAGGACCATGCCTTGGTTTGCGGTCCAAGTTGCCATGTTTTGACACAGGATCGTTCAAAAATGAAGAACTCGATGCACAGTTGATGAAAAATTACGAAATCACTTGCAAACTAATCTAGACATGCGAGGGTACTTACATTAAATAGGAATCTGAGAATAGTCATGGTATTGATAGGTTTTCATCAAGTTCATTCACAAAGAATATAGAAAAGTGTACAGTGAAGATAAAAGATTTAATTCGAGTAGCATACTGGATGATAATTGGGGGTTTTAAGGGCAAATGATGCCTAACAATGATCAGTATCTCCAGTTAAAATTTCGTGGCATGGGATCAAGTGTACATGGAGATCTAGATTTAATATAAGGGTTCGGGGTCAAGATGTTGTTGAACTTCAAAAATAAAGAACAAAAGATTGGCTCGATGAAAAATAGAGCAACAAGAGGGCTTTTGTTCCTGATGTTTGAGAAAACCTACAGGCGAATTTAATTGAGTTTAGCTTGTGAGAATGCCTACCTTTGAGTCGTTTTGTCTTCTAGGGCTTAGAACTCGAAGAACAAAGGTTGGGGCTTGAGCAATCCTTCTCCCCACGAGATCTTCCTTTCCTTGGCCTCTTCTCCACATCCAGCAACCCTCAGCAACATAGTAGGGCCGGTCATGGGGAGATTGAGGTGTATTTAAGCTCCCTTGGTTTCTATTTCCTATTATGACTCTAATTCCCTTTTAATTATGAGATTTCCTTATTTCTCTCAACCTTTCCACCTCCTAATGGGATTAGGTTGGGTTGCAATTTCGTGGCTAACTAATTTGGGTAGGGTTAGGAGTCCAATTCCAACCCATATTCACTATTTTAATGATTTAATAACTCTTTTCTATTTAGGCAATAATTAAAATACGAATTTAGAGTTTTTTTCCTATTATTCTCCTTTTAAAAATACCTATCTTTGCCCAATAAATTTTAGAGGGTCCATTTAACAAAGTCCATTACTTCTTTTCATTTAATGGGTTTGAATTAATTCCCTTTTCTTCGATTTTCTAATTTATTTATTTATTATTATTGTTTTTTTTTTTTGAAATTTCAGGTTTCTACATCCTCCCTCTCTTAAAAGAATTTGGTCCCAAAAATCATATGACCATAATTGGAGAGAATGTCTTATCGAAAAGATCAGGGTAATTTAGTCTGATGATTCTTTTAGGTTCCCAAGTGGCTTCTTCCACTCCACGATTATTCCACAGAATTTTAACCACATGGATGGGACGATTCCTAAGTTGTTGCACCTTTCGTTCTAGTATCTTGACTGGCTTCTCTTCATATGTCATGTCCTTGTTCAGCACCAACTTCTCATGCCGAATGATGTGCATTGGATCGTACACATATTTCCTAAGCATAGAGACATGGAACACATTTTGTACACATGCCAAATGCGGTGGCAACGCCAGCTGATAAGCAACCTCACCAACCCTTTCGAGCACTACAAGAAAATGCGCTATTTCCGACGGACTGAATCCGTCGAAAATCCGTCGGTATTCCGTCAGAAAAGGAGCCTTCCGACCGCTTTCCATCCAAAGCTCGTCGAAAACTTTCCGTCGGAAATACTTGGTCAGAAATTTCGACGGATGACAATTTCGTCGGAATTCGGTCGAAACCTCCGACAGATATAATCCGTCGGTAAAGCCGTCAGTATTTTCCGACGGAATTGCTGACGGTGTTTAGCCGTCGGTAATTTATCAGTTCCGACGGATACTTATCCGTCGGCCAATCTGTCAGTATTTTCCGACGGAATTGCCGACGGTGATTAGCCGTCGGTAATTTATCAGTTCCGACGGATACATATCCGTCGGCCGATCCGTCAGTATTTTCGAAGGTATTACCGACGGTCTTTTTCCGTCGGAAATTTATAAGTTCCGACGGATACTTATCCGTCGAAAATCCGTCGGAAAATACACATATTTTTTTTAAAAAATAGGCAAATAAAAATGATTTGTCAACATTGCTACAATGTCAAACCTGCTACAATATTCATAAATTTAACAAATACTAACAATCAACATAAAATCATAAAATACAATAAATATAAAATCATATAGAATAATGAATACAAAAATCAACATAGATCTGCTTGGATCGTCTGCTGTCCCTGCCTCGTCATCGTCTGGAGCTGGATCCTATATTAAAACAAATTAAAATGAGAAACATTCATAATAAATAAAAGACATACAGTATTTTCAAAAATGAAATTTAAAACATGTGATTATTTCTCAAGCTTAATACAATACTATTTTTAGATCCATCATTTTCTTGGGTGTTTCTAGATCCGTCCTTTGAATGCCCAACCCAATCCGGAGATCCAAATTGGATTCCGTCAGTTCCCACACGTCACTTTAACCCACCCGGTCGTGTCGGAGAAAACGGCACGTCGATCGGATCCCTATTTGGGATTTTAGACCCCCGGGTTGCGTCTTTTAACCATTTATATATGCTTGGCCGTGTTTTTAGATCCGTCTTTGAATGCCCAACCCAATCCGGGGATCCAAATTGGATTCCGTCAGTTTCTACACGTCACTTTAACCCACCCGGTCGTGTCGAGAAAACGGCACGTCGAACGGATCTATATTTGGATTTTGGACTCCCGGGTTGTGTGTTTTAACCTTTTATATATACTTGCCTGTTTTTAGATCCGTCAATTGAATGCCCAACCCAATCCGAGGATCCAAATGGATTTCGTTAGTTTCAACACGTCACTTTAACCCACCCGGTCGTGTCGGAGAAAACGGCACGTCGATTGGATCCCTATTTGGGACTTTGGACCCTCGGGTTGCGTGTTTTAACCATTTATATATGGTTGACCGTGTTTTTAGATCCGTCCTTTGAATGCCCAACCCAATCCGGGGATCCAAATTGGATTCCGTCAGTTTCTACACGTCACTTTAACCCACCCGGTCGTGTTGGAGAAAACGGCACGTCGATCGGATCTCTATTTGAGATTTTGGACCCCCGGGTTGTGTGTTTTAACCTTTTATATATACTTGCCTGTTTTTAGATCCGTCAATTGAATGCCCAACCCAATCCGGGGATCCAAATTGGATTCCGTCAGTTTCTACACGTCACTTTAACCCACCCGGTCGTGTCGGAGAAAATGACACGTCGATCGGATCCCTATTTGGGATTTTGGACCCCGGGTTGCATGTTTTAACCATTTATATCTGTTTGACCGTGTTTTTAGATCCGTCCTTTGAATGCCCAACCCAATCCGAAGATCCAAATTAGATTACGTTAGTTTCTACACGTCACTTTAACCCACCCGGTCATGTCGAAGAAAACAGCACGTCGATCGGATCCCTATTTGGGATTTTAGACCCCCGGGTTGTGTGTTTTGACCCTTTATATATAATTGGGTGTTTATTAGATCCGTCATTTGAATGCCCAACCCAATCCGGAGATCCAAATTGGATTCCGTCAGTTCCCACACGTCACTTTAACCCACCCGGTCGTGTCGGAGAAAACGGCACGCCGATCCGATCCCTATTTGGGATTTTGGACCCCCGGGTTGTGTGTTTCGACCCTTTATATATATACATGGGTTTTTTTAGATCCGTCAATTGAATACCCGACCCAATCCGGAGATCCAAATTGGATTCCGTCAGTTCCCACACGTCACTTTAACCCACCTGGTCGTGTCGGAGAAAATCGCACGCCGATCCGATCCCTCTTTGGGATTTTGGACCCCCAGGTTGTGTGTTTTAACCATTTATATAAGGTTGACCATGTTTTTAGATCCGTCCTTTGAATGCCCAACCCAATCCGGAGATCCAAATTGGATTCCGTCAGTTTCTACACGTCACTTTAACCCACCCAGTCGTGTCGAAGAAAACGGCACGTAGATCTGATCTCTATTTGGGATTTTGGACCCCCGGGTTGTGTGTTTTAACCTTTTATATATACTTGCCTGTTTTTAGATCCGTCAATTGAATGCCCAACCCAATCCGGGGATCCAAATTGGATTCCGTCAGTTTCTACACGTCACTTTAACCCACCCGGTCGTGTCGGAGAAAACGACACGTCGATTGGATCCAAATTTGGGATTTTGGACCCCCGGGTTGCATGTTTTAACCATTTATATATGGTTGACCATGTTTTTAGATCCGTCCTTTGAATGTCCAACCCAATTCGGGGTTCCAAATTGGATTTCGCCAGTTTCTACACGTCACTTTAACCCACCCGGTCGTGTTGGAGAAAACGGCACGTCGATCGGATCTCTATTTGGGATTTTGGACCCCCGGTTGTGTGTTTTAACCTTTTATATATACTTGTCTGTTTTTAGATCCGTCAATTGAATGCCAGACCCAATCTGGAGATCCAAATTGGATTCCGTCAGTTCCCAAACGTCACTTTAACCCACCTGGTCGTGTCGGAGAAAATGACACGCCAATCCGATCCCTATTTGGGATTTTGGACCCCCGGGTTATGTGTTTTAACCATTTATATATGGTTGACCGTGTTTTTAGATCCGTCCTTTGAATGCCCAACCCAATCCGGGGATCCAAATTGGATTCCGTCAGTTTCTACACGTCACTTTAACCCACCCGGTCGTGTCGGAGAAAACGGCACGTAGATCGGATCTCTATTTGAGATTTTGGACCCCCAGGTTGTGTGTTTTAACCTTTTATATATACTTGCCTGTTTTTAGATCCGTCAATTGAACGCCCTACCCAATCCGAGATCCAAATTGGATTCCGTCAGTTCCCACACGTCACTTTAACCCACCTGGTCGTGTCAGAGAAAACGGCACGCTGATTGGATCCATATTTGGGATTTTGGACCCCCGGGTTGTGTGTTTTAACCATTTATATATGGTTGACCGTGTTTTTAGATCCGTCCTTTGAATGCCCAACCCATTCCGAGGATCCAAATTGGATTCCGTCAGTTTCTACACGTCACTTTAACCCACCCGGTCGTGTCAGAGAAAACGACACGTAGATCGGATCTCTATTTGGGATTTTGGACCCCCGGGTTGTGTGTTTTAACCTTTTATATATACTTGCCTGTTTTTAGATCCGTCAATTGAACGCCCGACCCAATCCGGAGATCCAAATTGGATTTCGTCAGTTCCCACACGTCACTTTAACCCACCTAGTCGTGTCGGAGAAAACGGCACGCCGATCCAATCCCTATTTGGGATTTTGGACCCCCGGGTTGTGTGTTTTAACCATTTATATATGGTTGACCGTGTTTTTAGATCCGTCCTTTGAATGCCCAACCCAATCCGGGGATCTAAATTGGATTCCGTCAGTTTCTTCACGTCACTTTAACCCACCCAGTCGTGTCGGAGAAAACGGCACGTAGATCGGATCTCTATTTGGGATTTTGGACCCCCGGGTTGTGTCTTTTAACCTTTTATATATACTTGCCTGTTTTTAGATCCGTCAATTGAACGCCCGACCCAATCCGAAGATCCAAATTGGATTCCGTCAGTTCCCACACGTCACTTTAACCCACCTGGTCGTGTCGGAGAAAACGGCACGCCGATCCGATCCCTATTTGGGATTTTGGACCCCCGGGTTGTGTGTTTTAACCATTTATATATGGTTGACCGTGTTTTTAGATCCGTCCTTTGAATGCCCAACCCAATCTGGGGATCCAAATTGGATTTCGTCAGTTTCTACACGTCACTTCAACCCACCTGGTCGTGTCGGAGAAAACGGCACGTAGATCGGATCTCTATTTGGGATTTTGGACCCCCGGGTTGTGTGTTTTAACCTTTTATATATACTTGCCTATTTTTAGATCCGTCAATTGAACGCCCGACCCAATCCGGAGATCCAAATTGGATTCCGTCAGTTCCCACACGTCACTTTAACCCACCTGGTCGTGTCGGAGAAAACGGCACACCGATCTGATCCCTATTTGGGATTTTCAACCCCCGGATTGTGTGTTTTAACCATTTATATATGGTTGACCGTGTTTTTAGATCCGTCCTTTGAATGCCCAACCCAATCCGGAGATCCAAATTGGATTCCGTCAGTTTCTACACGTCACTTTAACCCACTCGGTCGTGTCGGAGAAAACGACACGTAGATCGGATCTCTATTTGGGATTTTGGACCCCCGGGTTGTGTGCTTTAACCTTTTATATATACTTGCATGTTTTAGATCCGTCAATTGAATGCCCAACCCAATCTGGGAATCCAAATTGGATTCCGTTAGTTTCTACACGTCACTTTAACCCACCCGGTCATGTCGGAGAAAACGGCACGTCGATTGGATCCCTATTTAGGATTTTGGACCCCCAGGTTGCGTGTTTTAACCATTTATATATGGTTGACCGTGTTTTTAGATCCGTCCTTTGAATGCCCAACCCAATCCGGGGATCCAAATTGGATTCCGTCAATTTCTACACGTCACTTTAACCCACCCGGTCGTGTTGGAGAAAACGGCACGCCGATCCGATCCTTATTTGGGATTTTGGACCCCCGGGTTGTGTGTTTTGACTCTTTATATATACTTGGGTGTTTTTTAGATCCGTCAATTGAACGCCCGACCCAATCCTAAGTATATGAAATTAATACTAATACTGACCTGAGCTGCTGGCTGTGTGGGGCGTACTCCCTGCATTATTGAGATGAACTGCTGAACCATATTGCTGAACTGCGTCTGTAGCTGTACTCGCTGCGTCTCTATCTCTACCCGCTGCGCCTGTAGCTCTACCCGCTGCGTCTGTAGCTCATCCCGCTGCGTATGTAGCTCTGTACGTAGCTCCTCCCGAATGATGCCTCTAATGTCCTCTACACCACTGACGGGCGGCGTAGAAGATGAACTCGCGTTTGCCGGAGGAGCGATCGAACTGGCATATGAGGACAACACTCGATGAGTATCCAGGCTGTCCCCAAAGCCGTACACTCGACCCTTCCTCGGCACTCCTGCTGCCTCGACCCAAGCGTCCGCATCCAAATCTGGTTGGGGAGTGCCCTCTGTGTAGCACTACGCCATCGTCCTGTCGTACGTCTCCTGTAAAATAATTTAAAATTAAATTATTGAAAACAAATTACTTTAATATCATAATTGAATTCATAATTTAAAGCTTGACTTACAGCAATCGTGCGGGCACTGTCGGTAACATAGTCATCCGTCCCCTTCCGCTTATGAGTCCGGTCAAATAACTCGCGGAAAGTAGGGGCATGCTCCAGGTCATGATGCTTAAAATTCAACAAAATTAGTTAGTTTCACAATAATAATCCATATGTATATATGAATCGAACAATAAAATACTTACCAATTTTTGACTGTGGGTCGCATAAGATACGGATCCACTAGTATGCACATTCTTCTCCGGTTGAGTTGCTCTGTTGCGTATTGCCGCCTGTGACCGCTGCTGCCATGGTCCAGCAGCCCAACGCATGCAAAGGGACTCCCAATAGTCCCTCCGCATCCAAACAGGGCCGTAATCCACCCAAGCCATAGGATCCCGGTTGCCTGTGGTCTTCATTGCCTTGTCCCGTACCTCCCACATCGACTTTCTTAAATTAGTCTGGGCCATAATCTCCCAGACGGCTCGAGCCCGAGGGAGATCCTTGGGTCTCGTGAACGTGAACCTCCGCTGTAAAGAAATAAAATTAATCAACGTTCTGCAATAAACCCAAATTAATAATAATTGAATAAATGACTTCAACTCTTCTAAAAAATAAAAATACCGTAAACATGTCAAATAATAAATCCCGGACTGGCACCGGGAAGTCTCTCCATGCATCCACTGGTCCTGGAATATGTGTGTGGACCAGCGTCGTAATATAGCAGGAAGCAGGACTGGGATCTATCTTCCCCCTGCAATTCCACATTAATTTTCTACATGAAATGTATATCCTAAATAACAAATACAGTAACACTGAGATGATGAACTTTACCCTGAGATCCAGCATGGTTGTCGTCCTGGTAGCTGAGGCCCCTCCTCAGCTGCTGGATGCTGGCTCTCCACCTCTGTTGAAAACAATTTAGTACACTTTTATTGTATAAATTGCAAGAGACGAAGGTGGCACTGCTCGGATGGTCGACAGGGAGGCAGTCCCTCTGCTAGAAATTTACCTGTCGCTGGGACGACGGGCGTGGACGGGGAGGTAGTCCCTGCAAAATTTCATACACATTAGAAATTATGAATTTCAAATAAACAACAATGTAGAAAATTACTTGTCGCTGGGACGACGGGCGTGGACGGGGAGGCAGTCCCTGTAAAATTTCATACACATTAGAAATTATGAATTTCAAATAAACAAGAATATAGAAATTTACCTGTCGCTGGGACGACGGGCGTGGACGGAGAGGCAGTCCCTGCAAAATTTCATACACATTAGAAATTATGAATTTTAAATAAACAACAATGTAGAAAATTACCTGTCGCTGGGACGACAGGCGTGGACGGGGAGGCAGTCCCTGCAAAATTTCATACACATTAGAAATTATGAATTTCAAATAAACAACAATATAGAAATTTACCTGTCGCTGGGAAGACGGGCGTGGACGGGGAGGCAGTCCCTGTAAAATTGTATGTACGTTAGTTCTCGTGAAATCAATATAAACAATAATACCCATATGGTTTTTTGTGTACATATGCATATACCTGTCGCGGACCTGGAGGCAGATGTGGACGGGGAGGCAGTCCCTCTGCCAATGGACGTGGCAACCGTCCGACTGCGTCCTCCACGTACCATATCTCTATTGATACAAATAAAGATATAGCAAGTCATCAGCACTCAATTTGAAGTAGCAATTTATTATGAACATGTAATTAACAACAACACCAATTTCTTACAAAATATGCAGTATATTATCTATATTCATCATCAGATGCTGAAGACATGTTTAATTTAGCATCATCTTCATCATCGTCCTGGAATTCATCCTCATCATCTTGGGAGTCTTCCTCCACATCAGACTCCACCTCCCGCTCAGCGACATTTGGGTCAACTTCTTCTTGTTCATTATCCTTATGTAAGCAAATTGTTTCATTTATATCACGAACATTGTACTACGTAGAAGCTGCCAACTCTCGTGCGTCACTCTGATCTGATTGGAAAAAGTTGTCATTAACACCTTCGAGCTCATCATCAGTCGGGAGAAGCTCATACTCAGGGAATAGTCTTGATTTCACTCTACATGCAGCCCACCAATCTCTTAATTTGAGGGATGTATAATTTGAATAATAAACTTGTTGGGCTTGTGCCGCCAGGATGAATGGCTCATATGTACTCAATTTGGACTTATGCTTCACATCGATTAATCCATATGTTGTGTCATGACGAATAGATGTCGGGTCAAACCAATGACACTTGAACAGAAATACATTGTTGTCTTGTCCCAAAAATTGCAGTTTAATGACTTCTTCGAGAATGCCATAATAGTCAATTTCATTTTCATTGTAGGCACTTCCCTTCACACATACGGCGCTGTTCATCGTAGACTTATTCCGTCCATAATCTCTCGTGTGAAATCTGTATCCATTCACAATGTAGCCTGGATAGACACGTAGAATCTTCGAGGGGCCAAAACTGATCTGTTGTACTCTTGAATCGGGAATGAAGCCTTGTTCAACCTATTATGAGATAAATAGACAAACATTGAATAAATGACTTTAACTCAGTCTGCATAAAAACATAACACTTATGTTTCAAAATAATTAGACACATACTCGAGATCTTAGCCAAGTAGGAAAAGACTTCTCCCGTTCCTTTTCAACCTGCACGTCAGTTAGACGTGGATTCCGTCGCAATATGACCGATTCAAACTCTCTGCAATGTAAATGTCACACAACCATTAGGTTCTGCAGCAATGCACGCAAATGATGACGAATAAGCGTGGAGAGCTTACTGAATGTAGGGTTCTAGTTCTTCGCAATTCATGAACACGTAGATCTCCGCAGCTACCAACTCTCTGTCTTGGAGTGCGTGAGTAGATGAAGATCCAAACGCCCGTCCGGGACACTTGAATACAGAGAGTCGGTCTGACACCTCGGAATCTCCACCATCATCATTACGTGGAGGTTGAGTGCGTCGGGTTCGTATTTCCGTGTCAAAGTACATCGAATAGAAGTTCGATATCTCCTCAATGAGGTACGCCTGAGTAATGGAGCCCTCAACTTGTGCTTTGTTGCGGACTTTCATCTTAAGATCGTGCATACACCTACGACAATAATTCAAATGCATACATAAGTAATATAAAAGATCGTCGTAATGGCAAAATGAGGGCCCTAAACAAACAAGTTGAGGCCTCTAAACAAACAAGTCTAGGCTTCTCAAATGGTGGGATGCAATCCTCATTAGAGGAACAGATACACTCACAGGAACTGAAAAAGAACGATCCCTAAATGCTTACATGGCGAGAATCCATAATATCAACATTAGGATTCAAGTATAGCTCTAGAATTGCATAAGGAAGCTCCAACCTTAACAGCAACTCACTGTTTCAGTAATGCTACCAGCTAGTCTAATGACTAGTCAAATCCTCCTATCAATGTTCCACCTCCAATTTCATTGAGAGAAACCAATCCTTAGTGAGCAGCCCAATCTGTAGTCCACTAGTATTTCCCACACTCTAAATCATCCACTTGTACTACAAAATTCTACCTGCTACCTAGACAGCAACCGTCATTTTCTAGAATAGTACTTGCTGCACCATGCACACATTTTCTCTTTGATAACATCAGATCCCATCTGAGATGTTTTCACATAGTCTGACTGATTATCAGACAGAAGATTGGCCCAGTTAGGGCTTTTCAATCTTTTCGTTGAGCTGTCCAATCATCAATCAAACTGTACCAGCAGTCAGCAGCCAGCACAGCAAAGTGCTGCACTGGCTGCAGTACAGACCTATTATTCATATAAAAACCACATTGAAAGGGAGAAAAGAAAATAGAACTGAGGGAAAAAAATATACAAAAGGAAAAGAGAATAAGCAGGAAAAATAACCCCTAACATAGCAGGGATTCAGGCAATCAGCAACAGAAGATTAATAATATTTTTTTTGAAACAAGAAGATTAATATCTTGTCTTTTAGAAACTAATACATGGGAAAATATTCCATGAACTCACATGAAAATGACATAAAAGACCAATTTTGACCAGCAAGCTGATACGGGAAGAATATGTATTGTATTTACCCACATATCTATGCTGGGGAGGATTGGAGGAAACACAATAATTGAGGACTACTTGTCACCTGAGGTCACATTTTGGAGACAGAGCATGTCATCTCTCCTTTCTCTTTGGAGGATATCAGGAGGGCCTTTTCTCATCTTGCTGGGTTAAGGCCTTTAGACTGGTTCAGTGGCTCCTCTCAGTTCGGGAATATGTTGTAGGATGACATATTTTCTGGTATAGGATGAATGCCAAGGGAGTGAACAGGACCTTCTTGGTTCACATATATCCAAGGAGGAAAGTGTTGAGTGTAGTAGGATTTCAGATCCAGTGGCCTCCTGAGTGTGTCCATACAATTACCACTTAAGCATTGACAGGAGGATTGAAGTTTGAGATGGACAAACTGGTTGATTGGGATCAGAATGCCTTCATCAAAGAGACGTAAATTTCTGAATTTTTTTATTTTTTATTTTGGGTTGAAAGACTGCCCTATTACATTATCCTTTAAAATTCCTTACAATCCTGCTCCCAGCCTCCCAATAGGATTTTAACATTATAATCCAACTCCCAATAGAATTTGAACTTCAGGCCTCACAACCTGATGTAAATGGACGGTTAACCACTGGGTCACTCATTGTGTACATTTCTGAAAGTTATTTGGTGAACCATACATGCGTTCATGCTATGAAATAACAGAATAAGAGAAATCTAGTGATTAAGCTGGACTTGAGAGAGTTGAGAAAGATTGTAGAATTGGGGATTTCTCTTTTCTGTTTCAGCTCAGATGGATTTCATAGAGAAGCTGGGTTCAATTAGATCCTGCATTACATCTGCCAGATTCCATGTCCTAGTAGAAGGCTGCCTTCAATTTTCTTTCATAGTGGAAGAGGGGGTGAGACAGGAAATCTCCACCCCTCTTTTGCTCCTTGTATTTGTTTCTTGGGTAATAAGCAAAATGTGGAACAGAGCAAAATGCTTGGGGCTTATCAGAGGCTTCTCCACCTATGGCAAGGTCTACATGTTAACATCACTAGCAAGGTTTAGAAAACTCAATTGAAGGCAAGCATGGTCTAGCAGAGATAATGGGAGAAGAGATTCTTCTTGTGGTGTTCTAGAAACATTCCACTACTGGAATGCAGAACAAACTGGAAGCACCTTCATTTGCAGTGTTAGACCTGCCATTTCAAAATGGAACATAAAGCATTTTAGCATAGCTCTAGCCTAATCACACCAACTAAAGCATTTTAGCATAGCTCTAGCACACACCAAGACAACAGACCAAGCATGGTCTAGCAATATATGGCAAAAAAGTGTTTGCAGCCAGGTAAATAACTGAAGAGGGGGCACTGCGTTGATCATAGAAATTTGGAGTTGGTTGAATGGGTATTAAGAAAAGATAGTGACGTCAAGGGCTTTCATTCCAATAGTTGCCTGGTGGGAAGGGGAGGGGAGCCGGGTGCAGGGGGGAGGGGGGCATCGCGCAGGGGGGAGGGGGGCCGGGTGGGAAGGGGAGGGGGTGTGTGCAGGCAGGGCCGGTGGGAGGGGAGGGGGGTCGGGTGGGGGGGGGGGGGCATCCCGCAGGGGGGAGGGGGCCAGGTGGGAAGGGGAGGGGGCCGGGTGCAGGAGGGAGGGGCCGGGTGCAGGGGGGAGGGGGGCATCGCGCAAGGGGGAGGGGGGCCGGGTGGGACTCACCGGGGAGAGGGGCGCCGGCGGCGAGCGGCGCAGGGGCGGCGGCGAAGGCGCAGCGGCGACCGGCGACCAGCGGCGAGAGAGAGAGAGAGAGAGAGAGAGAGAGAGAGAGAGAGAGAGAGAGAGAGAGAGAGAGAGAGAGAGAGAGAGAGAGAGAGAGAGAGAGAGAGAGAGAGAGAGAGAGAGAGAGAGAGAGAGAGAGAGAGAGAGAGAGGGAAAGAGAGAGAGAGAGAGCGGGAGGGAGGGAAAGAGGGGGGTTTCGCGGGACAAGGTATAGGAGCTTTACCGATGGCAATATGTCTGTCGGAATATCCGTCGGTATGCTTTCATTACCGATGGATATGTCTGACGGAAATATTGCCGTTGGAACGGCCGACGGATATTCCGACTGACATATTGCCGTCGGAATATCCGTCGGAATTACCGACGGAAAATAATCCGTCAGAAATGTCCGTCGGTAATCCCGCTTTTTCTTGTAGTGGAGTACTTCAAAAGGGCTGATGAATCTAGGACTGAGCTTCTCTTTAACACCAAATCTTTGGATACCACGGGTAGGTGATACCTTTAAAAGCACATGATCACCCACTTGAAACTCTAGATCCCTCGTTCTCTTGTCAGCATAACTCTTTTGTCTGGACTAAGCAATCTTGAGCCGATCTCGAATCAGTTGTATATCCCTGGTTGTATTTTGTACCATGTCCGGGCCTAGCCATTGTTGTTCTCCAACCTCATTCCAGCATGCAGGGGATCTACAGTTTCTACCATAGAGTGCTTCAAATGGTGATATCTTAATACTCGTCTGGTAACTGTTGTTATAGGCGAACTCAATTAGAGATAAGTGTTCATTCCAGTAGCCTTGGAAATCTATGGTGCAGGCTCTCAACATGTCTTAAACAATCTGGTTGGTTCTCTCAGTCTGCCCATTAGTTTGTGGGTGAAATGCAGTACTAAACTTGAGCTTAGTACCAAGTGCAGTTTGTAGTCCCTTCCAGAAATGAGAGGTGAATCTCGGATCTCTATCCGAGACAATAGATGATGGAACTCCATGCAATCTTATGATCTCCTTGACATATAAAGCAGCTAATACCTCCACCGACCACTTACTCTTTATAGGTAGAAAGTGTGCAGATTTGGTTAGTCGGTCGACAATGACCCATATGGCGTCGAGTCCCCCATGAGTCTTGGGTAAATCTATGATGAAGTCCATGCCAATGCTTTCCCATTTCCACTTCAGAATATCTAACGGTCTGAGTATGCCAGCAGGGTGCATGTGTGTTGGAACGAGATGGCACTAATGATGTTCTAGAGAGGGGTGAATAAGACTTCTTGTGCTTTTAAAATTTTTATCTGAAATTAAACAGCACTAAAAAAATCTATTAGATCTTAATGTAGTGTGTGATTCAAGTGTAAATTGGCGGAAACAATCACACAAATGCACAAAGAGTTTTATCCTAGTTCGGCCCTTCCCACATGGAAGTCCTACGTCTAGTCCTCAAGCCAACCACTTGATATTTCACTAACTGCCAAGAAACCTTGGCCTTCTCTCACCCTTGAGAGGAATTACAAGCCTACTTGCTCCCAAGCAAGTCTTCCCTCAACAGGGGTACAAAGACTGCCTTTCTCAAGGCCTTCCCTACACAAGGGGGAAACTGCAAGAACAATCCTCCTACAGAAATTACAGAGAAAGAGATGTAAAAACACTTGTGTGTTTGTCTCATGAATGAGCAAACACACCTAGTTCAGAAAGGAGAAAAATAAAGGAGTTGCAACTGAAATCCTTTCTGAACAAGTAGGGTGGACTGAAAGATGTCTAATTACAATTGCCACCCAAAAGCAAGACTTCTGTGAGAAGAGGAGAGCTTGGAAGATTTCTGAATGTCGAGCTCTCAATCTTGTAGCTTGGAAGAAGGCTTGTGGAGATCTCTTGCTAGCAGAGAACAGAAGAGAGTTGAAAAAGTTGCTAGTTGGTCTCTAAAAATTCTAAGTGTTCAGTTCTCTGGATGTAACACCCCGGCCCCCTTGGGCCCCTGGCCCCGTCCTCTGGGTCGCGGTAGGGCGACTGTCGCGACGTGGTTCTGATCGCGTCGATGTCTGGTTCTGCTTGGGATTGCGATAGGGGGTATGTCGCCTTCTTGAACACGACATACCCACTATCGCCTTCTGGTTTGATGGATGGCGACATGGAGTATGTCGCCTTCTTGAAGGCGACATGACCTATGTCGCCTTCTTGAAGGCGACATGACCTATGTCGCCTTCCCATCGCGTAGCCCCAGACGCCGTCTGACAGACGTGACGGGCATCCTTTGTGTCAGTACGGCTCTGGCGGTGTCGGGTGAACGCGACAAGATGGCTGTCGCCTTCACTTTTTTCGAATTCCGAGATTTGACTATTATCAGTGGGTTGCAACGGGGGGTGTGTCGCCTTCTAGTTCCCGTGGCGACATGGGGTATGTCGCCTTCTCAGCACCGCGGCCTTAAAGCCCGGGCGCCCGAGCCCCTTCCCTCTCTCTCGCGCCTCTCCTTCCCCCCCCTCTTTCTCTCGCCCTCTCGGAGCTTCCGTCGGTTTTGGGGTGCCTCCCCCGTGTTGAGGCGGCCGTGCTGAGGAGGGTGACACTCTGTTCGTGCAGGGGTTGTGTTCGTGCCGTGCGGTGCGAGGAGGAGACGGCCAAACCTACGAGAAGGCCCCAACGGGTGCGTTCTTCGCGTGGAGGTAGGGACATCCGACTCCTTCGCCCTAAGCATGATCCCTTCCCCCTCTTGACTGTGGTGTTTTTGTAGTTCGGGGTTTGGGAGTGTGAGAACTCCATGCTCGTGTGAGTGAGGTTTCCTTCGAGCGTAGGATCCATGCTTTTGGGGGATTCGAGGGTGGTTTGCGTGTTGAATGGCTTCCTAGCATGATAAGCATGCTCCCCTCCCCCGCCGTGTGTTGTTTCCCCCGTTTCGGGGAGGTTCCTGGAGAGAGGATCTCCGAACCCCCCCCTGTGCCTTGAAGGCGACAATGCCCGTGTCGCGATCCGCCTGGTAAGGCGACACGTAGGGTGTCGCGACCAGGGTCGCGACAGGGTCTACGTCGCCTTAAGAAGGCGACGCATAGGGCATCGCAACCTTGGTCGCGACAGCCTATTGTAGACACCCATTTCTGGCCCATAAGTCGAGCAAAATCCCTTGTCGTATCATTGACGCCCCACGTTGGCTCATCATCGTCAAGCTGGCTTTCTCCGATCATGACAACATTCCCATTAGTTCAACGCCCTGGAGGACTCTTCCTGGTCAAATCAATCTCTTTCACTAAAAGCTCTCTGAGTATAAGTCCGATGTTTCATCCTGAAGGCTGTGCATGGCTATTAGACACATTTTATGGTCAAAATGCAGAAAAATACCAGAAGACGACAGGCCATGTGTCGCTTTCTTGAAAACGACATACCCCATGTCGCCTTGATAATTCCACATTTTAAATCCCTCAGAAAATCGAAAATAACTCAAGTCAGCCTTCCATATGAGGAAGGCGACATGTCGAGGTGTCGCCTTCAAGAAGGCGACAAGATGTCTGTCGCATTCTGGGCCTTAAATAGGAAACTCAATCCGAGGCTAATTTGGACCCATGCTATTGATGGTAATTGCTTCTTTTGGACGTCCAAATCAAGTCCAAATCCTCTCAAATTCGGAGCAGACCTTCCTAACATGTTCCTTTCCGAGTTCCAATGGCCCTTGCACAGCCATACTTGCCCAGAGTCGGACTCTTGCCCATTATTCCTCTCAGACCCGAGTTGGGAATAATCACCCATAAGTACCTCGTCTCTGCATCTTTTCGGGCAAGGCTGGATTCATTAGTTCGCAGAGCAAGAGAGCTTCCTCTTCCACGAAGAGAGTTTCTTCTCTAGACGACTCAGAAGAGCCCTCCAGGGCGTTTTCCCAGCGGCTATCCAATTCTCTCTCCCTTTTCTTCTTTATTTCATCAATTTCATGCATGCATAGTTCATTTTTTCTTCTAGTTTAGCATTAGAACACGACACACACACCCATCCTTAGTACCCCCAGGGGTTAAAACCCCAATCCTGTGAGTTCCCCCCATAATAGTTCATGTACATGCACTTTTCATTGAATAGATCTATTGCACACGAATTCTAATGGGTTTTCCTTGTGTCTAAATCATCTTGGCAGGTGTTTGAAGGTTAGAACGAAGTGAGGCTCCTGTCCCTTGGCCGGCTGAGGAGCAGGAAGACGAGAATCCACATCTCTGTCCCTCTGAAGAGAAGGCGACAAGACCCCTGTCGCGTTCCAGAAGGCGCCTTAGCCTCTGTCGCGTTCAGGAAAAAGGAAAGCGACACCGCATCTGTCGCTTTGTCAGGTACTCCTTCTACTTCACCTTTCTTTTCCAAGGTAGTCAGCCCTCCACGTCTACATCTACGAGGCGATTACTCTGGTGGCGATCACGGTATTTTCCTAATCCCTACACCTTCACAATCTATTTCAAAAGGGGATACAAATCCCGTGATTACACCTTTTGGCGATCGCGATGGGACCACTTGTGCCCATCACGCTCGTTCTTCCTTTCCCTGCCGTCCTTGTCATCTAACGGGTGTTGTGTTGTCAGTTTTTCTTTGTTTAGTTCTTTTCTTTTTAAGTTTGTTAGTGCTCTGCTGGTCTGGGTGAGAAGGCAACATCCGGCACGTCGCCATCGAGGTAGCGACGCGTGCTACGTCGCGATCAGGAAGGCGACTGGACCATCGTCGCTATCAGGTACGCAGTCTGTCCGTACACCTGTTTCCTTTGGTTGAGTATTGTTCGAGCCTGTGAAGAAAGCGACGGGGCTGTTGTCTCTACACAGAAGGCGACGGGGTGCTAGTCGCATTCCGGTCAGTACCCTGGTCCATTGACTTTTCTTGCAAATTTGGGTTTGTTTTCACATACTCCATCCAGATTTCATCACATCATGCCTTTTCCATGTTCTTGAGAGATTGCCAGTCTTGTATTTTATAGGATTGATTGATTTTTCGTGCATAATTAGGATTTAATCACTTTCTGTCCACTGCGAGAAGGAAAGCGACAGGCCTTGTGTCGCGATCTTGGTCGCGACATCATTCTTGTCGCCTTCTTCCTCTGAGGGTGATTAGTCCTAATTCTCGTTGTGTTAGCACTAGGATTAGAATTTTGCATGCACTCCGGTGCACATAGGAGTTGCATACATCTTTCCATGTTCGTAGCATAGGTTTCCTCCTCAGCGACGTTCGCTCTCTTGGCCACATACTCCTTGTGTCCGACTAGAGCACTCGCTCAAGGGCCTCCGTAAGTCCCCGCTGACCGTGGATTCCCACACGGTCGCCGGGCTGGTTGTACCCTTCGCCACCTAGGATCGAGTCTAGATTCATTTGGTAAGGTAGAGAGAACCCTAGTCCTACCCGAAGTTGGAAGCCTTCTCCCATTTAGGAAACCCTTCCTCATTTGGAGAGAACTTGCTAAAAGTCAAAATCACTAAAAGGCAAATTCGAATCAATTAAAAGTAACCATCATCGTTGCCAACTGCTTGCTTTGGGTGAGACGTTTTCTCTTTCCTTTTGTCTGCATAGGATTGTTTGTTTAGGAAACTAAGAGTCTGTCTAGGTTGGGTTGTCTCTCTCTCAAGTCTGGAAAGGTTCTTCCCATCTCTCTCCACCCACTTTCCGAGCATGGAGTCTTTCTTGAACCCAATCTACAATAGTGAGAATCCTGACACTGCCCTCCAGAATTCTCGGGATTACGAAGAGTCCCTCCCCCATGATCTCTTTGACGAGGTGACCCAACCTTGGGTCGCTACCGTCCATACCTCTGAGGGTCGCCGTCGCGACGAGGGCAGCCCGTCTCGGAACATCCACCCTCCGCAGTCGGACGATCAAGCCGCTCAGCTCCTGCGTCTAATTCCACAGCTTGATCAGTCTCAAATTCAAACTCTCATGACGGCTCTCAAAGGAAAGGCCGCCTCCTCACCCTCACCCAGAGCGGGCGCATCACGCCCTGCAGCAGCTACCTCCGACCCCCACGTCTCCATGGGACAAGCCGACAACACCCCCATCCGGCCGCGGACTATCCGATTCACGCCCTTCGAGTCTGAGCACTACATTCCCCGTGAGTCGAGGCCCCGATCTCCACCTTATCAGCCGTGCTACTCTCCCCACCGTCCCGAGCCTCGCGCCAGGCCCACCTCTCATGCCTCATCTATGTATGCGCAGCCATCCGCCGCACCGGACATGATGTCTGAGTGGGCGTCCATCAAGAAGGAGCTCCAAGAGCTCCGCAAGCAAGTCGACCCTAGGCAGCACCACGATGTGCACATGCCTAATTTCAATGGTCTGTGGGTCCCCTCTCCATCCGAGCTGCCAAAGTACCGAAAATACAATGGCTCAGGCAATCCATATATCCACATCAAGGACTTCATCTATGAGTCCGCGCCTTACCAGCATGACCGCCGTCTTATGGCATATCTCTTCCGCCGGTCGCTGGACGGGCACGCTCTGGATTGGTTCTATTCCCTGTTACCCGAGGACGCTGAAGACTTCGCTGTGGTGAAGGCTAAGTTCCTCGAGCAATTCCAAGATAGAGTCGGCCCTGAATATTCACTCACAGATCTCATGGCCGAAAAGATGAAGCCTGATGAGGATTTCGCCACATACGCCGATAGGTGGAGACAAATGGCCACCAGAGTTCCAGGGTACCTTCCAGAAGGGGAGAAGGTGAAGATCATCATTGCTAATGCCACACCTGCTTTTAGAAACATTCTGGCGATGAATGACATCACCACCATGCATCAACTCTACAGCCGGGCCCGGTTCATCCAGACCCAGCTCAAAGACTCCCCGATCCACTCCATGTTCGAACCCCAGAAGCCTAGGTTCCAAAGAAAGCCTTAGGGTCCAGTTACCGAGGGCGTCCAGGTGAACGAGCAAGTGAGCGTGTTCAACCTTGCCGGTCAGAGCCAAAATCGCCAACCATACAATGCCCAGGGTCAGAACCCTACCCATCCGCCCCAGGGGCAGCAACAACGCCAATACAATCAAGTGCCGCCTCCTGATGGCTCTCAACAAAGGCGTCCCATGGGCCCTAGGAGAGCTCACTATCCACCATTGCCGGAGACACTCTCCGACATATTCTTGGCCTTGCTCTCCACAGACGCCATTAGGCTCCCTCCTGAGAGACCTCTGAACCCAAGTGTAGACCAAACCCGATACTGTGTCTTCCATAGGCAGCCTGGCCATACCATCGATCAGTGCTTCACATTTAAGGACTTGGTGTATGACTTGCATGAGCAGAAAAGGGTAGACTGGACAGCCCTCCGGCAGGTGATCGGAGACATCAAAGAAAGGCAGAGACAACAACAACAGCAAAGGCAACAGCGCCAACCACCCCCTCCACAACAACAACAGCAGCAACATCAGCAGCCACTACAGGACCTCGGGATCGTCCACAACCCCTTACCTAACCATCCACCAGCTCCGAACCCACTACCACCACAGCAACCTGCCCAGGTAAACCCCATCGTCCACCACCCTCCTCCGCAAGAAACTGGACGTACGATGATGAGCTGGACGTTCAGCAGATGATGGCCATTAACCAGTATCCTATCCAATCCCAAACAATACAATCAGCCTACACGGCTCCCCAATCAGCCCCTCCTATAGTTTCCATGGCCAACGCCGTCATACTGCCCGCCAGTTCAGCATATGCGCCAGTCGCTAGTTCACCCATCATCTTACCTTTCACTCCACCTGTCTCCATCCCTTTACCCCCTATCATACCTGCTCCCTCACCCATCATCCTACCACCACCTGGGCCGGACCAACCCTTCGCCGCAACATTATCCTCCGCTAGACAGCCACCCACCAATCCGACCACCCTACGGAGCGGGCGAGTCTTTCGCCGCCCGTACCCACCTATCTCCACCACCACCACATCCACAAACCCCCAGCAGGTCCTGCAGCCGCCACAGCAACAGCAAGCTCAGCAGCAAGCACAAGATGAGGGGTTGATTGAGCCACTGCCCGGGACCCACTATGACATCCTCAAGCACCTGGACCACGTGCCAGCCAAGATCTCCATTATGGAGTTGATAAAGAGGTCTAAAGAGCACCAGGAAGCCTTGAGGAATTTCCTGCAGAAGGTGGTAGTAAATGAAGACATGATGGCAGACAAGGTACCTAGTGCCCTAGCCATGGTGACTCGCGGGCCGGCAATCACATTTGCAGAAAGCGAATTAGCATTCCCAGAAGCCAGGAGGCTCCCCCTCTGTGTCACTCTAGTCATCAACCATATAGCAGTGGGAGCGGCACTGGTCGATACGGGGGCATCCATAAATGTCTGCCCGCTGAGTACGCTAAGAGCTTGTGACCTGTCAGAAGGTATGCTGAGGCCGACGCCCACCACCATTGCCGCTTACGACAATTCCAGAAGATCCTGCCACGGCATGGTGACTGTGCAAGCCGAACTGGGACCCCTCGCCGTCACAGTGGACTTCTACGTCCTAGATATCGATCCCATGTTCAAGGCAATCCTGGGACGTCCGTGGTTAGAGTCACTAGGGGCTGTGCCATCTACCGCACATCAATGCTTAAAGTTCCCCTTCCAAGGGCGAATTATCAAAGTCAAGAGCATAGCCACCGCCCACTCTGTAGATGCTCTCCACGATACCCACCTCCCAGCTGTGTGGCCAGCCAATAAACCCATCATCTGGGTGCTAGACGTCAACTACCCCTGGAGCTACACGTTCCAGTCCCAGCAAGAGATCAACCTAGCCCAGGTCAATGCGGTCAAAGAAAAGAGCCACTAAGCACAAGGGGTGGCAAATTATGATGAAGTTGGGGTATGAAGAAGGCAAGGGCCTAGGGGCAGAGCTACAAGGTATAGTCAAACCCATCCCCGACATCGTCATGAAAAGCCGATGGGGCTTAGGTATAGGGAGAAATCCAAACCATGGTCATCCAGCACATCCACTCTTAAGGCCGACCGAGAGCCACTCACCTGGACACTCTGGTGTCACTTCATCAGGGGGCCTACCCAACCTGGATACAACACCGTGGTAGTCGAGGCAGAACTCTCACAGCACGAGGTGCATGGCCGGAACTTCTCTCGGCACATGGCCCCGTTGCTGACCTATAGAGCCCTAGAAGCCCTCCGTCCGACCAGGAGGAGAAAGATCGGAGACCCAGAGGCTGAGTGGTATAGATGGTTCGACATAGAAGACATCACCATCGCCTTCAGCCGACTGTTCTGGGAAGAGAGAGAACCTGGCCGCCAGCTGCGGAAGAATTGCTAGATCCACCCGTTGCCATCACATCCAAAAGGCAGCTCATGAGCGATGCCTCAGACGTAGGAGAGCCGGACATCCCCTACGAGGAGGGGAACACTGTTGATGAACTCTGGAGAGGCACCTGCCTAGCCATCCACCCGTCCCTCCTGGAGTCCCTCCTTCCCAGTCTGGTCCCATCCTCTCCTCCTTTGCTGATCCAGTTGACTCCCCAGCTCCTCACGGCGGCGCACAGCCTCCTCACACCCCAGCTCCCACCGGCTGTCTTCTCCGCTCTTCAAGCTGATCCAGGTGACCACGAGGTCACCCTCTCCTGTTGCATGCTCTCCTCCGATCTCCAAAAAAAAACGTCCGCTTTCAAATGCACGTTGAGGTCGAGGAGCCGGCATACGTCCTGCACTCTGCTGATCAGGGGCACCCCTCGACTGAGGGTCCCCCTCCTGCTCCTTCATTAGGAGCCATTCTCTTCGAGGACACCATGTCCTCCCCCAGTCCAGTAGAGTCGTCTAGTTTAGGAGAGTCTAGGGTAGGTGAGTCTAGAGTAGATAGGCCTAGGATAGAGGGTCAGGTCAGCCCGCCATCCGCCAGTTCCAAGCACTGTCCTAGGAAGCAGCGGGGAAAAGCTATTCCCTGGAGATATCTTCAAGAGCTAGCTCGGCGGTGTCAAGCGCTGCTGTTGATAGAGGAGTTCACGAGAGAAGCGCTGGTATTCGAAGAGGTGTTTGAGCAGGATGGGGTGTTCATAGACAACGGGTTTGGTGTCTACGAAATAATGAATGATGAGGACCTAGTCGATGAAGAGGATAGCGAAGTAGATGACGCTGCCGAAAAATATGCCAGTGGAGTAAGGAGGTTCGACGAGCCTACAACGGCAGTGGATGAATCTACTAAGGAAGTCAACCTCGGAACAGAAGAAGATCCCAGGATTGTGATTATCTCAGCAAATCTCCCTCCTGATGAAGAAGAGGAACTGGTGTAAATCCTAAGGGAGTACAAGGACTCATTCGCCTGGTCTTACGAGGACATGCCTGGCCTAGACCCCTCCCTAGTGGAGCACCGACTAGTACTGAAAGAAGGGGCAAAGGCAATCAAGCAGAAACTCCGAAGGTTCCACCCACTCACAGCCCTGAAGATGAAGGACGAAGTAGACAAACTCCATAAGGCTAGATTCATCAGGGTAGTGCTATATCCGAACTGGGTGGCCAATATAGTCCCTGTCATGAAGAAAGACGGCAAAGTCAGAATCTGCATCGACTTCAGGGATTTGAATAAGGCATGTCCAAAGGACGACTTCCCGCTTCCTCATCTTGATGTGCTAATCGACAACACTGCTGGGTATGAGACCCTCTCATTCATGGATGGGTACTCAGGCTACAACCAGATCCGTCTCGCTCCTGAAGATCAAGAAAAGACATCCTTCACCACGCCCTGGGGAACATACTGTTACGTAGTCATGCCATTTGGGCTGAAGAATGCTGGTGCTACCTACCAGAGGGCGATGATGGCCATATTCCACGATATGATCCATGTCTATGTTGAGGTCTATGTGGATGACATCTTGGTGAAGTCAAGGACCAGGAGAGAACACCCCGAGATCCTAGCCAAGGTGCTGCAGAGAGCTAGGGAGTATCAGCTGAAGATGAATCCAAAGAAGTGTGTGTTCGGGGTATCATCAGGTAAGCTGCTAGGCTTCATAGTCAGTAAGCGGGGCATTGAGATCGATCCGAACAAGGCCAAGGCAATAGCAGAGATGCCTCCTCCAAAGAACATCGCACAATTAAGAGGGCTAATCGGAGTTTGCAATTCATCCGAAGATTTATCTCCCAGCATTCGCAAAGATGTCGCCCATTTTATGATCTCTTGAAAGGAGGGGCAAAATTCGAATGGAATGACAAATGCCAAGCAGCCTTCGATGAGCTGAAAAGTTATCTCATGAATCCCCCAGTCTTACAGCCTCCTGTACCCGGAAAGCCGCTAATCCTATATCTCTCAGTCATTGAGGACTCCCTAGGAGCTGTCCTGGCACAACATGACGAGTCTGGGAAAGAAAGGGCAGCATACTACCTCTCTAGGCTCTTCAACCCCGCTGAATCCAAGCTCACCACCGCGGACAAAACTTGTGCCGCACTCGTGTGGGTAGTCCAAAAGCTCAAGCACTACTTCTTAGCCCACGAGGTCAAGCTGATCTCAAGGATGGATCCACTCCGTTATCTTCTTGAAAAGCCCGTCCTTTCTGATCGGCTGGCACGCTGGCAGAGTTTCCTCTCCCAGTTTGACATATCCTTTGTGGTCCAAAAGGCCGTCAAGGGGTATGCCATCGCCGAGCATCTAGCCCATCTCCCGCTCCCTCACAGCGACTCCCTCCGAGAGGGATTCCCCGATGAGGAACTCTCAGTCATAATCAAAGACCCCTTCTGGTCCCTTCATTTCGATGGTGCGCTCAACTCTCAGGGACGGGGCATTGGAGCCGTGCTGCTTACCCCGGAAGGTATCACCATCCCCTTTGCATATCAACTCACCTTCCCCGCTACCAACAATATGTCAGAGTATGAGGCTCTCCTTGCTGGTCTCAAGCATGCTTATCTGCTGGGGGCATCACACCTCAGAATTATAGGAGACTCTCAGCTCGTCCTGCGGCAGGTGCTCTCAACCTACCGCACTCGTGACCCAAAGCTCAAGCCATATCAAGACCTGGTCACGTTGTTGGCAAGGCAGTTCCGTAAGCTTATCTATATCCACACTCCTCGTTCTCAAAATATCCTGGCTGACGCTCTGGCGTCGCTAGCCTCATCTCTATCCTTCCCTCTGAGTCGCCGGACTGAGACAATCATCGTCCAGCGTCTCGATGTCCCATCTACCCAAGACCCTTGGTTTAGCGACCTTAGGGCAACCTTAGAAGAAAGGGCTAGGAAGAAAGGAGCGCAGCAAGTTATGTTAACTGAGCTCGAGGAGATCTTGAATGAAGAAGAACTGCCATGGTATTTTGAGATAGAACAGTACTGCAGGGATGGAACATATCCTGAAGGGGCAAGCGCAGAGGACCGCAGGGCCATCAGAAGAGCCGCCTTAAGGTACACAGTTGTCGGAGAAGTTCTGTACAGGCGAGCCCTTAATGGAGTCCTTTTAAGGTGCCTTACCGATGACGAAGCTTGGAAGGTGGTGGAAGGGGCCCATGCTAGCGAATGCGGAGGGCACGTCAACAGTCAGATGCTAGCAAAGAAGATCATTAGGCAGGGCTATTACTGGCCAACCCTAGAAGAAGACTGTACCATCTACGTCCGTAGGTGTGTCAAGTGTCAACTCCATGCCGATAAGATCCATGCCCCTTCCTCCTCACTACACCCACTCTCCACACCATGGCCATTCTCCATGTGGGCTTTCGACATTGTCGGTCCTCTTGGTGATTCTAATGCTCAAACCAAACAAAAGTCATTTATCCTAACTGCGACTGAGTATTACACCAAGTGGGCGGAAGCTGAAGCCTTCACAGAAATCAAAGCATCCACGGTGTGCCGCTTCATCATGAGAAACATCATCTCGCGGTTCGGAGTGCCAAGCAGCATCGTCACGGACAATGGGCCGCAATTCATCGCACAAGAGCTCCAGGACCTCTGTAAGAAATACAACATCACGCTGCATCATTCATCACCGTATTACCCACAAGGCAATGGCCAAGCTGAAGCAACTAACAAAACCCTTCTTAAAATCCTAAAGAAAACCTGTGAGTCGCATAGATTTGCCGACTGGCCAGAGAAGCTAATAGAGGCTCTATGGGCCTACCGCACCTCCGTCCGCACTCCCACGGGACAAACCCCGTACGCTCTCACCTACGGGATGGAGGCGGTAGTTCCATATGAGATCCTAATTCCTTCACTAAGAGTCCAACTAGACAAGGAACTTAATCTTGATGAACGTCGAGAGGCGTTACTAGTCCAATTGGAACTCTTAGATGAAAGGCGGCTTATGGCAGCCGACCATGTGCTTTCCTACCAAAGGCGAATCTCAAGGTCTTTTCAAAAGAAGGTAATTGAACGAAAATTCCAAGAGGGTGATATGGTCTTGAAACGCATCTTTATCAAACCCGGAGGTCCTAGGTCCAAACTGCAACCCAACTGGGAGGGTCCGTACGTTGTGAGGGAGGTCTACCCTGGAAATGCATATCGCTTAATCAATGCTGAGGGCGTCGAGTTATCACATCCGTGGAACGGGTTGTACCTCAAACGTTTCTATCCTTAGGCCTATAGGTGTGAGGCTACAACACCTAGATCGGGGAGTAGCCCCATGTTGGGAGTCTAAGATACCTCTCTAATCGCCAAGGGCTGCTCTAAGTTAGGATTAACACACACGCACACGGCAAGCCCGGATAACTACACTTGGTAGGTGCTGCAATTATGCGAGCCCTACTCTAGCGATGCATCGGTCATTCTCTCCTAATCGGTCGAAGTGTAGGGGCAAAAGGGTCGTAAGGGTGAGGTCGTCAACCTGCAGCATACCCCGACGAGAGGAAGTCTCAAACAGGGACGGTCAAAATGACAAAAGGGCAAAGAAGCAAAGAAACGAAAAGAAAAGAAAATCCATAATACAATAGGGGCATGGCAAAGAGTGGCAAAGTCCCCGCGGGACACTAATGAGCCCGGTCGTACGCATGCCCCAAAGCAAGGCAAGTCCATAACAAAAGACCATAAAGTCCCTCCACAACAGACCCAATCTCCGAATGGTATGCTGTAGGAAGTAGCCGAACCCAACGTCCTCATACCCACACAAGACTTTCCTTAAATAATCTTCCGTTTCTCCCTATAAGGCTGAGTCACCTCTAGGGTGGGGCTTAATTAGTCGCAGCATCAACCAAGGGTAGGTTTTCCGAGGCGTTGCCACCCCTTACGCACGTCCTAACTTAGAAAGCCCTATGGCGAGAATCGGGGGTGATCAAGATTCCTAACCAGCGGCTCGAATCGGTTTAAGTGTTGTGGCCCGAAGATGCGAGTACCTTCCGTCTCGCGTGTCTTATTTTAGGAAGGGCCAACGCCGGCTTTAGGCGCTAACAAAAACAAAAAAAAAAAAAAAAAAATCAAATATTTCCAAAACCCCAAAAAAATCAGATCTTTCCAAAACTCAAAAAAATCAAATATTTCCAAAACAAAAAAAAAATCAAATATTTCCAAAACTCCGAACAAAATCAAATATTCCCCAAAACTCAAAAAAAATCAAAAATTTCCAAAACCCTAAAAATCAAATATTCCAAAAATCTCAAAACATTAAATGATTCCAAGCCGTTTGCATACATGCATTTCATTTGTTTATTCGCATCTTTTGCCTATTTAATAAGGCTTAGCCCTTGACAAATTATCAAGGTCGCTCACTCGTCGCATTTTAAGGCAAGGGGCTAAGCCTAAGAACAGATCTGACTTGTTTCGTGGTTGTCTAAGTGTGCAGGACGGAAAAGAAAGCGGCACTCATATCTCACTCGTCACTCTCACTCAGTCGCAAACCATAAAAAACAAACACAAGAGTTCCATTTCATTCCATTCTATTCATATCATGTACAAAAGAAAGGAGCAAAAGAAGTACAAACCCTCAACCACTCTCCCCGTACCCTCAGGCGGGCGGGGAGATGGAGGGGCCATCACTCTCGGCCCAGTCTCGCTCCCCTCTGGCGCCCTCTCGCGCCGTCGTCGCTCCTCCTCCTCGTTCCTCCGCCGTCCGGAGGAACCGTCAGATAGTGCCCAGCGGACCCGCTCGATACCGCTCCGGCTGGTCGCTGATCGGCTGCGCCCGACCAACGCCAGGGCCCTCTCTAGCCCCCTCATCTCGGATCGCAGCATGTCGCTGCGATGCCTCTCCTCCCCCAGCTGGGTGCGGAGGTCCCCAGCCTCGGCGCGCAGTCGTGCCGCCTCCTCCGCCTCCTGGCGCCAACGCGTCGCCTCCGCCGCCTCCTGCTGCCAGCGGGCCACCGCCTCCACCTCCTGGCGCCACCGCGCCACCTCCGCTGCCTCGGGGCGTAGGCGCAGCTCCGCCATCTCCATCTCCAGCGTCGTCGTCCGCTCCAGGGCGGTCCTCAGCTCCTGCTCCTGTAATATCAGAGAATCTCGTCAGAAATCATGAAAGAAGCAAAAGTCTAGGGGCATCTAAGTAAGAACCCTACCCGCTCCTGCAACTGGCCGAGGGCGTCCTCCGCTCGGGTCACCGCCGCGGCTAGCTGCCCCTCCAGCACGGAACGGCCAGGGTCCTCTCGAGAAGAGGAGGCGCCGCCCACCATCTGTCGGGCCCCGTCTAGCTCTGCCCGCTGCAAAAGAAAACAACAAGGGTCAGTCAACCAACACTAGAAGCAGAAGGGTAAAAGCACAAAGTAGAAACTCACCAGCTGGTCCACCACCGCCTGGAGGTCGTCGCGCTGCTGGATGGTGGAGTGGAGGATGCCCTCAAGCGAGGTGATCCGCCCCTCAGGGTCAAGCTGCAAACACAAGCCAAGTCAGTCGCACAATCAAATCAGGAATCCAGAAGAAGACTGAAAGCAGTAAAGACTCACCGGTCGTCGGGACCCCTTGTACACCTGGGCCCCGTACTTCCGGGCGTATGCCGGAAGTAGTCCTCATCGCTGGTGGCCTCGGAGACCACCTCCGTCCCTCGTCGCTCCCAGTCGTCCAGCTGCTCCAGGACCCGGACCGTCCAGTCCGTGACCTGCTGGATCCCGCGGAAGCTCCGGCCTGGCCTCTCCCAAGCTCGCTGTCGGGACGGGAACTCCACCGCCGCCTGGTGGAGTCCCAGAGTACGCGCCACCAACGGTGGTGGAGCGGAACCACCGTGTTGAAGCAATGCAGCCAAATGTCCCTACCGAAGTAGGGACGGCCTCGCTCCACCCACGGCTGGGCGGCGTCACTCTCCCCGACATAGGGGGTCCACTGTACCTGCACACCCAAAAGCCAAAACTCCGTCAGTCAACCATCAAATAGGCAAAGTAAAGGGGAAAGGGCAAGGCTAGAAGCACTTACATGTCCAAAAGGAATAGTGTGCAACGCATCGTGAATCATGGTCACCTGGCGCCGCAGGGACCGCTCATCTCGGCAAAACCGCCAGCGCTGTAAGAGTGGTACAGCGCCGCGTCGCCTCGCCACCCCGCGACCTAGGGAGGGGAGGTAGTAGTACGCCCACACCTGCAAAAGTAATACAAGTCAGTACCACAATTAATTAAGACAAGCAGGAAAAATAACAAAGGCTAAGGGTGAGAAGCGCACCTGTAGAAGCGGGAAGAACCCCGCGACGCCGGTCTCCCTGCTGGAGGTCCCTAGGCTGTCAAAGAGGTGGGCCAGGAGGGCCGCACCCCACGCGTAGTTGCCCACGCTGGACAGATCCTCCAGCAGGGGCAGACAGCGGCAGCCAACTGGGTCCCCTCTGGTCCCCAGGATCAGCTTCCCGATCACGAGGATCAGGAATCGCCGTAAATCTCTGTCAGCCGCCTCTCCCTCCTCCTCCGCCAGCACGGCTCTGGCGTCCTCCGTCAGTCGCGCCAGGTACTCCGCCTGCCCCTCCCCGGTCCGGTGGCGCGCGCTCGCTATCCCCAAACTGGCCTGCAGCACCGTCCGCCCGACCAGTGAGGATCTCTCTCCCCTCACCTCCAGCTCGAGGAGCCTCTCCACCGGCTCCTGATAGCTCGTGTAGGTGGTCCCGGTCACCGCCTGGCCGTCCACACGTAGGCCGGTGATCCGTACCACGTCCTCTAGCGTAGGGACCATGTGTCCCCACGGGAAGAGGAACGCCTGGCACTCCGGGTCCCACCTCTCCTTCAGGGCCTGGATGAGCGCCACGTCCGGCGTCAGCTCCTCCAGCCGCAGAACGGGCCGAACCCCATGCCCTCCAATCGGCGAACCTGGAACTCCGGTAGGGCGTCGTAGAGGGCCCGGATCACGGACCACCCCAGCCGGGACCGAAGCTCGCTCTGCAAAACAATCACAGAAAAAACATAAGGATCAGCAAGAAATCAACAGAACAGCACTCTGTTCATGTAGCGACGGGTATGCTGTCGCCTTCAGAAGGCGACACCAGAGGCGTCGCCTTCCTCCTATGAAGGCGACAAGCAGGCTGTCGCCTTCTGAACGCGACGCTTAGGGCATCGCGACCTGTCTGGTAATGCGACACCCCCCTGTCGCGTTCACAGACTGACCGGAAACGGCAAGAATCCATTTTCCGGCTGTTTCACCTTGGGCCAAAAGGCCCTACATCCCCTCTCCTCCATATATTCAAGGGTTTAGGGCTCGGTTGCCTACCTTTTTGGGCCCGACGGGCTCGTCCTCGTCGCTCGGCATCACCGCGGGCTCCTCCTCCATCGGCGCGACCGGGGAAGCCTCCGGGGCCGCTGCCGAGGTCCCCTCACCCGGTTGCCAGCGCCGGATGGATTTCTTCCGTCGCCGCCCCCCGCCATCGCCGCCTTGGCCTTCTCCACCACCCTCCATCAACGGTCACCGAGAGGGAGATAGGGGAGAGGGAGAGAGGGAGATAGGAGAGAGAGAGAGGAAGGAGATGAGAGAGAGTAGAGAGAGCTCGCCGGAGAGAGGCCGGAAGGAAGAAGATCGCCGGAGTCGCCGGAGAGAGGGAAGAGGGAAAGGAGAGAAGTTTGAAAAGAGGGAAAGAGGAAAAGAGGGCGCTCGTCCCGAATTCAAACCGCCCCGAAACCTGTGAACGCGACAAGGTCTATGTCGCCTTCTATCCAGGTGGCGACGGTGCTCATGTCGCCTTCACTTTTCAGGTCGCGACCGTTGACCTGTCGCCTTCTTGGTAGCGACAGGCCTAACGTCGCCTTCTCAAGCCAGTGCACAAAAACCCCTAAAATTCAATGCTCATTGCAATAATCCAATGCTTACATCAATAACATGTCTCCTTACATCAAGCATCAATCTCCTATTACATCAAGCCCACCAAGCTCCCCAAGTCCCATCAAAACATCAAAAGTACAATCACATCTCTCTCTCCAGCTCACGGTCCCCTCATTGGCCGGATCCTCTCATGCTCCACGAGGTACGCCTGGTACGTCTTCCGGTCCTCGTCAAGTCTCGGTGGGAGTGCATGGGTAGCGCACGCCCTCCACAAGGCCAGCGCGCTCCGCACGGCCTACTCATCCTCTGGGTTCCCCAAGCGTCGCTTCTTCACGAGAGGCAAGTGTGATGGCGGAAGCACTCTCGTCCTCGGCTTCCCGACCTGTAGGTAGCACCGCTGCGGGTTGTAGAGCACGGTCGCCATATTCCCTATTAATTGCAAGTCCAAGCCGCGTCCTAGTGGTAGCCGGATCTCCGCTCCGCGAAGTGCCGCTATACCCAAAGCAAAGTGTTCCACTGGTAGGGTGCTGAAGTAAAGGCGCCACGCACTCCTAGTCTTCTTGTCCGCCGTCCTGCATAAAACCTTATTGGAGAATTTGGCCGCGCCGCCAATAAAGTTCAAAGGATGGCACCCGAAGATCGACTGTCGGTGGTGGGGTTGTCTACCGGTTTAAACTTTATCCTCACACCCAACCAACACTCTAGAAGGATCATAGAGCCGTAAAGGAAACCTCCCGTGGAAGCCGAAGTGAGGCCCGAGTAAAGATACGCCAAGACGGCGTGAGAGAGTGAAAGTCCTCGCCATGCCCCACTAATTGCACTAAGGCTAGCATAGTCTATGAGGTGATCCCCGGACGGGAAGAGCACCACCCCACATAAGCATATGGCCACGGCCTTTGCGATTTCCCGGTGGTCCACGCTCTTATCCTTGCACTTGGATATGACCCACTTAGACAATGGTACTAGATGTATGAATTGTGGGCTAATTATGGTGTAGACATCCCCCGGATCGGTCATGAACTCTCCTAGGATAAACTTCGGGTTAATGGGCTCAACGTGTAGCTTATGTTTTGCTCGTCCCGGGTTTAGTCTTGGGAAGAGCAAGGAAGGCCTCGACCTCCTCTAAAAGGACGGTCGCCTCAAATTTGGGGAAAATAAAAGTATGGGTTTGTGGGTGCCATAATTCTATCAAGGCTGTGATATTATGCCAATCAAAGGAAATCTTGTGGTAGTTGTGAGCCGCTATCAAAACCCCACCCAAACCCCACTCTCTCAAGAACCTAATGACATACGTGGGTAAGGTTTTGATCATCGGGGCGATCCAAGTGAGCTTAGAGTAACGGTGAGAGCCGGGGAAGATCTAGAGAAGAAAAGAAAAGAGAAAAGAGGAAGAACAAGAACACAAAATTAATGATGAAATTCGGAACATAAAATCATGAAAATTGAAAACACCAACCAACTTACCTCTCTCACTTCCTCGCTCCGGCTCAAGTGGTTGGGAACATCCGTGATCCTCATGAGAGCTTCGAAGGTCGCCCGAGCACGCTTCGGACCTTCATAATCTGCCTCCCCACCCATGGAATCAAGAGGAGCTCTCTTCATGGCCATGAGAGCTTGCAAAACTTGAAGAAAAGAAGAGAGAAGTGAGAGCTCCGAATTTGGCCTCTCATCCCCCTTATTTATAGAGCTATAATACTCCTATTCCTGCTAGGAAAGGGTAGGGGAGACCCATTAGGAGTAGGACCTTGAGTGGAGAGCAATAGGAGTCCACGTGTGAGTCAAAACCAAATCCTATGCTGAAGGCTTTTGAGCTCGGGCTGAGAAAACTGAGAAAGCGACATATCGACCTGTCGCCTTCAAGGTGGCGACAGGCCTTGTGTCGCCTTCTTCATTCAAGGGTCGCGACAATCCCTCTGTCGCCTTCTGACCAGTCTATGCTGTCTTGCTTATTCTTCTGTGACTGTTCATAATATTTGCAAATATGCTTTGATGTCATTGTTTGGTGCATTGTATCATGTCTATCTTATTGCTTTGATTATTGAAAATCCATAAAAATCAGAAAATGTAGAAAAATCCATAAAAATCCAAAAAATCCAGAAAATCAAAAGACGTCCATCAGGTAAGTCAGGTAAGTATCTCTAACCCTAATCCCTTCACATTACTATATGATATCTACACTATTATATCAGCTCAAGGACCGGCTGGTTCCCAGTGTGTTCCAGGATCTGAGTTCCCCTTCATCAAAAACGAGGATGATCTAAGTACATAATGCTAATCGCTGGATAGGTCGTTGGGTGATATGACTCGGGGACGATGGATTCTATCGCACGTCGGGGATGCGAAGTGTCTTGACCCTTGCTTATATTGTCTAGCAATATTATTCTTGAATATTTGTTATTTTCTCTCTTTCTTTGCATTCGCTTTTATGATTTCCTTTTTCTTTAGCCCAGCATGCATCATGTAGGAATTTTGAGCTTCACGAATCATGATTCGTCAAAGTCAGCTTCTCAATGATGTCCCAACCCAAATCCTCATTTATAGACAAGAATTCCACTCCGAATTTGAAAGTTTTCCTCGAGCTTGTGCTCGGTCCAGTTTACCAATGATGGTTCCTATGAAGGATTCCTCTCATCCCCATTCATTATAATAGTCATCCCTTTATCCCCGATCCGCTCATTAGTCGTGAACCGCTCGAAGGCTAGAGTCGAATCGACCCGCCGGGCAGCACCTATCCCCTAATGAACGAAACCTGCACGCTAAAGATAGCCAGGGTACCTCTTGAATCAGGAGGTTGATCATTCTTTTCTTTGATTTTCATTCATCCCAAATAGGAACCATCCTCGCACTCTGTTCCCAGCCATGGTCGAAGTTAGCCGGATAATTCTCGCTGCTTATTCATCCAGAATGGGTGTCTCTTTACCTTGATGCCCGCTTTTCAGCTCATCTCGCTTCATTCCGCTACATCGCCGTTTCACGCCACTTTCGCTCCATCACTGCTCCACTCCCTTGCAAAGCAGGCATCAAGGAGGGGCAATCTGTAGACACCCATTTCTGGCCCATAAGTCGAGCAAAATCCCTTGTCGTATCATTGACGCCCCACGTTGGCTCATCATCGTCAAGCTGGATTTCTCCGATCATGACATCATTCCCATTAGTTCAACGCCCTGGAGGACTCTTCCTGGTCAAATCAATCTCTTTCACTAAAAGCTCTCTGAGTATAAGTCCGATGTTTCATCCTGAAGGCTGTGCATGGCTATTGGACACATTTTATGGTCAAAATGCAGAAAAATACCAGAAGACGACGGGCCATGTGTCGCTTTCTTGAAAACGACATACCCCATGTCGCCTTGATAATTCCACATTTTAAATCCCTCAGAAAATCGAAAATAACTCAAGTCAGCCTTCCATATGAGGAAGGCGACATGTCGAGGTGTCGCCTTCAGGAAGGCGACAAGATGTCTGTCGCATTCTGGGCCTTAAACAGGAAACTCAATCCGAGGCTAATTTGGACCCATGCTATTGATGGTAATTGCTTCTTTTGGACGTCCAAATCAAGTCTAAATCTTCTCAAATTCGGAGCTGACCTTCCTAACATGTTCCTTTCCGAGTTCCAATGGCCCTTGCACAGCCATACTTGCCCAGAGTCGGACTCTTGCCCATTATTCCTCTCAGACCCAAGTTGGGAATAATCACCCATAAGTACCTCGTCTCTGCATCTTTTCGGGCAAGGCTGGATTCATTAGTTCGCGAGCAAGAGAGCTTCCTCTTCCACGAAGAAAGTTTCTCTCTAGACGACTCAGAAGAGCCCTCCAGGGCGTTTTCCCAGCGGCTATCCAATTCTCTCTCCCTTTTCTTCTTTATTTCATCAATTTCATGCATGCATAGTTCGTTTTTTCTTCTAGTTTAGCATTAGAACACGACACACACACCCATCCTTAGTACCCCAGGGGTTAAAAACCCAATCCTGTGAGTTCCCCCCATAATAGTTCATATACATGCACTTTTCATTGAATAGATCTATTGCACACGAATTCTAATGGGTTTTCCTTGTGTCTAAATCATCTTGGCAGGTGTTTGAAGGTTAGAACGAAGTGAGGCTCCTGTCCCTTGGCCGGCTAAGGAGCAGGAAGACGAGAATCCACATCTCTGTCCCTCTGAAGAGAAGGCGACAAGACCCCTGTCGCGTTCCAGAAGGCGCCTTAGCCTCTGTCGCGTTCAGGAAAAAGGAAAGCGACACCGCATCTGTCGCTTTGTCAGGTACTCCTTCTACTTCACCTTTCTTTTCCAAGGTAGTCAGCCCTCCACGTCTACATCTACGAGGCGATTACTCTGGTGGCGATGACGGTATTTTCCTAATCCCTACACCTTCACAATCTATTTCAAAAGGGGATACAAATCCCGTGATTACACCTATGTGTCGCCACCTCTGTCCTGAGACAGGTTCTCGCTTCCGCCATTCCGCTTCGCTTGTACTGTACCCGTGGCACCTGTGCTAGTTCCCTAGTATGGTCTCACACTAGTCGTTCGTCCGGTGCGCGGCACTTGAGGGCTTGTCCTGTGCGAGAGGTTGTTACCGTTACCTGGGACCCCCGTCCTCGGGAGCCTGTTGAGGGAGTACTCCGGGCTACGAGTGTGCTCGAGTTGGCAGCCGCTTAGGCGGACTCTGGAGCTGAGGGGAAAACGGTGGTTAGGACAGTGGCGCATGAGTCGCTTGCAGAGCTCTCGTGGTTGGTCTGGGACACCGAGGACAGCTTGGAGTTCTACCCGGCGCAGGCCAGCTAGTCCTGTTTCTCACTGCCTCGCTCCTTGCAGCCCCGGAACCGCTTGGGGAGGTCAGGCGTGGGACCATAGTCCGGCCAGACTACGGCGGTTACTATTGTTGTACTTGTGTCCAACCTCGCTCTGACGAGACGCGAGGGTCAAGACCTAGGTCAAGGATAAGACGTCTGTGGACGCACCTGACCGTCTGACTAGTGGTGTTGTTCCCGTAGCTAGTGTTCCTTGTCCAGGCGGAGTTCCCTCCGTCTGTGTTTACTAGCCGTGTGGTGGTCATGACGAGCAGTCGTACGGAGTTTCCGACCGAGAGTACTTTCTGTACCGTGTTAGCTTTAGCTTCGCTTCCGCACTTCCTTTTGTAGGTAGAAAGATATCAACTGCCGTCTTTCCTTTTAATAGTTGTATATGTTCCTCTGCCTGTTTAGAGCCAGTAGGAGATTGGTAGTCCCTACTGAGCTTGTGTTGTGAAGCTCATCCCTCTGTTTTCCAGGTGAGTCTTCCCAGCAGCGGCAGGGCGCGCGTCGGGCGGAGGAGACGGGGCGGTAGTCTTGGTCCCGTAGCTAGCAGTGGTTCCCCTCTCAGTGTACGTCACCCTCGAGGTATGCCCGTAAGGGACTTGTCTCTCCCCTTTCCTTACTTGTACTAGTGTGCGTGCGTTGGGACTGTACTTAGAGCGTTACGCAGTGGTCTTGCCTTACTTTCCTGTTTCCACTTGTACGCTTCTAGCTTAGCAGTTGACGTTTACCTCCGTTACATATCCTCTCAAGCGCGTATTATAGCCCTTCCGGGTCCCCCCTGGTTCGTGGGCGACGACCGCGAAAATCGGGTCCTCGGCGTGGGCCGAGGGTCGGGTTCTCGGGTCGTTACAATTGGTATCAGAGCTTGGTCTGACAGGACTTGTAGTGGATCTAAACTGCAACAGTAAGTCCCAACAATAGTACAAGTACACTGCTAGCCGCCCGAGAAGTATTTGTAACCTTTGTCAGTTGTGTTGCCGTGTAGGTCATGGCTTTGCGTAGTCGCAGTCAGGCTAGGCAGCTGGTTGAGCAGCAGGATGAGTCCGACATGCCCATTCAGGGGCAGGTTCAGGAGGAGGTGTCCGTGGAGGAGTCAGTGGCACAGCCTCAGGATGCACAGGCAGCAGCAGCAGAGGCAGCGGCAGCAGGTGGGCAGCAGCAGCAGGAGTCCCACCCTCAGCCTCAGCAGTATGCAGACTGGTTTCCCATGGCCGAGCAGTTCTTCAGAGCTATGTACCAGGGAGCGTGGTAGCCCGGGTAGGCAGCAGTAGGTGGTCAGTTTCTAGTACCTCCCCCAGCCGTACCTGAGCAGCAGGAGGTGGAGCCAGAGGTGGAGCAGCCAGTCTGCCAACAGCGGTCAGGTACTGGGAGTACCCGGGCCGGGCGGCGAAGGACGGCGGTTACGGAGGACAGGACCGCTCTCCTCGAGAGGTTCCTGTGCCTTCGGCCACCGATGTTCCACGGTGAGTATGATCCAGATAAGGCAGAGAGCTGGACCCATGAGTTGGAGCGCATCTTCGAGACTATGGAGTGCGCTGAGGAGGACCAGGTTTGTTTGGCAGTATACCAGCTCAAGGGAGCATCTCGTGAGTGGTGGAGAGTTCAGAGGCAGACTCACTTCCAGGGGCAGCGATTGGACAAGATCTCTTGGCAGCAGTTTTCAGAGGTCTTCCACGGTGAGTACTTCCCCGACTACGCTCGACGTGAGAGACGGGACCAGTTCCACGAGTTGGTGCAGGGCGACATCACGGTTTCTCCATACCACCAGAGGTTTGTCCGGTTGTTGAGGCATGTGCCTCATGTAGCAGGCAGTGACCATGCTTGTGCAGAGAGGTTTATAGCAGGGCTGAGACCAGACCTGAGGTGGGGTGTGATGGCACACATGTGTACCACCATGGGAGAGGCCGTGGCGAAGGCCACCGCCTTGGATAGGGAGGCTTGACAGCCTCAGCAGCAGCAGTAGGGAGGAGCCTCTTCCAGGTCCTCGCCGTACCAGCGTCCAACAGGCAGCCGCGGTAGTGCGACTTCCTCTTCCTCAGGCTCGGGCAGTTCTGGTAGCTCTGGAATTCGCTCGCAGTTCAGGAAGTTGTCTACTCGCGGGGGTGGACGGAGCCGTCAGCAGAGGCGTCAGTCCAGGTTTGCAGAGCAGTCAGTACAACAGGGTGCTGAGCAGGGCAGTCAGGAGCCAGTGTGCTACACTTGTGGCTTGCCAGGCCACTTTAGGAGGGATTGCCCTAGGGGGCAAGCTTCGCAGCAGCAGCAGCCAGTGCAGTACGCGCAGCAGCCACCTCAGTACCAGTACCCTCCCCAGCAGCAGGCACCGCGTCAGCAGCAGAGTGGGCAGTACCAGCAGCAAGTCCAGCAGTTCCCGCAGCCGCAGCAGTACCAGTCGTACCAGTAGCAGCAGCAGCAGTTTCCTCAACACCAGCAGTCGCCGCAACAGCAGCCCCAGCAGGCGCCGCAGCGTGGACGTGGTCGTGGTCGCGTGATGGCACTCACCCAGGAGCAGGCAGAGGCATCGAACCTGGTGATAGGTACTCTACCTATCCTAGGCAGAGCTGCTCGTGTTTTGGTTGATCCCGGTGCTTCCTTGTGTTTTGCTTCCGAGGAGTTTTACGAGTCTCTTGCTTGTCACACACCCGAGAGGCAGTGTGACGTATTGGTCGATCTCCCGTCCTGTGACTGCATGCGTTCCTTCGGTTACCTGGAGGGTGTGACAGTCGAGGTTGAGGGTCACCAGTTGCCGGCTAGGTTGTACGCGCTGCAGCTTTGCGACTTCGACGTCATCCTGGGCATGGACTGGTTGGAGGCTCACTCAACCGTGGTTGATTGTCAGAGGAAGACCGTTCAGTTCGAGATACCTGGAGCACCTGTTCTCTACTTTCGACATATCCGGTCTACCTGTCGGCCGTTCATTTCTTTCTGTAAGGCTCGTCGTTTGATCCGTGATGGCTGCGTTGCTTACCTTGCTTCGGTTTGTTCCTTGGAGCCTAGCGGGTCTTCAGTTTTTGATGTGCCAGTTGTTTCTGAGTTTTCTGATGTGTTTCCGGAGGATCTACCTGGGTTGCCGCCTGAGCGAGAGGTAGAGTTCTCCATCGAGCTTTTTCCTGGTACGATGCCTTTTTCCAAGGCACCTTACCGGATGGCCCCGGCGGAGCTGCGTGAGTTGAAGCGCCAGCTACAAGTGTTGCTTGAGTTGGGCTTCATTCGTCCGAGCCGTTCGCCGTGGGGTGCGCCTGTTTTGTTCGTGAGAAAGAAGGATGGTAGTCTTCGTTTGTGCATCGATTATCGGCAGTTGAACCAGGTCACTGTGAAGAACAGGTACCCGTTGCCGAGAATTGATGATTTGTTTGATCAGTTGCAATCGGCCCGAGTTTTCTCGAAGATCGACTTGAGATCGGCTACTACCAGCTGCGGATCAGAGAGTCGGATGTTGGTTTGATGGCTTTTCGTTCCAGGTACGGTCACTTTGAGTTCGTCGTGATGCCGTTTAGGCTGACGAACGCACCTGCAGCATTCATGGATCTGATGCATAGGGTGTTCAGTGAGTACCTAGACCGCTTTGTTGTTGTTTTTGTTGATGATATTCTGGTCTACTCGGCTTCTGAAGAGGAGCACGAGGAGCACCTGAGGATCGTGCTAGAGATCCTGCGGAGTCACCGTCTTTACGCCAAGTTCGACAAGTGCGAATTTTGGCTGAGCGAGGTGCACTTCCTCGGGCACGTGATCTCAGGTTCTGGTGTGGCAGTGGACGCTGCCAAGGTGGAGGCCGTGTTGTCGTGGGAGCAGCCCACATTAGTTGCAGAGGTCCGCAGTTTTCTGGGTCTGGCAGGTTACTACCGATGGTTCATTCAGGATTTCGCCAAGATTGCAGCACCATTGACTCGGTTGACAAGGCAGGACACCAGGTTTGTTTGGTCAGAGGACTGTGAGCAGAGTTTCTTGGAACTGAAGACGAGGTTGACTTCGGAGCCAGTGTTGGTCTTGCCGTCGGGCATCGGTGGGTTCGTGGTTTACACCGATGCGTCGAGGTCAGGTTTGGGTGCCGTGCTGATGCAGCATGGTGGGGTCGTTGCCTATGCTTCTCAACAGCTCAAGAAGCATGATGAGAACTATCCTACCCACGACTTGGAGCTAGCAGCAGTGGTATACGCTCTCAAGTTGTGGAGGCACTACCTGTATGGCGAGGCTTTTCAGATCTTCACCGATCACCAGAGTTTGCAGTATATCTTCACCCAGAGGAATCTGAACTTGAGGCAGCGCCGTTGGATGGAGTATTTGAAGGACTACGACCTAACCCTTTCCTATCATCCAGGAAGGGCTAACGTTGTAGCCGATGCATTGAGTAGGCGCGTGCGCTTGAGTTCGCTGATGGTCAGAGAGTGGAGACTGTTTGAGGAGCTGTCTCAGGGGTTGTTTGTTCTGTCGAGGACCAGAGATCATGTCGTTGCTTCTAGTTTGTCAGTTCGGCCGTCACTGTTCAGGCAAGTGTTGCAGGCGCAGCGAGTAGATGCAGAGTTAGCAGACATTTTGCGGATGCCGGACGTTGAGCTCAGCGAGGACAGTGAGGTCAGGTTTAGAGGTCGTTTGTACGTTCCATAGGAGGTACGTCAGGCAGTGTTGTCAGAGCCTCATAGATCGAGGTATGCTGTTCATCCTGGCTCCACCAAGATGTACCATTGCTTGAGGAGGTCCTTCTGGTGGCCAGGGATGAAGAGGGGTGTGGCAGAGTTTGTTGCCCGGTGCCTTACCTGTCAATAGGTGAAGGCCGAGCATCAGCGTCCTGGTGGTGAGTTGCAGCCGTTGCCCATTTCCGAGTGGAAGTGGGATGACATCACCATGGACTTCGTGGTTGGCTTACCTCGCACCCCGCAGAGGCACGACGGTATTTGGGTGATTGTGGATCGTTTGACCAAGGCAGCGCACTTTCTTCCGATCAGGATGTCGTGGTCAGTGGACAGGTTAGCCAGGCTGTACGTGGACAGAGTTGTTTTGTTGCACGGGATCCCCGTTTCAGTCGTCTCCGATAGAGATCCGAGGTTCACGTTAGGGTTTTGGCGCAGTCTTCAGAGAGCACTGGGTACAGAGTTGAAGTTCAGCACAGCATACCACCCGCAGACAGACGGTCAGTCAGAGCGGACCATACGGACACTGGAGGATATGCTGAGAGCGTGCTGTTTAGACTGGAGCGGCACTTGGGAGCCTCACCTTCCGATGGTAGAGTTCGCGTATAACAACAGTTATCACTCGAGCATCGGAATGGTGCCATACGAGGCCTTGTACGGTCGCCCGTGCAGGACTCCGCTTCACTGGTTCGAGGTTGGTGAGAGGCAGCTTTTGGGGCAGAGTTAGTGCAGCAGTGTGCAGAGACAGTCAGTTTGGTCAGGCAGAGGCTTCGGGCAGCACAGAGCAGGCAGAAGAGTTATGCGGACGTCCGCAGGAGACCGCTAGAGTTCAGTGTCGGTGACCTAGTCTTCCTGCGGGTCTCGCCGACCAAAGGGTCATGAGGTTTAGTAAGAGGGGAAAGCTCAGTCCCAGATATATTGGTCCCTTCCCCATTTCTGAGAGGGTCGGCGAGGTGGCGTACATGCTGAGTCTTCCGGCAGAGCTAGCAGGTGTGCACAACGTTTTCTACGTTTCACAACTTAGGAGGTACGTTGCAGACTCTTCGCACGTGTTGGACTACTCGCAGCTAAAGGTAGTGCCAGATTTGTCAGTGCCAGAGTACCCAGTTAGTGTTGTCGACCGCAGAGTTCAGCAGTTGCGCAGGAAGCAGATCCCGCTGGTTAAGGTCGTTTGGCAGAACCGTGTCGGTGGCGAGGCACCTGGGAGCGCGAGGATGAGATGCAGGAGCAGTTTCCTTACTTGTTTGATTGATCGGTATGTGGTGATCTCCCCTTTTGTCGTCTTCCAGTTGAGACCGAGTTGTTTTCATTTCGAGGATGAATGTCTTAAGGAGGGAGGGTTGTAACACCCCGGCCCCCTTGGGCCCCTGGCCCCGTCCTCTGGTTCGCGGCAGGGCGACTGTCGCGACGTGGTTCCGATCGCGTCGATGTCTGGTTCTGCTTGGGATTGCGACAGGGGGTATGTCGCCTTCTTGAAGACGACATACCCACTGTCACCTTCTGGTTTGATGGATGGCGACATGGAGTATATCGCCTTCTTGAAGGCGACATGGCCTATGTCGCCTCCCATCGCGTCGCCCAGACACCGTCTGACAGACGTGACGGGCGTCCTTTGTGTCAGTACGGCTCCGGCGGTGTCGGGTGAACGCGACAAGATGGCTGTCGCCTTCACTTTTTCGAATTCCGAGATTTGACCATTATCAGTGGGTTGCGACGGGGGGTGTGTTGCCTTCTGGTTCCCGTGGCGACATGGGGTATGTCGCCTTCTCAGCACCGCGGGCTTAAAGCCTGGGCGCCCAAGCCCCTTCCCTCTCTCTCGCGCCTCTCCTTTCCCCCCTCTTTCTCTCGCCCTCTCGGAGCTTCTGTCGATTTTAGGGTGCCTCCCCCGTGTTGAGGCGGCCGTGCTGAAGAGGGTGACGCTCCGTTCGTGCAGGGGTTGTGTTCGTGTCGTGCGGTGCGAGGAGGAGACGGCCAAACCTACGAGAAGGCCCCAACGGGTGCGTTCTTCGCGTGGAGGTAGGGACATCCGACTCCTTCTCCCTAAGCATGATCCCTTCCCCTCTTGACTGTGGTGTTTTTATAGTTCGGGGTTTGGGAGTGTGAGAACTCCATGCTCGTGTGAGTGAGGTTTCCTTCGAGCGTAGGATCCATGCTTTTGGGGGATTCGAGGGTGGTTTGTGTGTTGAATGGCTTCCTAACATGATAAGCATGCTCCCCTCCCCCGCCGTGTGTTGTTTCCCCCGTTTCGGGGAGGTTCCCGGAGAAAGGATCTCTGGAACCCCCCCTCTACCTTGAAGGCGACAATGCCCGTGTCGCGATCCGCCTGGTAAGGCGACACGCAGGGGGTCGCGACCAGGGTCGCGACAGGGTCTACGTCGCCTTGAGAAGGCGACGCATAGGGCGTCGTGACCTTGGTCGCGACAGCCTATGTGTCGCCACCTCTGTCCTGAGACATGTTCTCGTTTCTGCCATTCCGCTTCGCTTGTACTGTACCCGTGGCACCTGTGCTAGTTCCCTAGTACGGTCTCACACTAGTCGTTCGCCCGGTGCGCGGCACTTGAGGGCTTGTCCCGTGCGAGAGGTTGTTACCGTTACCTGGGACCCCCGTCCTCGGGAGCCTGTTGAGGGAGTACTCCGGGCTACGAGTGTGCTCGAGTTGGCAGCCGCTTAGGCGGACTCTTGAGCTGAGGGGAAAACGGTGGTTAGGATAGTGGCACGTGAGTCGCTTGCAGAGCTCTCGTGGTTGGTCTGGGATGCCGAGGACAGTTTGGAGTTCTACCCGGCGCAGGCCAGCTAGTCCTGTTTCTCACTGCCTCGCTCCTTGCGGCCCCGGAACCGCTTGGGGAGGTCAGGCGTGGGACCGTAGTCTGGCCAGACTACAGCGGTACTGTTGTTGTACTTGTGTCCTACCTCGCTCTGACGAGACGCGAGGGTCAGGACCTAGGTCAAGGATAAGACGTCTGTGGACGCACCTGACCGTCTGACTAGTGGTGTTGTTCCCGTAGCTAGTGTTCCCTGTCCAGGCGGAGTTCCCTCCGTCTGTGTTTTACTAGCCGTGTGGTGGTCACGACGAGCAATCTTACAGAGTTGCCGACCGAGAGTACTTTCCGTACCGTGTTTGCTTTAGCTTCGCTTCCGCACTTCCTTTTGTAGGTAGAAAGATATCAACTGCCGTCTTTCCTTTATTAATAGTTGTATATGTTCCTCTGCCTGTTTAGAGCTAGTAGGAGATTGGTAGTCCCTATTGAGCTTCTGTTGTGAAGCTCATCCCTCTGTTTTCCAGGTGAGTCTTCCCAGCAGCGGCAGGGCACGCGTCGGGCGGAGGAGACAGGGCGGTAGTCTTGGTCCCCGTAGCTAGCAGTGGTTCCCCCTCTCAGTGTACGTCACCCTCGGGGTATGCCCCTAAGGGACTTGTCTCTCCCCTTTCCTTACTTGTACTAGTGTGCGTGCGTTGGGACTATACTTAGAGCGGTACGCAGCGGTCTCGCCTTACTTTCCTGTTTCCGCTTGTACGCTTCTAGCTTAGCAGTTGACATTTACCTCCATTACATATCCTGTCAGACGCGTATTGTAGCCCTTCCGGGTCCCCCCTGGTCCGTGGGCGACAACCGCGAAAATCGGGTCCTCGACGTGGGCCGAGGGTCGGTTTCTCGTGTCGTTACACTGGCTGTCTATGTCTCCGTTCAAACTTCAACTTCTTTTATAATCTTCAGAAGAATGTAGTCGTTTGAAAAATGGTCGTTGGGGAATCTGGCCGTTTGAGGAGAGACCTTTGATCTTTTGGATGTTGGTTGAGTTTTTTATCCATAGGTCCTTCTATCTTTGCTTCTTTCCAATGTTTCTTGGACGAGCTTGCATCTTCACAGCTAAAGCGTCAGCTTCCAATTAAATGGACTGTGAAAGATCCATGCTGAAAATGTGCTTCAATAAATGATCTGTAGTAAAGACAAGATAAAAAGAAGAGAGTAACTCCATACTTTCTATGGTAGGTGAGTCAGAGAAAATAAGAAAGGTATGGAAACCTCGGACAGACAAACTTTCAGACTAATAAAGGGAGACAGATAGTTGCACCAAAAAGTAAGGTATGGGTCTGACAGTGGTACGTGAGCCACTGTCAGATACCCATGCATCTGAAATCAATAAATGCATGATATCTTCTGATGGCAACGAAAAATCTTTCCTTTAGTCATAAAGCAAGAGATAGATTTGAATAATAGTTACAGATATAAACATAAACAAGATTAGATGAATATTTTAAGTATAATATGTCTCATCATGTCAGAATATATTTAAATAATAATAAATTGATAGACTGAGAAGAACATACAGTCAATGTAAGTTCTGACAGAAATCATATTAAGAAGATAAGATGATATGCAATCAATATTTCATAAGTTGATAAAATATTTATTTGTATAGAAAAAATACAAGTACAAGACTTGTCAGTGAAGTCAGATTCAGAAGAGAGTGTAATTCGACTCTAGGAGTCGGAGACAGAAACATGAGAATAGACTTATTCGACTTCATCAAAAGTTGCATCGAGAATATAGCATTCGACTTTGAAAGTCAGATAGAAATGAATTTGTAAGTCATAATTCGACTTTCATGGAGTTAGATAGAAGTAAGACAAAGCATTCAACTTTAGAAGTTGGATATAGAAGAATTCGAATTCTGAGAAATGAAATCCAAAATGAAGTATCCAACTGTAGGAAGTTGGATTCAGAGAAGATAGATTTCTAAAGTATCCAACTGTATGAAGTCGGAGTTGACATTTGGATTATGTATAGTAGTCTGGACTTAGAAACATTTCGAGATGATTTTGTTTAGAACTTTTCGATTCTAAAGGAGTCGGAGTCCATAGTCGGATTGTGATGTCTGTGGACTTAAAAAATTTTCGAGGTAGAGTTTGTCCAAAATATTTTTCTGTGATATATAATTGATACATTTAATTTATAGAGAGTCTTTTAAAGGTTTTGTCATAGAAAAAACATGATGTTAGAATAATTTAAAATCTTAAATTATTTTCTTAGGGGTAGTTGCTCAACAATTCTCCTCCTTTTTGTTAATGACAAAAATCTTAAAATAGACAGTGAAAATCGAAGGATAACTTCAAGCATATAACCTCCTGAAGAGTTTTAGTGATTTGTTTCTTACTTCTTTCTCCCCCTTCGTGGCATTAACATAAAAGGTAAGATAACAAAAGAAAAAGAAAGAGATACATAGATTGCATTTCAGAAAAGTTAAATATGCAAGTACATAATAGTATCTAAGACTTGGATAAAGAGCTTGGTAAATACAAGGAACATGGGATTGGATCTAGATAAGGCTGGAGAAGGTCCCACAACTTCTTCTCGTTGTCAGGGAAGAAGTTCTCAAAAAGACTGATATCAATTTTATAGTTGGGACTTATATGAGATTTGATATGATGTTCGTGGTATCAATCAAGCTTGGTATAATAGTGACTCCAACGCAGAAGATTCTTGAGAGGACCAAATTTCCTAGAGGTTGCTAGATGGAGAAAGTCATGCACTGTAATATTCCAGTTCAAGCCTTGAGAGATAGCTACTTCCTTAGCCTGATAGTAAACGAAGTACCTCTGCTCCCACTTATGAGCAATAGACTTCCAAAGGTCATGATTTGCTTTGGAGAAATACTCATTGACATAAATCTTTAGCTTCTCACAATCTACATGATCCTCAGGATAAGCTGCTGCCCATTGATCTTCTGTGAACCTCTCAGTCTCAGCAAAACAAAGCTGGAAATCTATCATATGCTAGGAAGTCTTGGGAGCTTGCATAAGCACACACCTATGGAAAGATAGTTTCAATTTGGACTTGATTCTGAATCTGGAGGCCATCCGGATGTGCCTGTTAAAGATTAGCTGAGAAAAGAATTTCCTTGCAGAAATGGCACCAACCAAGGACGGATACAAACCAGATGGTAATCCAACTGTCATGGAGGGGGGTAATTTCTCTCTGACCTCTGATAAGCTTTTCCCATTGGCCTTATTGACATCAAGCAGCCCCAATTTAAATTTGGCAAAATTGAATTATTTCATCCTTGAGTACTTGGCCTGAGAATCTCTAATGAGGGTTCCAAACATGTCATAGAACCTAAGATTCAGGTGGAGAGAAACATCCATAAATTGGTTCCTTGTCTGGGTCTGCTGATACCTGGTGGCTTCTCCAGGATAGAGTTCAAGAGTATGGCATTTCTGAGAAATAAGCTGGAGATCAGATAATAGGACTTGGGTACAATGAATGAGAGTAGGAAGCCAGTCTTCAAACATGAAACCTGCATTTCATGAACTTCAAGGAATGCCCTGATGGACAAAAATTCCTCGAACATGTTCATATGGTGTTATGAGTGGTAGATGAAGGCATACCAAAATGGAGGAAGGAGTTTGGCAGGGTTGTCTTTTAGCATGCGCCCACCTTTAGATGAAAGTTGAATACTAGGAAGTATTTTTGAAAGTGAAAGGGTGGATCTGCTTGCTAATGGTTTGGAGGCAGTAGGAAGAGAGGAAAAGAAATTGGGAGGTTGTGTGTGGAGAGGGGAAATGGTTGCCTTGGATTGCTTGAATTGGTATTTCAAAGGATAAATTTTCAAATTTACATTATCAAAGGCAATTGTCTGATCCTCTGGAATAAATGTAGAGGGTGGAGGATCAGATGATGTAGAAGGTGGAGGTTGTTCAATAATGGAAGGAGTGGGTGCAATGGGTGCAGTAGGAAGAGATGAGGATGTAGGGGGTGCTCTGGTTCAGGAGGAGCAGGATCAGTGGTAGTGGTGTGAGCAGAAGGAGTTGGTTCAGGAGGAGGAGGAGGAGAGGAAGAGGACACAGGTTTACCATTTTTATGGAGTCTTCTCCTAACCTTCCTCTTGAAGGTCTTGATCTTGGACCTAGAATCTTCCTCTAATCCTAGAGACTCTATGGGCCTTTTAAGCCTAGACTCCCGAGGAGACTGCTGCTGCTCAGGCTCTACTACTGCTAAAATCTGTTGTTGCTAGACTTCCGTTTCTATTGCCAAAGATTGCTCTAGCACAGATTGCTCCTTCTCTTGAAGCTGCTCTTGCTGCTGGACATTCTGGTCTTTATGCTACTGCACATCCTCTTGTTGTTCCTTATGCTCCTGCTGCTGCTCTGGCTCTTGCTCTAACTGTTGCTCTTGTTCTTGCTCTAACTGCTGCTCTTGTTCTTGCTCAGGTTGTTGCTGCTCTTCATGTTCAGTGGAAGATGGTGCAGAAGTCTGTTTAGTGCCCTGTTGGCACACTAACTGAAACAATAGGTCTTTTATTTGTTTGACCTCATCAACCATAGCATCAAACTTGGCATCAACAAATTTCACTTGCAACTGAAGAACTGCCAAGCTTTCTTGTTGCTTTGTCAGTAAATCCAGTATGGCATTCATACTGTTGCTACTCTCCCCCTGAGACCTTGGCCAGGTCTCAAACTGAGAAGGGGAGAAGTGATGATGCACTTCTTCAAACTCTTGCACTATTAGAGTAGATCCGAGAATGTCTTCTTGTTCTTGTGCTACTCCCTTGCCTCTTAGATCTCTTAATACCTGACTGATTGTTTCTTCTGGTGCATCTTGTCCTGGAGATGGGGCAGGAACATGCTCTTGTTGAAATTGCTCTTCTTCCTATTGAGTTCCTTGGTGCTCTTCAACTTGTTGTTGTTCTTGTACAGTGGCTTCCATTCTATCTTCTTGTCTAGTTTCTTCTTCTAGCTGACTTCTTGGAACAGATGATAGATCCAGCGCTTCATCAGGAAACACTTAATGGGTGCACTAGGGCACAGATTCCTTAACCCATAAGTTCTGGGCCTTGTCTTCCAAGATGTAGTGGCTTCTCCTCAAGGTAGATAAGTCAATATTCTCTTTTACCCCAGTTGGAATATCCCCACTTAGATCTACTGAAAATCTCTTGAAAATCAGAGATAGCAGTGGTCCATATAGAAGAGACTCCTGCAAATTCTTTGATGCTATCATTTTCTCCAAAATGACTGCTGGCAGATTAACTTTATGCTTCTGAATAGCCCAAAATAATAAACTACCATCCCTGGCAGTAATGGAAGAATGGGTGCCAGCCCTGGGAGTGATGATGTTGGTGATTACTGAGTGGATAATCCTTTTCTCTGTAGACAACTCATTAACTAAAAGACCTTTCTTGCTAAAACAGTCCCCAAACTTCCAATAATCCCCATTTTTTGTTTATCCACAGGGACAATCTCACTGAGCTTGTGCCCGGAGTTGGGACAGCCTAAAAGTTCTACCAAATGCTCTTCAGAAACATTGTCCTTGGTGCCCTTTACATATCCAGTGACTGAACTTTCATAGGAAACCTGGAGGGTGACAAAGAATGCCTTAAGGGCATCTTCGAAAGAGGGTTCAGAGATCCTGCAGAGACTAGCCCAGCCCATCTCCTCTAGGGTTTTTGCTACCCACCCTAGGCTACCATGTAACTGAGAAAAGTCCACGACTTTCCCTGAACAGACGGAAAACTTTGCAAGGGAAAGGCGCTGTAACTACTCAGGGGTAAGCATGGTTCCCTCAGAAGCCTTGGAGGATGCCATCTAGACAGAAAAGAGATAGAGAAGATTCAGAGAACTGTCGAAGGAGTGAAGGGAATGTTGTATAGTGATCAAAGATCCTACCTTTCTTTAGAGAGAATGAGGAGTCTGCAGTAGCTCTGAAGAGGGTTCTGGAGGAGATGAACATCGTGAGCGAGAAGAGGAAGAAGATGACTGGAGAGTTGGAGAGAAAGTTTGAAAGGCTGCTTTCAGACAGGAAAGGGTTTGTCTTAATATAGAGGTTGAAAAGTAACTGACCAATGATTTTAGGATGAACGGTCGCGATTGAATGACTGAACCATTGCGTAATAAATATGCTCATTTTTTTAAAAAATAATTTCATTTGTTATTTTAAATTAATAAACACCTTTTCATACTTCAACTCATGGAATTCGGATTTCATATTCGACTTCAACAGTCAAATGCATTATTTATAACATGAGTCTGATAGACTCTGACTTTATGAGTCGCGGGGACTTAGAAAATTTCACAAAAAAATTCATAACATATAATTCAAGCATGAATTTGTCAAATCATTTTAATCAGGATTACACATGCCTATTTCTCTTCTAATAGATGTAAATCTATTTTCAGGAAGAGGTTTAGTAAAAATATCAGCAAGTTGATTTTCTGTAGAGACAAAATCAAGTAAAATGTCACCATTACTTACATGGTCCATGATGAAATGATGTCTAACCTTAATGTGTTTTGTTCTTGAGTGCTGTATAGGATTTTTGGTCAAATTGATTGCGCTTGTGTTGTCACACAACATTAGAATTTCTTGGAGTCTTTGACCATAGACTTCCAGTTGGTGTTTTATCCATAGTAGTTGAGTGCAGCAACTTCCAGCTGCAATATATTCTGCTTCTGTTGTGGATAATGCCACAGAATTCTGCTTTTTAGAAGACCAAGAAATCAAGCACCCTGCAAGTATTTGACAAGTACCACTGGTGCTTTTTCTATCTATCTTGCATCAGCATCACTATACCCAATTAATTTGAAATCAGAACATTTTAGATACTATAAACCTAATTTACTTGTGTTTATAAGATATCTAAAAATTCTTTTAATAGCATGAACATGAGATTCTTTAGGATCAGCTTGAAATCTTGCACACAAGCATACACTGAACATTATATCTGGTCTACTAGCAGTAAGATAGAGTAGTGATCCTATCATGCCTCTATAGACCTTTTGATCTAACTTCTTACCAAGTGGATCACTGTCTAACTTAATTCCTGAGCTCATGGGTTTCCTAATGGCTTACACTTGTCAAAACCATATTTAGAAAGTAAATCTGAAATATATTTGGTTTGACAAATGTGAGTACCCTCCTTGGTCTGCTTAATTTGCAACCTAAGAAAATAGTTAAGCTCACCCATCATACTCATTTCAAACTCACTTTGCATAAGCTTTTCAAAGAATTTACAAAGTGATTCATTAGTAGAACAAAAAATAATATCATCAACATATATTTGTACTATAAGATTCCTTCTAAAAATTTCTTAATAAATACTGTGCTATAAGCTTTACCTCTTATAAAATCATGTGTTATAAGATAAACACTTAATCTTTCATACCAAGCTCTTGGAGCTTCTTTTAGACCATATAGTGCCTTCTTTAAACGGAAAACATGATTTGGATATTTAGTATCTTCAAAACCAGGTGGTTGCTCAACATAAACTTCCTCTTTTATGAAACCATTCAGAAAAGCACTTTTAACATCCATTTGAAATAAATTGATGTTTAGAGAGCATGCATATGCTAACAAAATTCTAATTGCCTCTAATCTAGCTACTGGGGCATAACTTTCATCAAAATCAATGCCTTCCTCTTGGGAGTACCCTTGTGCTACAAGTCTGGCCTTGTTCCTCGTGATTACTCCTGATTCATCCATTTTATTTCTGAAGATCCATCTGGTCCCAATCACTGGATGTCAGAAGGTCTGGGGACAAGAGTCCAAACCTGGCTGCGTTGGAACTGATTAAGTTCCTCTTACATAGCAAGGATCCAAGATTCATCAGTCAGTGCATCATTGATTGTCCTAGGCTCAATTTTAGAGACAAAAGCAGAAAAATCACAAGGAATGTTCATACCTCTTGTTTTTACCCTATCTTGAGGATTACCTATTATATTTTCTCTTGGATTATCTCTGTGATACCTCAATTCTCTAGACAGTCCTTCTTGTTGTTCTTCTTGCTGTTGAAGTTCTTCTAGTGGAGGATCTTCCTTTTCTTCTTATTTTTCTTCTTCTTCAGAGAAGTTCTCTCTAGATCCCTGCACAGATCTTCAACACAATCTTCTTCTTCTTCTTTTCTTTTAATAGAAGGGTTTAGTCTCATCAAATAATATATGCACAGTTTGTTCTATGGTTAAAGTTCTCCTATTAAACACGCTATATCCTCTAGGTTTTGAAATGTACCTATTAAAAATCGTTCATCACTTTTAGCATCTAATTTCCCTAAATTATCTTTACCATTATTCAAAATAAAACACTTACAACCAAAAGGTCGAAGATGACTGATGTTGGGCTTCTTTTCTTTGTAAAGCTCATATGGGGTCTTCTTTAGAATTAGTCTGATCATGCACCTGTTGATGATGTAGCATGCTGTGTTGACTGCTTCTGCCCATAAATACCTTGGTAGATTGTACTCAGTAAGCATAGTTCTGGCCATGTCTAGTAGTGTCATGTTCTTCCTTTCTGCTACTCCATTCTGTTAAGGTATTCTTGGTACTGAGAAATTATGTTCTATTCCATTTTCTTCACAGAATTTCATGAACTCTTCATTTTTGAATTCTCCACCATGATCAGATCTAATGCTGACAATCTAAAATTTCTGATTCTTTTGTACTACTTTGCTGAACTTCAGAAAAGCTGAAAAGGTTTCTGATTTGGCTTCCAAGAAGGATACCCAAGTATATCTTGAGTAGTCATCCACTATTACATAGCCATACACTTTTCCTCCAAGACTGACTGTTCTTATAGGTCTAAACAAATCCATATGAATGAGCTCTAGTGGCTTGGAAGTTGTAACCACTATTTTGGACTTAAAAGATGTCTTGGTCTGCTTTCCTTTTGCACAGGCTGAACATATTCTAGATTTCTTCATCTTCATCTTTGGAAGACCTTTAACTAAGTCATGCTTAATCAATTTCTTGATCACTGAAGTGCTTGCATGCCCCAATCTTCTATGCCACAAATCAGGTTCTTCACTCTTAGTGGTTGTTAGACATAAATTCACTTATTTTAGTTCTGCTAACTGTAAGGTAAATAAATTCTTTACTCTTTGAGCTTCAAACATTGTTTTTCCATCCTTTTGAATAATACACTTGTCATTCTAAAATCTTACTAAATGACCCTTATCACATAGTTGACTGATGCTTATGAGGTTATACTTCAATCCTTCTACATACATAACATCTTCTATCAATTCTTTTCTCTTGTGCCCATTGTTCCACACCCTAAGACCCTTCCTTCACCATTAACTCCATAAGTGACTCGACCACTTTTCTCTCTAAAGCTTGTGAACAACTTCCTATCACTTGTCATATGCCTTAAGCACCCACTATCCAAATACCATTTGGATGCTCTCAGCCAACCCTGCAAATAAATTTAAGTTGTAACTTTTGGTACCCAAATTTTCTTGGGTCCTTGATGCTTAGTCTTAGGAATCCAGCGCAAATGTCTGGTTGTGCATGTGCTAACAGTGTGTCCTAATTGATTGCAGTGACTATAGCATAAATCAAAAGCATTCTTAATGTGTGCAGTGTTATTAAATTTCTATTTTTGTTTATAAACATGCTGATTAACCTTTTTAGGATTTTAAATTTTCTTTTCTCTTACAAATTGAGGAGTTGGATAAACTTTAGGATGCACAATGTCTTCTTCATTAAGTGGAGGTATGTATCCTACTCCATACTTTTTCTTGCCTGTTCTAGAGCCTTTTAATCTAACAAACAAGGAAGTTTTACAGTTAGAAATTTTTTCTAAAGTAGCTCTTAGGTAGTTGTTTTCTTCTTGTAATTTTTCTTCATCCTTAAATTCTTTTAAGTTTAATTCTATTTCCATGATTTTACTGTTATTATTTTTTAAGTCTTCATACAACAATTCATTTGCTCTTTTAGTTTCACTTAGACTTTGTCCTAACCTTTCTGCTTCATTTTTCAAAAGGTATTAGCTTTTTCTTGATTTAGAAAATTTAACTTAACTATCTTCATTTGTTTGACTACTGTTTTATATTTTTCGTATAACTCATTGAAGGCATCTTCAAGACTATCAGAGTCAGATTCGGAACAAGAAGTAAAAGACGTTTTAGAATTTACCTGATCCAGTCCTGCCATGAGGGGTAGATTTTCCTTTTCTTCTTCTTCAGATTCTAAGCTTGAAGAGTCTGAGCTGGTGGCTTCTTCATTATCCCATGCTGCTGCCATTGCTTTTTTTTTTTGTAATTTCTGAACTTCTTTTCTTTGCCTTTCTTCTTGTCGGATCTTTCTGCTTGAGCCTTCTTCTTCAGCATAGGACATTCAGATTTGTAATGTCCTGGTTGATTGCATTCATAGTAGGTTGGCTCCTTCTTCTTATCTTTCTTGAAAAATCTCTTGGAGCCGAACTTCTTCTTCTTGGCAAGAATTCTTTGCAATTTCCTTGACAACATTGCCTCATCATCACTATCATCTGAATTTTCCTTGGAGTCTTCAGATGAAGAGGAATCTGCAACCTTCAAAGCATTTGGCATTTTCTTTTTCGAAGAATTTTTAGAAAATCTTTTCATATTAATTTCATGAGCCATTAAGGATCTGATTAGCTTATCAATGGAAAGTTGAGTTAAGCCATATGCTTCCTCAATGGCAGTGACCTTAGGGGTCCAAACATTAGTTAAAGATCTTAGGATTTTTCTTACTGTTTCTTCATTAGTAAGAACTTTTCCTAGAGATTATACATTTGAGTAATGTTTTCATTAGAAAGTATTTTAAATTGTTCATATTGAGATACAAGAATGTCTATTCTAGTTTGTTTAACTCTATCGGTTCCTTCATATGTAACTTGTAGTTTATCCCACATTTCTTTTACAGTTCTACGAGCAGATAATCTATTGAATTCTCTTTTAGAGAGGGCACAACAAAGATAATTTTTAGCCTTATAATTTGAAGACATGTTTCTTTTATCAGCTATTGAATGACCAGAGGAGGACTCACCAAGGATTTCATAATCACCTTGTTCAATTACCTACCACAGATCAAAATCGGTGCCTCTGATGAAGCACTCCATCCGCATCTTCAAATATTGATAATCTTCACCATCAAAGAATGGTGGCCTTGTAACAGATTGGCCTTCATAGTTGTGAGCTTCAACTGCCATCTCTTCTCAAAAGTTTAGATTCTTCTGAGAAGACCTCGCTCTGATACCACTTGTTGAACCGAGATGACACTAATGATGTCCTAGAGGGGGGTGAATAGGACTTCTTGTGCTTTTAAATTTTTTATCTGAAATTAAACAGCACTAAACAAATCTGTTAGATTTTAGTGTAGTGTGTGATTCAAGTGTAAATTGGCGAAAACAATCACACAAATGCACAAAGAGTTATATCCTAGTTTGCCCCTCCCACATGGAATTCCTACGTCCAGTCCTCAAGACAACCACTTGAGATTTCACTAACTGCCAAGAAACCTTGGCCTTCTCTCACCCTTGAGAGGAATTACAAGCCCACTTGCTCCCAAGCAAGTCTTCCCTCAATAGGGGTACAAAGACTGCCTTTCGCAAGGCCTTCCCTACACAAGGGGGAAACTGCAGGAACAATCCTCCTACAGGAATTACACAGAAAGAAATGTAAAAACACTTGTGTGTTTGTTTCAAGAATGAGCAAACACACCTAGTTCAGAAAGGAGAAAATAAAGGAGTTGCAACTGAAATCCTTTCTAAACAAGTAGGGTGGACTGAAAGATGTCTAATTACAATTGCCACCCAAAAGCAAGACTTCTGTGAGAAGGGGAGAGCTTGGAAGATTTTTGAATGTGGAGCTCTCAATCTTGTAGCTTGGAAGAAGGCTTGTGGAGATCTCTTGCTAGCAGAGAACAGAAGAGAGTTGAAAAGGTTGCTAGCTGGTCTCTAAAAATTCTAAGTGTTAAGTTCTCTGGTTGTTTATGTCTCCTTTCAAACTTCGGCTTCTTTTATAATCTTCAGAAGAATGTAGCCGTTTGAAAAGTGGTCGTTGGGCAATCTGGCTGTTTGAGGAGAGACCTTTGATCCTTTGGATGTTGGTTGAGTTTGCTATCCATAGGTCCTTCTGTCTTTGCTTCTTTTCAATGTTTCTTGGACGAGGCTTGCAGGTTTACAGCTAAAGGGTCAGCTTCCAATTAAATGGACTGTGAAAGCTCCATGCTGAAAACGTGCTTCAATAAATGATCTGCAGTAAACACAAGACAAAAAGAAGAGAGTATCTCCATACATTCTGTGGTAGGTGAGTCAGAGAAAATAAGAAAGGTATGGAAACCTCGGATATACAAACTTTCAGACCAATAAAGGGAGACAGATAGTTGCACCAAAAAGTAAGGTATGGGTCTGACAGTGGTAGGTGAGCCTCTGTCAGATACCCATGCTTCTGAAATCAACAAATGCATGATATCTTTTGATGGCAACAAAAAATCTTTCCTTCAGTCATAAAGCAAGAGATAGATTTGAATAATAGTTACAGATATAAACATAAACAAGATTAGATGAATATTTTAAGTATAATATGTCTTATCTTGTCAGAATATATTTAAATAATAATAAACTGATAGACTGAGAAGAACATACAATCAATGTAAGTTCTGACAGAAATCATATTAAGAAGATAAGATGATATGCAATCAATATTTCATAAGTTGATAAAATATTTATCTGCCCAGAAAAAATACAAGTACAGGACTTGTCAGTGAAGTCGGATTCAGAAGAGAGTGTAATTCGAGTCTAGGAGTCGAAGATAGAAACATGAGAATAGACTGATTCAACTTCATCAGAAGTAGCGTAGAGAATATAGCATTTGAGTTTGGAAGTCGGATAGAAATGAATTTGTAAGTCATAATTCAACTTTCATGGAGTTAGACAGAAGTAAGACAAAGCATTTGACTTTAGAAGTCGGATATAGAATGTGACGGCCCTCATTATACCGGTACGGTTATACCAACCCACGTCGGTATAGCGAGAGTCCTCACAGTGGGACATTTACCCAAACGATACAAACGGCTTGAGATACACGTGAATATACAACAGAGTAGCGGAAGTAAAAGACAACTGTCCTCATTTATTCATCATCCAATTAAACATACATGAAATTCGCAATTAACATTAAGAGCTAAAAGTTCACATAATTTAAATTGCTGAAATTTAAATACATAATGTCCACACTTATACATTCTTTTCATGATAACTCTAGTACAACGTTCAAATTACATACTATGAAATGCACAAGTCACAAAGAACTCCAAAGACTAATCTCCGCTCTCGGAGTCCGTCTCCACTGTCTCCTCCAACGGTGCCACGTCACCAACTACACCTGTACGCCGAAGCAAGGAGTGAGTCTAAAGACTCAGCAAGCAACACTACTCATAACATACACGTATAAGTCATAGCGGTTTCTACATGCACATTCAAAATTTTCAACACATGGCATGAAAGTTTTACAAATTAATACATGGATCATGCTTTCAGATTTCTAAGAATAAAACTTACCTATCACTGCTCTCTATTCAATTTACTCGTGAAATTTTGCCTTTAAAGAACCAAGACATGAGAGCTACCAACATGAACACTGTGCATTTATGAAAGGAAAACACAACTAGCATGAGTTTTACATGTTCTTAAGCACATACATAGACATTTTCACATGCTTTATGTTGCTGGTTTCACATGGTTTAACGGCTGTAAACCTACACATGAGAGCTACAATGTTGTTTAAAACATACCACGTGAACAACCAATCATGCTATCTTGTACACGTGCTCATCAATTATCCCTAACATGAATTCTAGACATTTTTGCACATATAAACATGATGATAACAACATGACCTTTCTGATTTCACATGGTTTCAGATTTGGCTCACATGGATTTCAATGTCATATTCTCACATTTTCTTTACACAAATTTCCAATTCACATGGTTACACTTTACACACACATTTCACATGGTTCACTTACACATTAACACATACACATTACACATTACACATTCACATTTTAGGTGCCGTGACACATAGTCCAAACCACCAAAGAAGGACATATACACATCACATTACACATAGACGCCATCTAGGCATTTCAATGGCGACTCTTGGACTGCGCAGACCGGGAGAACAAGTCTCCACCCTAACCAGTGGTACTTGTCCACCTCCAGGATTTCCCCCTAATGCCCTTAGGGTCACTTACACATTGAACTTTCTCAGGGGGACTTTTCCCTGATACAGTTCCACTGCCCTCTACGGAAGCAGTGTTACATTGGCACAGTTACACATTTACACATTTTACCGATTTACACATGGTTTACACATCACTTTTCATCTCATTCACTTTCTCACTCACATGCATATCTCTATTTTTCCTGACATGGCACTACAGATTTCAGGAGTTTAACACATAGTAAATTCACTAATCAGGTTGGGTTTAAACAATATCTAACCACCTTACGATAACAAACACGGATTTTTACATTTCACATGGAAAATACATAACTCCTTATATACTAGTCCAAATGACCTGAAATTTTAACCACATGCTATTTTCGGGTTCAAGGTCATACATTCAATTTTTCATTTTTTGAGCTAAATAGAATTTAAGAAAATCAAATACCTATTTCGCATGCCATTCACAATTTAGGTCGATATGGAGTTTAACACTATCATGCATTTTTTTGCCACTTACTGTTTGAACAGAGACTACGGTTATATGCATGACCAGAGAATACAGAATTTACCCTAAATCATACAACCATAGATCGATCACCACAAATCTTTCTTTCATGGCTTTTTATTTACCAAACCGAATTTATTAGCAATTTATGCAAGCATGGACAATTTATCAAAAATTGAGTATACGTATACTGATCCACTAATCTTCATGATCTGACAAAACTGAGGCATTCAGACTAATCCTAATCATAAAACATGGATTGGCAAGATTATCAACAAATCATGCTTACAATTCATGGAATACAATTTTCTAACATCCACCACCACACATCACACTCATCCACACACCACATTTAACAGTATACATAGTGTATAGGGTTACCATAATCCTCATCACGAAAACCATACCGAAAATAGTTGTATAGGAAGGGCAGAACAGGTCACTGTTCTGTCCAGAGGAACTTGGCGGCGGTCTCTGGCCGCTAACTCAGTGTTAGCGGCATGGTCGATGGACGCCAAGCATAATCTCAGCGTCCAGTGACCTTGCCGTCAATGCAGGTCTGTGCAGAAACACAGACCTGAGCTCTCAAGTTGGGGTGAATTTGGGGGTCTAGGACTCGAGGGAAAATTCATAAAAATTGTAGAATCGACCTAGACACATACGGGGACATTATGGTTAGGTCACTTACCTTTTAGAAATTGCTCCAATGGATCTAGGGTGCTGGTGAAGCCCTCCTTGGGCAGTCCCAAGAAGGTGCAGAACGTCCTCCTAGATCTCCTTCCTCCGGGCTCCTGGATGATCTCCACAGCAAGGGAATGTCGGGGAGGTCTTCTCCTTCAGTCCAGCTAGCTTCTTGTCGAGGAAGATGGCCGGATACAGCTTCAGGGGGTCAGATCTTTGGGTGCAAAGTGGGGGTTTTCTCACAGCTCCCTCTAGGGTTTTTCTCCTCTTGATTCTCTCTTGTAAAGGTGAAGAGAGGGGTGGGAGAAGGCAGATCCGGGTTCAGACATATGGGGAGGCCTCTCTCCCACTCACAGGGTGACAAGATAGCTCTCAGAGCCGTTGGGGACAGCTCCCCAATGGCTGAGCTTTCTTGTTTCCAGAATTTCTGGCTCTGCAACGCATGCAGGTCAGAGAGATAAGCGTCCATATCGTTAGACGCCAGGATTAGTGTTGGCGTCCATGTCTGGACGCTGACACCACCTCAACGGCTAGGGGTTGACGCCAATCTAGCCTTCGGACAGAACTCTAAAATATGCAGAAAACCATGCATGTCATGCATGTATACATGCAATATGTATATGGTAGTGTATTCATACTATCACCATTCAATACATGCATTATTTACATCTAGTATAAACATATGCACACGTAATTGTACTAATTAATACGTACGTAAGTATGTATATACATACACAAGCACAAACATACATACACAAATACAAATAATGCGACGGAAATTCGAGGGCCTTACATAGAAGAATTCGAATTCTGAGAATTGAAGTCCAAAATGAAGTATCCGACTGTAGGAAGTCAGATTCACAGAAGATAGATTTCTGAAGTATCCGATTGTATGAAGTCGGAGGTGACAGTCGGATTATGTATAGTAGTCTGGACTTAGAAAAATTTCGAGATGATTTTTTGCAAAACTTTTCGATTCTAAAGGAGCCGGAGTCCACAATCGGATTGTGATGTCTGTGGAAAATTTTCGAGATAGAGTTTGTCCAAAATATTTTTCTGTGATATATAATTGATACATTTAATTTATAGAAAGTCTTTTAAAGGTTTTTTCATAGCAAAAACATGATGTTATAATAATTTAAAATCTTAAATTATTTTCTTAGGGGTAATTGCTCAACAATGTGTTCTGCCTTTACCTGTTGGCACGTAAGGCAATGAGCAGCATGCTCGGCTACTTCTCTCTTCATGTTCGGCCACCAAAACGTTCTTTTCAATTCTTGATACATTTTGGTACCTCCATCATCCATTAACTTCCTCTTCAGTTCTTCATTGTCGGGAACACATGTTCTTCCTGGGAATACAAGCCTTCTATCCTTGGTCATAGTAAAGTCTGGCTTTTCAGCTAAAGTTTCCTTGACGCGAACCAAGAATGGGTCGCTGTCTTGTTGAGCTTTGACCTCTTCTTGCATATCAAATTGAATCTTGATATTGGCGACCAAGACTCGATCATCCCTATGTTCAATATTCAAGTCTAACCTTGCGAATTGTTGTAGTAGTTGCATTTCACCAAGAACTAGACTCGATAATGATGCCATCGGCTTTCAACTAAGAACATCAGCCACAACATTTCCCTTGCCTAGATGGTACTGGATGTTGAAGTCAAAATCCTTCAAGTATTCAAGCCATCTTCTCTGCCTCATGTTAAGTTCCTTCTGAGAGAATAAATACTTTAAGCTCTTATGGTCCGAATAGACAGTAAACTACTCACCATACAAATAATGTCTCCATATTTTCAAGGCGAAGACCACGGTAGCCAACTCTAGATCATGCACAGGGTAGTTGACTTCATGCGTATTTAGTTGTTTTGAAGAATAAGCAATGACTTTCTCTTTCTACATCAATACGCAGCCAAGCCCAATTCCTGAGGCATCGGTGTAGGCAGAGAAACATTCTCCCACTATTGGTAGAGCGAGAACAGGTGTTGAGATAAGAAAGTCTTTTAGAGTTTGAAAACTCTTCTCACACTCTTTACTCCAGGAGTAGGGATTCTCCTTTTGTGTTAGACGCGTGAGAGGAACAGCAATCTTGGAGAAGTCTTTTATGAACTGCCTATAGTAGCCAGCCAGTCCTAAGAAGCTTCTGATTTCTGCGACGTTAGTTGGTCTCTTCCCAACTGAGTACAGCTTCGACTTTGGAGGGATCAACAGATATGTTGTCCTTGGAAATGACATGGCCCAAGAAGGACACTTCTTCGAGCCAGAATTCGCACTTGCTCAACTTTGCATACAGTTTGTTGTCTCGCAATACTTGCAGTGCGATCTTCAAATGTTCTTCATGTTCTTCTTTGGTTTTTGAGTATATGAGGATATCGTCGATGAAGACGACCACAATCTTGTCAAGGTAGGGTCAGTATATGTTGTTCATGAGTTGCATAAAGGCTGCAGGAGCATTGGTCAGACCAAAAGGCATAACAACGAATTCATAGTGTCCATACCTGCTCCTGAAAGCCGTTTTGAAAATATCATCATCCTTGATCCTCATTTGATGATAGCCAGATCGAAGGTCAATCTTGGAGAAATATTGAGCTCCAGATATCTGGTCGAAAAGTTCATCGACCCGAGGAAATGGGTACTTGTTCTTGATGGTTAGCTGATTGAGTTGTCGATAGTCTATACATAGCCTCATCTATCCATCCTTCTTCTTAACGAACAACATAGGTGCTCCCCATAGAGAAGTAATTGGTCTAATGAACACCTTCTCTAATAGCTCCATCAGTTGTGCCTTCAGTTCCTTTAACTCAGTAGGTGACATCCGATACAGTTGACGCGACACTGGGGCAGCTCCAGGAATTAACTCGATAGCGAAGTTGACATCACGTTCTGGGGGAATCCCTGGAAGGTCTTCGGGAAACACATCAGGGTAGTCCTAGACTATGTGTATGTCTTCTATTTGAGAACCCTTCTTTTCAACTATTATGGCCACAAGGAAAGCAATGCAACCTTTCCTTATCATGTTGTTGGTCTTTATGGCAGAGACTAGAGACATCCGTCTCTTGTGTCTAATCCCAGTGAATGACAGCTTAGGGAAATCACTAAAAGTAACTTTCCCTTTTGTACAGTCAACACTTGCCCCATAAGTGGACAACCAGTCGGCTCCCAAAATTACATCATAGCCTTCCATGGGCATACACACCAGGTCGGCATTTAGGTTATGTTCTATGATCATTACATCGGTAGATGGAAAGTATTTGTTCAATTTCTCCTTCTCTCCCAGTGGTGTTGTGATAGAAAATTTACACCCCATAGATATAGGTTTAGCATTCAGAGTATCAGCAAAGTTTTGAGATATGAATGAATGAGTTGCTCCAATATCAAATAAAACAAATGTTGATAAGGAGAAAACTTGTAGGGTACCTTCTACCATGCCACCTTCCTCAGCGGGCTCTTCATCATGCAGGGCTTGCAGTCTTCCCTATCTCTTAGGCAGATTAGTGCGCCTCTCATGCTCCTTCAATAGCGGGCACTCGGGGATACGGTACTCGTGGCTTCCACAGCGTAGACATGCGCCGACCTTCCTCCAGCATTCGTCAGCTGTGTGACCAGGCTTGTCACAGTGCTTGCAGTTACTTTTCGCTGGAGTGTTGGGAATAGGGATCTTGGGTTTCCTTTCTTGGCTGGGTCCTTCCGTGATGCTGAAAGGATGCTTCTTGCCATTACTTGGCTTAGCAGGTGTCATGCCAGGTGTTAGTTCTTTCTTCACGAACTTCCCATTGATACGATCAGTGAAGTCCGTAGCATCTTCAAGTAGTTGAGCCCTCTTCACCATCTCGGCATAGGTCTGGATGTCGAGAGGGGCCAGTTGAGTAATATATTGAGGCTTAAGGCCATTGAGGAAATGCCTAGCCTTCATTTTCTTCGTATTCACTAGATGGTCAGCATATTGGGATAGTCGAGAAAACTGGGCTTCATAATCAGCCACAGACAGGCTTCTCTGTTTAAGAGCAGCAAATTCCGCGGCCTTCCTCTCTTACATGTGCTCCGAGAAGTACTTGGAGTTGAATGCCTCTTTGAATTCAGCCCAAGTAAATTGACCATTAGCTCTGGTCGTGTCACGCCCCCAGATGAGGACATGATGACAATATCAGAACACGCAGGAGCAAGAGAAATTCACATAATATTCTATTCTTAGATTATTATACAGAGTTCATGCATACTAATCACTTTATATGTTCTTTACACACGTACACGAGGAGTAGAAACCAACTACTATTACAAAATTATTCTTGAACTTTTGTTGACAAAAGGGGCTGCTTTTGACTCATCTCTCAACCCATCCCATCTAGTTCCTACTTCAGATATTTACCAGAAAAAATGTTAACAAATAGTATGAGCATAAAATGCCCAGTAGATTACCTTCTAATTTACTCTAAATCACCGATTAACGGTTACCCAATTATTTACTGAGATACACAAGTAACAGGACAATAGAAAGGATACTCAAAATTAAGTAAACTCAGTCAAGAAGTTCAACAGTGAATAATCTGAAGCAAGATAGGTAGTAAATAGTGTTATGTAATCAGTGAAATGGATTTAGATGAATGATCAGGTTAATAATAATCAAGGGCTTAATAAAGTGTCAGTCAAATATCAGATAATTGAATTGTCAATTCAGTAACAATCAATCAATCACTCAGTATGGTGTTATGCCATAACACCAGATCATTGTCCTCCGCGGCATTCAGTTAGAACATTTGGGTGCTCCTCTCGGGGCCAGATCAGGGCCCCATTGCACAGACATAAGTTCAGTTGGATCTATGACCCCAGTAAATTACTTTCAAGACAATTCAGTAATTTAGACAATATTCTTCAACCAACAAAATTTCAGAATGAAAAAGTAATCAATTTGTAGTTCAGTAGAATTCTAGCATAGAAGAGGTATTTCACTAAGCAACCTGACAAAGTTTCGATAAAGCAAATATATTCACTAACTAATCCGATAGAGTCTCGACATAAGAGAGGGATTGACTAACTAATCTGATAGTGTTCCAATATGATATAAGATTTCAACTAGACAATCTTGCAGCATTCCAGTATGAGATAGGGACTCAGTAATCAATCCGATAGATAGGGGTGTTCACTATTCGGTTCAAACCAAAAAACCAAACCGAACCGATCAATTTGGTTCGGTTTGGTTTGGTTTGAAAGTGAAAATTTTTTGGCTTGGTTTCAAACCAAACCGAAATTGTAAATTCGGTTTGGTTTGGTTTACAGATCTTGTAAACCGAACCAAACTGATAAAACGGAATTTTAATAATATATTTTTAATTTATACATATGTATTAGATGTTTAGGTCTGTTTAATATATACATACATATATATATGTATATATGTAAATATACACATTGTGTACGGTAATATGGTCATCAAATTTTCTAATAACAGTTGTGGTCTTGTGGATCCTCACCCTTCCACCCATTTATAGACTTTTAGTTCCTTTTTCCATTTGTAGTAAGAAGGTTGAACAATGGATGGTATGTGTGATGCTTTTGCCTTTTGTGGATGCCACATTGAACTTTTAAACTTGATGGATAGATTCAAATTTTCAATATGCTAATGATGCACAGCTACTAGTTGATAGTGATTTATTAAAGAATTGATCATATATTATAAATCTTCACTTATAGATAGTATTTCCTCATTATATAGGTTGATGGTTAAATTGAGTCAACATGTGAATATGTGATTAAAGCCTTGCCTCCAAAAGAAATAGGAGGTTAAAGTCTTGTTTGTGAAAGGCCCACTTATTTTCGGGTTAAACCAAACCAAACCGAACCAAACCGAATTGTATCGGTTCGGTTTGGTTTGGTTTGAAAAAATTACAGTTTGGTTTGGTTCGGGTTGGCTCTGGTGATGGTTTGGTTTGGTTTTTAAAAAATCATCTCTAAACCAAACCATGAACACCCATACTGACAGCATTCTGACATAAGAGAAGGACTCAGGTAATCAATCCGACAGCATTTTGACTTAAGAGAGGGACTCGGGTAATCAATCCGACAGCATTCCGACATAAGAGAGGGACTCGGGTAATCTATCTGACAGCATTCCGACATAAGAGAGGGACTCGGGTAGTCAATTCGACAGAGTTCCAACATAGGAAAGGTATAAAAACTCGACATTTCTGCAGAGTCCTGGCAAAGAAGAGGTTTAAAATCGACTAGACAAACAGAATCTCAATACGAAGAAGGATTGGAAGGAGTGTTAACTAATGATCTAGAGAGATTAGAAAGAAACATACCAGTTAGTTGAGAAAACTATATCCTTGATCGCTTCCTATTCCGACAGAACTCCGGTATGAATTAGAGATCAATGCAACGTTCCGACAGAGTTTCAAGATAGATCGGCAGCCTTCTGACGTAGCAAGAGACTCTGAGAAATCGAACCGACAGTGCTCCAACGTAGTGAGGGAATAGAACACAACTAGCATCACTTCACTCACTAGGGGTCAAGAACTAACTTAAAAGAAACTACTAATCGGCAGAACTTCGGGACGGACACTCCTTCTCTTCTCTCTTCTCACTCTCTTCTAGCTTAACCTACTTGGAGGAGATGGATGGAATGGGATGGAATGGAGGAGGAGGGGGGTATTTATAGGCCAAGGAGAGGAGGGGGCGCTCAATGGGGGCTCTCATGATGGTGGACAAGTGTTCCCCTGGGTGGAGAAATTTTGGCCCTTGATTCCAGGGTTTCTCCAGAAGATGACAAGTACCCCCTTTCAGGACATTCCAGGGGTTTCTTGATTCTTCTAGGAATTTCTAGGATTTTTATATATTATTTAACTTAACCCCCTAACTTTTGTATATTTAGCATGTCTACCTTTGACTTTTAGAAATTGGATATATGTCCATTTCTAACCCCTTGATCAGCCATTCAGGCCCCGAATGATCTCCGACCAGGAATCCGACTGTCTCTGGGGATCGATAGAAGTTTCATCAAGGTCCCCAGAAAAATTAACATTTGCATAAAAACCCCATATTTTTATAATTGTAGATATGCCCTTCCTATTATATTTATACTTTTTCCTTTTATTTTATTTTGGCTCAGTGTGAACAGGGATATATCCATATCCTTATCCTCTTCCTTTACCAATATGCTTATCTTTAGTAGCATCCTTTAACAATATCATTATTATTTACGATTAACAACATTCTTTACAAATAATAGTATCATTTAGCTCATTTTCAGTCAGAGCCTAGATAGATCCGGATTTGCTTAATCTCTCCATCTGCCTACGAACTGCATTACATTTTCTCAACTGTTTCTTACTTATTTGTCATTTTATACCTTGGGGTATTACGGTCGCTTCCACTAACTCCCACCAAGCGCTGGCGTCCTTCTCCTTTTGGAAAGTAGCTAGTAGCCGCTTATCTCCAATTGCACATTGCATAACACGAAAAATTCTTTCCGTCTCCTTCAGCCAGTGCTCGGCCTCGTTCGGATCCGTGGAACCACTGAACCTAGGTGGGTTCAAGCTCCTGCAGTTACGATGCAGTTTGCCTGCACCGCCATGATTTCCTCCACCTTGTGCAGCTTGCAAAGTGCACGGGTGAGCTTCTGAATAGTTTGTTGCATGCCCCTCATCTGAGCAAGTTCAGCAGTCATCTTAGTTGCTTAAGTTCCTACAAAAGTAACTTGTTGTTATGATATTGATGTGGAATTTAATTTATGCGTGTGTGGGTTTATTTTAATTAATTACACATGGTTCTAACCACCTCTCACATAGGTAGGATAACTGACTCTAGTCGAGGTTGGTCAACCTAGATCATCCTATTCTCAAGAACAACCTAGGCTCTGATACCATAAAATTGTCACGTCCCGACACGGAATATCAGAACGTGAGGTAGTTTCAAGTAACGAGTACAGAGCGTATAATAAGACCATTGGATATAGAATAAATACTAAAGCAAATGCATTTCATTAATAACTCCTCAAATGTCTATTACACCACTAATATCAGAGCCGATCTATAGGGCTCAATTACATCGAATAAAAGTAAAAGACTAAACTAAGACTCTAACATAATACTAAGATTACATGGTACTCTTGACTTCACTCTTGGTCATTCCCATCCTCTTGAGTGTAAGTGTCATCCTCGGTCTCACCTGAGAACACATAACCAATAACGCAGGGTGAGCGATAACGCCCATTAGAACTTAAATCTCATGATCAAGTATGGTTTAAATGATTAATACATTAAATGGCAGAGTAACTAAAGATAGAGCGAGATAGTCAAGTAACGTGAGAGATAGCACGATAGTATGTGATTGAAATAGCACAAGTTTCTAAATATAGCACAAAGAGCAGGATGGCCATAGCACAATGTATAACAATAGCACAACGAGTATAGTATAGCACTTTGATTGTCATTTAGATAGTCGAGATAGATAGCACTTGAGTGTAATGCCAAACACTCTGGTCAATTAACTCCCGCGGGCAAATAGCACTTTTAGGCGCACTTCCCAGGACCAGACCGGGCCCTTTATATATTATCGGGCATTGATTATATTGTTTATCTTTAGACAATCAGTTAAATGGCCAATAGAGAGTACCAGGAAGTAGATGAGAGTACTAGATGAATAGACAAGATAGTAGAGAGAGTGTGAATAGACGAGCGAGTAGAGTGTAGATGAGAACTATAGGTCATTACACATAAAACGACGAGTAAATGGGCGATAGTAACAGTTGCACAACACGCGCGATTAGTGTCGACAGTTAGGTGGAATTCACTTCCCTTCCACTGGCCATGTTATGCATAGGTCCAGAGGTCAGGCGTGATTCAAGATAAGAGTGAAAGCAATCTAAGGTTGTTTGGATCCTTTTAATCCTTAAAGGGTATCATAGGTGTTAGGGTACAACCAGCTCGTCGACCATGTGGGAATCCATGGACAGAGAAGACTTACGGAGGCCTTGAACAAGGATTCACTAGTCTAGTAGAAGGAATATCCGACGGAGAGTTTGTCCAAGTCAAGAGAAAAGTGTGTAGAGAAACAAGTGCTCGACATTCCAAAGGAATTCTAGAACAGTGGAGCGTCAGTAACGGTATTCCCAAACCTTGCGAGAAAACGAAGACAAGTCTATTTAAAAATAGGGCAATTTAAATATATCATTGAAATAAATTACCAAATAATTTATGAAATATTTTTATGCCAAGTCAAGTCATGATTGAGTGGTTACAAGTGTGCATGTGAAAGAGAAATCATAGATATGAAAAGATCAAGTGTATGTCTTTTAAATCATTCAATACATAGTTGTTTTATAACAACTTTATTTACTGCGTTTATGACAGTTAACAAGAGGTATAGACACTGTAGAAGTTTAGAGCACAAAAAATCATGGGTTTTCATGCAAAAGCTCATAATGCGACGTTCCCCTGTAAGGATCGCGACAGGGTCTGTACAGAACGCGACAGGGACAATCAAGAGTCGCGACAAGTCGGTCAGGACAGGTCGCCAGAACGCGACGCCAGGGCCTGTCGCGTTCAGAACACGACAGGTAGTTATGTCACGATCAGCCCTGAGAGAGAGGCCTATCGGGCCGTCGCATTCTCAGGTCCTGCGCTTGAGTCTGAGCGGGAAAAGGACCATGCCTTGGTTTACGGTCCAAGTTGCCATATTTTGACACAGGGTCATTCAAAAATTAAGAACTTGATGCACAGTTGATGAAAAATTATGAAATCACTTGCAAACTAATCTAGACATGCGAGGGTACTTACAGTAAATAGAAATCTAAAAATAGTCATGGTATTGATAGGTTTTAATCAAGTTCATTCACAAAGAATATAGAACAATGTATAGTGAAGACAAAGATTTAATTCGAGTAGCATACTTGATGAAAATTGGGAGTTTTTGGGGCAAATGATGCCTAACAATGATCAGGATCTCCAGTTAAAATTTCGTGGCATGAGATCAAGTATACATGGAGATCTAGACTTAATATGAGGGTTCGGGGTCAAGATAGTTGCATAACTTCAAAAATAAAGAACAAAAGATTGGCTCGATGAAAAATAGAGCAACAAGAGGGCTTTGTTCTTGATGTTTGGGACAACCTACAGACGAATTTAATTGAGTTTAGCTTGTAAGAATGCCTACCTTTGAGTCGTTTTGTCTTCTAGGGCTTAGAACTCGAAGAACAAAGGTTAGGGCTTGAGCAATCCTTCTCCCCACTAGATCTTTCTTTCCTTGGCCTCTTCTCCACGTCGAGCAACCCTCAGCAACGCATTACGGCCGGCCATGGGGAGATTGAGGTGTATTTAAGCTCCTTAGTTTCTATTTCCTATTATGACTCTAATTCCCCTTTAATTATGAGATTTCCTTATTGCTCTCAACCTTCCAACTTTTCCACCTCCTAATGGGGTTAGGTTGGGATGCAATTTCGTGGCTAACTAAGTATGGTAGGGTTAGGAGTCCAATTTCAACCCATATCAACTATTTTAATGATTTAATAACTCTTTTCTATTTAGGCAATAATTAAAATATGAATTTAAAGTATTTTCCTATTATTCTCCTTTTAAAAATACCTATTTTTGCCCAATAAATTTTAGAGGGTCTATTTAATAAAACCCATTACTTCTTTTCATTTAATGGTTTTGAATTAATTCTCTTTTCTTCGATTTTCTAATTTAGTTATTTATTATTATTATTATTTTTAATTCAGGTTGCTACATAGGTAATCTCTCAAGCAAAAACAAATTAACTTTGACCCTAGGTAGAACATGTTTCCATCTTCGAAAGCCCTATATTTTCCCCAATTTTCATCGTGTTTATGAAGCGTATTTCAAGCTTTAATTCCTATTATGAACATGTGCCCAAACCAACATGTTCACCTTAAATCCATGCATACACTTGATTTCGTGCCTTGGAACTTTTATCATAAATACTGATGGATGTTTGAAATCTAATGATCCTATTTCCCCCAATTTTTATCGAGTACCCTCTTCGAATTAAATCGAATTTCATCACTGTGTATGATTTAGGTCATCGAGAAGTAACATATCCATAGCATGACCATATTATGTCTATTCTCTAATTAATTGTTATTGTAGATACCCCTACATGTCTAGTTTCATTTAAAACTAATTTCGTGATTTTTTGACATATATACGAATTTATATGCATTTTTGAATGGTTATGTGTCTAGTTTATGAAGGACTAGACCGAAGACCAAGGGTGGACCAGTTCCTCTTTGGGGTTCGGCCAGACTCTCTGAGAACATGATGGCCCGACCCATCGCGATTCGTAGAGGGTTGCGACAGAGGAGCCCTTCGCGATATGAATGCGACGGCTCGACTCGTCACGTTCTTCATGACTATACCGATTGTCCATATCGCGACAGACCCCGACGTCAAGTTTATGGATCGATTGCCCTAATCGTGACCATTCACCCCGTCGCGTTTAGTATCTGTCGATTGGTCTGTTTATGTTCTAATGAACGTGACCGACCTTCCCGTCGCGATTTGAAACGTGATAGATACCCCCGTCGCATTTTCACTATGTCAGACAGAACCCTAATTCTTCATGTAAACTATGTTAATTATGCCATTTAACCACTGTTTAACTCCTGCCATGTACAGTAACGACATGTGTATGTATAATGGGTATTATTTACATGATTCCTATTAATTAAAAGCTATGTGCATAATTATCTCTCACTATCTTGATTACCTTACACATGCATGCAGACACGTCGCTTTGACAACATATCGAACAAATTTTATGTTACCCCGTAATGCCTCAAAGTGGCTCTCTTCAATTAATCTCTTGTGTGATTTTCTTATTTTTTTGGAATTATCTAGGATATTTAGGAATTTTCTAGAGAGGTCAAAAGGGGTCTGTTGAACTCAAGTAATTCACGTCCAGTACAGTGGCTGCCTTTTAGTAAGTATGATCCGCGGCGGGTAATGCTGACGCGCATCACACTTGTTTTTTGGCACATGCTCTATCTCTATTCGCATCTGCTTAAGCCACCATGATTCAAAAGTCAAAAAGTCTAAAAGGCCTACGGTCGTCGCATTAAAGAGTGCTCGCGTCTCAAATTATGATGATAAGAAGAATAACGTCCGCTCAGGTCGCCGCATTTCCCAAACCGCCTGTCAAATTGAAGTCAAATCTGTTAGAAGATTGGTTGGGTTAGGAAACGTGGCGGTCTTTCTAGACGCGATTCCTAATATAGCTATAGCTATAATTGTCAAATCAATTTGACTCCTAAAAAGTGGTGGCTATTTGCAATGCGATTCTAAACATAGCCATAGGCCATAATCATCATGCGGTCATCAAATCAAGCTGACTTTTAAATCGCGGCGCTTAGAGCGGATGCGTTTCATTAGAGATAGGCATCCACTGTACCCGATGTGATTTTTGCCACTTTTGCTTATAAATACAGACCCGAGGGTAGTCATTTATAGATAAGAATCCCCAGAGACGGCGAAGCCCCGCCGAACCGACGCCTCGACCTCCGAGCCCAAGCTGCCCAACCCCCCGAGGCGAAAACCCTGTTGGACCAAGAGCCCACGTTCCGAAGCCGAAAAGGAGCACACTCATCCCCCCACATCTTTCTCACGAGCGTTGGAGCGAGGCGGGACCCTCCTTCAGCCATCCCCGAGCGACGGGCTACAACGCCATTCCCTCCCCTCTTCATTCCCCTCTACTTTTTAGTCTCCTTATTGCATGAATCATCTCACATTCCCACACACCCACACATAGTATTTCCTCCCTACCCACTCCTTTAGGGGTTTAACACCACCCCACGAGGTGTGTTACCCCCCTTTTAATGTCTTTTCATTTCGTTGCATTCGATCTTTTGCTACACCTCACAGTCTAATCCACTTTTCACTTGTTTTGTGTCTTCTAATTTTGCAAGGTAACCATCGGAGCTAAATCTCCTTCGTCGGCCGGCCGGTGGAAGGAGGAAGAAGGATCCACGCTGAACTCCCATGATCTTCAGGTGAAAGGTAAGTACCCCCAACCCTTCCTCTCGCCTGTTTCCTTCGGCACCCTCGCGTGCCTAGCGATCACACCACCATCCTCGTGCACACACGCCTTTCTCTTTTCTTTTACTTTTTTCTGCTTTTCCACCATATCTCGCCATTCCCCCTACCCCCATTACCCAAAAAAGCCCTTCCTTTTAAGTCAAACTCCCTCTTTTTGTGGGACGGTGTTTTCGAGAAAAAGGAAAACACGTCTATAAATTGGCGATCACGGTGGGAGTCTTCTTCTTTTAGCTCGGTTACCTCTTTAGGCACCCATGTGTGCCCCTCCTTCGGCACCCACGTGTGCCCCTCCTTCGTACCCCATGTGGTACACCCCTCCTTTTGCACCCCACACGGTGCTATTTGGGATTCCCATCGCCATTACCAACTTTAGTCGTGTTAGTCTTTTTCTCTGCACTTTCCTTCATAGAAATTTGATTTAAAAGAAAGAAGGAAAAAAAAAAAAATCACCATCCTGCTCCCCTCCCTGTCTACTTACATTCACCCAAAGAAAGGATCTTAATTTGGTCCTTACTTCTTCCTGTTTAATTGTTTGAAAGCATTCTCCTTTGATTTATAGCTTTTTATAACTGCTCGGGTGCATCTTTGATCCGCGTCCAGTACAGAGGACGCGATTTGTGTTTGCTGTGCGGCGGGTAAACCAGACACAATTTGTGACAGAGTCTGGAGGGAATCGCCTTGGCTCTTACAGCTTCTGTGAGCTGTCAGATCTGTGGATGACAGAACGGACCCGATTAAACTGAAGCGTGTCCACTGTACTGGATGCGATTTAGCCTGTCACATAGAGCTCGGGTTTCTATCATAGTTTGCATTTTTTGCATTTGCAGAGCATATCTTCGGCCGAGGGACCTCCATCCTTCCTTCTCCTAGGATCCACACACCTTTCTCGGTGAGGGCTATCTCCACATTGGGCATTCCGTCTCATTGGGATAGAGAATCCTCATCGGGACATCCATAAGTCTCCGTACCCCGTGGATTCCCTCACAGTGGACCGAGCCAGTTGTACCCATTTCCAAAGACCCGTGCTAGAATACCTATTGTGTGAGAGGGAGATTGCTTAGTAGGCCTGAAGTTCTCATCTCACCTATTTTTAGGCCCACACCCATTGGGAGTGACATACCTTATTTAAAATCCACACTGAATTATATTGAACATTTAAAGTGGATGTAAGCATATTCAAGTCTGTGAATTAAAAGTCATTAACCTCTTCTCTTAAACTTGTTTGAGTAGTTGTCTGGCAAGTGCCCTTTAAAACACGTCTGTATGTTGAAAATTTCATGCAGCTTCGTTCAGGCCGATCTCTTTCGATGGCCGAATACGAAGATATGGCCTATCATGATGATACCTATGAAGGCATGTATGACTCCCTGGGTCCCTTCCCACGCCTTCCCAATGCACCTCATGATGATCTAGCCACCTCGCATGTTAATGCAATGGATACTCAGGCTCCCCACGTCTTGCCAAGGCATGATGATGGAAATACCTCCTCCCCACTTGATTTGTCCTAACTCGTGGACATCCTCCAGAGCCTCCAAGCTTCCCAACTTCGGGAGTTCTAGGCTGCCCTTAAGGGAAAGTCTGTTCCCGACCCAGGTCAAGCTTTCCACCCAAGTGCGGGTGTCCATATTCAATCTACTCGCGACCCAACGGTCCGAGTCTCCCCTGCCCCCTCGCAGGCTAATTCAGTTATCCGTTCTCGCCCCCACAGCCCAGTTGGACGGCCTTCCCATCTCCAGCCGAGCCCCAACATGGCAAGGCCCATTTACCCCCCTCGGGCCCCGGCCCATGCTTACGTGCCCGCCAGCGCCCCTCCCCTTCACTATTCCACTCAAGTAGATGTCCCCCACCACCATTCTTCTGGGGCACCTCCCAAACCATCCTCCAACCAACTTACCCAAGCCCTCCTGGCAAAGGTGAGTTGTTTGGAACAGGATTTGAAAAGGGTGTCCACACCCAAGGACTCATTTGAACTGGCCCTCCCTTCTATGCCAGTCTTTCACCTTCCCCCCTCTGAACTACCGGTCTACCGCCATTACAACGGCACCGGAAACCCATTCGTGCATATCAAAGAATTCATGTACGAATCTTCCTTTTGGAAAAATGATAGTCGTGCTCTCGCATTCCTATTCCGCCAGTCTTTAGATGGGCCCGCCCTTGAGTGGTTCTATTCTTTAGAGCCGTCCGATGCTGAAGACTTTGAAGTAGTGTGAAGGAAATTTCTACAGAGTTACAGAGACAAGGTTGGTCCCGCACTGTCAATCACCGATTTGATGGCTAGAAGAATGAAGGCTGATGAAGATTTCGTGCATTATGCCGACAGATGGAGAGCACTAGCTGAGTGGTTGCGGGACCCACTGGCAGAGTCAGAGCAAGTAAAGATGATTACGCTGAACTCCACGCCCCAATTCAAACATATTTTGGCCATGAACAAACTGACCACCATGGAAGAATTATACGAGAGAGCGCGATACATCCAGACTCAACTAAAGGACTCTTCAATCATGGCCGTGTTTGAGCTAAAGGCCCGGACCTTCAAGAAGGGTAGTGGTGCTCCCCCTACTGGCGGCCCCACGACCAAGGGGGTTATACACAATGAGCAGGTGAGTGCTATGGGCAACCCTAGTTCTTCCACCTACCACCCCAACAATAACCCCTGAGCCCAACAACCTCAGCAACCAGCCCCCAGGCCAAACAACCCTCCAATATTAAGGGCACCCCCTCAGTAGCCCTAACAACCTCAGCAGCCACAGTACCAGCAATACCGTCAGCACCAATACCAGCAGCCCCCCGCTAGCTAGCAATATCAGCAACCCAAACCTCCACAGTATCGCCAACCTCAGCAACCGCAGTACTGGCAACCTGCCTCTTCCCAGTATCAACAACAGCAGCCTGCTCTTGCACCTCCCCAATACAACCAAGTCCCTCCTCCAGGCACCTACGAGCCCCAGCAGCCCCGACTCCCCCTAGCCCGAGGAGAACCCACTACCCTCCATTTCCGGAGACCCTACCAGATATTTTCAATGCCCTCATGGTCGTCGGCGCACTCACCTTGCCGAGGGAAAGGCTACCCCTGACAACCCATTACCCTCTTTCCTACGCATCCCTACCACTCGCCTCACGCCCTCTAGCCAAACAACTAACCCGCCACTCACCAGCCAACCCCCCATCACCACAGCGCCACCATCCACTATCCTGCAAGCACCTTTCCTACGGAACCCCTCCATCATACCACCACAACCAAACTACCCATTTCCTACCACCACTGCCCCATAGCCGCCACCATCTAACCCACCCTTCCTCTACACGCCACCAACCGTACCCTTCATTACCCCCAACCACCAAGCCCCCTTTCTTTGTACCACACTACACCCCAGGGTGCGGCAAGTCTCCATCTGCCACACCAAATATTCACCAACCAACCCTCTACCCCACTACCACCTTCCGTTTTGCCGGCCGTGGAAGCAACAGCGGGAGAAGGCTCAGAAGCGACCATGGTGCTCTGGAGTGGGCGCATGTTTAACAGAGTATTCCCCCAGCAGTAGGAACAGGCACCAGTACTCCAGGAGGAAAAAGCCCAGCAAGAGGAGTCCATCTTGGGGACTCAATATGACCTACTAAAGCACCTAGACAAGACTCCGGCTAGGATATCCATCCTAGAATTAATCAAGAGGTCAGTGGTGCACCAGGACGCCATCATGCAGTATCTACAGAAAGTCATGGTCAATGAGGACTTGCCAGTAAATCAGATTAGTGTTGTCTTGACTCCCACAAGCTTGCATCCATGTGGATGAGCTAGCGCTGGCCGAGTCTCAGCGGTATGCCCTATGCCTCACAGTCAATATTAATGGGATCCGCATGTCTCGATGTTTGGTGGACTCTGGAGCATCAATTAATGTTGTGTCCTCTGACACACTAGATTTCTGTCGGGTAGCGGTGTAGTCAATTCGACCCTCTGCCATCACAGTCACGACCTACGACAACACTAGTAGGCCACCTAAAGGGGTCGTCACTTTGAAAATTGGGCTGGGTCTGTCCATCACCGAAATGGACTTCCACATTTTGGACATGGACCCAAGTTTCCGCATGATTCTAGGCAGGCCATTTATCCAGGCAATAGGCACAGTTATCTCCACTGTCCATCAATGCCTCAAGTTTCCATACAAGGGGCGGGTCGTCATGGTCGCCAGCAGGCCTGTGATTGTGGAAGTGGATGCCGTGACTAATAATTCAGTCCCTTCCATTTGGCTCAGCAATCAGCCGCTGATGTCAGTGCTAGGTGCACCAAGCATGTACCCTAGTCCGGTTGACTCATTCGTCAATGCTGCTGGAAGGAGCAAGATAATCACCAAGAAAGGTTGGCACATTATGATGCAAATGGGATATCAGCCGGGCAAAGGGCTAGGAGCACAGTTGCAAGGAAGGACTGAGGCTGTGAAAGATTGCAAGATGAGGTCCAAGGCAGGGCTGGGTTACAGGCCAGGCAAGGGAAAGCAGCAACCGGAGCAGCCTCTTACATGGTCACTATATGAACATTTCAAGAGAGGACCGCTGCAACCAGGGAGTGAGCAGACGTCCACCACTACTGATGGACCTACCTGTTGTTCAACCCTGGCCACATATCAAGTTACAGACAGTCACAGGCCATCCAATCACGTCAAGAAGATTGAGTCAAGGCCAGAGTGGAGCAAATGGTTTGACATGAGTGATGTCGCTGCATCCCTGGACCAACTCTTCGCACTTGCAGAAACTGAACAGCAGACAGTCGAAGCAGAGCAGGGCACACAGGTCAAGGAAGCCACCACAACAACTAGGCTCAGGGCCGGCCCTGTTTCCACGGGCATTGCGCCAACCTCAACTTCAACCTTGGGCATCGTGCTTGCTTCTCTTTCTTCTTTGGGCATCGCGCCCACTTTACTTTCTACTTCGGGCACCACGCCCACTCCAGTTCTTTCTCCGGGCATCGCGCCCACTTTACTTTCTATCACATCCCGACATTTAATATATCGATAAATGTCGGAACATGAACGAACGAGAAATCAAGAGTACAATTAAACTAACTGAATAGGAAATTTGCTCAAAGGCTTCACTAAATAAAAATTATTATTCATCATTCAATAGATGTTACAAGGTTCCTGATTTACTATCTTAAAAATCAAATGTCACCATGGTTGGTCTCTCCACACACAAATCCCGGAGTTCCCGCCTTCAAGAATTGTAGATACCTGAAATAGCAAGATTTGATGAGCTAACTAGCCCAGTAGAACTCAATTCCTCTAACTCAAAAGGATTCAGATGCATATATTCAAGGTATGACAAGTATAGATTTCTGACATGGAGTGTTCAAGAAAATGAATAAGCAAGATAATTTGATAACACATATTGGACAAGAACAATTTTAGAAGCAAGATGAATAACTCAGGATGAAATTTGAATTCAGAATCAGACACATTTTCACACACAAGCATGATATGATGACTAATCACGCACGAACTGATGCATGCCAACATCCACGAGTCCTCATCGCCCCTGCGCAGCCACTGACGAATTCGGGCGCTCCCCCCAGGACTGAACCAGCCCTTTATTTGGCAGGCATATTTCTCGAATAAGTCCCAAAGACTCACAATTTTTCATCATCACTCACTCATTATTATAATGAATCAAGGACACACAAAGACTCACTCATGGTTTACACACAAGAATTAAGGAACTCTATTCCTTCACTTATTTCAGAAATTGATAACCTTTCGGGAATTTTGTTCGGAACTTCGGAGAAATTATTCATGATAGAATGAAAGGTTCATGACTGATTTTAGTAGGTGGTTAGGTAGTAAAAACCACAATATATAGGTGGACTAATGGTTGGCACAATTGGACAGGGTTTGTATCAAGAAATGGAGTAAAACAGATGCTGGAAACATGTACTGTTGTCACCTGTCGACAGGCACAAGATTGCTGTCGACAGGACTAGCTTTCCAGTGAACAGAACTTCAGTTCTGTGTGCACCTGTCGATAGCAAGAAATGGGGTTGTCGACAGCCACACACAGGTGGTGATTTTAGGCTTCTGGATATGGGTTCCTGTCGACAGCAAGGAGTTCGTTTGTCGACAAGTCTTGTACAAACTTTCAGAAATTGTTCTAAACCAACTATAAATGATACTAACAAACTCTCCTATCATTCCTAACATGATTAGGACTTAATCCAAACATGATCTTAACCTCCAATCTGAAGTTAACATGACAAGAGAGTGAAAGGTAAATCATGGGATATGGTTCATATTGTTGATCCATCAAGAGGACAAACTGAAAGGGAAAGTTACCGGAAGAGTAATATTTCTAAAACTCTTCTTTTCCTCCACTCCTTATCAAGCACTTATCAAAACACACACTCACTTAAGATTTTATCAAGGAATCATTTCTCGATTGTAGAAAGAACTGTCATAGTTCAGTCTACTTGACATAGTGAAATTGACATGATTTCAGATTTGAATAGACTGAAACAAAAGGAGTAGTATGTAGCTATCCATGACTTGAAACTAACTAAAGTATTATGGGAGATTTACTTTCTAACAGGGACACGTTCACTAAACTGGAAAATAGTTGGAATTTGATGACAAATCACTTCAAAATATCAGTCCGAAGTAGAAGGAAGGAGAGGATTAGGAATTGAATCCTACAGTTGGTTAGCTTAAAACTTAACACAATGTGATACTAGAGGAACACTCCTATAACAACAATTAGGTATTCAACAAGAAATCATACAAGATAAACACACACTTCTAAAAGTGTTTATGGAGTCAAGCAATAGTTTGAGGAGGGAACCACCTACACAGGAGGTTTCCTAACAAGTCAATTGAACGAGATTGAGAGAGAAAGGAAAAGAATTCTACCTTGCTTGAAGGATGAAGCCTTCCCTTTTAAGGGGATTACAACTAGCAGGAAGAAGAAGAGACTAAGGTTGCCACCGACCGTCCCCCAGCAACAACAATTTGCCACTCTGTAGAACAAGCAGTAGCCCAACGAGCAGCAGCTCAACAAGAACTTGAACAAGAACAAGGGTGCAAGAAGGAAGCTCAGTAGCTCTAGCTACACATCAACTGTGAAGTCTTGTACGCATAGCAGCAGCACCATAGTAGAGGAGTCGGAATGATAGATACGAAGGTTGCTAGGTTACATATATACTCCCCTGTACATGCCATGCACCATGACACGATAACCGCCCAGGTGTAACAGTAGAAGCCCTTGGGTTTTACCATATGACACGTTTACCATGCACTCTCTGGTTAAGACACCTCAGGTAAGTATGTGTTAACATTTCCTTCAAGTGTGCTGGCCATCCCATGGCTCCACACGTAAGCCTCCGGAAATTCCAGAAAAACCAACCCGTAATTGGACCATAATTCGGCTGGCCCAAAGATCTTTCTGTAAACATGTCCAAATGATGTCCGTTTGTATTGAAATTTCTACCATAAGCTAATGTGATGGTTCTACAAATTATGGTGATTTTAGTTTGATTTTTAGATTTTATTTTACACTAGATGAAAAATCACCCGGAAAATAGTCGCGTTGACTTATCCTCGAGGTCCGAATGTCGAAAAATTTGGATAGTTATATTTATGAGATCTCCACATTTTTATGGAAATTATGGTGTTCTCGTATTTTTATTTAGTTGTCATTTTCCGGTGTCTCCCTGTGGGAGCGCGCACCTCTGTGTACGACACTGGGGAAACGTTAACTAATACTAAACATTCCCTAATATCAATTAATTCAATTTAAGAATAATGGTTAAGTCTAATAACATTATTTTTCAAGTTTTTCAACCAATAAAAATTTCCAGGGTGTTACACTTTCTACTCCGGGCAATGCACCCGCTTTCATTTCTGCTCCGGGCATCGCGCCCGCTTTCATTTCTGCTCCGGGCATCGCAACCGCTTCAATTTCCGCCATGGGCATCACGCCCATTTTAACTTCTGCTCCGGGCATCGCGCCCACTTTAATTCCTACTCAGGGCATCGCGCTTGCTTTAAGTTCCGCTCTGGGCATCGCGCCCGCTTCAATTTCCATTCTGGGCATCGCGCCAACTTTCATTTCTGTCCCAGGCACCATGTCTACATCCCTCTCCTCTCCGGGCAATGCACCCGACCCACTTCTCCCAGGCACCGCGCCCACATCCCTCTCCTCTCCGGGCAGCGCGCCTGACCCCCTTCCCCAACCAGGCAACGTGCCTATCCCCCTTCCTTCTCTAAGGAACATGCCCACTCTCTTCTCCCCTCAGAGCAACGCACTCACCCCCCCCCCCCCCCCCGTCTCCAGGCAACACGCCTGCCCCTCTCTCTCCTTCAGGTAAACCGCCTGACTTCCCTCTTCCTCTAAGAAACGCGCCCACCTCCCTTGCTTCCTCCCCGAGCGACACGTTCAATCTCCTTTCCCCTCCACGCAATGCGCCTGCTCCCCCTCCCTCTCCGAGCAATGCGCTCAGTCTCCCTCTTGCTCCGGTCAACATTCCCACTCTCCTCTTCTCTTCTCCAAGCATCACTCTTCCTCTCCTGCAGGCCACCGCGTGGCCCTCCTTCCTTTCTCTGAGCATTCCCCGGGCACCGACGCCCCAGTTGGCCATCGTGGTCCGTTCTCCCGAGCAGACACCCTCTCTTCAACCTCACTGCTCGGACCCTTCCTCCCTCGAACTTGCACTCATTTTTCACTTACTCGGGTTGGCAGTCTCGCCTCATCCTCTCTCTCTGTGCATACTGGCCAGGAGCGTCAGCTTCGCAATGGCTGAACCCATCGTCTTCATCGAGGAGGGCTACTTCCTTGCCTCCGAGTGTGCCCCAGCCAACAGACCACTCCTCCCCGGTTCCGTGACCGACCTTCTGTTTCCCTCTACGCAGGGACCTCCTCCCCCCTCCGCACAGGGGCCTTTATTGCTTTCAATAAATCTTCTTCCCCCATGCAGGGAAGCCCTTTTACTGCATTTAATAAATCTCCATCTCCCCCCATGCAGGGGATGTTTACTGCTTTTCCTCCTTCCCCCACGCAGGGAAGCTCCTTTACCGCTTTCAATAAATCTCCCCCCTCGCAGGACTCATCTTCTTCTTTTTCTGCTTTCCCTTCTCCTGCTATAGATTCCAGTAGTTGTAGCTCGAGTCCAGGCCAGGGCAGCAATAAGCTAGGGGTAGTATCTGAAAAGAAGTCCAAGGGTAGAAGGATTCCGCACCGATTCCTCGCTGATCTAACCCGTAGGTGCAAGGCATGCTTAGCAATTCCAGAATTTGTAGAAGAGCCTTTGCAGTTGTCGGATATCGAATATGAGTAGTCGCTGTGCTTAATTGATGACGGGTTCGGCGTCTATTAGATCATGGATGACGACGACCCGATTAAGGAAGGTGATGAAGAACTTGAGGGCGAGGCTAACGCGTTTGCAAAATGGATTGAAGAGATTTGACGAATCGTCAGCTGCCATAAAGGAAATCACTAAGGAAATCAATTTGGGAAACAAGGAAGACCCTAAGACCATCCTCATAAGCAGCAATTTGTCACCAGCTGAAGAGGAGGCAATCATTGAGGTTCTCAGGGAATATAAGGACACGTTCGCATGGAGTTATGAGGATATGTCAGGCTTGGACACTGCGCTAGTTGAACACCGTCTTACCCTTAAGCCAGGGTCCATTGCCATTAAGCAGCAGTTCAGGCGTTTCCACCCCAAGATGGCTTTGAAAATGAAGAATGAGGTCGACAAGCTCCACAAAGCCAGATTCATTAGAGTTGTGTTATATCCGAATTGGGTGGCAAACATTGTCCTGGTCATGAAGAAAGATGGAAGAGTCAAAATTTGTATTGATTTCCAGGACCTCAACCGCGCGTGTCCTAAGGATGATTTCCCATTGCCTCACCTTGACGTGCTTATAGATAATACGGACGGGTATGAAACCCTCTCCTTTATGGATGGCTTCTCAGGGTACAATCAGATTAAGCTGGCTAAGGAAGACCAGGAGAAAACCTCGTTCACTACACCATGGGGAACTTATTGCTATGTGGTCATGCCGTTTGGGCTTAAGAATGCTGGAGCCACTTACCAAAGGGCTATGATGGCTATCTTTCATGACATGATCCATGTTTTCATTGAGGTGTACGTAGACGACCTGGTAGTGAAGTCAAAGACAATGGCTGAGCATCCAGGGGTTCTAACTAGAGTTTTGCAAAGGTCAAGAGAGTATCAGTTGAAAATGAACCCCAGGAAGTGTGTATTTGGTGTTTCATCGGGTAAGCTTCTAGGTTTCATCGTGAGCAAGAGGGGTATAGAAATTGATCCCAACAAGGCGAAGGCAATAAGAGAAATGCCCCCTCCCAAGAGTTTGAAGGAAGTTCGAGGTCTTATCGGGAGGTTGCAGTTTATTTGTCGGTTCGTCTCCCAACATTAGCAGAGGTGTAGACCCTTCTATGACCTCACCAAGCCAGGAGTCGAATTCCATTGGGATGAGAAGTGTCAGGTGACATTTGATGGACTCAAGGATTATTTGGCTAATCCCCCTGTCCTGAGACTTCCAACTCCAAGCAAACCTCCCATTCTCTATGTATCTGTCCTGGAAGACTCGGTAGGAGCTATCCTTGCGCATGTAGATGAAGAAGGCAAGGAAAGGGCAGCGTACTACCTATCTAAGCTTCTCAACCCCTGCGAATAGAGGTACACGGCAATAGAGAAAACATGTGCCGCGCTCGTGTGAGTAGTGCAGAAACTGAAGCACTACTTTCTTGCTCACGAATCCATCTCATATCTTGTAGGAATCCTATCAAATTCCTCCTTGAAAAATATGTTCTAACTGATAGGCTAGCACGTTGGCAAAGCTTCCTTTCTCAGTTTGAAATCACCTACATTCAGCAGAAGTCTATCAAAGGCTACGCCATAGCAGAGCTTCTCGCTCATCACCCTATTTCTCAGTTTGATCTAGTCCGCTCGGAGTTTCCAGATGAAAAATTGATCCCCCTTAGCCAATCTGATCCTATGTGGACATTATATTTTGATGGGGCTCTGAACTCCCACGGAAAGGGCATCGGGATTGCTCTACTATCACTTGAAGGTGTCACCATCCCCCGAGCTTACAAATTAGAGTTTCTTGCCACCAATAACATTTCCGAATATGAAGCTTTGTTGGCTGGTTGAAGCTCGCTCATTTCTATGGTGTCACCCATTTGCGAATTGTAGGTGATAGTCAGCTAGTCTTGCGCCAAGTGCTCACCAAGTATCTCGCTCGAGATCTAAAGCTCAAGCCTTATCAGGAGCTTACCTAAGCCTATGCCAAGTTATTCTCTAAACTAATTTTCGTCCATGTCCCTCGCCATCAAAATCTTCTAGCCAATGCCTGAACGCGGCATTGTTGACTGTGCACTTTCGTTGTCCAGAGTTCCTTGCACAAATCAATATGCTCACCTTCTCTAGACTGTCTCACAAACATAAAATAGCAAAGATGAACTAGCAAAGTGGTGAGAACAGGTCATATCCACGGAGAGGCTGAATAAAGCTTGACTTAAACTACCTTGACTTGAAACAACTCTAACAGACACTTTTAACTAAAATAATATTGCATTAAATTCAATTGTGTAAACAACTCCAATCAAATCCCTCACAATTCGACAGATCAAACATGATGAAAGAATGAGCTGAATTGAAATTAAAAGAGAATTAGCATCACTGTACCCTCTCAATTGAGGGATCAAATAAGCAGACAGAAATCTGAACTAGTAATTAAACTAACATTACACAAGGATGCACATCTAATTCTACATAAATCTGAAGCTCGAAATAAATGAAAAGATGACAAAACAAGAATCTTAAACAGAAAATTTTCAAACCAATGTACCCCTATAGCTCAGGGGATGAACAATCAACATTCTCAACTCTCCACAAACATCAAATCAGAATGAAACAGTGAAAAGATCAGAATGAGACAGTGAAAAGGAACTCAACCAGAAATTAAAGGGGAAAGCAACAGAACCATCTCTCCCAACCCAATCTTCAGCAAAGAAGGAGAAACCCAAACACTTGCAGTCACCCTCGGGATGCCCTCACAGAAGAGATGAAATAATTCCAAAAGAAAAAGCTGAGCCTCCCAGATCTGAACAACACAGGAGAAAGAAAAAATTCTGAATTAAAAATTCCTTAAAAATGCTCAACCCTCTCCCCGCAGCAACAGAACTATCAAGGAAAGGAAAAATTCAAAATGTCTACCACTACCACTCGACTATCCAAATCCCTTACAGAACTGAAAAGACTCCAAACATCTGAACAGAAAATCTGCACAACGAACAGAGATGAAAATAGGAAAACCCCAAAAATTCCCAAAAATCACCACCAGCCAAGCACAACTCTCACAGCTCTCACCTCTTGACCGCCGAACCAAAACCCTCACAGTTCAACCCAACTGCAGGAATCTCTCAACAATTTTCACCGAAGAAAATAAATAACAGATAATCTTAGAAATTTGAACATAACCAAATGAAGAAAGAAAACTCACTGGATTGAGCTCTTGAACACAAAAGTGATAGAAACATCGACACAAAAATAAATGGAACACCTTACTAGATCGACATCTCCGAAACAGAGAAGAGATAGACAAATCACACAATTTGATTTCTTTAATAGCACAGAAGAAATAGTAAAATCTGATGAACAGTCCATCCCCATGTACTTTTAAATTAATTACTTGCCTATTTTGGTGATAAACAAAACACTGTCAAAAGTTTTTCTAACCTCGTTTATCTAGCCATAAGCACAGGAATTCCCCAAAGAAAGTCAAGCATTTGTGGTAAGTCTTCCATACATCTTTTTTCAGAAGAGCCATAATAATTCCTTCATTAACTATAACGATTTCCTCTCTAGAACAACGATTTACTTGAAAGATTGAATAACCTTGCTATGTCAAATAAGTTATCGTAATGACTTGCTCATTATAACGACTCTGTAAGTTATCGTAACGACTTCTTCAGGAGTTATAACGACTTGCTCATTATAACGACTCTGTAAGTTATCGTAACGACTTCTTCAGGAGTTATAACGACTTGCTCATTATAACGACTCTGTAAGTTATCGTAACGACTTCTTCAGAAGTTATAACGACTTGCTCATTATAACGACTCTGTAAGTTATCATAACGACTTCTTCAGAAGTTATAACGACTTGCTCGTCATAACGACTCTGTAAGTTGTCGTAACGATTTCTTTAGAAAGTTATAACGACTTGCTCGTCATAACGATTCTGTAAGTCATCGTAACGATTTCTTTAGAGGATTATAACGACTTGCTCGTCATAACGATTCTGTAAGTCATCGTAACGATTTCTTTAGAGAATTATAACGACTTGCTCGTCATAACGATTCTGTAAGTCATCGTAACGATTTCTTTAGAGGATTATAACGACTTGCTCGTCATAACGATTCTGTAAGTCACCATAACGATTTCTTTAGAGAGCTACAACGACTTGCCATGTTTCATAACGATTTCTTTTATCATCTGTTATAGAACGACTTGGTTGTGGTAACAATTTCATAAGTTATCATAACGACTTCTTATCAGTCTACAGCAACTTGATCATAACGATTCTATCAGATTTTCACAACGACTGCATAAGTCATGTTTCCATTAATTAAATGTTTTTCCTTGATTTAATCTACGTTGAATAGTCAAAGTCGCATCTCGTCTGATTGACTGCCATGCATTTAATAAAGACTGAACGTATCTCTGCATGGACACAGAACATATCTTCCATTCTCGTGTATTCTCTGCATGCATCTTTTAGAACGATAAAGTATTACTACTATATTTGTGTCTATCTGCTTTGACGTTGATTGACATCTGGAGATAGTATAGCTGTCTACCATTAAAGCTCAACCTTGCAGAACCTTAAGGATGTACTATCCTACAACAACGGACACAGAAGGAACTACAAGCAAACTCAGAAGATCTTATCTCTTTGCGTGCTCCAAAGAACAAAAGACTGTTGACAGGAAGCTTCCACAAAACCTTCAGTCTAACGTACACCAAAGCTGTGAGACAACGGTCATCTCCTTGTCCTCATTCAAATCGGAGATACAAATACAAGATGAAGCTCGGAAGACAAAAGATCGAGAGAATTCAATTCATATTGAAGAGCGGCTAGAACTCTGCAGCTTTCAAGTCTTCGAATTTTCTCTAAAGCCAGAAATTCACTCTTTTCGATCTTGGCTCTTAGCTCCCTGTGCTGTGAGAAGAAAAATTAAGGAAGAGCTAGTTTAGTTCTGAGAGAGTGCACTTTGTGTAGATCTTCGTCTCTCAGTGCTTGTAGCTTCAGATTGAGTTTTGTAAAAGCTTGATCTAGGGGCTAGTCTTTTTCTCTCAAGAATTTTCCTGTGTTATTCCCTTCGTGTGTGAAGGAAGACCTGGTGGTTTCCAGGGTGGTGTTTTTCCCTTCGTGCGTGAAGGAAGACCTGGTGGTACCAGGGTGTTGTGTTCCCTTCAGGGGTGAAGGAAGACTAGCTGAGCTGGGTGGTTGTTGTTTGTCCATAGGGGGACTGTACCCTAGTTAGTGAAATCCTGAGGGTTGCTCAGGGACTGGACGTAGGACTCCTAAGGAGAGGAGATCCGAACCAGGATAAATTTCTGTGTTGTGTGATTGTCTTCTTTGTGTGATTGTGTTTTTACTAACCATTACTAATCCCTTTCAAGAACTCTTTATGTTTGTTCTGAGTTCAGGTTTTTATCAGCTAGGATTATTTTAAAGACCCATTCACCCCCCCTCTGGGTTAGCCAACCGGGCAACAAGTGGTATCAGAGCCAGTCTCTTCGACAAAGAACAAGATCCAACGATCTGAAGAGTAAAGATCCATGGCAGCCCAAGGTCACTTCGAAGGTCAGTCTGTCAACAGACCTCCCTTGTTCGACGGTGAAGATTATACGTATTGGAAGACCAGGATGGAATACTTTCTACAAGGCCACGATTATCAAATCTGGTCAATAGTGGAAGAAGGTGATCTGGTCGTCACAAATGAGAAAGCACAATGGACAGATGAAGATAGAAAGAAAATCTCCTTGAACTGTAAAGCTAAGAGCATTCTATGTTGTGCTCTAAGCAAGAAGGAGTTCAACAGAGTTTCAGTATGCAAATCCTCCATGGAAATGTGGGAAAAGTTAAGGATTACATATGAAGGTACAGACAAAGTAAAGGAGACAAGAATCGACATTCTTGTCACTCAGTATGAAAGATTTCAAATGCAAACAGGTGAGTCTATTACCCAAATGTTTAGTAGATTTACTGACATCACTAATGGCCTAGCAAGTCTAGGAAAGTCATATGAGATTGCAGATATGGTAAGGAAGATTCTCAGATCCTTGCCATCTTCATGGACGGCAAAGGTCACAGCTATCGAAGAAGCTAATGATCTTAAGAGAATGTCAGTAGAAAAACTCATCGGGTCTCTCATGGCCCATGAAATAAACATGGAAAGACTAGGAGAATCCTCCAGTAGAAAGAAGCAGTCAAATGCGCTTAAAGCTAATGGGGACTCATTAGAAGAATCCTTAGATAACAGTGAAGATAGCAAAGATAGTGATGATGAAGAAGCCATGCTCTCAAGAAGATTGCAGAGAATCTTGGCAAAGAAGAAGAAGTTCCAGTCTGGTAGGAGGTACATCAAGAAAAACAAAGATCTCAAGAGACCAGATGGAAAAGATCAGAAGAGGAATGAGCCACTTTGCTATGAATGCAAGAAACCTGGACATATCAAGGCAGACTGTCCAATGCTAAAGAAAAATGATCACAAGAAGAAGGACAGCTCCAAGAAGTTCAGAAGATTCAAAAAGAAAGCCATGGCAGCTGCATGGGACAACAGCAGCGACTCAGACAGTGAGTCAAGCTCCAGCAGTGAAGAAGAAGAAGCCAACCTGGCTCTTATGGCAAATACCGAGGATAAGGTAACATCTGATTCCTCTTTCGATTCCTGTAATGACTCAGATTCGGACAATTTGGAAAGTGCATTTAATGAACTCTACGATAAGTATAAAGAAGTGTCTAAACTACTTAAGCTAAGCAAGAAAAATATCACCTGTCTCGAAAATACCAACTCAGATTTAAAATCTGAAAATGAAGAACTAGAAAAACAAATAATGGAGCTTAAGAGAAGAAATGAACTATTATGTGAAAACTTAAAAGACAAGAACAGACAAATCATTGACCTAGAAAAACAGGAAAGCTCAGATGATTTAAGAAAAACGGTAAATGAATTAAATGAAGAAAACAATACACTAGCAAGCACCTTAGAAAAGTTTACAAATGGAAAGAATTCCTTATTATTAAAAGGTGCTAGAAGATCTGGTAAGAATAAACGAGGTTTAGGTTACATACCTCCAGTAAATGAAGAAGAAATAATCTATCCAGAAAAATATCCAACTCCTAAGTTCACTCCAGAACAAGATGTAGCATATAAAGCGAATTTTAAGTACATAGAAAGAGTAACAATAACATCATGCTGTAGTCACTGTAACAAGCTAGGACATTTAAAATTCACTTGTCCAACAAGACATAAGAAGTGGATAATAAAAAGTAAAAGTAATGATACTGACCCATCAGGACCCAAAAGAACTTGGGTACCTAAATCTTGATGTCTTTATCTCAGGTTAATCCTTGAGCATCCAAATGGTATTTGGATAGTGGATGCTCAAGGCACATGACAGGAAACCTGAAGCTTTTCTCCCATCTCCAAGATGAAGAAGGAACAGTCACTTATGGGGATAATGGAAAAGGAACTGTAGTAGGCAGTGGATCAGTAAACAGCAAAGGAAAAAACAGTCATAGAAGATGTGCTGTTAGTCAAAGGTTTAAAGCACAACCTCATAAGTATTAGTCAGCTGTGTGATAGAGGACATCAAATCAAATTTCAAGAGTCAAAATGCAGCATACTAAAGGATGGAGCAGTCATCTTTGAAGCAAATAGAGAAAAGAATCTGTACGTGCTCTACCTTGAAGAACTCAAAGAGCAAAATGTGTGTCTGGCAGCCAGCAAAGACAAATCAACTGATCTGTGGCACAGAAGGCTAGGCCACTGCAGCTTGGATGGGTTGAGCAAGCTCAGAAAGAGGAACCTTGTGGAAGGTCTACCTAAAATCAATGGTAAATTAGAAAGTGTTTGCAGACCTTGTGCTAAGGGAAAGCACACAAAGAGTTCCTTCAAGTCAAAGACGGTGGTGACCACCTCAAAACCCTTAGAGCTCCTACATATGGATCTATTTGGGCCAATGAGAACTACCAGTCTTGGAGGAAAGAATTTGGATTTGTTATAGTAGATGACTACTCAAGATTCACATGGGTATCTTTCTTAGAACATAAAAATGACACTTTTGATAATTTTGTTAGTTTCAGCAGAAAAGTCCAGAAAGATCAGAAGTTCAGCATAGTATCCATTCGATCTGATCATGGTGGTGAGTTCCAAAATGAAAAGTTTGCTAGATTCTGTGATGATCAAGGAATTCAGCACAATTTCTCAGCACCAAGGACACCGCAGCAAAATGGTATAGCCGAAGGAAGAACCGAACTCTCTTGGATATGGCAAGAACTATGCTTTGTGAATATGAGTTACCAAGATATTTCTGGGCAGAAGCAGTCAACACAGCCAGCTACATTGTCAACAGAGTCATGATCAGGCCAATCCTGAAGAAGACTGCATATGAGCTGTTTAAAGGGAAGAAACCAAAGATCAGCCATTTCAGAACCTTTGGATGTCCTTGCTTTATTCACAACAACGGAAAAAGGGATATTGGTAAGTTGGATGCCAAATCAGATGAAGGCATCTTCATGGGGTACACCTCTAAACCCAAAGGCTATAGAGTGTTTAATAAACGTACCTTATTGATTGAACAGTCTGTACACATTATTTTTGATGAAACTAATCCCTCCTTGAGAAAGGAAGTAGAGAGTGATAATGATGACGCAGATGAACTGTCCAATAAACTGAAAGACACATCACTTGAAGATAAGGATGATCCGCCTCTGGAAGAAATGCAACAAGAAGAAATTTCTCATGAAACTCTTCCAAAGGAATGGAGATACAAGAAAGATCACCCACCTGAAAACATTATTGGTGATCCATCGGTAGGGGTAAGAACAAGAGGTAACTTGATTCCTTGTGATTACCTTGCTTTTGTCTCTCAATTAGAGCCTAAGACAGTCAATGAAGCCCTAACTGACGAATCTTGGATAATAGCAATGCAAGATGAATTAAATCAGTTCAAGAGAAACCAAGTATGGTCACTTGTTCCTAGACCATCAGACCATCCTGTGATCGGCACTAAATGGGTGTTCAGAAACAAATTGGATGAATCTGGTGTAATTCTAAGAAACAAGGCCAGACTGGTGGCTCAAGGCTATTGTCAAGAGGAAGGCATAGATTTTGATGAAACCTATGCACCAGTGGCTAGACTTGAGGCTATTAGAATGTTACTTGCTTATGCTTCTGCATTAGATTTAAAGTTATTTCAAATGGATGTTAAATCTGCATTTCTAAACGGTTTTATAAAAGAAGAAGTTTATGTGGAACAACCGCCGGGTTTTGATGATACAGACTTTCCGAATCATGTTTTTAAGTTGCATAAGGCTCTATATGGTTTAAAACAAGCACCTAGAGCCTGGTATGAAAGACTTAGTTCTTTTCTCACAAAACATGGTTTCAATAGAGGTCAAGTAGATAGCACTCTTTTTATAAAAACAAAAGCCAAAAATATACTGTTGGTTCAAATTTATGTGGATGACATCATCTTTGGATCTACTGATGAATCCTTGTGCAAGTATTTTGAAAAGCTAATGCAGGGAGAATTTGAGATGAGTATGATGGGAGAGCTCAACTACTTCCTTGGACTTCAAATCAAACAAGGAAAGGAAGGAACTCACATCTGTCAAGCAAAGTACACCAGAGAACTGCTAAAGAAATTTGGATTTGAAAACACCAAGCCTCTGTCAACACCAATGAGTACATCAACAAGGATGGACAATGACAAGGATGGTAAGAAGTAGATCAAAAGATCTACAGAGGTATGATAGGTTCATTACTTTATCTAACCGCAAGTAGACCTGATATATTATTTAGTGTATGCATGTGTGCTAGATATCAAGCCGACCCTAGAGAATCACATTTAATTTCTGTCAAAAGGATTTTCAGATACTTAGCCAGGACTCATGATCTAGGACTATGGTATCCAAACTCCTGTGATGTAAAATTAGTAGGATATTCTGATGCTGATTATGCTGGATGCAAGGTAGATAGAAAAAGCACCAGTGGATGCTGTCAATTTCTTGCAGGGTGTTTAATCTCATGGTCCTCAAGGAAACAAAATTCAGTAGCACTATCTACAGCTGAAGCCGAGTACGTAGCTGCTGGAAGTTGCTGTACACAACTCTTATGGATAAAGCAACAACTTGAGGATTTTGGACTCAAAGTCAAGAAAATTCCTCTGCTATGTGACAACACCAGCGCTATCAACCTCACCAAAAATCCAATTCAGCACTCCAGGACCAAACATATTGAGGTCAGATACCATTTTATTCGTGATCATGTAGCAAATGGCAATATTGAAATATCGTTTATTGATACAAATAATCAGCTAGCAGATATTTTCACAAAGGCCTTACCTGAAGAGAGATTTACATCTCTTAGAAGGGAGTTAGGCATGTGTATTTTGTGAAAAGATCTTCATTTAAAGCTGGTATAAAAATTCTCAGAATTTAAGAAGGTTCTCTCTCTCTCTCTTTCTGTGTCAAAATCAATTCAAAAGTCTCAGTTTAAGCGTTCCGTCCGATAAGTCATAGTCCTTCAAGGCGGTCAACCTCGCTTGTCGTTTTCTGACGCCTCACCTTTTGGAGCATTTATATTCTTTAAATCGATGCGTTAACGATTCCTCTTCCTCATTCACTTTTTCCCCTCTTTCGTCCCGACGCATGAGCCGATGCCCTAGCGACTCTTGCCTCTACCCTCTGCAAATTTGAAGCTTCCATCTCCTTCCCGCGAAATCGTTTGAGGGTTTCTTCTCATCACCCTTCTCTTCACCCTTCAAACCTTCTCCCACCTGAATCCATGGCCGCACCAGCTATTGCCGGAAGTGTGGGTGGCTACAGCGCCGAATACCTCTCCCCAGCGCAGGAGGAGCGTTTCACCTTTGTGAAGACAAAGCTCTGTGGTCACAAGGAAGTAGATGTTTCAGATCTGCAGAAGAATGGAATGAGCAGCATCATTGAGAAGATCGACCAGATGAAGTGGAAAGGGCTTACCACTTGCTCAGAGGTAAGTTATCCGGACCTGGTAAAGGCGTTCTTTGTATGCTTAAGAACAGAAGAAGATGGGGCCCTCGTTTCTTCAGTCAAGGGCACCGTAATCAGAATCGACCAGGAATTGCTTAGGATGCTATTTGGAGTAAGCATATCGGGCTTCAGTGGAATTCATTCTGTAGAACCCAAGAAAAGGGTTTGGGGATTGTTGGGCCAGGGTTCAAGATGAGGGATGGCAAGCTAGATATCAATCAGTTAAGTGCCTTCAACCGCCTCCTTCACTTTATCGTTTGTCAGATTTTGGTTCCCCGAAGTGCAACCTTCTCCGCTTGCACTAAGGCTGACTCCGATCTGATGTACTGGGCCATTAAAAATGAGGAAATCAATATGGCCGCAGTGATGATGGAGAGAATGAAATTTGCCAGGGAGCAGATTTGGGACACTAAAAGCAAGTTGAATGTGTCCCTTCCCTATGCCCATTTACTCACCAGAATCTTCAGACACTTCGGTGTAGATGTCTCAGGGGCAGTTGTGGAGAAGATGGGCCAAGCTATCAGGTCCAGAAACTTAAAGAAGAGCGGTTTTTCAGTAGTCAATGGGGTCTGGTTCAAGGCCTCAGTTGCAGAAGGTGAAGGTCTCATTGGTGAGCCTTCAGTTGCTCAAGCCCAGTCAGAGGCAGATTCTGTGATGCCCGAATTGCCACTGGAATCAGGTTCTGTTCCAGTCTTTGTAGAAACAGAGCAGGAAGGGCCATCTATGGCCAGAAATCAGTCAGAGGCAGCAACAGCAGTGAGGGCAGAGGAAGACAGGCCAGCTACAGCAGATCCAGTTGTGCCTCCTGTGAAAGGAGAATTGAGGACATTCTTCCTGAAGACATCTTGCCTGTTATGGAGCAGTCTGTGGCATCAGGCCACATCTTTGAAGAAGGTCCAGTGGAAGAAGAGCAGCAAATCCTCAGGATAATTCGATGGAAATGGATGCTCCCTGTCAGGGGGAGACTGGTGCAGTTGCAGAAGATGCTCCACTTGAGGGGGAGCAATCCCAAGAGACACCAGATGTTGCACCTCCAGCCACCAGCGATCAGGAGGAAGACCAGAGAGAGTCTGAAAATTTGGATGCCAGAGAAGGGGAGACAGCTAGTTCATCAAGCTCTGATGAGGACAATAATCCACCTCCTCCAGCTACAAAGGGCAAAGAGAAAGATATAGCTCCTGAAGTACCCCTTTTAGCTGATGCACCATTTGAAAGACAGGTCAAGCAAAAGATTATCATCAATTTAAAACCTGTGATTGAGAGGTTGGATGCTCAGGGTGAGCTGCTTTGCTCACTTCAGACTGATGTGAACTCCATCTTTCTAAGCCAAGCTTCAGCCCGCAAGGAATTGGTTCAGATTCGCTCTGCCATGACATGGTTTCATCAGGAAATGGGGACCATGAAGAATATGCTATCTGACATCCTTCAGGCAGTTGGAGCTCAAGCTCCTGCTCCTCCAGCAGCTCAGGAGCCTCACTCAAGTGTACCTGAGCCCTCCGGGCAGTCAGCAGCAGCAGCAGAAGCCCCAGCTGAAGAGTCAGGGCCAACAGGGCCAGCTGAAGAGTCAGGGCCAGCTGAAGAGTCAGGGCCATCAGGGCCAGCTGAAGATTCAAGGCCATCAGGGCCAGTTGTGATGGAATCAGGGCCACCAGGGCCGGCAGTGTTGGATCCTTTGCCTCCCTTGCCTGAAGAAGTGGTTTCAGATCCTCCACCCCTTGCTCCCACTTCTACCAACACTCCCATTCCTCCTTCTCCACCCTCTAACTCCACAGCTCCACCTGCTCCACCTCCCTTCAAAAAGCCCAGATCCAGGCCCATTTCCTCTCCCACACCTTTTCCTCCTCATCCATCACATCCTCTCCTGTTTCTTCTACTTCTCATCTTTCCTCTGCTCAAGAATTTGAGGCCCCTCCAGCATCCTCAGCTGGAGCCTCATCCTCTTCTGGTACATCTTCACTTCCAGAAGTAGGATCTCTCAATTCTGATGCATTTCTGAACCCCCTGCACCTCCCTCCTTTATCACTATTATTCCTACAGATGTCCAAGTCGACTCACCCTTTCTTGATAAAATCAAGGATGAGTTTGAAGAGGTCATTCTTAAATCTGTGCTAAAGGTAGGTGACCACCTTTCCAAGACAGACTCTTCCAGTACTGTCTCCAAGAAACGAAAGCTTTCTTCCTCCACATCTCCTCTTTACCCTCCCTTGTGGTTTTCTCTTACAGTCACCCACAAGCATACCTCTCTGTACAAAGAATACCTTCAAAAGGTTGTCTTTGCCACTCTTCACAATCTTCCTTTTCTTAACCTCTCTGACCATTTAGATGTTATTCTTCCCTATACTCCTCTGTCTAAAGCCGACAAATCCAAAATCTTCTCCTCAGCCCACTCCAAAACTGAGGAGCAATGGGCTAAATCTCATAAAGATCTGTACAGTCGCTTTCTTCAGGCTAAGGCAGCAAGGTTTCCACCCAGGGATCACTCCTTGACCCTTTCTGAGTGGTTCCAGTTTCACCACCAGAACACCTGGGCTCCTGCCATTCAGAAGCTCATCAAGCTGGTCAGGCATTTCCAAACATTCAACAACTACAGGTATCTCAACAATTTACCTGAAGTTCAGCTCAGCCAGTTCAAGAGAGCCATCAAGGTCCTAACCCACTCTGAGCAGTCTGAGGAAATCAGAGTAGATTTTGCCACTCTTATTTACCTGAAGAGATTTTCCTGCCTCAGATTCATTTCTGATTATGGAATCTTCGGTTGGTTCCATCATTTTGAGCGTTTTGCAAGGGTTATGGGCAGAATCAAGATTCAGAAAGGCCTTCAGGTTGGTTTTCCTAGATTTCTTTTCCGGGAATACCATAGAGGGTTTGTCAACTCTGCTGTCCTTGCCCCTCTCCTCTCAGAATGTGAAAGGCTGAATGCCTCCGATTGGTCCAAGCTTTACTCTCTGTCTGCTCAGCAGCTAGCACATCTGAATGCTGCTCAAGCCAGGGAAGGAAAAGCTCCTATCTCTCCTGCAACCTTCTTGGATATGAATTCAATCCAGCTGGTCTTGATCCCTACCAAGTTTGGGCTGAAAGATACAAAGTGTTTTTAGCTCTTCGCCAGGAACTCAAGGACAAACAGATTTTCTACCCTGTCACCATGGATCAGTTTCTTGCCTGTGCAAGTTTTGGTAAAACAATCATCACCTGCTCCTCCATGGATCCAGACGAGTATGACCTGTTTCTTACCAAGCAGCGCAGCCTCTATCTATCCAAGATGGCTCCAATCATGGGACCATCCTTCTCCATTGAGAGCGGTGCCTTTAGGCAATTCTTCAAGCGTCAGGAAGAGCAAGCCTGGGAAGCTATTTCTCATTATGCCTCCCTTCTCTCTCCTGCTTATTATTTGCCTGTACCTCCTCAATCTTAAATGAATGGATTGTGCTCCTTCTCCTCATTGTCTCTTATTCTTTGTCTCTTTCCTTTTGCTTTTTGCTTAATGACAAAAAGGGGGAGAATGATTACCTACTTGTGTCTGACACATTCCTGAATCATGACTCAAGTACTTTAATTCCTGTTTAATATCAGTACTACTTAAATATTGATCATAGTTTTGTCATCACCAAAAAGGGGGAGATTGATGAACAGTCCATCCCCATGTACTTTTAAATTAATTACTTGCCTATTTTGGTGATAAACAAAACACTGTCAAAAGTTTTCTAACCTTGTTTATCTAGCCATAAGCACAGGAATTACCCAAAGAAAGTCAAGCATTTGTGGTAAGTCTTCCATACATCTTTTTTCAGAAGAGCCATAATAATTCCTTCATTAACTATAACGATTTCTCTCTAGAACAACGATTTACTTGAAAGATTGAATACCTTGCTGTTAAGTATAACGACTTGCTCATTATAACGACTCTGTAAGTTATCGTAACGACTTCTTCAGAAGTTATAACGACTTGCTCATTATAACGACTCTGTAAGTTATCGTAACGACTTCTTCAGAAGTTATAACGACTTGCTCATTATAACGACTCTGTAAGTTATCGTAACGACTTCTTCAGAAGTTATAACGACTTGCTCATTATAACGACTCTGTAAGTTATCGTAACGACTTCTTCAGAAGTTATAACGACTTGCTCATAACGACTCTGTAAGTTATCGTAACGATTCTTTAGAAGTTATAACGACTTGCTCGTCATAACGATTGTAAGTTATCGTAACGATTTCTTTAGAGTTATAACGACTTGCTCGTCATAACGACTCTGTAAGTCATCGTAACGATTTCTTTAGAGAATTATAACGACTTGCTCGTCATAACGATTCTGTAAGTCATCGTAACGATTCTTTAGAGTTATAACGACTTGCTCTCATAACGATTCTGTAAGTCATCATAACGATTCTTTAGAGAGCTACAACGACTTGCCATGTTTCATAACGATTTCTTTATCATCTGTTATAGAACGACTTGGTTGTGGTAACGATTTCATAAGTTATCATAACGACTTCTTATCAGTCTACAGCAACTTGATCATAACGATTCTATCAGATTTTCACAACGACTGCATAAGTCATGTTTCCATTAATTAAATGTTTTTCCTTGATTTAATCTACGTTGAATAGTCAAAGTCGCATCTCGTCTGATTGACTGCCATGCATTTAATAAAGACTGAACGTATCTCTGCATGGACACAGAACATATCTTCCATTCTCGTGTATTCTCTGCATGCATCTTTTAGAACGATAAAGTATTACTACTATATTTGTGTCTATCTGCTTTGACGTTGATTGACATCTGGAGATAGTATAGCTGTCTACCATTAAAGCTCAACCTTGCAGAACCTTAAGGATGTACTATCCTACAACAACGGACACAGAAGGAACTACAAGCAAACTCAGAAGATCTTATCTCTTTGCGTGCTCCAAAGAACAAAAGACTGTTGACAGGAAGCTTCCACAAAACCTTCAGTCTAACGTACACCAAAGCTGTGAGACAACGGTCATCTCCTTGTCCTCATTCAAATCGGAGATACAAATACAAGATGAAGCTCGGAAGACAAAAGATCGAGAGAATTCAATTCATATTGAAGAGCGGCTAGAACTCTGCAGCTTTCAAGTCTTCGAATTTTCTCTAGAGCCAGAAATTCACTCTTTTCGATCTTGGCTCTTAGCTCCCTGTGCTGTGAGAAGAAAAATTAAGGAAGAGCTAGTTTAGTTCTGAGAGAGTGCACTTTGTGTAGATCTTCGTCTCTCAGTGCTTGTAGCTTCAGATTGAGTTTTGTAAAAGCTTGATCTAGGGGCTAGTCTTTTTCTCTCAAGAATTTTCCTGTGTTATTCCCTTCGTGTGTGAAGGAAGACCTGGTGGTTTCCAGGGTGGTGTTTTTCCCTTCGTGCGTGAAGGAAGACCTGGTGGTACCAGGGTGTTGTGTTCCCTTCAGGGGTGAAGGAAGACCAGCTGAGCTGGGTGGTTGTTTTTGTCCATAGGGGGACTGTACCCTAGTTAGTGAAATCCTGAGGGTTGCTCAGGGACTGGACGTAGGACTCCTAAGGAGAGGAGATCCGAACCAGGATAAATCTCTGTGTTGTGTGATTGTCTTCTTTGTGTGATTGTTGTTTTTACTAACCATTACTAATCCCTTTCAAGAACTCTTTATGTTTGTTTGAGTTCAGGTTTTTATCAGATAAATTATTTAAAGACCCATTCACCCCCCCTCTGGGTTAGCCAACCGGGCAACAAATCTGAAGAAATGGAACTCGAACTCTGTATCAGCCTTCAATCTCTCACAGCTCTCTTAACTCTCACAGATCTCACAGAAGAACTCCCCCAGATGTTTATAGCAAAGGAAAACCCAAAGAAATCAAACCAGCCAACTTGTCTCTCCCCTGGAGTGAACTCCCTACAGATGCTGAAATGAAAATTACAGAAAAAAATGCCAAATAAAACTCCCTCAAATCTCACTAGCGAAAACCTGAACTATGGAAGAACAAAAAGAAAAACTAAGAAAACCCAAAAATATCGAACTAGCCCCCAACTCCAGAAGCACTGTTGAGGACCTTGGGGTCCTTAAATAGGCAACAGATCTGCCTCAGCTCTGCTTCATGCCTCCACAACAGCTCCTGCGCACGCCGCCAGCTCAGCTGCTCCCTGCTTCACACTGCGCCATGCCAGCCTCACACACCCGATCGCACAGCCCCATCGGACCAGCAGTAGGGCCAGCCTCCAGCTAGTTCGCCTGCACAGCACCTCCATCATGCTTGCCCATCGCGCCCCATCAGCCGCATTCGCATGCCAACAGCAGCCCGCCTCCGCCAGCCTCACTTGATGCAGTGCACCGGCCTCTGCACGGTCGGCCTCCGCTATGCAAGACCGCCAGCAGCAGAGCACCATCGCCAGGGCTCCTGCATCGCACACACCGCCTCAGCGCGCCACCTCAGCTGGCCGCACCCCAGCTGCTTCCAGCAGCTTCCAGCTTCTTCTGGACTTAACAGGAAGAAAGAAAAATAAAGAAAGGTTTAGTGGTGGCCAGGGGTAATGGCACAATGAAATGAGAAAGGGGTATGTGGCATGATGTGATTAAAAGGATGATATTGGGTGGGGTTTATGCATTTAAAATTTGAATTATTTACAAGAATGATTAGAAGATGAAAATATAGGACTAAAAATTATTTATGTACAATGTACCTACAAAAAGAGAAAACATTTTTATTAGTCAAACTATTCAAGAAGTATTGACTTTATTAAATGAAAATCTAACTATGTGTTCCACTCAAAACTTTAACTAATATGCTCAAAAATTTATTGATGGATGAAATGAGAATTAAAATCAAATTGCACATTATTTATAGACAAAAGATGTCTAAAATCAATATATGTATGAAATTTAACGCTAAAAATTTAGTAGTTATCACTCCCCCCTACTTGAACATTGCTAGTCCCTTAGCAATAAAAATTACTCCAAATGTAGGACTAGAAGATGCAATGTCTCATGCTAAATAGCCATCATGTAAAAGATTAATGTAGAGATATGTCTTTCCTAATTGTAAGGGCTTATGACGAGAAATTAGTGCACAAATGATAGCTCACTTAAGAGTTCACATCAGCCCTCATGGAGCTCCTCTTCCTTAGCTAGTAATTGAGATTAGATTAATTCGAGGGAGAAGAAAAGAATTGTGGAATAAGATCCTTGCTAAGTCATATTGGGTTGTTCTCTCAGTTCCATTCTGCCCAACTTCCTTGAGGATTATTTCTCTAAGTTGAGGACTTTGCCCCTTTATTTGCACTTTGTGCACTCATGATTTTTCTTTCTTTTTCATCCATAATTCTGCACAACCCATCACTTTTCAAGAGTAGCGAGTCCAACTTTACTCAGATCCGGGGCATTTTTCATGGATTTTTTTTCTTTTGTTTTTGCTTTTCTTTTTCTTTTATTTTCTTTTCCTCTTAAAGGAAGGATGGACAGTCAGGTTCCTTGATCACATGCCTACACTTCCTTCACAATTCAGTTAAGGGGAAGGGAGAAAACCAATCACCTCTCTTCTGCTAGCCTTGACAAATTTACTACATTCGCGTTCAGCTAGTCTAAGTGGCTGTGTAGTGTGTGTTGAAAACTTCTTGCCATAAATCCTTACATAAGGTAAAGAAGAAATACATGTAATCCTTTACTAGAGGCTACCGAACATGGATGTTTGCAAAGGAATGTGACAACTATACAATTTTAATGGTTAAAGATCATATGCATAGTCTGTGTTTTGCAATGCCAAGCATTTTTTATTCAAAGATGAAACATTGTGAAATTTTCTTTTTATTTTCACATGCTCAATATAAAGAAAGAAAATGAAACATTAGTTAGGATGAGGACTATGAATGCATGTTTATTCTACCTCTCCCCCCTACTTATTTACAGGAAAAGAAAGTAAGACAGAGAATTACCTGATAAAAGAAATCTGTACACTTGGGTTGCCTCCCAAAAGTGCTAAGTTTATCATCTTCAGCCAGACACAATTAGGCTCCATTTGGCTCAGCTAACTTGGTAGAAATTTTAACTATATAAAAATTCAAATAAATGGAAATAAATAATTTTCATAATATCAAAGTATTTAAAACATACGAATCATTATCGTATGTGCTAAAACACATCGAAAAAATTCGTCAAAATTATAAATCAACCCCACACGCTATTCCTAAACGTTCCACAAAGAAATTTGTGCAACGAAAAATTGGATTAGCCAAGTTTAAAGTGTTTTGCGACTTATTATCGTAATTCATAACTAAGTCGAAAAATCATTACCACATGTACTTGAATGAGTTAGAAAATTAAATAAAAACCATAGATGGACTTCAAATAATATCTTATAATGACCCATCAACAAAGTTGGGTCAATACAAATCATTTGGGCTAGGTTTAAGAATTATTGTGACCGATTATCCAAATTAGGAAACCACTCGGAAAACCGTTAACACGGAAATACGACGCAACAAAAAATTAAATAAAAGTGTTGGAGAGACTTCCAACATTATATATTAATGACTCAATATCTTAATTGGGCCAATGGACCACATATGACCCAAAAATCAAATGAAGCTAGAAAATGCATGGAAATTCGTAGCTTAAATTAGCTGAAATTAAAAAGAGGCAATTAGAGTTGAATTGGGAAGAGATCTTGCACTCTTGGCAACCCAAATTCGTGCCTACCCACCCATGGAGGTTGCTTGATGGCCAAGACTCTCTAATGGAGGGAGAGATCTTCAAATTTTGGAGAGACACAAGCCAATCCCGCAACCCTTCTTTCCTAGTTACAATAGGACTCCTAAATACCTTGGTTGCTTAAATACTCTTCACCCAAACCCTAGGGACTAGTTTACAACTTGCTGGGGTCGTGTGGAGGAGCTCTTGGGGCTGGGGAGCTGTGGATCGACCACAAGAAGGACATCTTCTTCCCCCGTTTGTCTGCTGCGACCTGCACAAACCGTCCAATTGAAGCCGATCAAAGGTAGGCCAAACCTAAAACAAACCTTGCAAGGCTTATACCCCTGGAAAGAGGGTCAATTCTACATTCTAACCTAAGTGGAATGCCCAAATTCCATACAGTATACACGGAGTATTAAGCATTTTCCTCCAAGTGGTCAGAACACGGGTTTTCTGGAAAAACGGGACGTCCTCAACCCAGAAGCTAGGTTTTCTCGAGCCAAACCTTAACATATCCTATACCAATGTGTACAGAATCAACTTAACTTTCATTTCCCACTACTTTCATTGAATTCCAATGAGTAGATTTTGAGTTATAAGCATTTTCCCCAAGTCATGCACTGTCAGGGCTTTTTCGGTTCTTTATATGTTGCATGCGATTTGAGACCGAATTAGAGAAAACCCACAACATGAAAGCTTTTCTACTAGTTGTCCTTGTCATGTCTTATGTTGAATGTTTTATCTAAATGTCATTAGTTAGAGAGTTATAAGCATGATAAGAGGGTCTCTGTATGACACTACGTTTTCAGGATGCACTTGGTTTTACGTTTGTGTTGGACTTGATTAAAGCCTGTTGAAACCATCATTGTTTTCTAATTCCGATTTACTGGAAGCACCCTTGCATGTCTAGGTTGGTTTAAAACTAGTTTCGTTATTTTTCATGCACTGTACAATTTGTTCTTAATTTTAGAACAACCCTATGTCAAAATTGGGAAAGTCAGGTCCGCAATCCAAAGCACTATCCTTTCACTGGCAGATGCAGGCCAAGGACCTGAGAACGTGATGGCTCGGTAGGCCGCGTTCTCAGGCAGATCGCCATAAGAATTCCGTCGTGATCTGATCGCGACCGGACCGCCGTCGCGACCTGACCTCCGGGTCTGACAACTATGTCGCCTTCTTCATATGAACCCGTCGCGAACTGCCTGCCTGATCAGACAAGCCTGTCGCGATCCTTACAAGGCACTATCGCGATTTGATCTGACCCCGTCGCGACCCTTACAAGGGTCTGTCGCGACTTAATGATTTTTCATGAAACCCCACTTATTTTCTTGCAAATCTAACCGTTGTACCTAAGGTCTGTTTAAATATATATGATTTTTAGCATGTAATTCACATGTCTTAGGTTTGATCATTGCTTTATGGTTATTTAATGGCTTAAAAGTGTTAACCTATTTAAAAGTTTTAATTACATGAAGGTTATTCTAATTGCTCTTTAAATGTTATGATCCACTCATGCAACTTGTGATTCAATCTTTCCATTATTCTACCATGTTTTAAATGATAATTATTATTCTTAAAACCTTGCAAACCCATGTGAAGTTAAATGCATTGTTCAATTCGTGCCATCATGTTAAGTGTTTTCCGCAAGTTTAAAATTGTGAATTGAGACGCGTACATCACTTCACACTTGCACATCTAGACAGCCCTTTCTTGGGAAATTGGAAACTCTCTACTGGTCATTCCGAATCGGTAGACTAGAGATCTTTTCTCCAAGGCCTTCGTAAATCTCCTCTGACCATGGATTCCCACATGGCCGACGAGTTGGTTATACCATTAAAGTTCCCTGGAGATAGCATGCGCTTCCTTTCTCACCTTGTTCTCGTGAGTGCGATTTACAATCTAGACTAAAGCCATTAATGTAAAGATTAAACTAAAGTATAAATCATACCATTATGCTGCCGAATTTATCTCTTGACCATGGTTATCATGAAATCATGTTCAATTACTTATTACTTGTTCCCATCATCATCATGAACATGACATTACACATGCTTACTTATTGAAACTCTCATTGGCCATTATTAATGACTGTGGGTATCTACATTTAAAATTTTACATGAGATGCTGATCAGGCATGGCGAGTGTCCAAGGGCTCCAGTCTAGCCCCAATGACGGAGAGTCATAAATATACTGTTAACCATGGGGTATAATGATTACTGGCGTTGCATCTGCGCTGGGAGTCTTGCTTGCTTGTTGAATGATAGATACAATAACCATATACACGTGTCCTAGTGTACATTCTTGATGGATCTTTTCTTGGTGTACATTAGTATCTACATGCCTGATTAGTGTTACTAGATCGTGCTCGTACATTCTTGCTTGCTTACTTGCGTGATATGGCCATCCTGCATTTATTGCAATTTACATGATATCTTGCGTGCTTGTTACATGCCTTACTCTTGACAACACATTGCTCGTTATATTCTTGCTCTATCACGATCACTCTCTCTCTCTAGCTTGTTTCATGTATCATATTTTAATGAGTTTATTCGTACATGTATATCATGACATTCATCGTGCTTACCTAGTTCTAAATTGTTAATCACTTATATCATTGCCCGCACATTGAGATATAAATCCTACTGGGCTAGTTTGCTCATCCCCTACTTTACCCAATCTAGGTGACTATGAAGTTCAAGAGGAAGAGCACGTCGAGGATAGGAATGCGTCCGAGTGATGAGCGTTCCAATTATGAGTCTATCTATAGTTAGTTTATTTTGAGTGTTAGAACAATGTAGTAGGAAGTGAGGTATTATATACTTTTGCATTTATTGAGTCTTAGTCCTGTAATAGTTTCCATTTAGAATACAATGAGTTGAGATTTGAATGCAAGATTAGTTGAGTTCAATATTTGGGCCCTATGATGATGTATCTTGTTATACATTTAGTGCGTGCCAGCTAGAGACTTATTTGCCGACTATTCACGTCTCGGGATATCGACTCGAATTATTCTGCATTATTAATATCCGCTGCGTAATTCTCGGGACGTGACAGTTTAGTGGTATCAGAGCCTAGGAATACCAAATAGGATATATGTCTCAGGATTAGGAGATACCTATGGAACCTAGGTCATGGATACTAAATATAGTACCTGGTGAGAATGGGTAAAGACTGGGAATATGTTAGAAAGAATTAAATACTCCTATCCATTGACTCTGATAATGTATCTAGAGACATTAATTGGTTTCCATCCTTTTCTCAGAAACCCTCATAACTCTTACACTCTACTGCAATGGCTCGCAACCAATGGCAAGCTATGCAAGAAACAGTAGCTGGATTGACTCAGGCCCTGCAAAATGTGGTTCAGGCTGGAAATCAGGCTGCTGGAGTTAGAAATGGAGCCGGTGATCTGCACCGCAATTTTAGGAGTTTGAACCCTCCTTGTTTCTCTGGATCCCTGATCCGGACGAAGCAGAGAACTGGCAGGAGGAGATAGAAAGGATCTTCCAAGTCATGCAATGCACTAACAGGGAAAAGGTGGTACTGGTCACTTTTCAATTCACTAAGGATGCCCGAGCATGGTGGAAGGCCACATCGGCCCACCAGCCTAATGTTGGCGAACTGGAGTGGGCCGGATTCTTGGAGATATTCTGGGGAAAGCATTTCTCTGAGAGAGACAAGGAGAAGAAGGCAGCGGAGTTTGCCACACTAAAACTGAAAGGAATGTCTGTGTCTGAGTATGACGCTCAGTTCGCGCGTCTTGTTGTGTATGCCCCACACTTGGTGGGAACTGAAAGATGTAGGATCGGATAAGTGGATAATGGCAAAGCTAGAAGGGGGGGTTGAATAGATTTGCAGCGGAATCTAAAGCAATTTAAAAATTACTTCGAATTAAGATATCTATTCAATTGAAACCTCACTGAACAGATGCAATATGTGTGATTAGTGTGTGTGAGCAAATCAATTAGAAGTGTGAACGAGATCCCTATGCATGCATCTAGCATAATACAAAGTCAAACCACAATTTAAGCCACTACACAGAGGATTTTTAGGTGGTTCGAAAATCACCTCCAGTGACTCCTACGTCCACCCCTCACACAGTGAGGCTCCACTACTCAAAAGAGTACAACTCACACTGGAGCACGACGACTCCAAACACCCTTGAGCACGACGACTCAAGAAACAACCGAAGCACGACAACTCCAAACCCTTTAAGTACAATGACTCAAAGAAAACCCAGGAGGTAGGTATGACGACCTACTCCACAAACCACTTATGAGTACGACGACTCACAAGCACTTGAGCACAATGGCTCAAAACCGGAGCACTACGGCTCCAAACCTTTGGACCACGAAAGATCCAAGTTCTTCTAGAACAAGCTCAATTAGAGAATAGATCCTCTAGCCCGATCTATCTCAATACAATGATAAAAATCGAACAAACAGAATTAAGTGATCTGTGTAGAACACATGCACAGATCACACAATGAAAAACTGGATGAACACTCTAAGAAAATAAATGAAATAGATGTGACTTGGATGTTCCTTGATGAAGAAGACTTGCAGAAGCTTGGATTGAATATGCTTGAAGGAATTCGTTGGAGATCTTCTTCAATCCACGATGCTCTGCTTCAGTGGCATCCGGATTGCCAGTTCTTCTTCTTCCTTTGCTGCTCTTCTGCTCCTCAATCTGATGGCACTGCTCTGCTCCCTTTCTAGATGCTGATACTAAATCCTCTCTCCTCTCCTCTTCTCTTCTTCTTCACGTTCTCCTTCCAAACAGCACTGCTTTGCTCCCTTTTTCCCTTTCTACAGCCGCCACACCCTTTTCTGGAGATGTCTGGTCTCTCTTCTCGTGGATACCCTTGGAGTACAAGAAACATGGGCATTTATAGCCCCATATGTCCATAAGGAGCCTTGGGGTATGTGGGCACAAAAACCTAGGTCAAATCACTTAATTCCCAAGCAACCACGTGTCCAGAGAAATTCACGTTTTTTAGTTTCAGCCAGAGTGTGTTGACACCACCAGGGAGTGTGTCGACACACTGTTCCATTTGTCCAAATAGGGTTTTCTGGAAGCTGGGTCTAGTGTCGACACTGCCACTGGCTGTGTCGACACACTGTCCCAGTCAGGCAACTGGGTCTTCTGGGAACTGGGTCTAGTGTCGACACTACCAGGGGCTATGTCGACACACTTGACTCTGTCTTCATGAAAAAGCTTCAGGGACTTTGACCCAGTGTCGACACCATCAATGGGTGTGTCGACACTACCATGACAAAATCTGTATACACCTGCAAATTTAACACATAAATCATTAGTACAAGATATTATCAATAAAATATGAGATATTAAACATCAAAAAACATGTTGTTTAAGCATTATTGTGATATGTATAAAATGTATAACATGTTCAACATATCATCATCAAAATCACAATATGTCATCATCAAAATCAAAGTATGAGTGATGTTCATTGGTCATCATTAAAATACAACTTTAGGAAATTCCAAAACACACTCAACCCAACAATCTCCCCCTTTTTGATGAAGACAAAACATATGCACAATCTCCCAATGACTGACTTCCTTAACTGCAACAACTCCCTTGACCATATACACCCTTTGAACTTACTCCCATAAAGAACTTTCTCCCTCTAGAAACTTTCTAGAAACTTTTACTTTCTCCTCCTTTAAGGAACTTTCTCCCCCTTTTTGACAGCATCAAAAAGATGATAAGAGAGAGAAACAAAGATTGTAAGAGATCAAGAAATAAAATGTAGGAAATGAATGGTCAGAAATGATCAAAATAAATGAGGCAAAGTGATACTGACATATGAGAGAAATTATTGTGTTTTGTTATTGTGCAACAAAGTTGAATCACAAAGACACACTCAACACAAGGTATTGCAAGATATAATGATCCGAATGTAGTTAAAGTAATGATGCAATTGTGAAGTAAAGTGACCAATATGAGTGAGCAGAAGTATTTAACAAGGATGTTAGTAGCTTTAAGTTTAACACAACGTAAAATAATAGGTCTAAACTCAGTATACATGAACTTTATGAAGGTCTTAAGCTTTTCCATCCTGTCAATTTGATTTTCTTTCATTTTTAACTGGGAAAGAATACAAGAATAAATCAGTTAAATCTCACTTTTCAGTGCAAGAGATCGCATTTATCAGATGCAAGATCTTCTGATTACTCAGTGGTTTAACTTTAATTATCTTATACAGAGTTGAAAATTTTGATTTCCACTTTTTGACGCGAAACAAATCACTTTTTAGGTGAAATGGCCCGGTTACTCAGCGGTTCAAAAATTTACATTGCTCTGCTTGTATCTTTCCATATTATTGATCATTTTGATCATTTTCTTTTGATGTTTTGCAGGAATATGTTTTCTTTGACCAGACAAGTCATGACTATGAATTTAGAAAAATTATTCTTAACATGTGGTAAAAATAAAGCTTAAACATACACAAGTGAAATATTAAAGCCACTCATGTGCGTATAATAGTGTTTTGCAAATAATTTTAAAAACATTCAGTATTAAAATTGCTTAACCTTGAAATGATAATGAATCTTTGAAATTAAACTAAATGCACAATGAGTTTAGTTTCAATGTCTTAATTCTCTCATAAGAAAATAGCACAATGACTCAAAAATTCTGATGATTGGGGCTCAGTTAGACAACAATTGTCAAGAGAAATTAGTGAAGAATAGACAATGACTCCCCCTCAACAAATACTCCCCCTCAACAATTTCATAAAGGAATCTTGATACTTGGCGGAGACATATACTCACGCATAGTGAAAGTGTCCAGACAAGCCTGACTTGTCTTTCTTCAAATCACCATTTGATATACCAAGAATGTCAATGCAATGTGAGAGTGAGGAATTTATTTGCAAGAAGATTTGTCAATAAACTGAATGGGAGTTGTTGATAAATCATATATGAAAGATTATTTCTCCAGCATTTCACTCAAAGATTCTTTTGACTTACTCCCCCATAAGATATGCATGATATGAAATGATCATTTAAGCAATTCAGATATGTTCATTCCAAGCAGTTTGCACAGAAAGAGTATGAACATGATCAAGAATATATCAACAAGTAATTTATTGAAGGAGAAAAGTTTTTCAAAAACTCAAAAATGTTTCAAAGAATTCAAATAAAGTTTTTGAGATTTTCATTTTTTTTGATGACCTTTATGCAGGAAAAGACTATTGATACTTGGCGGAGAATTTTTCTCACGCATGATGATAGTTTCCAGACAAGACTAACTTGTCCTTTCACATTTCACCATTTGATATACCACATAGTCACTGCAAAAGGTTAATTATTCTTTAGTTTTAGCATGAAATTCATTGCATTTTCAAGAACATTTTTGCACTTTTTCAAATTCACTCCCCCTTAATATGTGCATGGAATGAAAAAGCTAGCAAGCAATTCACACATGATTATGCACACAATTAGCTTTAAGCATAACATGACTTCTGGTACTTGGCGGAGTATTTTACTCACGCATAATGATAGCTTCCAAACAAGTATAACTTGTTTTTCCACATGTCATCATTTGATATACCAAAAAGTCAAAACTGTTGATATACACACAGAATCATGGACACAGTTAAGCAATCATGATAACACAAACATGATTCTAAATGTTAAAAACACAAAGTTATTGTTGGGAGTAGCATCAGAACACACTTTTCATTGTTCAGATAAAAAATTAAACATCATTTCAATTCAGGCAATTCAAATTTGAAATGATAAAGAAGTTTTACCTGAATGGACTTCAATTGCTTTTCAAAGATTTTACATGTGTTCTCCAATCATTTCTTACCTTGCACAGCCAATATCTTGAATCCATTTACAATGTATGGCTGCAAGACTCCTCAGCTTGCTGATCAAGCTGGTTTTGGGACCCACACTTGCTTGGGTCCTGCAATGAAGTCAATGTTAGAGTGCAATAAAGATTTCTGAATCCAAAGTGATTTTATTTTTGGTATAGATGCATTTCTTCAATTGATAGAATTATGAGCAGAATTAGTTCCAGATTTTCTTTTTGTCTTGCTCAATACATCTATGTTTTCATGAAGTCTTCTAATTTTTGGATTTTTAATATAAGCAGAAACAGAATGATTTTGTGCAACATTTCTATGCCTATACACATGGAATTTCTGAACATTTTCAGTATGAACATGATATTTATTCCTATGTGTATGAGCATATGCATTAGATTGGAATTTCTGAGCATGCACAACAAAATCATTTCTGTACCAACAGTCCCTAGAAATATGACCAATTTTATAACAATGAAAGCCTTGGACTGATTTGGCGTGTTTATTGAAATTTTGATTTCTAATCCAACAATGTTTGGCAAGATGACTAGGTTTATTACAGTTAAAGCAAATGAGAGCATTTCTTACCTGGTACTTACCTTGGCATGTATGCATTTGCTGGAATCTCCTTTTAATGTGAGGAGACTTACCATGAAGAGAAGGAGGTACCTTTTGGTGGCTCTTGGCATGATGTAAACTTGGAACTTATCTTGGAGCTTTTTGGACTGATGGAGGAAGTAGATGAATCTTCTTGACAGTAGCATTCTTCTTTTTCTCTGTCTATTTCTGAACAAGAACTTTCACTAGTTTTTCATTAGAATTAGCAGAGTTCTTGTTCGCAGCAACTTTAACAAATGTTAATTTTGTTTTATTTTCATTTTTCTTATCTCTCACAGAAGTAAGACTTGTGTATTTAGTATTTTTCAATTCATGTTGAAGCTTCTGTTTTTCATCTTTTAATGCAACAACTTCTTTTCTGAAATTTGAAGCTTGTTTAGCATGTCATCCAAACCATTTTTCATCTTGTTCTTTTCATTTTCAAATTGAGCAATTTATTTTTCCATATCAGAAATTTTATTACTGACACTGCTACAATCATTATCTAATGGTTTGTCATGTAACAAGCATTCAATCTTTCTCTTTAAGTGACAATTTTCTTTAACAAGTTGTTTGCATCTTTCATTTATTTGATGATCATGAGCCATGTTAGAAATCTGTTTGTTTAATTGATCATTATCAAATTTGAAGTTTTCATTGAGATCAATCAGTCTTTCATTTTCATCTTTCAAATCAAGATTTTCATATTCCAACTGATCATGATTTTCTTTCAACTTGGACAACTTGTTTTCACAAATTTTGATTTTATCTTTCAAACATTCTTTTTCAGAATTCAGTTTTTGAATTTCAATTTTCAAATTCTCATTTTCTTGTGAAGGATCTTTATCATTGTTCTGGAGCAATTCAAGTGTATATTTCAAATTTTCACTCTCTTTGTGGCAATGTTTTAAAGTCTTTTTCAAATCTTTATTTTTAGTGTTCAACTTTGTATTAAGATTTTGCATCTTTTCATAGAATTCAATCAATTCAACATAAGACATGCCTTCATCTACATCAGAGTTAGAATTAGAATACATAAATGGATCTGGAATTGATTTACCTGATCTTATAGACCTATTTGAAGTCTTGTGTTTTGAAGAGGATGAAGAATGCTCTGAGCTCTTAGAATGTGCAGTGAGAGCCACAACCTTCTGAATTGTTGATTTTCTGGATTCATTTAGGCTCTTCCTTTTTGCTCCTTTTCTTTGTGCTTCCTTTGAAAAACCTGATGAAAGTGAGACTGGTGATTTCTCTGAAATTATAACAGGAAATTCATGCAAATTAAAGAGATTTTCCATTATACCAAAACTCAAAAACTATTAGATCTAATCACAGTGAATCAGTGTAACAAGGAATTAGATCTAACAATTAGAGTGGCTAACCTTCTCTGATACCAATTGTAGGATCGGATAAGTGGATAATGGCAAAGCTAGAAGGGGGGGGGTTGAATAGATTTGCAGCGGAAACTAAAGCAATTTAAAAATTACTTCGAATTAAGATATCTATTCAATTGAAACCCCACTGAACATATGCAATATATGTGATTAGTGTGTGTGAGCAAATCAATTAGAAGTGTGAACGAGATCCCTATGCATGCATCTAGCGTAATACAAAGTCAAACCACAATTCAAACCACTGCACAGAGGATTTTTAGGTGGTTCGAAAATCACCTCCAGTGACTCCTACGTCCACCCCTCACACAGTGAGACTCCACTACTCAAAAGAGTACAACTCACACCGGAGCATGATGACTCCAAACACCCTTGATCACGACGACTCAAGAAACAACCGGAGCATGACGACTCTAAACCCTTTGAGTACAATGTCTCAAAGAAAACCCAGGAGATAGGTATGACGACCTACTCCACAAACCACTTATGAGTACGACGACTCACAAGCACTTGAGCACAACGGCTCAAAACTGGAGCACTACGGCTCCAAACCTTTGGACCACGAAAGATCCAAGTTCTGCTAGAATAAGCTCAATTAGAGAATAGATCCTCTAGCCCGATCTATCTCAATACAATGATAAAATTCGAACAAACATAATTAAGTGATCTGTGTAGAACACATGCACAGATCACACAATGAAAAACTGGATGAACACTCCAAAAAAATAAATGAAATTGATGTGACTTGGATGTTCCTTGATGAAGAAGACTTGCAGAAGCTTGGATTGAAGATGCTTGAAGGAATTCGTTGGAGATCTTCTTCAATCCACGATGCTCTGCTTCAGTGGCATCCGGATTGCCAGTTCTTCTTCTTCCTTTGCTGCTCTTCTGCTCCTCAATCTGATGGCGCTGCTCTGCTCCCTTTCTGGATGCTGATACTTTATCCTCTATCCTCTTCTCTTCTCTTCTTCTTCACGTTCTCCTTCCAAACAGCACTGCTCTGCTCCCTTTTTCCCTTTTTGCAGTAGCCACACTCTTTTATGGAGATGTCTGGTCTCTCTCCTCGTGGATACCCTTGGAGTACAAGAAACATGGGTATTTATAGCCCCATATGTCATAAGGAGCCTTAGGGTACGTGGGCACAAAAACCTATGTCAAATCCCTTAATTCCCAAGCAGCCACGTGTCCAGAGAAATTCACATTTTTGAGTTTCAGTTGGAGTGTGTCGACACCATGAGGGAGTGTGTCGACACACTGTCCCATTTGTCCAAACAGGGTTTTCTGGAAGCTGGGTCTAGTGTCGACACTGCCACTGGCTGTGTCGACACACTATCCCAGTCAGGCAACTGGGTCTTCTGGGAACTGGGTCTAGTGTCGACACTACCAGGGGCTGTGTCGACACACTTGACCCTGTCTTCATGAAAAAGCTTTAGGGACTCTGACCCAGTGTCGACACTACCATGACAAAATCTGTATACACCTGCAAATTTAACACATAAATCATTAGTACAAGATATTATCATTAAAATATGAGATATTAAACATCAAAAAACATGTTATTTAAGCATTATTGTGATATGTATAAAATGTATAACATGTTCAACATATCATCATCAAAATCACAATATGTCATCATCAAAATGAAAGTATGAGTGATGTTCATTGGTCATCATTAAAATACAACTTTAGGAAATTCCAAAACACACTCAACCTAACAAAAAGACTTAAGACAAATCGGTTCATGGATGGGCTCAGGCCCATGTTCATTGAAAGGCTCGGACCACACAACATTCAAACTTACACTGAGATGGTCCAAAGAGCTCAGCTGGTAGAAGACACCATGGCCAAAGTAGAGGGCATGAGGGGCAAGGACAACTCCAAGCTGGTCTTCGTCAAGAAGGGAGCACCTAATATTGCTCCAACCTTTCGTAACAACAACGTCAACAACAACAACAAGAGGTCGAATGTCAAAGAGATGTTATTGGAGACAAGAGAGTCAAAGTGGAAGGTAGGCAGTTGGTTGAAAACTGCAAATTCTGTGATAAACCAGGGCACCGAGCTGAAGAATGCTGGAAGAAGCTCGGGGCATGCTTGAGATGTGGAGGTCGTGACCACCGTATTCCTGACTGTCCAATGATGAAGGACCAACCAGGAAAAGCCCCGAATGTACCACGACGTCAAGGACGCCTTATTGCTATCCTAGAAGCTGACCTACCCGAGGAAGGGGGTATGGTGGAAGGTACCATTTTCATACACTCGCAACCTGCATTTGTGCTCATTGATACTGGAGCTGCATATTCATTTATTTCCACCACATTTGCTGCAACTCTACCTGTCAAACTTGTACCCTTGAAATCTAAGATCACTGTAGCCTCTCCACTAGGCTCAGAATCTGAACTCACTCACTACTTGCCGAAATGTGAAACTATAATTGGAGGACACAATCTCCCTGCCGACCTTACCTGTTTAGACATGAAGGGTTATGATGCCATTTTGGGTGTCGATTGGCTAATTGAATATGATGCCGATGTAAACTGTCGCCATAGAAGGGTCACTTTTAAAAGACCAAACCTTCCAACTCTATCACTACTTGGCACCCGTTATCACAAACACCCTATCTTGATATCCTCCCTAAAGGCTTCTAAGCTGATCAACCAGGGTTGTGATGCTTTCCTAGTTTCCGTCTTGGAAACTGAAAAGAAGAAACCAACCCTAGAAGACATTCCAATAGCCAGGGACTATCCTGATCTATTTCCATAGGAATTACCTGGTATACCACCTGAGCGGGAGGTAAACTTCACCATTGAGTTACTCCCTGGGGCAGCCCCTATTTCAAAGGCTCCGTATCGCATGTCCCCTGTTGAATTGTAGGAGTTGAAAAGACAGATCCAAGAATTGCTAGACCAAGGTTTTATCAGGCCTAGCACATCCCCGTGGGGAGCGCCAGTGCTATTTGTCAGAAAGAAGGACGGGACAATGAGGCTATGCATTGATTACCGTCAGTTAAACCAGTTGACAATAAAGAATAAGTATCCACTGCCCTACATCGTTGAGCTATTTGACCAGATCTCTAGTGCACAATATTTCTCCAAGATAGATCTAAGATCAGGCTACCATCAACAAAGAATAAAGGAGGAGGATATTCACAAGTCTGCATTCCGGAGTAGATATGGTCATTATGAGTTTGTGGTCATGCCGTTTGGTTTAACAAATGCTCCAGCGTCTTTCATGCAACTTATGAACAATATTTATAGGCCACACTTGGACCAGTTTATAGTGGTGTTCATTGATGACATCCTTATTTACTCCAAATCCAAAGAAGAACACGAGGAACACTTGAAGGTTGCTCTGCAAGTGCTGAGAGATAATCAACTCTATGCTAAACTTAGTAAGTGTGAATTCTGGATGGAGGAAGTGTCTTTCCTTGGTCACATCATATCCAAGGAGGGAATCTCTGTGGATCCATCTAAGGTGGAGGCGGTAAAGAACTGGGAAAGGCCGACAACTGTGTCGGAGATTAGGAGCTTTCTGGCTTTAGCCAGTTATTATCGTCGCCTCATTAAAGATTTCTCAAAGATAGCTATACCATTGACCAGGCTTACCAGGAAGGAGAATCCATTTGCATGGACTGATGATTGTGAAGAAAGTTTCAAGGCATTGAAAGGGCACCTTACCTCGGCACCCGTACTGACACTGCCAGTTGCTGAGGGTAGTTTTGAAGTATACACCGATGCATCTGGGATCGGCCTAGGCTGTGTGCTGATGCAAAATGGGAAAGTTATATGCTATGCGTCCAGACAATTGAAGAAGCACAAGGATAATTATCCTGTACATGATCTAGAGCTAGCTGCTGTAGTCTTCGCCTTGAAGATATGGCGTCATTATCTATATGGTGAGAAATTCATTGTGTTTTCTGACCATAAAAGCTTGAAGTATTTGTTTTCTTAGCAGGACTTGAATATGAGATAGCGGAGGTGGTTGGAGTATCTCAAAGACTTCGACTTCACGATCCAATATCATCCAGGAAAAGCAAATGTTGTGGCAGATGCTCTAAGTAGAAAGCCAATGATTACATTGTCAAGTTTAATGGTGGACGAATGGAGGTTATTAGAAGACTTCGCCAAGTTAAATATTGATGCTGACATCGAAGAGAAGGGATGCCTTGTTGCTAGTGTTAGAGCACAACCTACACTATTGGAGGACATCACAACACTCCAAGACAATGACCCTGTACTTGTGGAGATTAAGGCTAATCTAGACCAGAGGCCGGATTTCTCATTAACTAAAGATGGAAGACTATTGTTCTGGGATCGAGTCTGTGTACCCAACCATGTGGAGACAAAGAAAATGATTATGGATGAGGCTCACAAGACCAGGTATACCATTCATCCTAGAACTACGAAAATGTATCATGATTTGAAAAGAAGGTTTTGGTGGCCTAATATGAAGAGAGAGGTGGCGGAATATGTCGCCCGATGCTTAACATGTCAAAAGGTCAAGGCGGAACACTTGCGACCCGCAGGTAAACTCAAACCCCTAGAAATCCCGGCATGGAAATGGGAAGGTATAGGGATGGACTTTATTTTCGGACTACCCAAATCTAGAGGTGGATTCGATGGTATCTGGGTTATTGTCGACCGCTTAACTAAGTCGGCTCACTTCTTGCCAGTGAACAATAAGTGGTCAGTAGATGTTCTGGCTGCATTGTATGTGAAGGAAATAGTCAGATTACATGGAGTACCGGTGTCTATCGTGTCTGATAGAGACCCTAGGTTTACATCCCACTTTTGGAAAGGACTGCACTACTCCTTGGGATCTAAACTAAACTTTAGTATGGCTTTCCATCAACAGACAGATGGTCAGACGGAGAGAACCAACCAGGTGATTGAAGATATGCTTAGAGCATGTGTCCTAGATTTTGGAGGTAGCTGGCACGAACACTTACCTCTCGTGGAGTTCGCCTACAATAATAGCTATCAAGCTAGCATTCAAATGGCACCATTTGAAGCACTCTATGGCAGGAGTTGCCGATCTCCAATATTCTAGTATGAAGTTGGCGAAAAACAAATGCTAGGACCAGAGATGATAAGGGAAACCACAGAGAAGGTAAAGCTTATTAAAGAAAGAATGGCAGTGGCATAGCAAAGACAAAAGGCATATGCAGATAATAGAAGAAGAGACCTGGAGTTTCAGGTTGGGGAACATGTATTCTTAAAAGTGTCTCCAGGCCGTGGGATCAGGCGTTTTGGCATTGAAGGCAAGTTGTTACCAAGGTTTGTCGGGCCTTTCGAAATCCTTGAATGAATCGGCGAGGTGGCATATCGTCTCGCTTTGCCACCACAAATCGATGGAATACACAATGTGTTCCACATATCCATGTTGAAAAAGTACGTACGGGATCCGTGGCATGTCATAGAATATGAGCTCCTGGAATTCAATAAAGACGGAACATATCAAGAGAAGCCAATTAAGATCATGGACCGGGAACTGCGCCAATTAAGGAACAAGATCATCCCACTAGTAAGGGTTAGATGGAATCAACGCATGGATGAAGACGACACGTGGGAAACTAAGGAAGCAATGCGCAAAAGATACCCGGAGCTATTCACAAGTAAGTACACCTCACTGGTACAATAACTTTCTATACATGAATTTGGGGACCAAATTCTCTTAAGTGGGGGAGGGTGTAGCACCCCGGAAATTTTAACTATATAAAAAATCGAATAAATAGAAATAAATAATTTCCATAATATCAAAGTATTTAGAACATACAAATCATTATCGTATGTGCTAAAACACATCGGAAAAATCCGTTAAAATTATAAATCAACCCCACACACTATTCCTAAATGTTCCACAAAGAAATTTGTGCAACGAAAAATCGGATTAGCCAAGTTTAAAGTATTTTGTGACTTATTATCGTAATTCTTTTTTTTAGCTAATATTATCGTAATTCATAACTAAGTCGAAAAATCATTACCACATGTACTTGAATGAGTTAGAAAATTAAATAAAAATCATATATGGACTTCAAATAATATCTTATAATGACCCATCAACAAATTTGGGTCAATACAAATCATTTGGGCTAGGTTTAAGAATTATTGTGACCGATTATCCAAATAAGGAAACCACTCGGAAAACCGTTAACACGGAAATACGACGCAACCAAAAATTAAATAAAAGTGTTGGAGAGACTTCCAACATTATATATTAATGACCCAATATCTTAATTGGGCCAATGGACCACATATGACCCAAAAATCAAATGAAGCTAGAAAATGCATGGAAATTCGTAGGTTAAATTAACTGAAATTAAAAAGAGGCAATTAGAGTTGAATTGGGAAGAGATCTTGCACTCTTGGAAACCCAAATTCATGCCTACCCACCCATGGAGGTTGTTTGATGGCCAAGACTCTCTAATGGAGGGAGAGATCTTCAAATTTTGGAAAGACACAAGCCAATCCCGCAACCCTTCTTTCCTAGTTACAATAGGACTCCTAAATACTTTGGTTGCTTAAATACTCTTCACCCAAACCCTAGGGATGAGTTTAAAACTTGCTGGGGTCGTGTGGAGGAGCTCTTGGGAGCTGGGGAGCTGTGGATCGACCACAAGAAGGACATCTTCTTCCCCCGTTTGTCTGCTGCGACCTGCACAAACCATCCAATTGAAGCCGATCAAAGGTAGGCCAAACCTAAACCAAACCTTGAAAGGCTTATACCCCTGGAAAGAGGGTCAAGTCTACATTCTAACTCAAGTGGAATGCCCAAATTCCATACAGTATACATGGAGTATTAAGTGTTTTCCTCCAAGTGGTCTGAACATGGGTTTTCTGGAAAAATGGGACTTCTTCAACCCAGAAGGTAGGTTTTCTCGAGCCAAACCTTAACATATCCTATACCAATGTGTAGATCATCAACTTAACTTTCATTTCCCACTGGTTTCATTGAATTCCAATGAGTAGATTTTGAGTTATAAGCGTTTTCCCCAAGTCACGCACTGTCAGGGCTTTTTCCGTTCTTTATATGTTGCATGTGATTTGAGACTGAATTAGAGCAAACCCACAACATGAAAGATTTTCTACTAGTTGTCCTCGTCATGTCTTGTGTTGAACGTTTTGTCTAAATGTCATTAGTTAGAGAGTTATAAGCATTACAAGAGGGTTTCTGCATGACACTACGTTTTTAGGTTGCACTTGGTTTTACATTTGTGTTGGACTTGATTAAATGATCATTGTACAATTTGTTCTTAATTTTAGAACAATCCTATGTCAAAATAGGGAAAGCCTGGTCCGCAATCCAAAGCACTGTCCTTTATCTGGCATCGCATGCCAAAGACCTGAGAACTCGACGGCTCAATAGGCCGCATTCTCAGGCAGATCGTGACAAGAATTCTGTCGCGATCTGATCGCGACCGGACCGCCATCGCGACCTGACCTCTGGGTTTGACAGCTATGTCGCCTTCTTCATATGAACTCGTCGCGAACTGCCTGCCTGATCAGACAAGCCTGTCGCGATCCGTACAAGGCACTGTCGCGATCTGATCTGACCCCGTCGTGACCCTTAGAAGGGTCTGTCTCGACCTAATGATTTTTCATGAAACCCCACTTATTTTCTTGCAAATCTAACTGCTGTACCTGAGGTCTGTTTAAATATATATGATTTTTAGCATGTAATTCACATGTCTTAGGTCTGATCATTGCATTATGGTTATTTAATGGGTTAAAAGTGGTTAACCCATTTAAAAGATTTAATTACATGAAGGTTATTCTAATTGCTCTTTAAATGTTATGATCCATTCATGCAACTTGTGATTCAATCTTTCCATTATTCTACCATGTTTTAAATGATAATTATTATTCTTAAAACCTTGCAAACCCATGTGAAGTTAAATGCATTGTTCAATTCGTGCCATCATGTTAAGTGTTTTCCGCAAGTTTAAAACCGTGAATTAAGACGCGTACATCACTACACACTTGCACATCTAGGCAGCCCTTTCTTGGGAAATTGGAAACTCTCTACCGGTCATTCTGAATCGGTAGACTAGCGACCTTTTCTCCAAGGCCTCCGTAAATCTCCTCTGACCATGGATTCCCATATGGCCGACGAGTTGGTTGTACCATTGAAGTTCCCTAGAGATAGCGTGCACTTCCTTTCTCACCTTGTTCTCGTGAGTGTGATTTACAATCTAGAATAAAGCCATTAATGTAAAGATTAAACTAAAGTATAAATCGTACCGTTATACTGCCGAATTATCTCTTGACCATTGTTATCATGAAATCATGTTCAATTACTTATTACTTGTTCCCATCATCATCATGAACATGACATTACACATGCTTACTTATTGAAACTCTCATTGGCCATTATTAATGACTGTGGGTATCTACATTTAAAATTTTACATGAGATGTTGACCGGGCCCAGCGAGTGTCCAAGGGCTCCAGTCTAGCCCCAATGACGGAGAGTCATAAATATACTGTTAACCATGGGGTATAATGATTACTGGCGTTGCATCTGCGCTGGGAGTCTTGCTTGCTTGTTGAATGATAGATATAATAACCACATACACGTGTCCTAGTATACATTCTTGATGGATCTTTTCTTGGTGTACATTAGTGTCTACATGCCTGATTAGTGTTACTAGATCGTGCTCGTACATTCTTGCTTGCTTGCTTGCGTGATATGGCCATCCTGCATTTATTGTAATTTACATGATATCTTGCGTGCTTGTTACATGCCTTACTCTTGACAACACATTGCTCGTTATATTCTTGCTTTATCACGATCACTCTCTCTCTAGCTTGTTTCATGTATCATGTTTTAATGAGTTTTATTCGTACATGCATATCATGACATTCATCGTGCTTACCTAGTTCTAAATTGTTAATCACTTATATCATTGCCCGCATATTGAGATATAAATCCTACTGGGCTAGTTTGCTCATCCCTTACTTTTACCCAATCTAGGTGACTATGAAGTTCAAAAGGAAGAGCAAGTCGAGGATGGGAATGCGTCCGAGTGATGAGCGTTCCAATTATGAGTCTATCTATAGTTAGTTTATTTTGAGTGTTAGAACAATGTAGTAGGAAGTGAGGTATTATGTACTTTTGCATTTATTGAGTCTTAGTCCTGTAATAGTTTCCATTTAGAATACAATGAGTTGAGATTTGAATGCAATATTAGTTGAGTTCAATATTTGGGCCCTATGATGATGTATGTTGTTATACATTTAGTGCGTGCTAGCTAGAGGCTTATTTGCCGACTATTCACGTCTTGGGATATCGACTCGAATTATTCTACATTATTAATATCCACTACGTAATTCTTAGGACATGACAAAATCACTAATCTAAAAAAAACCGAAGTGTAAAGGATCAAAATAAGCAACCCGGGGGTCCAAAATCACAAATAAGTATCCGATCAGCGTGTCGTTCACTCTGACACGACTGAGTGGGTGAAAGTGACGTGTGGGAACTGACGGAATACTAATTGGATTCCCGGTTTGGGTTCAACGCTCAAATCACTAATCTAAAAAAAAAAACAAAGTGTAAAGGATCAAAACAAGCAACCTGGGGATCCAAAATCACAAATAAGGATCTGATCGGCGTGTCGTTCGCTCTGACACGACCGGGTGGGTGAAAGTGACTTGTGGGAACTGACGGAATACTAATCGGATTCCCAGTTTGGGTTCGGCGCTCAAATCACTAATCTAAAAAAACCTAAGTGTTAATGATCAAAAATATTATTTAATTAAACTTAGTAATTAATCACATGTTTTAAATTTAAATTTATGAAAATAATATTTATATATTATTTTTTATTTTTTTTCTCATACTTCCTTATTTAAATGTAGGATCCTCCGGCACCTAACAATCGTGAGGCGGGGACAGCAGACGATCCAGCAGACCTTTCTTGATTTTTAGCATTTATAATTGTGTATGATTTTATATTTCTTGTGTGTGATGATTTTATGTTTGCTTTTTAGTACCTATTATTGTGGAATGTATGAATATTTTAGCAGGTTCTGTAATTTATCATTGTTAATTTTAGTATTTAAAAAAAATAAGTTGATATTTTTGACGGATCTTCTGACGGATGTCATCCATCGGAAATGTCTGACGGAAATGCTTCTGACGGATAGCGTTCCGACGGATGTGTCTGACGGTATATACCGACGAAATTTCTGACAGACTTCTGATGGATTGTCTGTCAGAATGTACTGACACAGTCTTTCTGACCACAAGTCCGTCAAAATTTGTCGACCACTTTTCCGATGGAATATTCCGTCGAAACTTCTGACGGATTGCCAACGGATTTGTCGTCCATCAGTAATTTCTGACGAAAAATTTCTGACGGCCATTTTCCGATGGTCGTTCGCGAGAAAGTTGTCGGAAGCTTATGTTTCCGACGGATTGTGTCCATCGGAAATGCCGCTTTTTCTTGTAGTGGTTTTTACCCCTTTGAAAGGACCCTCGAGGCCACATTTTTAAGGGAGCAATCCAAGTCACAGGGGCGAAGCCCTACTACATTTCAGAGCCTTCACACTCTGAGGTTTGAAGAGAAGAAACCCTCAAGCTTGCTTGAAGAGTTCTTCACTTGGAGAATTGGTGATGTCGGCGTTCAAGCGTCAATGGTGCAAGAAGGAGGAGTCTTCTTCCTCTCACCCTCAACCTCTGTTGCACCTGGACTACCTCAGAATTTTCTTTTTCTTCCTCTTTCTATTTGTCTTTAAGTTTATTCTTTAGTGCATGCATCTCACTTCTTCACAATCACCATAGTTATCTCTATATACACGTATCATTTACTCCACACCTACACTCTTTGGGGTTTTCAAAAACACCACCTCAAGGTGTGTTCAAGCCCATGCAAGTTTCATTCTTTGCTCTTTTGGATTTGATACTACATAGCTTGGTTTAATTCATTGCTTCACTTGTTTCCCTTGCACCTTTATTGTAAGGTCACCAAGAAGTTAAATTAAGTCTTCTTTTCCGACCGGCTGGTCGGAGAAGTAAGAGTCAACCCACCACAACTCCCGCGATCTTTGAGTGAAGGTAAGTAACCTATCCTTCGCTTTCTCCTTCGGTACCCACGCGTACCTGATGATCACACTCTATCTCTAGAGCACACTCTCACTTTCTCTCTCCCTCTTTTCTTTCTTTTCCTAATATTTTTTTTTCCAATTATTTTTTGTGGCGTTTTAAGTGCATTCACAAATTGGCAATCATAGTAGGACTCTTTTATTTTAATTCTTGGTTACCACTCCTTCGGCACCTACATGTGCCTCCCCTTCAACACCCCGTGTGTTACTCCCTTCATACCCCACGTAATACAATTCCTTTTCTCTCGTACCTCACGCGGTACTCCTTTGAAACTATCGTGATTACCAAGTTGTGTTTGTTGCTTTTTCACATAAAGTTTAATTGAAAAAAAAAATCATCATCCTGCTCCCTTCCCCCTTTACTTGCTTTCACTTGAAGAAAACATCATAATTTGACTCTTATTTCTCCAACTGGTTGGCCATATATGGCATGCTTGTTTGATTTACTACTTTTATTTAAACTCTTGGGTGTCCTTTAATTCGCGACGTGTTCAGACGTCGCTTTTCTATTCTTTGTGCAATAGCTTGACCTGTTGCATTTTTGTGATAGACTGCACCAGAGGGAGTTGTCGCGGCTCTGATAGCTTCTACGATCTTTCAGATTGTGACTGACTGAATGGTCATGATTCACCTTGATGTGCGATGACTGAATTCATCGCGTTTCAGTCTGTTCATAGAACGCCAGATCTGCTGTGATCATTGCATTACACTTGCATTATAGGGCATACTTGGCCGAGGGACCTCCTTCCCTCATTTTCTTAGGATCCAAACACCCTTCTCGGTGATGACAATCTCTCCATTGGGCATTCTATCTTATTGGACTAGAAAATCCTCATCAGGTCCTCCATAAGTCTCCGTAACTCGTGGATTCCATCACGGTAGACCGAGCAGGTTGTACCATCTGGAGACCTGTACTAGAAAGCCCATAATTGTGAAGGAGAGTGCTTAGGGAACCTGAAGTTATTCCTCATACCCATCTATGTTCATACCCACGTTGGAGTGAAACATTTCAATAAAAGCCACATTGAACTATATTGAAATAATCAAATTGGGCGTAAGCATCCCCCAAGTGTTTGTGTAAAAGCTATTAACTTCTTCTCTCAAACTTGTTTGAGTAGTTGTTTATTAGTAAACTTTGTTTGCGACAGCTCTTGCAGTTGTGGTTGAGGATGCTCGAAGGGGGCGCTAATCAAGAGATCAACGATCTATACATTGGCCTCACCCCCGCGTGCCCGTTTCTAGCCTCGGCTTGCCGACTTTTTCCCTTGGGCCATGAACCTCTGTTGGGTGTCCTTGGCCAAGGAAGAGTCCTCCTTTCTCGTGGGGGTCACTTCTCATTGGAGGGACTTCCCCTTGTCGGCCATTACTGCAGAAGAGAAGACGAGTTAGTTCTCAGAGTTCTAAGGTTGGGGCGAAAGGGAGGCATCAGTAGGGAGTTCGGACCTCAATTGGCCTCATCAATCAACTTGAACAACTTGTCATACGAATTGTATAAGTTGGGGACCTCTACTACCTTTAAAGATTCAAAGTCTGAGAGCTCGGATTTGAGGAAGTGAGTAGGGGGCTGGAAGGAATGATCTTGAATGTTAATTGCTGACCAAGTGGTCGAAAAGGACCATCCCTCTCGGCAATGAACAAAATAGTAGTTCCTCTTCCAGTTGTGGATGGAGGAAGGAGCCTGGACAAGAATTTGTTGACCTATCCGAGCTGCGAAGTAAAGCCAATCGTCGAAGGCTACTATCACGAAATAGTAAAAGAAGAGGCGAGGCAAGGCAGCAAGACACAGGAAGCAAGGAAGCCGACAAGTGACCTCCACGAATTGGGGGCCAGCTGCGAAGGAGCGACTCCCAAGTGAAGAAGGAGAAAAAGAACAAAAGGATGTAATGGATACCGAAAACCTGCCCTAACGACCTCGGTATAGAGACAAAACCTGTAATAACTGGTACATTCGGATCGAGGTTTTCTGGATTTGGAGGCTAGTCTGTTGCCATTGTTAGGCCATGGAGGTCTATAAGTGTTTTTATTGGTTTCCTTGGTCAGATAGGAGGTAGGAGGGCTGGGCACCCCAGCTCAATTCATCCTCTGTTGGGCTCTTTGAGAACGCGTCGCATACAGACGACGCGATTCTCATGGATGTCCCATCCAGTATCCGTGACGCGATTAAGAGCTTAGTCGCGTTCACTATATAGGACGCGATTTTGCACAGCCATTACGTGGCCGTCACTGCATGCACGCCACGTGGCGCATGCAGGACGTCGCGGGTTTTAGTCGCGTGGGCAACATTGGACGCGTTTCTAAACACGTCGGGTATGTGCGACGCAGTTCGATTATGTGATGTTAAGTGTATCTTTCCCTGGCCGAATAGTGCAGTTGCACTGCTCAGCCTGGGGAGATGCTTCTGCAGCCCTGAAGGGAAGTTGTGACAGTTTTAGTGATTTCGAAGTCCAAACGGTGTGATTCCGGCGCGAGGATGAGCTTCGGAGCGCGAGGAATCCTCTGGTGGCATTGGAATCATGTCGTCTCTGTTGGTAGGGGACTTCTACCCTATTTCTTGTGTGTATGAACTATGTGATTAGATAATGGGAGTGTGTTTGTGGGAAAATGGGTTGTGTATGATGGGTGAAGGGTTGAGCATGTTAGAGAGCATGTCTAGGGTTTCTTTTGAGTTGATAACCTTTATGTAGCATGCTTGTATGGTCATGTGTGGTGTTTTTCGGAATGGGTTTCAAGGTGTGTCCTAGGTGGTTGAAAGGCGTCTAGTACAGCCGACGCGTTCATATAGACGCGCCGGCCATGGCCGACGCGATTAAACTATTAAAGACGATAGGTAAGTAGGACACGATTCAATCTTAAGAAAATGTCCACTATGTTGGACGCATTTTATCAAATGGACACCCAAGCTCAGGTGTTCTCTGGCCAGTCTGTTTGGTTCCTATCTCACATTGCCTGGGCTGAGTTAGCAGGGCAATGTAGGGTCTGTGTGGGTCATGTCGATTCACGTAATGTTTGATATCGAGGGTTTTTGCTTGGAAATGTGTGCAAAGTGGGTCGGGTGTCACGCCTTCCATAGTTACCTCTTCAGTTGGTTACCCTAGCACCGGGTGCTTAGGGCTTGTCCCAGTACAAGAGTACCGTCGAGGTTTGTGTCGTCTTCCTGGACACCCTCACTCCTGTGTTTGAGTAGTACATCCGACTGAGGGAAAGATGACAGGGGATAACGGCTCGTGTTTGTGGGTGTGCGGCCATTTGTAGCGCGATCTTGGTTGAGGGATGGACACCAGTAGACGTACTTGTCCTCAGCTAGTCATGTTCCAGGGCCTCATTTTAGGGTTCTCGGCCGGAGCCCCTAAAGGTGTCAGGCTTGGTCCTGTAGCAGTGTTACTTACAGGTGTGGTGTGGTTAGTCTCCATAGTTCTTGTCTTTGTTGACGTGGAGCGGTAGTTGGACCTTTCGTCCATGGCTGCGAGGCTGAGAGGTGTACTTGTGTAGTTTGTCCGAGTCTGTGGCTGGTGTCGCGAACCAATACTTGTGACTCGTGTTCGACGTACCCTTCCTTTAGCTTGTACACTTGACGTGTGTCGCCGTTTATTTATTTGCAACTGTAATATCATGTTTAGATGGTTACAAGTGCTACATGTTTTACAGCTTTGATATTTATTGTGTTTCTTGGCTTTGGGGGAGTTACCCTACAAGACTGCCTACTTCTAAAGGAACCATCGACTAACACCAAAGATCTCAACTCTATGACAATAGAGAATTAGCCAAACGATGATAAGAGAACGATAAAGAAGAATAAGAAGAATGCCATACAATTAGCTCTTCTTCGCAAAGGACGATGCAATCACTGCAATAAGAGAGGTCACATAATGGAGGAATGTTGGAGAAGGCAAGGAAAATGCTTACGATGTGGTAGCCCAGGCCACAAGATTAATGACTGTCCACAATTAGAAAACCAACTTCATGAGGAATTGAAACAGCAAGATACACTGGAAGCATTAGTGCAACTATTTCCAAATCAAGAAGTGCGAACTGTGGAAGGTAACTCCGAACTTACGATGAATAATATTTTTTAAACATGTAGTGATGACTCATATTTAACCGAAGTAGTCATGGAATTTGGGGACCAAAGTCTTTTTAAGAGGGGGAGGATGTAGTACCCCAGAAAATTCATTAAATTAAAAATAAAGATAAATTAAAAATTTTATCAATTAATAAATTCAAACTAGTTAAAAAGGTACGCATCATTACCGCATGCGTAAAAACCCATATAAAAATATCTTAAAAATAGAAGTTATGCTATAAATAATATTCTCTAAGGACCCATCATAAAAATTGGGCATAGAAAAATCATTTGGACTATGTTTAAGAATTTATGTGACTTATTATCGTAATTAAGGAATAAGTCGGAGAACCCATTATTTTATGAGCGAAAATAGATTATAAATTAAAATAAACAGGTGAGTAGACTTTAAATAATATGGGTTGATAGCCTATTATGATAATTGGACCAATGGACAATCTTGGCCCATGAATAAATTCTCTAACAAAAAGATAATTAAACTCATTAAGTAAATTAAGTATATGGGTTGTACAATTAAGCCATACATAAGTTATTGGGCCAAGAGCAAGAGCCCAAATGATGGATAAGGTTAGAAATATTGGGATAAATAATATTACATTGAATTTAAATAAGAAATTAAATGAATAAATAGATTTAAATTAGAATAAAGGGTGAATAAAAGGAATTAAACTAAAACCCATTTAAGTTAAATTAGTAATGGGTTATTCTAAGGGTCCAAGCATGGATTGATGGGCCCAAATGAGAAGAGCCCAATTTGGATGGAAGATCTTTTAGCCTAAATTCGGAGTTAATTATTAAATAAATTAAAAAGGGTAAGATAATTACTAAAATAGCTTATAAATATCTCTACAAGAGTCCTAGACCTACCCAAAACCTCTACCCACGAAATTGGACTTCTTCCCTATCCTATTATGTGGATAAATGCTAGAAAATAGGGTGATAATTAGGGAATTTCAAAATTTGAAGAGGAGATAAGAGTTTTAAGGTTTTAGGACTCTTACACTAGCTAAAACACCTCTAATTCATGTCTACCAAGCCCCACTTCGTTGTTGGAGCTCTGGAGCATGAGGAGAGGAGGCTAAGGACGAGGAGCAAGGAGAAGAAGGGCTTGGAGCAAGGAAGATCTTACCTTCTACCTCATCTTAAACCCTAGGAGTGTTTATAGTGCAAAAAGGTAGGCAATCTCTCAAGCACAAATCATATAATTTCGGCCATAGGTAGCCCACACATCCCTCTTTGAAAGCCACATGTTTTCCCCAATTTTTGTGGCTCCATGATGGAGTATTAATTTGTCTAAGCTCTGTCATTACCATGCACCCGAACCTTCATGATTGCTTTCAATCCATGCGTGTCCTTAATCCCATGCCATGAAATTATTCTCATAAATACTACATGATGTAAGCTTCCAACCGCCCTAGTTTCCCTAAATTTCATCATGTATCCTTTGTGAATTAATTCGTTTTCTATGAACTATGCATGTTTAGGTCACCGAAAAGTAACCTTATTAAAGCATGCACAAACCTTATCCGTTTCCTAATTACTCATGTATGTTGATAGATCTCTGAGTCTACTTTCATTTAAAACTAGTTTCATAATTTTTTGATCATCGTGCGATTTTATGTCGATTTTATAAGAGTTGTATCATGCTTGGGAGGGAAGGACCAAAACCCAAAAAGGGCAAAACCCCTTTTCTGGGCGGGCCGCCCCTCTGAAGTCGCGATGGCACGACCCGTCGCGACCTTAGAGGGGACGCGGTCAACCGGACCGTCACATTGTGCATTCTTTCCCCGAACCGCGCCAGCCGGCTAGTTCGCCTGTCGCGCCTGGGCCGCCCCGTCGCGACTTGAATCGCGACGGGCACCCCCGTCGCATTTTAAGAATTGCTACCAGAACCTAAAATTGTGCTTATGCCCCTGCTCTATATGTCATTTAACCCTTGTTTAAGCTAAATCATGCACTGTTATGTTTAGTATTAACCAAAATATTATTATTTTTTAATATTTAAATAAATCTCATTAATTAAAAGCCATGTGCACGATTTATCATACTCTCATGATTTCTTTACACTTGCACACACTAAACATTATTAATTGCAATGAGACCTTATTAAAATACTCTATAATATGTCTGGTAATCATTAAGTGTAATTATTTCACTTAATTTTCTCTATTTTTTTTTAAATAACACTTGTCTTCGTTTTATTCGAGTGCTTTGTACACCGTTATCGCGTCCCTCTGCCTTCGAGCACTCGAGGCATGGCAAACAACACTTTGTTACACACTTTCTCTTGGCATGGACCACATCTCCATTGGGAATACTCCTGACTAGACCAGTGACTATTTGTCAAGGCCTCCGTAAGTCTCCTTGGCTTTGGCGTACATCCATTGCCGACGAGCTGGTTGTACCCTTAAAACCCGTTACACTCTTAGGGATCAGTACGATACAACAGCCTTAGTGTGTTTTCTCTTACCTTGGGATCACACCGGACCATCTAGCCTGTGTCCATAGCATGGCTAGTGGGCGGTTGTGACTTCTACCCGACTGGCAGCACCCGACCTAGTGCCGTGCAACTGTGACTATCGTCGGTTTAACGTTTGTTTTACGATTATACCCCTATCTCATCTACTATCCTTGTACTCTCATCTATTCACTTTCTCTCTACTCTCTCGTCTATTCAACTACTATTCTCATCTATTCTTGGTACTCTATTTGGCCATACAAATGATTGTCTAAAATAACAAACATACTATATGCTAGTGCAATAGGGCCCGATCTGGTTCAGGGGAGAGCGTCTGAAGAGTGCCATTTCCTCGCGAGGGTAACATGATCAGGGTGCGTACGACATGCACTCAGCGCCATTTAAACAATCACAATTTAAACTATGATAATTAATCAATTACTATACCCTCTCGGTTGATAAAATGATCGACCAATCGTTACATGCTATCATTACTAGTGCATCGTTGTGCAACTTTTCGTGTTATATCGTTACATGGCCAATCTATTATCATACTTGTTTTGCTATTTTCCATGTATTATTGTCATCATTCTCTTGCCATCATTACTTGCTCTACATGACTGTACTCTCTAGTTATCCTATTTTATAAGACATTAATCACTTAAAGCATGCTTGTTTACATGAAATATTAAGTTCTACTGAGCGTTATCACTCACCCTGCGCTATTGTTGTATGTGTTTCGAGTAAGTCGGATGAGGACCTTACACACACAATCGGGAATGGACTGGAGTGATGAGCGACCTGAGGTCATAGCGATGGAATAATCTTAGTATCTTAGAGAGTTTAGCTAGATATTTACTTAATTATCTTTTCCAATGTAATGATGTCATTGAGCCCTATGTTTTGGCTCTGAATTAGTGGTTGTAATCGTTAGATAAATTATCAATAAAATGAAGAGTTTGTTGCTATTATTGTTCATTAGTTGCTCTGATATTTGCGAATGTGTGTACAATTTATATTACCATACACTTTGCTCACGCCTCCCCGATTTCTTCCGCTGCTAAATTGGTGGGGCGTGACATAAGGAACTTATTATGTACTTTTCATGTGGACATATATGAGCAATGTATCTTATATGTGTTTTTGTGGTTCTTTTGTATTTCCACGGACATATGTGGTTGATATCCCTTGCGAGGCTTCAGCCCGATCGCGGGAGACGGAGTCGTGTCAAGCTCGTTATTAGGTTAACGGATTTGAGCGGCGTGGTCCGTTACAAAACCCGTTCTCCATCGGTTGATGGGCTCGAATCTGCTCGGAGGTCAACAAGTTGAAACCTCGGGTAGGATGAGACAAGGGTGGCCCATTATCCACTTGAGGGTCTGGTCGTCAATTTCGCTCAGGGCGTTGGTCACCGAGTCAGCTTGTTAGCGAGAGATGGATGAGGGAGTTGAAGGTTTCTTGGGCTCGGACGTCCCAACAGTAGCCTGTGCACCGGGTGGACCCGTCTCGTGGAGGCTGGCTGGCGGAGATGCGCTTGGCGGCGCCGAAGTGGAGGTATTCTTAGAAGGAGAATACCCCGAGGATGTGGAGAACTCAAAAGAAGAACTAGAGGTGGAAGTAGAGCTCTTCGCTTACCTCTGAAGGAAGAAAGCAAGGAAGAAAGGTTGGACGAAGAAAGCCCGAACAATCGGCGGAGGTAGGAACTTCGAATCAAGGGATGTCACTAGCTCAGAAGGTCGTCTCAATTGGATCTCGTGCATGGAAGCAAGGGGTGGCACTCAAACCCGCACTACACTATTTATAGGGCTGGGGGTCAGTTTGATCTAATGGTGGTAGTTCACCGGCCCCTTTGAGTGCTCAAATTACGCCACGTGGCAACCCTCCATAGGCCAATGAGATTGGCCAAGGACTCAAACTGGTACAGCTTGCGAGGACGACAATGATGACACTCGGGAGTTGAGGTGGTGACAAGAACGTTGGCGACATATGGACGGTAGACTAAGCGGCGTGCCATCAACTTGTCGGCACCTCGATTGCGGAAAAAGGTACAGATGACAGGCCACATGGCGGTCCACATGTCGATAGCATAATTCAATAGGTTCACCTCAGCCTGTAGCACAACCCGACATGAACATGGCGGGGCCAATGACATGGGTAGAACCTCATGGGTCAGTCTGAGTTATGACTCGACCAACCTACTAACCCGTCCTTCTCCGATGTGAATGAATTGACTAGCTCAGAGCACCAACATCTTCTTGGCTGATGTCCCAACGAGGCCTCAGTCATCGAAGTCGATGTTATGATGAAGGTCTGATCCGACATCATGACGTACCGCTTGGGCAGAGGACATCAACTCGGTCATGAATGAGGTTAAGATGGCCCGACAAGTCCGTAGATTTCTGGGGAATGCAATTCGCGTAACGGTTGGAGTGTTACGAGGTAATGATCGAAGATCGTGCGCCCCATGACATCGGCCATTAAGACCATGACCTGCACGATCTCACATGCCGGTTATGGCCACGATTCGGCGACAATCACGGAGATCAGTCGCGAGATTCGTGGGGATGGCCTGTGGTTACCTTAGGTGGACTATCACTGTAAAAGAGGCAGACATTCTACAGACACAGGTATGCAATCGCTCCAGACTCCCTAGCAGTCGACCTCTTTCCGCTATTGACTTGAGTGTCGGATTGTCTTCCCATTGAGGTCCCTGGGTGGTCTTACAGGTCGGGAGCTCGACTACATCCAATATGTTGTCATAGCAACTTCTTCCTTCGGTCCCTTCTGTCTAAGCCGACCTCCGTTACTCTAGTAGTAACAACATTCACTAACCAAAGTTTTAAAGTGGTGATTGTATTTCTCCCCTCTCATTAGATGGGTGCATTGTGTCCTCTTTCATTGACCAATGGGAGAGGAGAAGTACAAGTGGAAAGTGTACAACTCAAGTGCATTAAGTTCTTCTCAAAAACCAAGTCTATAGTTAGTACTTTTATAATTAATCTTCCATTTAAAATTGGAATAGAACTTTCTGATAGAGAGTTGATTCGTAAATCTCTCTCTCTCTCTCTCTCTCTCTCTCTCTCTCTTGCCGCCATGGTATAATCCGTTACCTACTCTAAGGTAAAGATATCAAGAGATAACCTACTCTTTAACACATTCTCTTTCTGAACCGAAAGTAAGATAGAAATGTTTGATGCCAGTACTCTAGATTTGTTAGACAAGGAATCTTATTAATTAAAGAGGAGAGAGAAAAAATGATCTAACAAAATTTTTAACCAATGAAATTATTTGACGCGTAATCCAACTAATTATTGTTGTGTCATTAATTTAAATAACTGGCAACAAATATTTCTCAAAATAGGATAGCCAAGTTATATATCGCTTTATCCTTCTTTAACCCACCTAAAATGTTGGGTAGAAGAATTAACCAAACTAATTATCCCTAATCCAGCAGTGAGATCCAAATATCCAGGGATACAAGACTTTTATACCAAAACGACCCTCTTCTATCGTGAAGTAGAAGATCATCATTCCTCGATCCGAGGTCATGCATGTACGATATAGAACGCTACCTATGGAGTGTTATATTCCAATTGCCATGTACGATATAGAACGCTACCTATGATAAAGGAGTGGAGATCCTCTCCACCCGCGGGTGGAGGGGACTCCAGCAGTACAAGGGCGCCGGTGGGTGTTTTTTGGGTTCACCCTTGTGTGTGCGTGTTTTTTTTTTTTTTACCCAGAGACTTAACCCAAAAAACACCGGCCGGCGCGTTGTACTGCTGTAGTCCCCTCCACCCGCGGGTGGAGAGGATCTCCACTCATGATAAAGTGCACTGCCAAGTTTAAATAATTTGCTGGCAGTAAATTAACTCTATTACAATGCATTTACGATCGGAATATTTTTTACACAACCATGCTATTTCGATGCTGAAAGTGCTTGTAACGTTCTCATGCATATACCGCAAGACATATATATATGTATATATATATATAATAAGGTAATTAATTCCAATTAAAGATCGCCACCATGCACGTTATTATCAGAAAATTAAAGCAACGAGAACAAAACCAGTGTGCTATATATGTTGCCGGAACAAATCAAAGCAACTCCCGATCGAGTTGTCATGGGGCCGGACCGGAGGGCTCAAATGTGGATCACCAGAATCTGCAAGCTTTTGGAGCGGGATGCCTGCAGTACTTGTTGCAGATGCCGTAGACGGCCTCGAGGAGGGCCAAGATCTCCACCTGCTTCTTCACGGGGTTCCGCTGCATCCACCTGCAATCGACGTAGTCCCGGATGTCGACGAAGAAGAACTGGATGCCGACGCGGCCGTCCTTCCGGAGGTCACCCATGCTGCCCTGCAGAACGGGTATGAACATGCTGAAATCCGACAAGCACTCCGCCAGCTCCTGCGGGTCGCCGCCGACGCCCAGCGACTGCATCACCTGCATTCGCCTCAGTTCGACCAAGGCGTCCCGTTGGACGATCTCCATGGCGAGCACGGCCAGCTTATGGATTGTCGCGTTGCGGCTCTCCGGGTTCGATCGGAGGGCGGCCACGCAGAAGGGGTACCACGCCAACCACGTCTCGTCGTCGTCGACCATGAGGTGGCAGGCCTCCTCAACGGTGTCGGCCGGATGGAAGCCGGACGACGGGGCGGTGGGAGCCACGGAGGGAGGCGTGGAAGTAGCAGCAGTAGTGCCCAAGGAGCCAAGGAAGAAGGAGAACAAGAAGAAGAAGAGGAGTGGCGCCGTGGAGAAGGATGGCCTCATCTTCTGGTCTCTCGATATCACCTGCTCTAAATAACTCCCAAGTCCTAATTACCAGAACTACTACTACAGTAGCAAGACCAGATGCCAGACGAGATATATATAATACTACAGATCTACGGAGTTTCTCGCTTGAAACTTTGGTAGCTGTTGCTTCGTAGCCGGGTATGATTAATGCCTCCTTGACCAACTCTAGCTATCTCGTGGCTTCAACCTTTTTTTTTTTTTTTTTTTTGTTGATAACGAGGAAATTTCGTCCGAGACCGTCTACTTTTAAACCAGAGTTCTAACCGATCTACGGAAAAATATTTTTAAGGGAATAATTTTAAAACAGTACTAAACCTGAAGAATTATCTCCATATCGCCAAAATATGACAAGCGGAAAGATTTTTAAAACATTAAATCTCTACAATTATCTCCATACCACCAAAACATCATGACAGCAGAGAAGATTCTTTAGAAACTTGTTTTCTTTTAAATCGCCTTTTAAGATTCGTCGGATTTTCTCAACTTTGGGTAGTCTCTAACAAGGTATACAGCAATTAATTTCTAAATTATAATATACGAGTTGCATGACCTTATGAGCTTAATTCTTTATTAATAAAACTTGATCTAAGAGCCGCCATATACATGGCGGTATCAGATGAATTTTTTCCGTCAATACTTTTCAGCAAACTCACAAAAGATCTCCACTCATGTCCATGAATTTTAAAATCAATCGAATCATTTTGCAGCATGAAACAACGCAGGCGAAACATGGTAAGAGGCAAGATTTTTAAAAGGAAGAATCAAAAAAAGAAATTAAATTTGGAGAATTATCTCCATACCACCAAAACATGGCAAGGGAGAAGATTTTTAAAGGGAAAGTCTTTAAAACACTATCTCTATCATTATCTCCATACGGCCGCCAAAACATGACAGCAAGGAAGATATTTTTCAAACGTTTTTTTCTTTTGAATCAACTTATATGATTCGTCGGACTTTCTCAATAATTCTAGGTACGTAGTCTCTAACAAGGGAATACTGTAATTAAATTTTAAATTATAATATACGAGTTGTCGTTATGAGTTTAATATATTAATAAAACTCGATTTTGGAGCCCCACGTGACAGCACCAAAAGAAAAATTTTCCGCCAAAACTTTTCACAAACTCAAAAGATATCCATCCAATTCTATGGATTTTAAAATTAATCAAATCATTTGGTGGCATGAAACAACGCAGACAAAACATGGCATCTAGAGGGAAGATTTTTAAAGGAAGAAATTTAAAGCACTAAATCTGGAGAATTATCTCCATACCACCAAAACATAGCAAGCTGGAAGATTTTAATGGAAAGATTTTTGAACACACTAGATCTCTAACGATTATCTCCTCAGGTAAAGTCTTATTACAAACCGCGGACATGTTGCACCAAGCCGAACTCTATCTCCTTAACCCCAAAACATGCATGGCAGGAGAGAAGATTTTTTAGAAAACTTTTTTCCTTTAAATCACCTTCCAAAAGATCTCGTCGGGCTTTCTCAATTCTGCTGGGTAGTCTCTACTCTCTGACAAGGCAATACTACAATTAACTTTTAAATTATAATATACGAGATATCTTTATGTGTTTAATACTATTTTAGTAAAACTCGATCTAAGAGTCGCCGCCACGTGGCAACATCAAATGATTTTTTTCCCGCCAAATCTTTTCACCAAACTCACAAAAGATATCCACCAAATTCTATGGGTTTTAAAATTAATCAAATCATTTGACAGCATGAAACAACGCACGCAAAACATGACAAGAGGGAAGATTTTTAAAGGGAAGAATTTTAAAACACTAAATCTGAAAAATTATCTCCAGACCACTGAAACTTGGCACGCGGGAAAATTTTTAAAACAATAAGGAGCTATTTGGTATTAAAATATATTGAGGATAATTTTAAAAATATCTTCAAAATTTTGAAGATATCTTCACTCTATCTTCAGTCTATCCGATATTAAACATGATCAAAATATCTATTTGGTATGGGATTAAATAGGGAATAATAATTAAGTTAACCCCATACCTGATTTGATGTCTTAAAAGCAGTGGGGATAAACATGGTTTGCATATTTTAGAAATATTTTAAAAAAGTGGGGTAAATTGGGGATACCTTATTCCCATTATCTCACCTTTTTAGACTGAACATCGTGCGAGATAAAGACTATCGATGATATGTTGAACTTTTGGTTATTGATTCTAGACATGATCGCGCAACGAAAGATCAAAAGTAAAAATAAAAGTTCTATCTCCACACAGTACATTTCCAACCAAATAAAAGAATAGAGTTATCTTAAAAAATTAACCCTAAAAATGTCATACAAGAGATGGATTAAGAATGGGGATAATGTATCTTCAAATTAATTTACCCTCATCCCCATTTCTTTTAATCTCGTAACATACACGCACTATATCTCTACAATTATCTCCATACCGCCAAAGCATGGCCGCAGGAGATTTTTTGGAAACCTTTCTTCTTTTATATCACCTTCTAAGATTCGTCGGGCTCTGTATTCTGGATAGTCTAAGGCAATACTGCAATTAATTTTTAAATTATAATATACGAGTTGTCGTTAGAGTTTAATACTATGTTAAAAAAAACTTGGTCTAAAAACCGCCGCCACAGGGCAGCACTAAATGAATTCTTTTACCAAAACTGTTCACCAAACTCACAAAAGATATCCACTCAATTTTATGGATTTTAAAATTAATCAAATCATTTGACAGCATGGAGGCAAAACGTGACAAATCTGGAGAATTATCTCTATATCGCCAAAACACGGCAAGCAGGAAGATTTTTAAACTTAACACTAAATCTCTACAATTATCTCCATACCACCACTTCCATTAGTGAATGCACACTAGTTTCTCTCTCAAAAAAAATTTTTTTTCTTAAGAAGAACAAAACTCTAAAATTAAGAATTAACAATACCCTCTAAGGAGGTACATAAAAATTTCACACATGCATCTTCAATTGGCGCTGTTTGCGAAAATTCGGAAATAAGAAGTCACATGCCCTCCTTGAGCTTCTTGTCGTGACGAGAGAGGAGCACATCTTTATTCTCTCCGAGGGGATTGTGTATAAGTAAAGTCACCGTTTAGTCCTATATATATTACAAGAAGTGAAAGTAATTGCATATTTATAACTAAGAGTCACTCTCTTCTTCTCTCAAAGGGGCTTTTTTACAATTAGAAAGGACAAAACACCAAGTAAAACGTAAACAATATATCTTAAGAGGCACATAAAAATTTCACAAATAAATCTCAAAATAAAGATTATTGTTCCTTAGTCATCCGAAGATATATAAGGCTATTATCTACTATGCTATCTTATGTTATCCCATTTGTCACACAAATATAGCATTATTATCATAAAACTTATAATATATGTCGTATGTCAATTGAAACATATATGATTAACCCCAAAGGCACCCGACGCGTTATTATCATAAAACTTATAATTTAGCAACGGGAAGAAAACATGAATGTGCCAGCCAGAGCCTGCCGGAAGAAAAGGGAACACCCTTGCTAGTTATTCGTGGGGCGGCGTTCAAATTCATGGGTATATGGGCAAACGGGGATGGTGGATCATGATCAGAAACTGCATGCTCGGCTCTTGCTATCTGAGCAGTATTTGTTGCAAATCGCGTAGACGGTCTGGACGAGGGCCAAAATCTCCTGCTGCTCCTTAACGGGGTTGCGCTTCATCCACCTACAATCAACGTAATCCAGGTCGTCGAGGAGTTCCTTCTGCATGCCGACGTAGCCACCCCGCCGAAGCGGCCCGATGAAGCCTTGCATCAGCGCTATGAACTCGCTGTAGCCGATCAGGCACTTGTCCAACTCCTCTTGGTCGCCGCCGGCTCCCCGCGACTCCATCACCTGCATGCGCCCCACGGCGATCACGACGTCCCGTTGGACGAGCTCCGCGGCGAGGACGGCCAGCCTGTGGATCGTCGCGTTGCGGGTCTCCGCCGGCTTCGACCGAAGAGCGGCCACGCAGAAAGGGTACAGCGGCCTGTTGCTCTGGTTGCTCACGACCATGAGGTGGCAGGCCTCCTCGACGGTGACGCCCGCTGGGCGGGAGCCGGAGGAGGGGCACGGGGAGGGAGCCACGGAGGGCCGAGAGGAAGTGGCAAAATTAGACGACGTCCCCGTGGAGCCACGGCATGATGAGAACAAGAAGAAGAAGAAAAGGAGGAGTGGGTTGGTGGGGAAGAAAAGCCTCATCTTCTGGTTTTGGTGGATCACTTCGTCGTACGTACGTATACGACTGTGTAATTGACCTCCACAGATCTAACCGCAGTGTTGCTGCTACTTATAGGTATAACAAACTTTGCGATGTTGCTAATTAATAACCAGATAGATATAAATATTTAAACAGCTGCATGTACGTGATCAGGAAGGGTAGAGGAGGAGATATTAGTTGGAAAAGCTGTGCTGTGTAATCTCTCGCATATTCGTTTCAAACGTTCACGAGGTTCCTTGCTAGGCGAGGGGTAATTAAATGTATCCTTGAGCAACTTTACCTCGTAATTACAACCTGTCGAAGTATTGCCTGTCAAAAATATTTATTACCTTTGACGAATGACGATCGAGATATTGCCTCTCATAATAAAGACATTGCATGCATTAAACTCCGAAACCATGTGTAGATGGACCCCGACCTGGCCGGGCTGTGGCGGATCTAAAATTTTCATTCAGTGGGTGCATTGTTAAACGTATTTTTTTGATCGAGTGAGATCACTAATAGTAAAAATTTATCTCACTAATGAAAATCTTCCGATTTAGTGGGGTCACATAATCCCACTAGTCTTAAGGGGCTCCGCCATTGCGTCAGAGGTATGCGGATAAGTGGTTTTCTTTAAAAGTGATATTGTTTAAGTTTTTTTAATCAAGTAGCATTTTAAAAATTTTAATTTGTAAAATAACACACTTTTGACCGGCATGTTCAAAAAATTTAGTCGCGGTAAATCGGTCTTGTGAAAACCGATTGCTGTTGGCTGTTGCATTCAAATAATAATAATAAAAAAGTGAAATAGACCGATTTCCTTTAGTTTTTTTTTATCTTTCTCTCTCCCACTCCCTCTCTCTCTTCGTCAAAGCCTCTCTCCGCTTCTTAATTTATCCCTTTCCTCCTCTTAAAGAATCTATAAACACCAAAAAATTTAATTACTCATCTAATTAATTTAGTTTCAAGGGAATGGAAAAGAATAGGAAAATATAACAATTATGTAATAAAAATATTTAGATGTTCAAGTTATGCATAGAAGTCTTACATCGGGCTATATATGGGTCAGTTCGACTCAATTTATGTATAATATGTATAATACTTTAAATAATAATATTTATAATGATTTATGCACAATATTTACAATTGTAGTGCTAATTTCTGCAATTATGATAGTATATATATATATATATATATATATATATATATATATATATATATGTCATGTCCCGCTAATTTAGCAGCAGAATAAATCGGGGAGGCATGAACAACATGTATGGTAACGTAAATTGCGCATACATTCGCAAATATCAGAGCAACTAATGAACAATAATTGTAATTAAAACTCATCGTTTTATTGATAATTCATCTAAACTATTACAACCACTAATTCAGAGCCAAAACATAGGGCTCAATGACTTCATTACATTTGAAAATGATAACTCACTACAGGAAAACCAGGCTTTGCTTACGTCCAAACACCGTAGGTAGATAACCAAAAACCGTAAGCATAGTCTTTGCTTATGGTGTTCCCCTACGGTTGGATTTCGTCGGCAGAAGACCGACGGCAAAGGCCTAAGGCTACGGTGTTTTAAACTCCGTAAGTATAAATCTATAGTGACGGTGTTGGTAGCCGTAAGTAACACCATAAGGAAATCTGTTTTTGGCTACGGCGATGTTAACCGTAGTCATATTTTTTGTAAGGATAGACTCAGTGACGCCGAATATCCCTACGGCAATTTGAACCGTAAGCATTTGTCCCTACGGCCACGCACACCATAAGCAAGTATGTTTCCCTACTGCTAAATAGACCATAAGTAAATATGTTTACCTACGGCCACGTACACCATAACCAAGTATGTTTACCTACGGCCACATAGACCATAAGTATGTTGTTTCAGCAAAAAAAAAAAAACATTATATTTAAATGGATCCACATTCACCTACATTCACAAACAATTGGATCAACATGTACACATCCACAATTAATCCACACATTCACATTTGGATCAATCAACATACACATGCTACTTTAGTTCCACACACACATCCACATTAGTTCCACACATACACATCCACCTTTAGTTCCACACACACATCCACATTTAGTTCCACACACACATCCACCTTTAGTTCCACACACACATCCACATCCATATTAGTTCCACACATACACATCCACATTTACATCCACACACATTCACACCCACTCATTCACAATGCACAACACCTTAATAATATAAAACACATTAAAGTTAACAAACAATAATGTTAATAAAAGATGACATAAAACATCATTCTTCACATTCACATGCTAGTGCTAAAGTCTGTTCAGAAGAGCAAGTTAATTGTTAGTAGATGAAATTGTTCACATGTGGTGAGAGGAGATTTGTGAAGAGTTTGCTTTGTCCTTGGAGGAAGACAGGTTTCAGCAGACATATTTCCTGCAAAAGCAACAATAGGTGTTCAATAAGTACTGTGTGAGGAAAACCAGAACAAAAGAAACAATATGCTTAACAAACAGTAATGCAGGAAATATGATCTCCTCTGGTATGCTAGATGTCACAATTGTCACATGGTAACATAGCCACCTATGGCTAACACTACACAAGATCAAAGTATGATCTCCTCTTCCTGTCACTCTATTTCATCATCTGCCAAGCTCATGCTAAAGGAAAAAGAAGAAAAGCCCACCCAAAACTGAGCCCGGACCTCTCTAGCTCGTGTTCTTCCACTGATGAGATCAGATCCCACCTCACCCAGCGGTTTCACTTCAAACTGGGCTTCATGATCAGTGTGATGGATGCAAAGCACCTACTTCTGCGGTTCCAGGATAAAGAGGACTTCCTCCAGCTACTGCTGTTCATGAGGAAAGTGACATATGCAGGGACATACTAGATCTCAGCCAGCACTTTTGTTTCCACATGTGTATTTGATTGTATTCACTCCGGCCAATCTTTGACATGCTATTCCTGTGCTAGTGTTTAATTTCTTTTTTTGGAATTGATCAACATAGGACTTGATAGTATGAAGTTTTAAAAGTAGCATGAAGAATTAATGATACTTCATGAGCTCATGTTCCCTCTAAGTACTCTTTTTTTGGAACTGTGTCTTGGGGGTGGATAATTGCATAAGGAAGTAGAATTATAGGATTAAATAATATATTTTAGTGATTATGCATGTTTTATCTTGTTGATTTTGTTTTACAAAGTGGAAAGGCTCATATTCGTGTAGAATCATGGCCTTCAATACATTTGTAGTTACTAATTTTCTTCCAATATCTACTTTCCAATCCCTACTTTAACTGTAAGCTAGTGGGTATACCATTTGAGCTTTGACTATACCATAAAACCCTAAGTATCAGCTGCCTCAGGTGACTGAAAAACTCTCACATAAAACCCATGTTAATAATGGTTGATCTTTGTGATAAAAAAAAACTTACAAGTTTTGTAACCAAACATAACACTGTCTACATAGAGTTCCAGCTCAAAATGGAGAAGCAGAAATCTACAAGTTTATGTAACCACACATAACACTGTCTTTCACCCAACCTAGAATGGGTGAAAGACAGTAAAATCTCAGATGCAACTTACCAAAGAGGGTGGAGGTGAAGATCAATCATCCTCAAGCTCAACCTGTTACATGTAAAATGTAATTAACATCAGAGTTAGACAATTAACAACATATAAATAAGAATGAGATAAATGTAAATAAACTTACATATTCTCTGAACCATATTATGTGACTCCCAACAGCATCGTTCATATTTTTTCTATCTGCATCTTTGATAAACAAAGATGCAGTCGGGTTATGGGCTATGAGTATAGAAACCTCATAGTACTCACCACCTAACTTCTTCCCCATGACCACATTATCATTATCATCAGAGATAAGAATGCCGCTGGCAACTGCTTCTCCAGAGAAGTTTAGGATCCTCACCCTCCTCCCCGCCAATGAATCCTATTAAAAATTTTGAATATGGATGTCAGATATACATGCATTCCAACATATTAACACGGTTAGATTTCATTTACCTTTTTCTTTTGAGCATGACAAACACTTGCAGAACTCTACACAAGTAAATGTAGATTGTCAACATTAAGCAATGTTAATAATGAAGTATGTCAACAGAAACTAATTACCTCATTATTGCCACGAGACTCAATTTTTTTCATTCTTTCTTCGAGAGCTTCAATTTTTCTTTTAGGCTTTCATTGTCCTGTCGCAGCTTTTGTTCACTTCTTGAACCCCACAAGCTCTTTGGGGTAGGGCCCGTGCCTATGCCACGGATTCTTCCAGTTCTGTCCCGTCCATAACTTGCTCATAAGCGTCCCCCACGCTTGCAATTGAGCTTGATGTAGTTGATTGCTGCGTCAGCTTAATGTCTCGAATTTTATCCTACAATTTGAATGAAAAAATATGAATTTGTCAACAAAGAGCTTCCATGCATAATGAGAATAATGTTAAACATTAGGCAATTAATAAAGCTAATTCATTATACAATCATTGCAGCACTCTTGTCATTAACTGGACCGCCAGCTTTCTTCATACGGGTCCTTATGAATAAGTCCCCAAGATCAAGAGTGGCCTTTTACAAACTACAACATTGTACAGAAGATAACTTAGAAATAAACATAATTATTTTGAATTGATCAACTGAGATGCATATAAGACAATATATATGTTACCTCATCGTGGTATATGTCAGCAAAACTTTTACTACCAGCGCAGTGAAAAAAATGTGTTTGGTCTTATTTTGCTTGTTGTTTCACTGCGTTTCTATAAATCAAAATGATAACTATTAGAATAATTATTTTGTATCACTATATTTAGACTAATTGTAATCCAATTCCAATTACCTTGAATTCCTCCGAAGACCATATTTGAACAAGTTTTTTCCATTGATCTTCAACCACTCTTCTGTCTGAACATGCAAAGTGTTGTTGCGCTTTTTGATATGGCGTGAAGAACTTTGTCCTCAAGTCATACTTCCAAGACCTCCATTTCTGATCTAGATCCTTCATTACAAAATCTCGCAAGCTGATGGGAACATCAAATTTTCTCTGTATTTTTAAAAAAACAGTTAGATGTAATCAAGTGGAATAGAGAATTAAACAAACACATGTGTTAATGTCACCATCTCGAATAGAGAATTAAACAATCAAGTGGAATAGAGAATTAAACAAACACCGTAATATGTCACCTCATCTCGAATAGGAGCCTTGTCTTTAACACTGGAAAAACTTGAAATTTTTGCAGACATAACAACCCCACTATTCTGTGTCTTCCTATGAAGCTCAATATGCTGAGTTTGAAAACGGAACCCATTACTAAACATATGTTAAACTTCTTCCCCACATTCAATGGTCGATCTTTCAGCACAATTATGTTTGCATGTAACCCATTCCTGTCATTGTCTTCTAAAGATTTGACCTAAAAAAAAGGGTTACATGTCGGTTATCAGTAAAACACATGTGATGTGCACTAAATAAAATGTTATATATGTTTACTTACTTTACACTTAAACCAATCTGGAAACTGTAATGTATGACATCGCTCAATTTCCATTTCACTTGCTCGTGGTCTTGTTTTCCTAATTTCTTCAAGATGCATACTACATACAAATTGTGGACAATACATTAACGATCTTCTCTTGAGAAACAATACTTTAAGGGTGTTTCATTTGACTTACCTTATGTAAGGAGATATGTCCTCACAATTAAATAGTACATAGAGATGAGCTTGGTTCAACTCGTCATTCTTAAGATGACAAACGGTTCCACCACCTAAACATCGACCATTTCTTGAAAAAATATCCCATCCTTTTGTGTCATTTCTTCAGCCCCTTCATCTTCATTTCTTAAAGGTTGGTTAAGCCATGTCTCAACATCATCATCTAGATATCTCGAAGAAAAGATAAGAGTCTCCTCTGCTATATACCCTTCTGCCATTGACCCCTCTGGACGTGCCGTATTCGTACATAGGACTTAAGTTTCACCAATACCTAGTGGAGATTAAAAAAAAATTCAAGTATTAATAGCAGTAGTGTACAATTTTCAGGCACAAGTATAAGATTAACGCAAACCTTTCAATGGGGTACATCCATCTGTACTGAACTGGGGCAGCAAGCCTTGCTTCGTCAGGTAAGTGGATGAGAAGATGTACCATTATATCAAAAAAGCTTGGCAGGAAGATCATCTCTAATCGACACAATATGTTTGCAATTTCTTGTCTAAGCTTATAGAAATCACTTGACGATGAAGTCTTCGAACATATTAGACAAAAAAAATTGCATACATCATTAATTGCAGATCTCAGCTCCTTTTGTGTCACTCCCCTCATTGCTACTAGAAACAATTGTTGCATGAGGACATGACAATCATGACTTTTTAAACCCCAAATTTTCTTAGGATCATTGGGATTTACATGCCTTGATATGTTTGATGCATAGCCATCTGGAACTTTCACACTTTTCAAAACATTGCAAATCGTATCCTTCTCCATCTTCCTCAAAGTGAATATGGTAGGTGGCAATAGCAATCTGTTAGAATCCAGAGTTTAAGGTTGAAGAGTGGCCCTTATACCCAAATGTTGGAGATCATGTCGAGCTTTCAAACCATCTTTTGTTTTAGCATTAACATCTAACAAAGTTCCAATAATACTATCACAAACATTCTTCTCGATATGCATGACATCGAGATTATGTCTTAATAGTAAAGACTTCCAATATGGTAAGTCAAAAAAAATGCTTTTCTTCTTCCAATTGGTATGACACTCAAAAGTGGATGATGAAGTTGCAGCTTCCTTTCATTTTCTTCTCACCCCCACTTTAAATTTGGGAACTTTCCCAAAAGTAAATTTACGTGGATGCAACTGCTTAAGTATATCAACCCCAGATAACACACTTGGTCTGCCTCTCATTTCTTCTTTTCCATCAAACCTTCGTTTCATAGAACGAAACTTATGACCCACACCTAACCATCGACGATGATTAGTGTAACAGAATTTTTTACTACCTTTTAACCATAATGATGTTGTATCTTCATTACATGTAGGGCAAGCTAATCGACCTTTAGTGCTCCAACCAGACAGATAACCATATGCAGGAAAATCGTTAATTGTCCAAAGTAGTGCAGCACGCATAGAAAATATTTCACCCTTATAAGCATCGAATGTTTCAACTCCGTGCCAAAGAATTTGTACTTCTTCAATAAGTGGCTGAAGGTAGACATCAATATCATTTCCCGGACCTTTAGGACCCGGAATGAGCAACGACAAAAAAATACTTTGTGGCTTCATACACAACCATGGAGGTAAGTTGTATGGTGTCAACAACACAGGCCATGTACTATGACTCGTACTCATTATCCCAAAGGGGTTGAAACCATCACTTGCCAAGCCTAGGCGCACATTACGAGGTTCTAAACCAAAAGCATCAATTGCATCTAACGCTTTCCAACAAGGGGAATCAGCTGGGTGCCTTAGAATGCCATCTTCTTGGCATTCATCACTATGCCAAGACATGGTTGCAGATGATTTATTGCAAGTGTATAATCTCTGCAGTCTTGGAATCAATGGAAAATGCCGAAAAACTTTCTTTGCAACCTTAATCTTCTTATTATGACCACTTCTTTCAGTTCCTTTCATCCATCTACATTCTCCACATTGAGGACAATGATCATAAGACTCATACTCTTTCCGGTACAAAATACAATCATTAGGACATGCATCAATTTTGTGATAGTCATATCCCACTTTACCAATGATTTTTTTCAATTCATAGTAAGTAGCTGGCAACACATCACCTTCTGAAAGAGCCTCTTTCAACAGCTTCAGAAGCATGTCAAATGATTTGTTGCTCATTTTGCCTCTGCATTTTATGTTGAACAATCTGACTATAAATGAAAGCTTGTTGAATGTCTTGCAACCAGGGTACAAAGGCCGTTCCACATCTGCTAACAACTGTTGAAATTCACCATATTCTCCTTTATTATCATCCATTGACTTCACTTCTGGATGTTTGAATTTTCCTCACCAATGACATCCTCCAACATCGAATGCAGACCAACATCCTTCGAAAATTTGTACATGTAAAATCCGTAAGCATGTGACTGGAAGAAGAACTACTCCCGTGGAACTTCCAAAATTGTTTTTCTTTAATGACTCCATATTGAAACAATGTTGTCTTACTATTTCCTTTTCATGTTTCTAGAGGCATACACACTTCAAACAAGGACACTTAATCTTTGTTGATGGAGCAAAGTGAGAAGAAGCAAATTGAATGTATGTGTCAACTCCATCCATATATTCCCTTGTATTCTTCAATTTATCCATCCAACTCCAATCCATAACGTCTAACTACAAAAAAAAATTCATTTACATTATATTCTTCATACTAGAAATGTTGCAAGATGTCTAATGAATTGTCTTACGATAGGACAAGGTAGAGTACATGGCAAAGAACATGCCAAAAATCTGAAAATAGAGTGTCCCAAGGCATGACTCAACTACGGTATGATACATCACTGTTATTGTTTTGATATAATTAGCACATGACACTAAGATTAATAGGACAATAAAAAAGGAGTACCAGAGCACAAAACATACAATGAGAATCATTGAAATGGCAAAGATGTTCTCCATTCTTACCACAGAGAGAAAAGTTCTCCATTCTTACTCCTAGATCACCATTAAAGGAGGGCCATTGCAATTAATCAAAGACAAGTTGCTAGGAGGTGAGGGCTTACACAGTCTATAATATTCCTTTTTGGGCCAATAAAAAAGCATACTTAATAAAAAGTTGGTTGGTATGAACTGATTGATACAATCATTGTACAACCTTTCCTTCATTCATTTTAATAGGCTCATGTAACTATCCAACGAAAAGAAAAAGATAATATTTGTATCACATAAATAAGTATCAAAGCTGCAATTACAAAAGCTAAGAGCAGATTAAAGGAATCAAAGCGTAGTTGTCCTGAAGAGGTAGTTCATCCTTGTATTTCAAAACAGATTAAAGGCTCTTGGAGCATTACTCTCGTTGGAGTTGAATGAAGAACAAACTTAAGAGCCCAGGATAGTCTATGTTTTTTCGGTTCCTGGTGGACCCTGGAAAAAGAGGTAAGCATAAGGAATCAAAGTTAAACATGTTCTAAAAGGATCTTCAGCCACACCTGCCAAAAGAAGAATACCGCTCTCATCCTCATCCACAACCACCTTAGTACTAGCACTGGCCTCATAAATGAGAAAGCAAGACAAATTTGTGTTGTAGATCCCACATATATGCCTATGGTGATCCAGTGGTTATGTCTCTTCCAAGTGGCTAAAAATATTCTAGAAACAATTATAGATATGTAAAATTGCAGTTGTAATGGGACAAATGAACTCAACGTTTACAAAAGTTAAATGGATGGATTTACAGCTAAGGAAGATTAGCTTTTGCATTCTGCACTGCAGAGTGCAGACATCCATAAGGCAAATTCCACCTATCTTTAACCATTTTGGATGAATTCAGTCAACAAACAGTGAAATGTCTAATTGATGTGTGAGTGGGAGAATGTTTCACAGTCTAATTGAAAGGGTGGGGGGAATCTGAACACAGTCAAATGCCTAGGTAATTGATTGTGTGAGCGGGGGGGGGGGTGTTATATATGGACCCATGCTCTGCATTAAGTACCCATGAAAGCATGATAAAAGCTTGTATGTTGCAGAAGATTCAATGTGGTAAGAAGCCATGAACTAGTATACTGTGAATCACTTCATACCTAGGACACTGCCTTTTGAAGCATATCAGAAGAAAAAAAAAGGAATGTATTAAACAAGCACCGATTTCACAACATCAGAAGAAAAAAAAGGAAGATTGTTCCAGAAACTGGCACATAAACAAGGGGATTTGGAGTACCCAAGATGGCACACAGGCAGTTCTTCTGACTAGTCTTAAAAGTCCCTAAACTCAACCCCATGTAGAAAAGATCGATCCCTTGTGTACTGCAGGAGGATGGCCAATGAAAGGGCCGAAATCCGGCCGAGGGGTCATGCAATAAGCATTTGTCTATCTGAAAAGAGTACTCACCTTCGCAGCGATGGACTCACCTTTGGCGATCAATCAGCCTACAACTTTGCAAAGTACAACGTTCATGAGAAAACGGGCGATGGGGGATGAGCAGTCGGAGAGGCCAAACACCCGCTACGAAGCGGTGGAGGAAGAAGGTGATGGGGTCGGCAAGAGACGCCCGGCGGCGTGGAGGACACGCGGAGGAATAGGGGAAGGAGGAATGGGTGGCCGGAGTTCCCCTGCTGTCGCCGCAAGTTCGCCGCCTGCAAGTTCGCCGCCGTTGCTTGCCCTAAACCGCTGACGGCGCCTTCTCCGCAAGTTCCGCCGCGCAGCTGCCTGCTACGCCTCCTGCTACCGCCTTCTCCGCAAGTTCGGCAGGAGAGCCATGCTTGCCCTTTCGCCGTTCTTGCCCTATCGCCGCTGCTGCCCCTTTTCCCTTTCGCCGTTGTTGCCCTTTCGTCGGCAGGAGGCAAGGAGAGTGGAGAGGTCGAAGGAGGAGAGTGGAGGCCAGGAGTCGAAGGAGGGGTTTTTTCTCCCTTCAATCGGGGCGCGGGACTTCCAAAGTTGAATGGCCGCCAATTAAAACTCCGTAGCTAAATGAAATAGTTATGTGCTTACGGTATTACGCCATAGGGGTAGGCATATCTTAAAAGTTTAAGAACAAACTTTGTCTGATGTACTTACGACATGTATAGTCTGTAAGTATAGATATGTCTATCCATACGGATACCTTACGAATATACTGAACCGTAAGCAACTTTTGTAGGCAGAGCTAAGATTTCTTGTAGTGACTAAGCAATTATCTAAACTAACTCTAGGGTACTGGGGACAATCCATCGCTATGACTCCAGGACGCTCATCACTCCAGTCCAATCTCGTTGTTGTGTGTAAGGTCATCACTTGATTTACTGAAAACACAATAACAAATAACGAAGGGTGAGCGATAACGCTCAGTAGGACTTAATATCTCGTGTAAACAAGTATGCTTTAAGTGATTAATGTCTTGTCACGCAGGTTAACTAGAAAGAACGATCAAGTATGGTCAAGAGAGTAATAGTACAAGATAACGAGAGATTGATGGCATACTATATCAAAAGAATGATAGCATGCGATAACATGTGAACGATAATACATTTCACAAGAATATTGCAAAACTAGGACAATAGAGAATTGACCATATAACGAGATAGCGTGTAACAAGATAGTGTATAACAAGATAGCGTGTATCAAAATGACATGTAATAGGATAGCTTATATCAAGGTGGCGTGTAACGAGATAGCTTGTATATCAAGATAGCATGTAACGAGAATGCATGTAAAGAGATAGCGTGTAAGAGATAACATGTAATGAGATAGCGTGTATGGTTGCACCACAGTGCACTAGTCGAGTACGGCAATAGTCACTTTGGGACAGTAGCCGTTTAACGATAGTACATGTGGAGGCCTTTTCTTGGTTGGGCCGGAGCCTGGTGGGCCTACACTTGGAGAAGGGAAGGACGCTGGTGGCGGACGAAAACCTACAAAATCAGAAACGGATCAAGGGGGGCTCGGTTGAAGAACCGGGGAGAACCCTCCGATGCCTAAGTCAGTAGATGACTGGAGATGATGGGAGTTCTCGTGTATGAAGGTGTATTCGTATGAGGGAGAGAGAGCATGCCCCTGCATGGCACTATACCTGTGCCTTTTATAGGCATGGTCGCTAAAGCGAATGGATGTAACATCTATGGGTCGTGCCTGGAAGGGCGCCTTGATTGGCGCACGTAACGGGGGGTTACACGCCCAGATGCCCGTTGAAATGCTTAGCAGTTAACGCATCTCTTGATAGTGGGGCGCGTGGCCCGTGGCGGTTACAACCGTTGCTAATACGAAGAGGCTGCTCAGGCGGCCTTGACTGTAGTTCTTGAGCAGGTTACTTGCTGGGAGAAGATGAGCCTGGTGCTCGATGACCGTGAGGGTTGCTCTGGGCCCGAGCAGGATAGGTGTTTCCGAACACCCTGGAGATGGTCGTCTGAGGACGGATGATTCCCTAAGACAGCACAGTGCCAGTTCGTTTCGTCGTGGGCTTATGCGAGCTTTGTTGATGGGCTGGATGGCAGGAAGTGACCACCACACTTGCCCCCCACACTATCGAGCTGGCTCAGGAACTGAGGCGCTCGAATGGCGGTAAAGCACTCAAATCCTCTGCTGGCATTTAATGCGATGGCGACCTCGAATGTGCGAACGTCGATTGGTACTTGTCACTTCGTACCTTCTGCCTTGAAAGAATCGGAGGATTCATGATGAAGGATGGTATCGTGGCAAGCGAGGAGGCCGTTGATTCGGCCGAACGGTCGCTTTTTGGAAGGAGAGGGGGCTCCGAGGTTTCTAGGATTTCCTGCCCTCTTTCCTTTATAAGGAAAGGGTGGGGCGAAGGCGGGGAACCACACCTTCAAAAAAAAAAACCTCTTTCTGGAAGCCCTTCTTTTTCTTTCCGAACTCCGCTGTTTCTTCGTCTCCTTCATCTCTGGCGATGTCGCAGAAGGGCAAGGTCGTGGCTGGTGCGTGCGGTGGCGATGGCCCGCCGGGAGCCGTCCAACGGGAGAGGTACCGCTTCTTCAACGGACTTCGAGAGCGGTATCGCATTGATACAGGATACGACATCGTGCTTGCGAAGGAAGAAGAGCCCTACTGGTGGGAGAAAACTGGGTGCGTAGCGATGTCGCACGATATCCTGGAAGCAGGGTTCCGGCTACCGTTGTCGACGGTGGCGAGGGAGTTGCTTAACACCTGGGGGATTCGCCCCAGTTCAACTGGCACTAAACAGATGGCGGACGATATGCATCTTTTGCATATCGTGCAAAGTTCGGGGGATCGAGCCCACCGCCAAGCTTTTTTGGAGCCAATTCATTCTGACTGCATTGCCGGGGACGAGTCGGAACGTCTACTACACCAAGCATCGGTCGGACTGCATGAGGATTGAGTTCTCCCCACGGCTGTCGAGCCATAAGGGGTGGACACATTGCATCCTCTTCCTGACGCGCAACGCTGGTGCGCCGGAGTGGGGGTTTCCTACGCGGGTGAAGAGCGCTCGCAAGGATCTGTACCCGTTCATGCGACTGGATGAAGTGGCGCTTGTGAAGCGCCTCAGCAACATCTTCGTCGAGAAGGTGGAGGAATATATCACCGAGGCTCAGCTGGTCCAGCACGGGCTCAGTCGAGCATGGAGTGAGTCATGGATTTGCCTTTCTCCTTCTTTCGTTCCTCGGAAACCACTTCTTCTTTGTATTCTAACTTCTCTTTCCTTGTGCAGCTACTGAGGAGTTGGCGGCGGGCATGGATACAGAGGACATGGCCCTCTACACTGAGCAAATCATCGTCACAGCATATGTGGCGGTGGTCGGTGAGGAGCATCCTGCTGCTGCCGCCCCAAACCGCCCTGCCGAAGGACAGGGCACTGCCAGCTCGGGGGTCCTTGAAAAGGGGCCTGGAAGGATACACTTGAAGAAGAAGGCTGTCAAATGAGGGGCTCCGAGGGCCGTAGCCAGGCCCCTGCCCGAGCAGCAACCAACCGAGGATGAGGCTGAGAGAGGGGTGGCGAAGAGCCCGCTACAGAAGAAGAAGAAGCGAAGACTAATGCTTGCTTTGCAGCGTTCAGCTAGTCCTCTTGCCGAAGAAGATGAGGAGGAGGAGGAGGCCGTGCCGCCGCTGGAGCGGAAGAGGAAGCGGAAGGCTACGGGGGCGTCCTGGGAGGGGACATCCCAGATGCCTGTCCAACGAAACCCCGAGGTCGCCAAAAGGATGGCGGTCGACCTCGGGCTCGTCGATGTAAGCTCTTCGTCTAAAAACTCAGACGGGGGGCAGGCGAGGGCACTGATGCCGCAGGACCCCATTGGGGGTTGTTTGGAAGAAGTGCCCGTAGGGGCCTTATGCGCCAGGGGCGCCGAGGACGACGCCGCTGCTAGTGGCGAGGAGGTTGAGGTTGACGCCGGACCTGGTGAGGGCGCCAGCGCAACAGAGGATGTCACGACCGAGGGGGTGCTGACGACTGAGGAGGAGGCGCCCCTAGCACCAAATGCATCCCCACACAGGGGTTAGGAGATGGATCCCTCTATGGGGGCCTACGAGGAAGCAGCCGCGGCGTCAAGGGCTGTTGAGGAGCTCGTCACTGCAACTGGGGCCGTCCTGCCCCCCATGCCCCCCGCCGAGGCGGCTGCTGATGTTGCAATTGCTGAGGTAACTGATGGTGCCAGAGGGGAGGCAGTAGAGGTGGAAGATGAGGGGCGGGCTGAAGATTCCGACGATGATCGGAGGCCCCTTAGGGAAGTGTTGCAGAAAAAGCTTCCCGAGGTTCCTTCGGTGGCAGCGCTGGAGGCGACACTTCACCGTGTTGAGGACGCACCAAGGGAATTGCCTGCGAGCCCTTCTGCCTCCTGCCTCGACCGGATAGCGAGGTGCTTGGACCTTCCAGCCGAGCAGAGCCCGGAGACGTCAGGCGGAGGATACTACCCAGAAGGCCGTGAAGACGACGGCGTGGGTGATGATATTGACTTGGGGGCCCTTATGGACGGGGTTTCCAAGTCATTGAACGTTCTAAGGACCTTAGCTACTCGGGCCCAGAACCAGAAGCATCTGTGGGAGGCACAAACTGCTTTTTTCCGAGGGCTTACAACGCAGCATAAGGCTCGCGAGGCGGCACTAGAGGAGGAGGTGAGGAACCTCAAAACTGCTCTCCAGGCCTCGGAGTTAAATTTGGCCCTGGAGCGGGCCGAGAAGGACGCCATTGCTAAAGTAGCTGCTGATGCAGGGGCCCGTGCCATTACCGAATATAAGGCCGGAGTAAATTACAAAGAAGATTTGGAGCAATATGGGGCCCGCTGCTATCGGGTGGGCCTCAAAACTGGTAGGGATTACAGAGAGCGGCTCTCTTGGGTCGATCGCACCCGAGCAGCCTTCGAGGCTGCTGTGCAAGAGTGCCGGCATCGTACCAATGATGCCCGCCTGGATGGAGTCCAGTTCGCACAGTTCCAATCTGGGCGAATGCCTTCTCCGGGTGACAGTGCCGGACCCTCCGAGCAGGCTCCTTAGTCTTGCTGCTCCATGTCTTTTTTTGTTAGATCTTGTAAAAGAGGTCTTCCTGTAAGCAAAAGATTTGTGAATGAAAACTTTCTCTTCAGGAGTTTGTCTATGGCTTCACTTTTTCTATCTCCTCCCTTTTGCTATTGCTCCTGTTCGAACCAGAGTTCGCTGGCTTATGAGCATTGCATGTACCGCACAGGTCAGCTAGAACCAGCGAGGGTTTCGACCAGGGGTGAATGCTGAACACTTGCTCGAGCTGGAGGAGTTGATGCATCCACTTAAAATTGCCATTGTTTTGAGGCGTGGATATTTCCGACGTTCCTCCATTCGGACCATAGGAACAGGGAGAAGAGAAGTAGGATGCCAATCAAAAAGGCTTTTATAGGTAATAAGCCTTGAGATTAGATACATGCCATGTCCTGGGTATGGCTTCGCCACTAGGGGTAGTGAGCCTGTATGAGCCTTTCCCATGGACTTGGGTGACCTGATAAGGTCCTTCCCATTTTGGGGCGAGCTTGCCGACCGCTCTTCGAGAATTCGAAGCCGAGCAGCGGCGCAGAACTAGATGTTCCACATTGAAGCGCCTTTCCCGAACTCGTGCATTATAATATTACGCGAGTCATTACTGGTAGGAAACGAGACGAATGCCGGCGTCGTTCTGTTGTTCGCCGAGCATGTCAAGGTTTTCCCGAAGAGCACGGTTGTTAGCGGCTTCATCGAAGTGGGTTGTTCGGAGGGTGGGGAGAGCTACTTCCAGAGGCACAATGGCTTCTGAGCCGTAAGCCAAGTGGAAGGGTGTTTCTCCCGTTGCTACCCGAGCTGTTGTTCGGTGACACCAAAGAACGTTGGGGAGCTCGTCAATCCACGAACCTCCTGCAACCTCCACTCTTGTGCGGATCCCATGCATTAGTGTTCGATTGGCGTTTTCCACCAAACCGTTTGCCTGGGGATGCGTTATGGAGGTGAAGTGGTTGTAGATCCCGAGCTCAGCGCACTTTTGCTTGAAGAAGGTGCAGAGGTGCTATTGAACTGCTTCCCATTGTCGGAGGTGATAACCCTTGGGACGCCAAACCGGCAGAGGAGGTTCTTCTAGACGAACTTCCACGCTGCTTGTTCGGTGATTGCGGCAATAGGTTCGGCTTCGATCCACTTGGTGAAGTAATCGATGGCCACAAACAGGAACTTCTTTCTGCCTTGGGCCTCTGGGAAAGGGCCCAAGATGTCAATGCCCCATCTAGCGAAAGGGCGAGGTTTGAACAGGCTATGGAGTTGTTCGGCTGGCTGCTTGATGAGTTGCCCAAACTTCTGACATTCCGGGCACCTCCGAGCAAAGGCCATGCAATCCTTTTGTAGAGAAGGCCACCAGAACCCTGCTCGAATGATGCTGCGGGCCAACGTTCTGCCCCCCAAGTGACTACCGCACAGCCCTTCGTGAACCTCTTCGGTGGGAGCGAGTGCTTCTTCGGGGTTGAGGCACCGTAGAAGAGGTCTTGATAGGGACCGTCGGTACAACTTGCCTTCTATGAGGGTGAAGCGCTGAGAGCGCATCCTGATCTTTTGAGCTTCGTCTTGCTCAGGCGGAAGCTCATCTCGAAGTAGGTAGGCCAGGAGCGAATCCATCCAGCTCGAAGTCGGTGGGTCTGTCTCGATGGCGGCGACATCCACTTCGGTGCTCGGCGAGGTGAGCTCTTCAATGAATACGGAACGAGAAGGGGCGATGTCACCTGAGGAGGCCAACTTTGCCAATGCGTCGGCTCGCGCGTTTTGCTCTCGTGGGACATGTATGACCTCGAAGTAGAGGAGACCCTCTGCTCGGCTCTTAACCTGCTGAAGGTATTGAGCCATGCAGGGCTCTCTAGCTTCAAACTATCTATTCACTTGGCTGGAGACCAACTGGGAGTCACTGAAGAGTCTAAGCCGAAGGGCCCCGAGGTGTCGAGCCATGTGTATTCTAGACAGTAGTGCTTCATACTCAGCGACGTTGTTGGAGGCCGCAAAGCGAAAACAGAGGGCGTATTTGAACTCTAGTCCTTCCGGAGAGGTGATAACCAAGCTTGCCCCACTCCCTGTGACACAAGAGGACCCATCCACGTAGAGCTCCCATGGGGGCTCATCAGCTAATGGCGGGTCCTGCTCAGTAGGGAGTGTGCATTCTACGACGAAATGCGCTAATGCTTGCGCCTTAATTGTTGTCCTTGGTCGGAAGCTAATGTCGAACTCGCCCAGCTCAATGGCCCAGTTGACGAGCCTGTCGGAAGCCTCTAGCCGCTGAAGGATAGACTTCAGTGGTTGGTCGGTGAGGACCGTTACTGAATGGGACTGAAAATAGGGCTTGAGCTTCCGAGCAGCCATGACCAGAGCAAGGGCAAGTTTTTCTGCTCGGGGGTACCTCCTTTCGGCTTCCTGGAGGACCCTGCTAATGTAGTACACCGGATGCTGCGCCGCTCCCTCTTCTCTGATCAAAACCGCGCTGATGGAGTGCTCGGTAACCGAAAGGTATACAAACAGTGGTTCTCTGAGCACTGGCTTTGAGAGAATCGGTGGGGCTGCCAAGTATGCCTTCAGCTCAGTGAAGGCAGCTTCGCACTCCGCAGTCCACCGTACATGCCCCCCTTGTTGTGGGACACCTTTAGGACCTCGCAGCAACTTGAAGAAGTTAAAACTTCTTTCTGCTGCTCGGGACATGAACCAGTTCAAGGCGGCAAGGCGTCCAGTAAGACGCTGGACGTCCCGTACCGTCTTTGGACTGCCCATCTCAAGTATGGCCTTGATCTTCTCTAGGTTTGCCTCTATCCCTCTGTTCGAGACGAGGAAGCCGAGGAACTTACCCGAGCGCACTCCAAATGCACATTTGGACGGGTTGAGCTTCATGTTGTACTTCCGTAGGGTTGCAAAAGTTTCTTGGAGGTCGGAGATGTGGTCGGTGCTCGGAAGCATCTTGAACAGCATGTCGTCGACGTAGACCTCCATATTGCGCCCAATCTTCTGCTCAAACATCTTGTTGACCAGCCGCTGGTATGTTTCGCCAGAGTTCTTTAGACCGAAGGGCATCCTGGTAAAGCAGTATAACCCTAGGTCTGTAATGAATGTGGTGGCGTCATGGTCCGGGGGATGCATGCTAATCTGGTGATAACCAGAGTAGGCATCCAAGAAGCTAAGAAGCTCGTGCCCGGATGTTGCATCCACCAACTGGTCGATGCGTGGGAGAGGGAAGTTGTCCTTGGGCATTGCCTTGTTGAGGTCGTTGTAGTCCACGCACACTCGTCCATTTTTCGTTGGATTTGCGCACGAGGACCACGTTGGAGATCCATCTTGGGTATTGGGCTTCTCGGAGAAGCCCCACGGACCGGCTTTTGACGACGTGATCCTGGATGATGGTCTGTCGTTCTCGATTGACAGGTCATCTCCTTTGTTGAACTGGGGGGACCCGTGGGTCCAAGCGGAGGCGATGCACCATGACATCAGAAGGAATGCCTTGTAGCTCATCATCGGACCACGCGAACACATCCAAATTGGCTAGCAGGAAAGTCCTGTAACATTGCTGTTTGGCATCCGTTAGCAGAGCGCCAATGTAAAGTACATGCTCGGGGTCATCATCCACCTGAATAGGTAGCAGATCTTCAGCAGGCGTTCCTCGGCTAGTGGAAGGTTGATTGGAGGGTTGATCGGTGGGGGCCGCGAGTGGCTGCTTGTCTCTTAAAGAGAGGACATAGCACCGTCGAGACTCGCGTTGGCACCCGAGCACCTCGCCGATCCCGTTCGGGGTTGGAAACTTCATCTTCTGATGAAGAGACGAAGGTACTGCTCTGATTCTTCCGATCAGGCCTCTGCTGAGGATGGCGTTGTAGCCCAGCATGTTCTTTATCACCAAGAAGTCAACTACCTTGGTCACAGTCTTCGGCTCCAAGATAGTGAGAACAAGTGTGTGCTTATCAGCAAGAGTCACACCTCTTCTCCCAAGAGGGCCCTTTTAAAGGATAAAACCCCAAGCATGGGGACAATACCTCTTGGGAGGCACACTTAAATCACATCTCTTCATTGGCGCCGTCTGTGGGAACGAACGAGAGGCCATGCGCCCTACCCGAGCGTCTCATCTTCATGAGACCCGTACACCCTTATCCTCACTGGGGGGCTGTGTAGAGGTATTCTTTAGTCCCACATTGAACGATAGTGAGAACAAGTGTGTGCTTATCAGCAAGAGTCTCATCTCTTCTCTCAAGAGGGCCCTTTTAAAGGACAAAACCCCAACCATGAGGACAATATCTCTTGAGAGGCACACTTAAATCACGTCTCTTCATTGGCGCCGTCTGTGGGAACGAACGAGAGGCCATGCTCCCTACCCGAGCATCTCATCTTCATGAGACCCGCACACCCTTATCCTCACTGGGGGGCTGTGCAGAGGTATTCTTTAGTCCTACATTGAGAGATAGTGAGAACAAGTGTGTGCTTATCAGCAAGAGTCACACCTCTTCTCCCAAGAGGGCCCTTTTAAAGGACAAAACCCCAAGCATGGGGACAATACCTCTTGGGAGGCACACTTAAATCATGTCTCTTCAGTACAGTATGTCTGAGCTCCTCAGACTAATAGTCAAACAATTTGATGTCTAGCCAAGTTAGTATAGTCAATCAGAACCAGTGCAATGCAGAATACCGTCAATAGCCCCTGCAGGTATTTTCGGGTGGCTCTCTGCCCCCAAGACTAGATTGGAGCCCCTCGGACACTCTCTGTGCCCTGCACAATATGCATTCGAGTCAGTAGGGTCACCGGACCCATATTATGACGCTAGACAGTCATGTATAGTACAAGCAATGGGAGCCGCAATAGCTCAAGAGTCTCAAGAGAGTACTAGATGAATAGACGAGATAGTAGAGTGAACGTGAATAGATAAGAGTACAAGGATAGTAGATGAGATAGGGGTATAAACGTAAAACAACGATAAACCACGATAGTAACGATTGCACAGCACCAGGTCGGGTACCGCAGTCTAGTAGAAGTCACACCCGCCCCACTAGCCGTGATGTGTACACGAGCCAAGTGGTCCGGGGTGATCACAAGATAAGAGAGATCTCACTAAGGCCATTTGGATCGTACTGATCCCTAAGAGTGTAACGAGATTTAAAGGTACAACCAGCTCGTTGACTAAGGACGTGCGCCAAAGTCAAGAAGACTTACGGAGGCCCTGACAAGGAGTCCTTGGCCCAGTCGAGAGTATTTCCGATGGAGAGGTGGTCCAAGTCAAGAGAAAGTGTGTAACGAAATGTTGTCTGTCTTGCCCTGAGTGCTCGAAGGCAGAGGGACGTGATAACGGTGTACAAATCACGCGAATAAAACGAAGACATGTGTCATTTAAATAATAGAGAAATTAGGTAATTAGTTTCACTTAATTACCAGATACATTATTGAGTAATTTACTAAGGTTTAATGGCAACATGATGGTTAAGTGTGTGCAAATGTATGAAATCAAAAGAGCATGATGGATTGTGCACAAAGCCTTTAAGTTAATTAGATTCATGCAATTCATTGCACATTAATATTTATTCAGATCAAATTATGAATAACAATGTTTAATTAAGGCTAAACAATGGCTAATTAGCAAGTAAAGCAAGGGTATATAAGCAATTTTAGGTTCTGGCTATTTTTCTGTTAATGCGATGGAGGTACCCGTCGCGACTCCAGGTCGCGACAAGGCGGCTGGGTGCGACAAGCGAACCGGCCCCAGGCCCGATTCAGGGGTGGAAACGTGAAGGCATAGGCCGCCGTGTTCTTAACGCGACGTGCCAGCAGGACGCGACCTGGCTGATATCGCGGCGGTCGCACCGTCGCGATATCAGGAGAGTCTGGCCCTTTTTCCCTTTTTCCAGGGTTGATCAGATTTGACACAGGACTCTTCTAAATTCAATATAAAATCGTATAATGACCCAAAAATCACGAATCTAGTTTCAAATGAAAGTAGATACATAGATATATCAGCATGAATGATTAATTTGAAATTAGACAAGATTTAGGCATGCTTTGAACATGTTACATTCTGATGACCTAAACAGGCGCAGTCAAAGTTCAACGAATTAATTAGAGATGAATACATCATGAAAAATTTCGAAACTAGGGGCGTTTGAAAGCTAATGAGATGTAGTATTTATGAGAATGTTTTCATGGTGTAGCATGAAGTATGCACGGATTTCACAAGCAAACATGAAGGGTCGGGTTCATGGTTCTGACAGAGATTCAAAGAATTAATTCTCCCTAATCAGAGATCGAAATAGAGCAAGACTAGGCCCGTTTGAAAGATAATAGGATGCAGTATATATGAGAATTTTATCATGGCATGAGAGCAAGTACATATGGAGAATTAGAGAAAATATGAGATTTCAGTTCATGGTAACAGCAGGGTTTCACAAATTAAATTCGCCCAAATGGATGAGCGAAATGCAACCAGACCAGAGGGCTTTTGAAGAGGATCATGAAGTCTACATAGGGTAATGTTTTCACTATTTTAGCTTGAGAGATTGCCTACCTTTTTTGTGGAGTAAGAAAACCCTAGTTTGGAGAGGAAATGTGAAGGAGAAGATCCAAGTTCCAGCCTCCTCCTCCGAGCTCCCATGATCCTAGCCTCCCTCCTTCATCCCCCAAGGTCTCTACTGCGGTTTTGGGTTGGATGGGAACAAAAATAGAATGTTTTGATGCTTAATAGAGTCCTTAATCTCCTAAAACTCTTCTCCTCTCCTCCAATTCTGAAATTAGTAATTATCCACCTATTTTCTAGCCATTATCTACCTAATAGGATGGGGAAGAGGTCCAATTTCGTGGGTAATGGGTTAGGATAGGCTTAGGACTCTTTTTAAGATAATTTAGGAGTTAAAATAGTCATTATCTTATCCCATTTTATTTATTATAATTTTTAGGTACGAATTTAGCCCAATTACTTTCCATCTCATGATGGGCTCCTCTTATTTGGGCCCAACAATTCATGTTAGGTCCATTAACCAAACCCATTACTAATTTAACTTAATGGGTATTGGTTTAGTTTCCAATTATTCACCATTTATCCTTATGTAAATCTATTTATGACACTTATTCAAGTAATTTCATATTTTTAATTTGATTAAATATTATTCATGCCAATATTTCTAACCTTCATCATTTGGGCTCTCACCCTTGGCCCTATAACTCTAACTCAAATGAGCCTAGTTGTACAACCCATGTTCTTACTTTACTTAATAGATCTTTAATTATCCTTTTATTAGAGAATTTATTCATGGGCCAAGATTGTCCATTTTTCCAAATATCATAATGGGCTATCATCCCATATTATTTAAAGTCTACCCATATGTTTAATTTTATTTATAATTCACTTGGCTCATAAAATAATGGGTTCTTTGACTTATTCCTTAATTATGCTAATAAGTCGCATAATTTCTTAAACTTGATCTAAATAATTTTTCTGTGCCCAATTTCATGATAGGTCATTAGAGAACATTATTTAAAGTATAACTATTATTTTTACGGAATTTTTATAGGGGTTTATACGCATGTAATAATGATGTGTACCTTCTTAATTAGTTGAATTTATTAATTGATAAAATTTTAATTTATCCATAATTTTTAATTAATGAATTTTTCGGGATACTACAATATATATATATATATATGTGTGTGTGTGTGTGTGTGTGTGTGTGTGTGTGTGTGTGTGTGGTTCGTTGAACAGAACCTTACTCAAGTCATCGATATGGAACAAGTTCAGAAAGTGTCGTTCCCTTGCAAGAAGATGCTCATGTTGGTGGGGCCGACATCATAGGAGATGGTCGCATCGATAGTAGCGCCGACTCTTGGGCCAATCTTCGACCACCTTATGTTTACTATGAACTCGATTGACTGGATGTCGATGCAAACATTCACATAGGCGGGATCCCACTTGTTCCAGAAACACAATTCATCACAATCCCACTCGTTTTGGAAACACAATCGAGATCTCACTTATTCCAAAAACACAATCCACTAGAATCCCACTCATTTTGGAAACACAATCGACATGTGTTCCTACTCACGTGCATGTGGGCATCGACATCTAGACAATCGAGTCTGTACTCAACATAAGGTGGACATTCTCTTGCAAGCACTACAACAAAAGTGGGCAACACTTACGGAAAGTCCGTTACGGTTTCTCTATTCGTAAGTAGATTAGCTACTGTACTTACGATTTTATAAAATTTATTAATATTTTAATATTATATCTCCAACACCGCAACTACACCGTAAGAATAGATTTTGACTAAATGTAAAAACTTGAAGAAACCGTAAGAATAGATTTTGACTAAACATAAAAACTTAAAGAACCGTAAGAATAGACCCAAAAATTTTGCTGGCAGTCTTCTCTCACACAAATCCCGCCTCTTCTCAACCTTTCTCTAAAAAACCCTCCCCCTAATCGGCCGTCCCCCATCTCCTTACCCCCCCCCCCCCCCCGCGCTCAAAACAAAACCCTCCTCCCCCGCGCTCTGCCGTGCCCCATCTCCTCCCCCGCGTTCTGCGAGATTGAGGCCATCGCCACCTGCGAGATCGAGGCCATCTCCTCCATCGCATTCTGCGAGATCCGGTGAGATCAAAGTCCCAAAATCCCATTTTCCCTCCACGATCGAAGTCCCAAATCCAAAAACCCCGCGCTCTGCCATCCCCGACGGCCACCCAAACTACCTGCCACTTTGGCACCCCTCCTACGACTCCGATGTGCGACGATTGCTACTCCACCACTGGCGATTTCAGAGTTTGCACGAAGACCCTCTTGCAGCAGGTGCCTCTCCCTCCCTCCTTCCTTCTCCCTCTCTCCCTCTCTTTGTCTTTCTCTTTCTCACTCTCTATCTCTCAACTGATCTCTTTCGTCGGACCACCAGTCTGCCTCTACCATCTGTGCCTCTGCTATCCATTCCCTCCATCGGCCATCCCATCCCGTTGAGCGTTAGCCTCACCAGTCAGAGTCCCCCCTCCTCTATTGAGAGTTTCGTAACCAGGAGTCAGTATTAGGCTGTTAGATGTCTGCATTTCCACTGATCTCCCCAATCGGCACCACTCCGCCTCCGTTGGCCTCCCCAGCCAGCGACACCCCACTTTTGTTGGCCTCCCCATCCCCTCCTCCGAATGTACTCCCCAGCTAGCCTTTGTTGGCTTCTCCAACCCTCTCCATCCCCTCCTTCGAATCTAGTCCCCAGCCAGCCTCTGTTGGCCTCCCAGCCCTCCCCATCCCCTTCTTCGACTGTGTGAAGTTTACTTGACCAAGTTTTCTTTATGTTTGTAGACATCTCGCAGTGAAACTCTTGTTTGAAGAAGCCACGAAGGTGCTGCAGAACAAACTACAACTAAGTATGTATGACTTATATGAATGATCATTATACATGTAGAAATCATTTTTGGGGACTTGAAATATGTTTTTTGTAATTTATTTTTGTCAATGAGTATATGATGAGATTTTTTTTTTGTTAGAGTAAAGTAGTCATTAAGAAAATGGATTGGAGTTGGATGGACAAGCCAAAGCACTCAAAGGAATATCTAGATGGAGTGGACTTGTTCATTGATTTTGCATGTGGGTATTCTAATCCGTTTTCAACTATCAAGTGCCCTTGTGTTAATTGTGCATGTATGTGTAAATAGGACAAGAACATAGTTAGGGACATTTATACTTCAATGGAGTCATCAAAGACAAAAGGTTTTGGGAGTTTCATGGGCCTAATTCATCTTGCAGTAGGCGGACATCCCTAGATTCTACATGTGAAGATGTCCCAAAGGATGGTGGTATGCGTTCAATGTTGCGAGATGTATTTGGCTTAGAAAATAATATATATATGGAAAACATCTCTGCCAATCAGAATAAAGGGGACTATGGTAAATTTGAAAATCTACAGGAAGATGTTGAACAACCATTATATCCAGGATGCAAGACTTTCAACAAACTATCATTTATAATCCGATTGTTCAACATAAAATGTATGGGTAAAATGAGTAACAAATCCTTCAACATGCTATTGAAGTTGTTGAAAGAGGCTCTTCCAGAAGGTGAGGTATTGCCAAGTACATTTTATGAATTGAAAAAAATCATTAGTAAGTTGGGATACGGTTATCATAAAATTGATGCATGCCCAAATGATTGCATTTTATATTGGAAAGACTATGAGTCTCATGAGTAATGTCCCAAATGTGGAGAATCTAGATGGACTACAAGGGAAAAGAGTGGGTATAAAAAAAAAAATAGCCAAGAAGGTTCTTCGGCACTTTCCCTTAATTCCAAGGTTGAAAAGATTATATATGTGTAGCAAATTTTTAGCAAACATGAGATGGCATAGCGATGAGCGGCAAGAAGATTGTATATTGAGACATCCAGCTGATTCCCCTTGTTGGAAAGCTTTAGATGCCATAGATGAGTTTGGTTTAGAATCTCACAATGTACGTTTTTGTTTGTTAAGTGATGGTTTCAATCCTTTTGGAACAATGAGTACGAGTCATAGTACATGGCCTGTGGTATTGACACCATACAACCTATCTCCATGGCAGTGTATGAAGCCACAAAAAATTTTTGTATCTTTAATCATTCTTGGCCCTAATGGACCTGGAAATGATATTGATGTGTATCTTCAACCACTTGTAGAAGAATTGCAAATACTATGGCATGGAGTTGAAACATATGATGCTTCTAAAGGTGAAACCTTTTGTATGCGTGCTGCATTACTATTGACCATTAATGATTTTCCTGCATATGCTTATCTATCTGGTTGGAGCACCATGGGTCGACTAGCTTATCCTACATGTAATGTAGAGACAAGTTCACAATGGTTGAAAGCAAGTGGGAAGTTCTGTTACACAAATCATCATCAATGGCTGAAAGAGGATCACAAATTTCGTTCTTTAAAACGACGGTTTGATGGAAAAGAAGAAATGAGAAGTAGACCAATTTCATTGTCTGGGATTGATATATTGGAGCGGTTACATGGACTGACCTTTACTTTTGGCAAGGTTCCTAAAACTAAAACAAAGGTAAAGGGAAAACATAAGAAAGACACATCTATGAGTAATGTTGAAGGTCCTGCCAACTATTTATCATGGAAGAAAAAAAGTATCTTTTTTGAATTGCCATATTAGAAGTTGTTACTTCTCCGACATAATCTTGATGTAATGCATATTGAAAAAAATATTTGTGATAGTATTGTTGTTACTCTTTTGGACATTGATGGAAAAACTAAGGATGGATTGAAAGCTCGTAATGATCTACAAGATTTGGGTTTAAGGACTGCACTTCAGCCACAAACTTTGAGCTCTAATAGATTGTTGTTGCCGCCTGCCATGTTTACATTGAGCAACATTGAGAGACAAACCATTTGTAAAGTCTTTAAAAATGTGAAAGTTCTAGATGGTTATGCATTTAACATATCAAGGCATGTGAACCCCAACGATCGCAAGAAGATTTGGGGTTTGAAGAGTCACGATTGTCATGTGCTCATCCAACAATTACTTCCTGTGGCAATGAGGGGAGTGGCATAAAAGGAATTGAGGTATGTAATTACTGATCTTTGTAATTTTTTTTCACAAGTATGTTCAAAGACATCATCTTCACATGATTTCTATACTCTATGGCAAGAAGTTGTAAACATTTTGTGTCGCTTGGAGATAATTTTCCTACTAAGTTTCTTTGATATCATGGTACATCTTCTCATCCACTTACCTGATGAAGCAAGACTTGCTGGCCCTGTACATTATAGGTGGATGTACCCCATTGAAAGGTATGTGTTTAGCCTAAATTTATAAAACATTTATTGCTATTAATAATCTGATTTTTGTCTAATATTAATTTGTTAGGTTTTTAGTGAGACTTAAGTCCTATGTTCGAAATAGGGCATGCCCAGAAGGTTCAATGGCCGAAGGCTATATCGCGGAGGAGACACTTACATTTTCTGCTAGGTATTTAGATGATGATGTTCAGACGTGGCTTAATCAACCCATAAGAAATGAAGATGATGGTAACATTCCAATTGAAAAGGGATGGGAGAAATTTTCTGATGGAGGCTGACCTTTAGGTGCCGGCACCAATTGTTATCTTAGTGATGAAGAGTTGAACCAAGCTCATCGATATGTCTTGTTCAATTGTGAGGCAATTGCTCCTTTTATCGAGTAAGTAAGATGGTCACTTGTATATTATATGTTTCCTAATTGTACATCTTTATATGTGTATCTCATAACAAGTGTTTTATATAGTATGCACCTTGGTTTTATACGGAGTGGAAGACCACAATCAACATAAATGGAGATCGAGAGGTGTCATACTTTAGAATTTCAGCAATGGTTTAAATTTAAAGTGGGTGATGTAGATCATTCTCATTTTAATATAGGCTTTCACCCATGTGTATTCATTTTCGTGATGATAACCCACATGCATCATGTTATGTAGGTTGACACTTTGCAAGCACAATGTGGAGATGGGTTGGATACAAATATACGTTGCATAAAGGATCGATCAATAAAGATGGTGTAGAAGTTTGACTCTTGTTTAGTAAATGGATTTCGCTTTCAAACCCAACATGTGGAACGACATAGGGTCACACAAAATAGTGGAGTTGTCATGTCTGCAAAAACCTCAAGTTTTTCAAGTTTAAAAGATAAATCTCATATTCGAGGGGAAGTGACATATTACGGCATTTTAGATGAAATTCTGGAGTTGGACTATTATGCTACCAGAATAGTGTTACTCTTCAAATGTGACTGGGTGGATATTCAGTGAGGAGTGAGAGAAGAAGAAGACTTCACAATGGTCAACTTTAAATATAAGTTACGTACAACTGAGCCATATGTTTTAGCCTCTCAAGTGGAGCAAGTATGGTACATAGATGATCCAAAAGAGCAAGGATGGTGTGTGGTGAGGAAGACAAAGCCAAGAAATTATTTTGATTTGCAAAATGAGGAGAGCATTGAGAATGATGTGGAAAACAAAATACTGGGCAATGATGATGTTGATATTGATAATTTAGATGGTATTCATGTTACATGGGAAAGGGTGGGAATTGATGGGCAAGAGATTTTTATTTGAAATGTTTATGTAATGGTTTTTTGAATACAATTCTGGTGATGATATTGATGTTATATGCTTTCAGTGGGAATTGATGGGCATAAGATTTTTTTTTTGAAATGTTTTTTGAATACAATTCTGGTGATGATATTGATGTTATATGCTTTCAGTGGGAATTGATGGGCAAGAGATTTTTTTTTGAAATGCTTATGTAATGGTTTTTTGAATACAATTCTGGTGATGATATTGATATTATATGCTTTCAGTGGGAATTGATGGGCAAGAGATTTTTTTTTGAAATGTTTATGTAATGGTTTTTTTAATACAATTCTGGTGATGATATTGATGTTATATGCTTTCAGTATTATTTAACTTGATCTTAACCATTATTCAAATTTGATCTCAATTTCAGATATTGCTGATAAAGAGACATGTAAGTCTTCTTTCTGTCTTCATGTTAATGTTGAGAAAGATTATTAAATTGTGCCTATAATATTTAGTATCATATTGTTTGCATGTAACAGGGGGAGAAAAAGAAGTGTGGACTATGTAGAACTCATTGAAGGTGAAGATGATAAAAGTTAGAATGTAATGAAGACGAGCATGCCTTCTGGCTCTATTGCAAGTGCAGATATTCTGAAGGCAAAGAAGAAAGACTTGTCAGAATGTTATGGGGTTTCCAAAGAAGATAGACAAAGCCAAGAAACTGGAGCAACTGGAGCATCTGAAAAATTGGATACAAATATCTTCCAACAACATGTTGAGTGAGTTTCTAATTAATTTTTTTAACTTGAAGCCTTCCATTATAATTGATAGAATTTCTAACAATAAACGGAATTGTAGTTATCTATGGAGTATTCTTTCAACTGAGCATTTGAAAAACTATAACTGTTATGATTGTTTATGGTTTCCATATTATAAGTCCAATACTTCTCAATGGAAAAAGATGTTGACATGGGTCAAAGATAAAGAGGTATTTCTAAAGAAGTACTCATTCGTGCCGATATGCATGTGGTAAGTTGTTAAAAAAAATAGCATGTCTTTACAAATGTTTCTATAAAAAGATAGGCCTTAGACGTACGGGGCATTGGAGCCTTGTAATTTTGTGTCATGAGGAAGAAGATGATTTGCCACTCATCATGCTTCTTCATTCCCTCCATAGTATTGACCCAACAAAACTTGTTCGGCCAATTCAAAGGTTGGTGCTACATTAGTTCTATGATTCATAGGTAATATATTAGTTCCCTATCTCTAATATATTGACTCATTTTTTTTAGATTTTTGAAGGACATATATGATATAAAGAACAAGACAGTGATTGCTGATGCAATATCTTCTATAGATATTTCAATTCCATCGGTAAATGATTAGAGACATATATGCTACATGATCTAACTGCTATTTTATATTCTTGGAACTTGTTTATATGTCATTTTTTTTTCATAGGTTTCACAACAAACCAATGGCACTGAGTGTGGGTTTTTTGTATTATACTACATCTACCATTTCATACAGAATGATCCACCCTCATTTTCATTGGATGATTACCCATCTTTTGTGAGTTATGCTCCTCTTTCAAATTACATGTCTTGATTTTTCATCCAACATACTAATGGAGTATAATTTTTTCAGCTTACATGTGATTGGTTCAGTAGAGCAGAATTTGAGAAATTTGTAGATGACTTGATCTTAAGAAAAATAGAGGTGCAAGAGGTGGTGGTGAAAGTTTCTAAAAAGAAGCATAGAGGACCAACAAAACTAAGTTCTGTGCATGGTTTAGATAATGGTAAACGAATTGTTGTGCAGATAAATGAACTTGGACAACCAATTGGAGAGGGTGGCCATTCTTTGAAATTATTTTTAGGAACAATTGCCCGTCTTGGTGATAAAATGCCAATTGATGCTCCAACTTGGAGGGCAATGTCTGCCACCCATAAGGATGATGTGTGGGAGTATGTCCAAGTGATTTCTAGAATACATATGTTCTTTTTCTATGTTCAATCAATTATATATTAATTATATGAGTATGTGTTGTAGAGAAAATATGATATTCTAGCAAATTTGAAGGAGTGGGTGATGAAGGACTTGGATCAAAAGTGGAGGTCTTGGAAATATGAATTGAGAAACAAATACTTCAACCCAACTTTGAAGCAAAATGAACAACAAATATCACCTGATCCAAGAGTTAATGTGGAACAATGGAAAAGAGTTGTTCAAACATGGTCTTCTAATAGTTGGAAGGTAAAATACTTAAGATGTTTTTCTGCTAAGAGTTATGTCTGTGTTTTATAGAGGTATAGTGACATAAACAAGAGAAGTAAAAGTCATCATAAGTATTTTCATTGTGCTGGGACAAAGAGCTTTGCAGACATCAATGAGGAGGAGGTAATCCAAACCCTATTTTTTTTGCTAAGTCTTATCTCTGTGTTTTCTGTTCTCATTTTTTTCTAACACTTTTTTCATAGGTTCTCATTTTTTTCTGCTCTACAATTTGTCTTCTAGTTTTTAAAAAATGGAGTGAAACTTGATCGCGGGGACCTGTTTATAAGGACCCGTGTGAAAAAAAGTGGGCAACCTGTTAATAAAGAGACTGCTGCAATGATTGTATGACATAGATTGCTGGTTGTTTTCAAATTTTATGTTATGTCTACTATGTGTTTATTTTATTAATACTATATATGTGTTTATTGTAGACAAAACTTCAGGAAATCAAAATCACACAACCATCATCATCCTCAAGTTCATCAATTGCAACTACAGATGATATTTACTCACAAGTATTTGGGAAAGATAGGCTTGGCCGAGTACGTGGAGTGGGCACATGCCCGACACCAACAAGTTTGTGGGGTACTTCAAGCCAATGTCAACCCCAATTAAGAGTAGAAAATGCTCAACTCAATGCTATGGTTAAAGAATTGGCAGAGAGATTGGGTAAAGTTGAGTCTATCGTTGTTGAGGTAATTCTAAAATGTTTTCATTTCATCCATGTAAAATGTGATTAACAAGTACATTAGATGGATTTGCATAATACTTTTTAGTTGGCTTTCTGGGCATGTCCCTGTTGTCCTGGGCATGTCCCTGTTGTTCTGTTGTCCTAGCATGTCCCATTTGTCCTGTGTATGCCTTTCTTAAAGTTTAAGAAGGATGAAGTGATATCTGTTGGCCCTCAGGGCTTGGATCTGAGGTGGCCATTTGGTGAAATGGATGTTCTTAATGAAAATGCTGACTCTGTGGAAACTAAAAGTCTGTAACTTTTGAGTAATATCTGTTGGCCCTAGATCTGAGGCTCCCATTTTGGGAGAAAAATGGGAGAAAAATGAAGGCTCCCATTTGGCCTTAGATATGAGGCTCCCATTTGGGGAGAAAAATGAAGTGATATCTGTTGGCCGCCCTCAAGCCTTGGATCACTAGGCAATCCTGTTTCTATTTTCCTGGCTATTACATAATGTTATTTCTGTCAAATTAACATGTATCAGTGACAGTTTTGTTTTCCCTTCATGTTTAGTCCATAGGTTATGGACTTTTACCCGATTCATGATCATGATGTGTACAGACATTGTATGTTGACCGGATAAGCCCAGCTAGAACAATGGTGCTGGATTACCCGATTATTCTAGTGTTCTTACTTTTGATAAAGTCTGGCTTAGCTGTTGGACACTTCCTTTGCTCACTTCATGAACTTGGGCAGGAGCTGATTACAATGAACATATATTTGCAGCACTCTCACTTATTTAACACTAATATATTTGCAGTAGTAGAAATAAAGTCCTGGCTTGTGCTTATGAAGTCTTCTTTGTGAAATATTTTTTTTTTACTAGTCTTCTTCTTCTTTCTTGACAGTCAAAACAGGTAGAAAGTACTCCCAATATGGAAAGATGTGTGCAATCATCTGCAAGTGTAATAGAACCTAAAGGAAAAGAGGTAAATATGTTCATATCTCATTATGTTCTATATTCTAATTAGAAACTCAATTGTGTCTTGATGTGTGATCTATAAAATGAATTGAATAATAGAGTTTGATGTTAGGCAAGAAAGTGAAGTCGTGTGACATGGAAGGACACCCGGTAGCCAATGCCATAATCATGTCGTTAGATAAATCTAAGATGGTTATGGGTAAGAGTTTGGGCGAGGAGTATTATGAGGTAGCTATTTTGTTTGCTTGCAAACCCAATGCACCTCTATTTGTGAAAGATAATGAACGAAAAACCATCCAAGATGCTGTTGGAAGTCACATTGTGTGGTTCAGAGACTTTGTAAGTTTATAACACTTGAAGTTTTATTTTACAGAATTATTTTGAAAAATAAATGAACTTGTTTATATGTATATTAATTGAATGATTTTTATTTTGCAGGTTGAGTTAGATGACACATGAACTTTTTATTGTGCCAACAGAACAACTCTCCTCCCTTAAGAACATTGTCCACTCTCACCTTATGAAACAATTATGGTCATTGGATTTATGTTATGACCAAAACAATTATGATTGTCTTATCCTCAGGACAAACAGTGATTTGTATGTGATGTTTAAATTTTATGTTGTACATTTGTGATGTGATATAAATCAGTGCTATATGCACTTGTTTTGGCGATGTAATTATGTGAATGTTTCTTTTCAAACAGTGTAAGTTGTGTAATGTAAATAGATTGATGACGTGCAAAAAATGTGGTGTGTATGTATGTAAATATGCAGGTTGTGTGCTATGTGTGTGGATTGTGTATGTAAATATGCAGGTTGTGTGCTATGTGTGTGGATGTGTATGTAAATATGCAGGTAGTGTTATGTATTTTTAGTCAAATTATGGATTATATATATATGCACTGGGAGTTTTCTTACGGTTCAGAGATGCGTAACTACAGATAATAACTACGGTTTCTAACGTAGTGATTAATTTTCGTATGTCATCTTCTATTGGGATATTTCTTACGGTCTTTCATATGTATACTTACGCTTTATAAAAGTAGGCCACGTCTATATTATTACAGTTTATAAACGAATGTATTTATTACATATTGTAACCGTAAGTAAGGCTATACCCATGCTTGCTGTAGTTATGAAAATGAACCGTAGGAAGTTTCGTAAGTGTACGTCTGTTCTTACAATTTTGACACTTACACTTACTATTTTCCGACCTAAATGTTGCCCACTTTTTTTGTAGTGAAGAAGATGCTCAGATTGGGGCGCCGTAATCGTAAGAGATAGTCACTTCAACAGTGGCGCTGACCTGTAGGTCAATCTTCGACCATGCACCTTATGTTGACTATGAACTCAATTGTTGCGACGTCGATGCCCACATGCATGTCGATTGTGTTTCTAAAACAAGTGGGGATCCTGTCTTGGTGCATGTGGGCATCGACTTTCAGACAATCAAGTCCGTAGTCAACATAAGACACTACAAGAAAAAATGTAAATAGAGACTGATCTGAGACCGATATTATTCAGTCACTATTCGGTCTCAGATCTGAGACCGAATAGTGACTGAAAAATATCGGTCACTAATTTTTAGATTTAGTGACCGAAAATATTTCAGTCACTATTCGGTCTCAGATTTGAGACCGAATAGTGACTGCAACATTTTCGGTCACTAACAATAAGAACGGGCGGGCTTTGGGATGAAATTTTGTGACCGAATATTTCGGTCACAAATTCAGTCTCAGATTTGAGACCGAATTGTGACTGATTGGTATTCGGTCACAAATATTTAGAGACCGAATAGAGACCGAAATATTTCGGTCTCTATTCGGTCTCTAAATCCTTCCCTAAACCCCCATTGGCACCCACCCCTCCTGTCTTCTGTCTCGCCGAGGACGGACGCCTTTCTTCTCTCTCCTCTCTCTCGCCGACGCCGATCTCTCTCCCTCTCTCTCGCCGGCGACGACATCGTGCCATCGTCGCCGCCACGCGCTCCGTCGCCTCTCCTCTTTTCTCCCTCTCTCTCTTGTTCGCCCCAATCGGAGGCCGCTGTCGCCCCCGCCACCGGACATCGCCGGCGTCGTCCCCACTGCGCCGAGTCCCCGCCGTCGCCCCGACTGCGCCGAGTCCCCGCGCCCCGTGCGCCGAGTCCCCGCCGTCGCCCCGCTGCGACCAGTCCCCGCCACCGCCGCCGCTGTGGCCAAGTAACCCTGGGTCATCGGACCGGACCGCCATCACCGTCGTCGGTAAGTTGTCTCTCTCTCTCTATCTCTGTGGCCGCTCTCTCTCTCTCTCTCTCTCTGTCTATATTTGTGTGTGTGCATGTGTGAGATGGCGGAGGGGGTGCTCCCCCTTTTCTGTGTATGTTTGTGTGTATATGTGTGTGTATGTGTGTGAGTGTGTCTGTGTGCGTGTGAGAAGTGAAAGTGTCATGGCTAGCCGGCTGTTATGGACCATTTTGCTGGGTGACCACTCCGAGCTGCATAGCCACCGACTGGATCCTTTGCAAGCAAGAACAGAGGGACTATAGCAGAAAAGGGTATCGTTTCCTACCTAAAGAAGGACTAAGGAAGAACAAGAGAGGGTTATGGAAGGAGAACAGGGGAATCAGATTAGTAGAGAGGGGAAGAAGAACTTAAGGCAGAGAACAAGGGATTCTGGGGCCAAATCACCATCTGACCTCGTTGGTCTGCTATTGCCATCTATTTATAGGCTAGTTAGAAGTAGGGGCTATGCCACACTTGGCTAGTCACCCATTACAACAACTTTTATCAACTGTCCAACTATCTCACAACTAACTAGCTAACCAGCTCAACTGATTCTAACAACTACTAACCTCCATATACCTAACACCGGCTGTAGGAGGGGGGAGGGAGGTGGGGTGCAGTGGGGTGGGGGTTTAGGGGCAGTGGGGGCCGGGGTGTGCAAATCGACATGAAGTTTGTGTGAGCACTAGTGAGCACAGGCTGTGACAATTCAAATGCTGTTACCGCATGAAACATGGCTAGATTGATGTGTACAGAAGATTTAAATCTAGTAATCTATGTACCAACTAATGAGATTTAAAGGCAATTTTCTACAGTTAAGCAATTGGAAAATGGCTGTGAACATCAATGGTTAAATAAAGAACAAGAAAAATAGAAAATTAATATACAAAGTTACATATGAAGGAGAATTCTTTTCATGTCCTGTGACAATTTCTTGTCCATATTTCTTATCAACCTAATTATGAAGAAAAGGCAGTTGTACACTCAATTTATCAAGCCAAAACTAAAATGCTTAGCTCAGCTCAGTAAGCATAACCCTAGTCATCTCTGGACCAAGTATAACAGACTTTTCCACTTTTAGTTCACTTCGGGACCAAAATTAGAAATGAAGTCTCAGCATTTTAGAGCACTTTCTCACTCTAGTGCACTTTTTCCAGAAGTGGGTGGTACCACTACAGTACTAAGCAAAAAGGATGTACCAAGTATAACAGTGAAAGCTCCCAAAAACCCATCAAGCAGAATAACACACCATGGAGGTGTCACTCCATTCTATTGAACATTGTTCTTTTGTTTGCACAATTAACTTTCCACATCAACTAGGAGGCTAATATGGGGATGTATCTCCTGCCCCTTTTTGCTTTTTTGAAGGAGAGTGAGCAGCATCTAGGTGTACTGATGTGTAGAGGGGCTTTTGGGTTTTGCACATTCACCTTCTTTTTCAGTTTAATACAAACTATGATTTTGACATAGAATAGATAAGAATGCCAGTCAACCGTACTTTTCATAGAATCTATCTCCCATAGCATCCTAGACAGAGGCAGAAAAAGAAGAAAATCTCCAGCATTGAAGTCCATCAGATAAATAAAGGAGTTGTAGATCCCTTCAGAATATGATGTAAGCCATAAACCATCAGAACCAGGGAGCCTCTGAGAAGAAATCCTCTACAAAAGGAACCTCATTCTTGTGTGACAAACCAAAATTCTGTCGTCACTCTTGGATGTTTCTCTGCCACAAGCCTGTATGTTGATTTCATACAACTTAGAAAGCCAATCCTAAAGGTCCATTTTGGTAATGGGGTATAAACAAGATCTGCCACCTTTCAGTTTCCATGAAAATTGTGTATTAATAATCCAGAACAAGAACTTTAGCTGCCTGCTTGAGAGGCTGACCAGTTTATGTTGTTCTCCAAGCCAGAACAACATGCTAGACATTCAAAAAAATTAAGCATAGATCATAAGCAATGACAAAGGTGCCTCTGCATTGATATTGCACAGTTCAATCATAGAAAATTGATGGCCGACATAAATTGTAATCAACTAAAAAGGCCACTTTAAAATATTCTTGTATACGGAAAGATTCATGATTGATTGAGATGGCAGTTCCTACTTCCAAGCCAGTGTGGGCAAAGGAAAAGAATTCTTTACAAATAAACAATCATATAAAAATGATGCCATTCCATCCAACATATATCAAGGAATAAAAATAAAATAATACCTCTAAAAAGTAAAATAGAAAAGAAGCTCACCAAAGAGTCATGTGACTATTTGACTGAAGTCACTAGGAACAAATGAGAAAACAATCTTAATATAACAATAGAATGGACCTGAAAATAAACAGATTTATGACAACGGACACAAGGTGTATTGATAAAAAAGAATGAGAACAATTGTATGGAACTGTTTTTCTTTCATTTTTGCTGAAGTTGGTTAACAGCCCAAAAGACCACACCAAATGTCATCGGATCTTCCAGATACAATCTGAGATGTATGATCAATCACTGATCCCCTTAGACCAGAAACACATTACATCTTAGGACCATGGATCTGCAATTTAAAAAAGAAGCAGGTAGAAGAATGCAATGTTTTAGGTATTTAACATCATTTTTTTAATGTGGATAGTACCACAATTATATAATAAAAAGAGAGAAGGGATGTACATGTATAGGCCAAAAAAGAAAGGCCCAAAAAACAACCCTGACTGCTTATACATCACAAGTCAACCCAAGACGGGATGGCAACCTCTAAGCCTCCAACAAAGCAAAAAGTGTAGAATTGGAATGGTTCATGTGACAAACAATTGAAACCCATTCCAAAACCCAGCAAAAAGAGCCTTTGCATCCCGAGCAACTCATGAAAATATTCAGTTGTTTGTTACTCCCCTCAATTCATCCATAAGGTAGCATGCAGAATGAGTCACCAGACAACTCAATCACCTTTGGTAGGCCATTGTCTGTCCCACCGATCAATCAAATGCCAGACCTCGACGTGATGGTTGATGATGCAATGGGTCATCACAGCCACCTCCCTTCAGACTCCTAGAGTGAAAGAGCAACCAGTAAAAATATGATCTAGAGTCTCGCCCTCCTCCCCACATAAGGTCCAACTAGTCTGAAGCTCTATCAAAAGCCGGTGCAGCCTATCCCGTGTGGGTAGTCTCCCAATCGAGATTCTCCAAAGTAGAACTTTCATCTTCAAAGGACTTCTAGGCTTCCAAATCTGATCATGTACGTAGTATATGACAAACCCCTCCATTTGATATGACGCAAAAAGCCGAGCTAACCGAGAAACAGCCCCCCTTCTTCCACTGCCACATCCACCCATCCTCACTGTCTGATAGGTGGATAGGAGACTACAAGGAGAGCAGGTCCTGGAGCTGAAGTGTCTCAGCCTGCAATGGCTCCCTCCTGAAGATGAGATTTAAATTAGTGAAATTCGCATCTAATATATTAACAAATAGTAAAGGGTTAAGATAATTACTAAATAATCCATATTTATCTAAAACAAAGACCCTTATCCCATCCTACACCCTTGGCCACGAGATTAACTCTCTTCCCAATCCATTAGGTGGATAAATGAAGGAAAAATAGGAGATAATATTGAATTTTCAGAGTTTGTGGAAGAGAGAGGAGTTTGAAAAGGTTAAGACTCCATTAACCATGGATGGCATAGTCGGGTTTATTATTGCACTTGTTTATATGCATGATATTGTTTTCATACAGATTCTATTTCTGTGGTTTATTATTGTACTTGTTTATATGTATTGCACTTATTACTTTAATGCAATTCATTTACATGTTAAGCACTTGTTTTTTTTTTTTTTAACATTGCACACACTTCACGAGAGCGTGTTAAGCCCGTGTCAATGAACCTCCCGTTCAAGACTTTGGGATTGATATGCACGAGTCTTATTTTCAATGATGAGAACGTGTATATCTAACTCAAAGTCTTGAATTGTCCCGTTTTGGACAGTCTGTGAATGTTTGATCGCAGTTAGGTGGTCATTTACTATGTGTTTGTATTATTAGATGAAAATTTCGGGTGCGTCTACTCACTCCTCTCTGATATACCTTTATTGATTTAGAATATTTTCTTAACCACTTATTAGTAAGTGTTTAAGAAAATATCTTAATCAATAAATATTTTTGGTATATCGGAGAGGTGTGGGGAGATGCTGCCGAAATTTTCAGCAAATAATACAAACACATAGTAAACGGGCATCTGAGTGCGATCAAATATTCACAGATGGGTAAAAAGTGATAATCTAAATAATAAATCCTTCCTGTTCATTTTGGTTGCGTGGAAGGATGTGTGATTTTGAATTTTAAAGTTATTTGTCTGTTAATATTCGTTGGGCGCAGGAAAGAAATGGCTACAGACCGTTCATGGATGTATCGTAGAATAGTTGATCATGTGGTGTCCGTGGAGTTTAGGGTTGGAGTTGAGAATTTCATTCAGTTTGCATTGGGGAATCCAAATGCAGCAGTAGACAGCGAAGGTGGCATCCGATGTCCTTGTATGATTTGCAAAAATTTGAAGTGGAATTCACCATGGGAGGTTCAACGCCATTTATACAGAAAAGGGTTTGTTAAAGGTTACATGAATTGGACAAGTCATGGTGAGCTGCTCTGGTCGCACGAGCCTAGTAACGTGGAAGGCACAAGTACGTACGTGGATATGATTGTAGATGCTGCTGGTCCGACATTTAGTGTACATGAGGATCCTGCTGTATACACTGAAGACGTGCCAAACAAGGGAGCCGAAAGATTCTATCGGTTACTTAAGGATGCAGATGAGCCGTTGTGGGATGGTTGTCAAAAACACACTCGGTTGTCAGCTGTGTCACAGTTGCTAAATTTGAAATCTGAATTTCATATAAGTGAGAAATGCTTTGATCGTCTTCTCCTCATCATCAAGAGCATGTTACCTCCAGATGAGAAGCTGCCTCCAAATTATTATCGTGCTAAGAAGATGGTCAATGATTTAGGACTTGGATATGTAAAAATAGATGCTTGTCCTAATCATTGTATGTTGTATGACAAAGAGGATGCTGATAAGATATCATGTTCAGTTTGCCATCATGATAGGTTTAAACCTAAAAGAGGGGCTAATTCTAGGGGGAAGGATATACCTTATGCGTCATTGCGATATTTCCCCCTTACACCCAGACTACAGCGGATGTATATGTCTTCAAAGACAGCTCGACATATGAGGTGGCACGCAGAAAGAGTACGTCGGGATGAGGATATTATGACTCATCCTGCAGATGGCGAAGCTTGGAATCATTTCAACCATGTTCATCCTATCTTCTCAAGGGAGTCACGTAACGTGAGGCTTGGTTTATGCACTGACGGATTCAATCCATTTGGAGGTTCAGTGGCTTCCTACTCTAGCTGGCCAGTGTTTGTGACACCATACAACCTTCCTCCGAGCATGTGCATGAAGCGAGATAATTTGTTCCTATCTTTATTGATTCCTGGTCCGAAAAGTCCCACAAAAAATATAGATATCTATCTAAGACCTTTGATTGATGAATTGAAATTATTATGGACTGAGGGGGTGAATACTTATGATGCATATAGAAAGCAAAATTTCACCATGAGGGCAGCATTGATGTGGACTATAAGTGATTTTCCTGCATATGGAATGCTATCTGGTTGGAGCACACATGGGAGGCTAGCATGTCCGTATTGTATGGATAATACCAAATCGTTTGTACTTAAACATGGTGGGAAGTCCTGCTGGTTTGATTGCCATCGAAAATTTTTAGCAGCTGATCACCCTTTCAGAAGACAAAAAGATGCATTCCTAAAGAACAGAACGGAACGAGATGAAATTATATTCGAGAGGTTGTCCGGTCATCATATGGCAGCACGTGTTGAAAGTTTGCCAGATATCACACAACAGATGGGCAGTACCCGACACCTTTCAGGTTTTGGGAAGGAGCACAACTGGGTGAAGAGAAGCATTTTCTGGGAGCTCCCTTATTGGTCGACTCTTCTTGTACGACACAATCTAGACGTGATGCATATCGAAAAAAATGTCTTTGATAATGTGTTCAACACCGTTATGGACATAAAAGGTAAAACAAAGGACAATGGGAATGCACGTTTGGATTTGTCCGTGCTCTGTAAACGTCCAGAGCTAGAACTTGTTGAAGTAAATGGGAAATCAATTAAACCAAAAGCAATTTATGTGCTTGGAGGAGGACAAGTCAAGGAAGTGTGTCAGTGGCTGAAACAATTGAGATTTCCTGATGGTTATGTGTCTAATATTGCTCGTTGTGTCAACATCAGCGAGGGAAAAATATATGGAATGAAGAGTCACGATTGCCATGTGTTCATGCAAAGGTTGATACCTATTGCATTTCGTGACATGTTGCCGAAGCCTCTATGGGGAGCATTGTCTGAGCTGAGTCGATTTTTCACGATTTTGTGTGCATCAGAACTCAGGCTTCAGGACGTGCAAACAATCGAACAGAATGTGGTAACCATCGTATGCAAGCTGGAGAAGATATTTCCGCCTGCGTTCTTCGATTCGATGGAGCATTTACTCGTACATCTACCATATGAAGCTAAAGTCGGAGGGCCAGTACAATATAGATGGATGTATCCATTTGAGAGGTATATGTCAATATTAACTTTTTTGTTTCTTAGAATTGCACCTTACATACAATACATTTCCTGTATGTCTTGTACATTGTTGATGTAGGTGTATGCATGACCTCAAAATGAAAGTCCGAAATAAAGCAAAAGTGGAGGGTTCTATTGCTGAGGCATACATTATGGAGGAAATCTCAAACTTTTGTTCGATGTACTTTGAAGCAGACATTCAAACTCGTCGTACTCAACCTCCACGTAATGATGATGGGGGGGAATCTGTGTCTTCAGATCGACTCTCCATATTTAATCATCCTGGACGTGCCTTCGGACGTTCTTCAACTCGAATGCTGGATGACAGAGAATTATGCGCCGCAGAGATATATATTCTTTTAAATTGTGCTGAACTAGAGTCTTATGTTGAGTAAGTGCTAAACTCACAATTTATTGTATGTAATTTCTTTGCTCTTATTCTAGCTATTGAAGGTGGTCTTCTATTCATATTACAGACAATTTGATTCAGAAATAATTCAAAGAAATCCACATCTTACTGATTATGAGGTTGAAAAAGAACGAGAGAAGTCTTTGGCCTTATGGCTAAGAAAACGCGTAAGTGTACATGGTCAAAGAGTATTGAAGAAATTTTATGTTCCCTTTTTAACTAGTCTTCTCTATACGCAGGTTGAACAAGGCTTAATTATTGATGAAAGGGTTCGTCAGATAGCCTATGGCCCATCAAAAATTGCACAGTATTATCCTGGATTTATTGTGAATGGGTATAGATTTCATACAAAAGATTATGGGCAGAGTAAATGTACCATAAACAGTGGCGTATGTGTTAAAGGAAGTACATACAATGAAAGTGAGTATGACTACTATGGTATTGTAGAGGAGATTCTACAGTTGCAATATCTAGGACAAGACAACCATATATTCTTGTTCAAGTGTCATTGGTTTGATCCGAATTCCATTCGAAATGACATAACACATGGGATTGTCGAGCTTAAACATAAGTCGAAATTGAATACTTATGAGCCATTTATTTTAGCGACACAAGCCCAGCAGGTGTACTATACAAGTTATCCATCATCTAGAAACAAAGAACGAAATGATTGGTGGGTAGTTTGCAGAGTTAAGTCAAAAATATTCTCTGATTATGAATTGGACATGACTGATCAGACACCTGAAGAGGTCAACACAGAATTCTTTCAAGAAGACTTGGTTGAAAATGTAGAGTTGACAACTCATATTGGAGAAGACGAATCTGAAGCACCAATTTCCTTGTCTCAAGGAAATGAGGTCGAAGAAGTCGATCCACGTGAGTTGACAGGCAGTAGTGAAAGGCAAACAGATTTAGAATGTGAAAGTTCTGATGAGGAGGAGGAATATACTAGTGATGAATGTGAAGATGATGACGACGATGAGGTTGAATTAGATATATCGTCATCATCTGAAGAGGAAATGGATATCAATTAAAAAATGGTAGTAATTTTTCACATCTTTTCAGTATATTTAAAGTATCTCAGTTTCAATATAATCAATTAACTAATGAATATTAATTTTTTATATTCCCTATGAAGAAATGGTACGTGGAGGACAATCGAGCTCCAATTCTCGGAGGAGCATCCGTGGGAGGGTTCTCTTCCAGTCATCAGGTATGTATATTTTTCTGGTGTACTTTTCTTTGTGTATTATTTATGCATAGTATTAATGCCATTAAAATTGTTACAGCTTCTGGTTCTCCATCTGTCCCTCCTCTTGTGGCAGCTGGTATGTATATTTAAAAGTTCTACTTTCATTGTACATTGATCCTTATGCCATAAAGTTCTTACAGGCTCGGGTGACTTTACACCTCCTGCACCTAGAGCAGCTGGTATGTATATTTGATCTCGCAAGTATTTGTATATTCATGTTGTATACATATTATTATTGACTTTTAAATTGTTACAGTTGCTGGTCCTTCTTCTGTGTCCCCTACTGGAGCAGCAGGTTTGTATATTTAAAGTTGTACATTTTATTGTGCATTGATATTTCTGACTCCAAATTCAGACAAGTGCTTGTGTACATTTACACTTCCTTATTATTTATGACATCTATTCATGTTACAGCTGCTGATCCAGCCTCTGTGTCTCCTCCTCAAGCAGCAGGTTCAATCCATTTTTGTATTTGTAGTATTTATGCATTGATTCTTATGCCATTAAAATGTTACAGGGTCAGGTCAGTCAGCACCTTCTCCGACTACAGGCGTAGGTATGTATATTTAAATTTAAGGGTATTTGTATTGAGATTTCTTATTGTATTGTACATTACTTTTCCCGAAGTGCATTTTTGTCCAGGTTCTGTGCCAGATGATGCTGTCAGTCTCCAGGAGGGGGTAGGCAATTTTCATGAGAGCACTGTGCGGCAGGTTTGGATCAATGGGTACGTAATAAACTTACATGTATCTTTTACCTAATTCGTATATTTACTTTAGAAATTCATAGTAACAAGTTACATAATTTCAGTGATAAACTAGAGCCCGCTCAAGCGTCTCAATTTATCACAAAAACAATTCAAGCACACTTTCCTGGGCCTATATATAGATTCAATGATTTCCCGATGGAGGTTCAGGAGTTGTTGTATCAGATGTTCATGGTATGTAATTTCTTATTATAATTGACTTTTTTTCTTATTTACACATTCAGTTAACTAACTCTTATCTATGTAGAGCAATCATCGATTCACGCGTCGTTCGGACGAGGCGCGGTCTCGATTAGTATGGACGATGACTGCTCGGTCGAATTTTAAGCATTTGATGTATAACGTGAGAAAAAATGCAGAGAAAGTTACTCAGAGTGCAGACCCGACTCGTTGGACGGAGCGGCGCCCGACATGGATGAGGGGAGACTATTGGGAAGCTTTGTGCAATATATGGGCTGCAGAGAGATGGCAGCAAACATCCACAATAATGAAAGTGAATCGGGCGGCCAATCCCGAGGCCAACATGCATACAAGTGGGTCTGTCTCCTTTGCGACCCATCGGTCTAGATTGGTAAGTAATTTGTCCATTTGTTATATCTTTTTCTCTTCTAATTACTAATTTATGTCTTCTTTGTCTGTCAACTAGGAAAAGGAGTTAAAAAGGCCTCCGAGTTTTCAGGAGGTGTTTGATAAAACTCATAAGAAAAAGGGAACAGATCAATACATTAGTGATAGAGCCCGGGAGGTTGCGGTAAGTATTTACATGTTATTCACTATTTATTTTTTATCGTTACAGATTAAAATTACATTGTCAATTGTATTTGTTGCAGGAGTCATATACCAACATATGACTGAGAAGTACGCCGGGGAGGAGGAACAACCACAGTTAGATCCTGAGGTATGGGTTGCGGCGTCTGGTGCCCCGAAGAAAGGACATGTGTATGGTTTTGGACACAGTATAGACACGAGCAGGGTGTTGTCTGGCACTTCGAGTTCAGCCTCACATACGAGTGCATTCACCACAGTTGGTGCTCCAGGTACCTCTCCCAACGAGTTGAGGGGCTTCATCACAGATTCGATATCTGGTTTGGAGTCTCGTCTGGCCCAGACGATGGAGACTCGTCTGGCCCAGACGATGGAGACTCGTCTGGTCCAGATGCAGACGCAGGTGACCGATGCACTCCAGGCTCAGCTCTCTCAGACCCTCTCCCAGGTTATCTCCCAGGTCTTCTCCCAGGTCAGCATTCCTCCTCAGGCAGCACCATCGACATCAGCACAGGCCCCTCATGTGAGTAAATTGATTTTATTTTAGTTTCTTACTTTAACAGTCAACTTATTCAAATTTCAATAAGTCTACTTTGGTTTGAATTCGATAGAAATCTTTGGTGGAACTGGATTCATGTAACTGACCCCAAATAATGAGATAAGGCTCTGATGACGATAATGATGAAACTAATCCAAGAGCCGTTAAGGAATAGTAATAAAGATGTTCTTTACTGATTTCACAAGTACACCTTAGTATACAGGGAATTTGGCATCAACTTCTTGAGACTAGGATTCGAGTCCCCCGATAATATCTTTGGCCATGGGGAATCCATTTTCCTGCAGGAACTTAACGGCTCTTTGAGAATCATTTCCCCGCCTGCAGATCACATACAGTGATGCATGTGAACTGCTACCCTGGTTGATCCCTTTCATCGCAGAATCAATCGCTGACAGTTTCTCTTCCAAACTGGGCAAGGGAATGCTGATGGAATTAGTGAGTGCGGCAATCCTGAAGTGGTGCGCTGGTCTGACGTCCACCAGGACATGGGGTTCACAACCATCGACCCGCTCTTTATACTCCCTGTTGCTAATTCGAGCGGTCTCTGGGAGCAACTGCAGGGTCATATAGCTTGGTGACATGCATGGAGTAGTTGTCATTGGACCCATTGTAAATAAGTATGCAGATATATGCCCAGCCAACATGTGAAACGCAGCCAGCCACTAGACGCAACTAGAACTTTTTTTGCGTCCTTTTAAGTCCTCCCCTGTTGCCATCAAGCATATGTCAAGGCTTTTGTGTGACAAATCCGGTGATGATAGAAAATTCCAAAAAACTACAAAGGAATATCCATCTCAAATGTTCTCTTTTCTTCAAAGCTTCCATTCCCTAGACCAAATCAAGAATAGAACTTGAACCCATCAGTTTAATAACATGAAATGAATCAAACTTATTCATGATTCTAAGAAACAGTGAGAATTCTTGGTCTTCCTCAATATTTAGTTAGGAGAATGTGATCATAAATCCACAAGTCCAGCTATAACAATGAAGGCCTTCCAGATTCCAACTCGTCCCAGTATGAGTTGGAGGAGATCTAATCATCTTGAATGGGCCAGTAGAGGACAACACAAGCAGACATGGAGTTACTGAAAGCTTTACATGTGAGCTAGACTCATTATTTCTTAAATTACTCACAGAATAAACAGCTAATACAAACTGATATAAAAGTCAGATTTAAGGATGAATCATGATATAGGTATCACAGGATGAAAAAAGAAGTGTATACTGGCCACAACAGTTTCATCATGTTCTCTCTTTGTAAGGGCATAAAATGATTAATTTTCACATTAGAATTGGAGTTAGGATAGAAAGCTGGCGGGTTCCGTTCCGAAATCTGACCCCAATTCCTGTAGTTAATGCATGTTTCTTCCTCTACCTGAACCGGTCTTTTTTTATCAAACTGTCAAAATGGAAAGGCATAATTGGGATTTACGTCTGTAGCATTACGTGAATGTCTCTTTATTACAGCAAGGTTTTCATGGGTTCCTGCTGATGCTGAACCTTGCAAAAAAAAAACTGAAAGTCTGAAAATTTGGATCAAAATTTCCAGGTTCTTGCGCTGTCATACTATGCAATTTCATACTTTCCTGGCGGATCCACTGGACTGAAGTTTCTCTCATCAACTTTTACATCTTCCGTACTGAAATGCTTCGGCAGATGATATCCTCTGAGAAAGCTTGACTGGCTCTCCAGAGACACTAAGATGCCACTGATTCACAAAAGAGATACAATCATTTACAATAAGGAACAAGTTTCTGAACTCCTGGTTAAACAACCTCTTATTCCTTTCCTTCTAAATAGACCAGAGCATCGCTGGTGAACACAGTTTCCAGAGGTCCTCCTCAACTCTGTGGGTTTATACTTTGGCCAATAATCAATAAACTGATGTAAATTGAGGGGAACACAACATGTGACATTAATAGTCTTGAAGAACAACTTCCTTAAGGTTCTGACAACTCCACAAGCAGTGAACAGATGATCCAAATCCTCCTGAAAACATGCACAAAATATGCATTCTTTTGTCGACTGTTTTCTGAACATATCTCTGATTGGCCTCCGGTTTGTTCCAGCATGGTTGGGCCGATGAGTGTAACTTGTGGAAACTGACGGAGTTCAATTCGGACTCCCGGTTTGACCGCGACGCTCGAAGTCGTCTTAACCATGTTAGTTTAGTTAAAAAATGAAAAACTTCGGTTTGAGAGTCCAAATTTAGAAATACTCATCCGATTGGCCTCCGGTTTGTTCCAGCACGGTCGGGCCGATGAGTGTGACTTGTGGAAACTGACGGAGTTCAATTCGGACTCCCGGTTTGATCGCGACGCTCGAAGTCGTCTTAACCATGTTAGTTTACTTAAAAAATGAAAAACTTCGGTTTGAGGGTCCGAAATTAGAAATACTCATTCGATTGGTCTCCGGTTTGTTCCAGCACGGTCGGGCCGATGAGTGTGACTTGTGGAAACTGACGAAGTTCAATTCGGACTCCCGGTTTGATCGCGACGCTCCAAGTCGTCTTAACCAAGTTAGTTTAGATGGAAAATGAAAAACTTCGGTTTGAGGGTCCAAAATTAGAAATACTCATCCGATTGGCCTCCGGTTTGTTCCAGCACGGTCGAGCCGATGAGTGTGACTTGTGGAAACTCACGGAGTTCAATTCGGACTCCCGGTTTGACCGCGACGCTCCAAGTCGTCTTAACCAAGTTAGTTTAGTTAAAAAATTGCAAACTTCGGTTTGAGGGTCCAAAATTAGAAATACTCATCCGATTGGCCTTCGGTTTGTTCCAGCACGGTCGGGCCGATGAGTGTGACTTGTGGAAACTAACGGAGTTCAATTCAGACTCCCGGTTTGATCACGATGCTCCAAGTCGTCTTAACCAAGTTAGTTTAGTTAGAAAATGAAAAACTTCGATTTGAGGGTCCAAAATTAGAAATACTCATCCGATTGACCTCCGGTTTGTTCCAGCACGGTCGGGCCGATGAGCGTGACTTGTGGAAACTGACGGAGTTCAATTCGGACTCCCGGTTTGACCGCGACGCTCCAAGTCGTCTTAACCAAGTTAGCTTAGTTAAAAAATTGCAAACTTCGGTTTGATGGTCCAAATTTAGAAATACTCATCCAATTGGCCTCCGGTTTGTTCCGGCACGGCCGGGTGGATGAGTGTGACTTGTGAAAACTGACGGAGTTCAATTTGGACTCCCGGTTTGATCGCGACGGTCCAAGTTGTCTTAAGCAAGTTAGTTTAGTTAAAAAATGAAAAACTTCGGTTTCTGGGTCTGAAATAAAAAATACTCATCCGATTGGCCTCCGGTTTGTTCCAGCACGGTCGGGCCGATGAGTGTGACTTGTGGAAACTGACGGAGTTCAATTCGGACTTCCGGTTTGACCGCGATGCTCCAAGTCGTCTTAAGCAAGTTAGTTTAGTTTAGAAATGAAGAACTTTGGTTTGAGGGTCCAAAATTAGAAATACTCATCTGATTGACTTTCATTGCTTATAGTTTTATTTAATTTATGCTTCTAAAATAAGTTATTGCTTATAATAGTATTTAATTGTAACTTATTATTGTTATATATATATTGTAGGTTCCTTCATCGGGTGGAGTGGGAGGACACGAGCACGAGGATGAAGACGAAGACGATGCATCATGATTTTCATTTCATTATTATTATTGTTGTAGACATTTTGATTATTGTTGTTGGCATTTTATTATTGTGATGTTATGGATATTTTTATTATTATTGTGGACATTTTATTATTGTTGTGTTGTGGATATTTTTACTATTAGTGTGTTGTAGACATTTTGATTTTTTTTATCTTGTAGACATTATTATTATTGTGACGCATTTTATTATTGTGATGTTGTGGATAATTTTATTATTGATGTCAATATTTTTTTATTGTTATGGATATTTTTATTATTATTGTGTTGTAGATAATTATTATTGTTGTATAAATAACAGGTTTATACAGGTTATTTTCTTAAAATTTTATATATTTTAAAAAAAAATTAAAAATAGAGACCGATTAGGGACCGAATTTAGTCGGTCACTAATCGGTGTCTAAATAGGGACTTAGGGACCGATATTTCGGTCCCTATTCGGTCCCTGTTTTAGGGACCGAATAGGGACCGATATATTTCAGTCTCTAATCGGTCCCTAAAATAGGGACCGAATGGGGACCGAAATTTCGGTCCCTGAATAGGGACCGATTGAGACTGAAATATCGGTCCCTATTCGGTCCCTAAAACAGGGACCGAATAGGGACCGAAATAGGTCGGTCCCTAAATAGGGACTTAGGGACCGACCTATTTCGGTCTCTATTCGGTAAATAGGGACCGAATAGAGACCGAAATAGGTCGGTCCCTAAGTCCCTATTTAGGGACCGACCTATTTCGGTCCCTATTCGGTCCCTATTTAGGGACCGAATAGAGACCGAAATAGGTCGGTCACAGATTTATGACTACAAATCCAGCACCGACCTATTCGGTCACTATTCGGTCACTATTTGGTCACTGGGTCTTTTAGTGACCGATTAGTGACCGAATAGTGACCGAATTGGTCGGTCTCTAAAATTGTTTTTTCTTGTGGTGAGATGGCTGGAGATTGATCCGTGAGTCGGTGCCATTATTGATGCGACTATCTCCTACAATGCCACCACCACCAACTTGAGCACCTTCTTGCAAGGGAACAACACCTTCCAAAACTTATTCTATATTGTCGACCTGAGTAAGGTACTATTCAAAGAACCATACATATTCTATCATAAGTGCAGAAATTAATACTATAATTATAATAAATTATTACAAGTATTATTATTCTAAATATTATATATATTATACATAAATTGGGTCGAACTGACCCACGTCCCGTGTATAGCCCGATGTTAGACTTCTATGCATAAGTTGAACATCTAATATAATTGTATTACATAATTGTTATGTTTTTACGTTATTTTTCATTCTTTTCAAATTCAATTAGATGAGTAATCAAGTTTATGGTCTTTATAGATTCTTTAAGAAGAAGAAAAAGATAAATTAAGAAAAAGGAGAGAGGCTTTGAAGAAGAGAGAGAGGGAGTGGGAGATAGGAAGATAAAAAAACAAAAACAAAAGAAAGTTGGTCAAGTAGAAACCGATTTCACTTGATTAATGCAATAGAGACCGATTTGCCTCACGTTGCAGGCAAATCGGTTAGCACGAGACCGATTTCAGCTAAACCAGTCATCTTGGCCGTCAAAAAAGTGTGTTATTTTGTTAATTAAAAATTTTGAACTAATTATTTTTTAAAAATTACTATTTTTAAAGAAAACTCTGTGAATAAGATGAAAATAAGTTTCAATTATACTTATTTCATGTTTGATTTGATGCAGTTATTAAGGAGGGGATATAAGGAGAATAAGGATATCTCAAAAAAAGAGAATGCATACCGGGGATAACTCATTCCGAGGTCCTTTGGAATTAGTTACTCTCACTTTTTATATCCCCATTTCAGGCATTTCAAGATAACTTTTTCCTCATTAATTAATGCCCTTTTTTTTTTACTTATATTATATACTAATTAGATTTCAGGTATAAAATATTAACAAAAAGTATTACTATATTGTTATAATATTTCGTATTGTTAGTTACTATATTATTATAGTAATAAATATAATAAGAAATATAGTCATATTATTATATTGTATATAACTATGATAATTAACATAGCAACATAGTTAATTACTAATTTTTTTTAGACTTAATTTAATAATATATTAAGATAATAAGATTACTACATAGCTTTAGTAATTGTCACTAGTAAGTAACATAGTAATTTAGTCAATTATTAATAACAACATAATAAATTATGAGTCAATTAATATAACAATGTAGCAATTATTATTGTATTATAACACAGTAACATAGTTATTTATTAATATAGTAATTAACATAGTAACATAGTAAAATTATTAATGACATTACAATAAATTATGACTAAAGTTAACATAATAATATAGTAATTATTATTATAGTTTTTGATAATTAACATATTACTATGTTTATATTTTGTCATAACAGGATATAGCAATATAGTCATATCATGATTATTATCATAGTAGATTATGATTAGTCATATTCTAACAACAATGAAAATAATATTTTGACATTGTTGTTGCAATTAACATAGTAATATTAATATATTATTATATCCTATATAACTATATTAATTCACATAATAACATGGTCAAATTAATGATAATGCCACACTAAATTATGATTCCACTTAACATATTAACACTATGTTATATTAATATAGTAATTAATTTATTAATGTTGCTATTTTTATATTACATATAAATATAGTAATTATCAAATTATTAATATGTCATAGTAAATTAAGATTACAATATTGGCACAATAATATTATTAATTGTTCTTAGTTAATGAGATCATTATCTCTATTCTTTACCATTCTCTAATCAAACAACGGCTAACACATGTTTTCAAACCTAGATTAAGAAGAGGGGTAAAATGATCTGAAATGGGTTTTATTATTATCCCTACTTTCATCAAACACATAATAAAAATTAAAATGAGGATATCCTCATGCACTCCAAACGTTATTAAGATACGGAATAACGATATCTAAAACTAAGTTGAGTTATATCTATCCTCCTCCTAATTTGTCCAAATACCAAACAGCCCAGACCGGTGCATGCAGCCTAGGAGCCTCCAAAACGTAGATGTTTGGTATTAGAATAGATCGGAGATGAAGTGAGGATATTTTCAAAATTTTAAAGATATCTTCACTTTATCCTTGATCTATCCTAATACCAAACATGTCTACTAGTATAACTGAGGGCAACCATGGTGAGGAAACTAATCAAGGGTTCAACCTCCCGCGATGTAAAAAACTAATATACATGCTAATAAAATTTAAGAAAAAATTAAAAAAAAAACCATGGTGAGGAAAGTGCTTGTTCGTGGTTTTTATGGTGCGGGCCTTGGCCAACGTCGACCACTGGTCCACATGGGGCTACTGAGCTGAACTCATCTCGGCCTAGCTCTGTGCCTCCCGGCTGTATCAATCCTTTTGAACGGTATTTTAGTGCCTTTCGGGCTCAGCCTACTGGGCAGGCCAAATTGTTGGCTCAGGCGAAATTCTCTATCTTTCACACTGTTTTCCTCTCCAACTTTTGCTTGACCTGATCGCTTGTGTCTAGCTATTAGCCCACCGGTTGAGGTAAATGTATCTTGGGCCAGTCCTTTTCCATTTCCACTACTTCTCTTGAAACGTTAATTGGACAGAATTAGTTTGTACCTGAGGAGATGATTTCTCGCTTACCGGACGGACGTACCCAATATAGTCCACTACGGCCTTCTGCTCGCGTATTCAACCAGATAGCGATGTTCTTATGTAATTTAACCAAGTAGATATAAATATTTAAACAGCTGTACGTGAACAGGAGGGGTAGAGGAGGAAATATTAGTTGGAAAAGTTGTGCTGCGTAATCTCTCGCATATATTGACCAACTCACTTGAAACGCGCGCGCCGGAACTTTACCTCCAAGTAAGTATTTTTTCTTTTTTACAGTAAATATATTGTCTTTCATTCATGGAAGAAACCAAACCAGTACAACCGGGGAAAAGACATGGTGGCAAGCCACCCACCTGACCTAAGTAGCGAGCATCCGCAGCTAAAGTTAATACACTTACAGACGAAGCCTTGAAATATTGGGTAATACACCGAAGCCGGCTTTCTAAATACTCATAGGGCAACTTGTAGAAGACCTCCAAATCGAACGTCGCACAAGATCAGTGGAGGAGGAAGCCGGCTTTCGTCGACGACGGTCCACTGTGAAACAGCGCACCCACAGCCAACTGGGATGCTAAGGAAGAGCTCAACATGTGAGGTCGGGAAAGGGAAGCCAAGGGGTGCCAAAAAAACCTACATCACTGCAAGCCTTGGGTGTTGCATGGATCTACCAGAGATGATCACCGACGAGCACCAGCAATGGATCGATAGGAGGAGGCAATCTCTCCAGCATCTAGACTGCCAAGTGGGGAGTTCAACATGATCAGACCAAGGGAAGCACTATAGCGAAGGGCAAATGGATGCTAGAGAAGTAACGAGAGTAGATTGGCTGACCAATGAAGAACATTGTGACGATGTCAAAACAGAACCACGTAGGGGAGAGGGGAGGCACCAGCTGTGACACCAAATACACACAAAACACAACACATTATAGGAAACATGAGTGCCCTCGACAACATGGGGCTATTAACGCTGAACTCTAACTTTCAGACGAGCCGGAGAAGAGACCGCCAACCTGGCCAGAGAAGGAATCTTCAGATTTGTCGAATGACAAAAACCTTCCCCAAGGGGAAGAATAGAGTGGGGATTGAATTCCCCAAGACAACTTCCAAGAGAACAGTACCATTGGGAGGAAGAGACCGGGGGAGGGGTCATTCCGACAATTTGGGAGAAGATGTGAAGCCTCAACCCTTCTCGGTGAGTGGATGGCTATTGCCTGTCATATTTTTCATCATAAAAGATTTATTACATTTGACAAAGTATTGCCTGTCATAATAAGGATATTGCATGCATTGACTTTGCAATCATGCGTATCTAGCTATTAGCCTACCGATAGATGTAAATTTATCTTTGGATAAATTATTTTATACCTATGACTTGATTTATTGACATACAATCTATTAGACCATGTGGCATACGTCATATAGATAATTGACGGCCACCGATGATCAACAACTACCAATTATAATCGGTCTTTGGAGGCTATAATTGGTCTTTGGAGGCCATCACTAGTTGATAGTGACTAGAGCCACCAGTTGGCGGTCTATCATTAGTAGTGTTGCTAGTCACTGGTAAACGTGCTGGTTGTGCATGTCGAGGGTGACTCTCAACTTGATCGAGCCCTCGGCATTTACTGGGGTCCCACTAAACCCAAAGAGGGGGGTAGCGACCGGCTTGAGTTCGGAGCTCAACTCGAGCATTTTTACAAAATAGTTGCAAAAAAGTACGTCAGGGACTGCTCCATTATCAACTAAAATTTGGTGTACATCATATCCATCGACATCGGCATGCACAACCAGCGAGTTGTTGTAGGGGACATTGAGGTCGATTAGGTCCTCATCCGAAAAAGAAATGACACCTTTGGCCACTCGAGATGATTTGTCAGATCCAGACCCAGCCGCCGACACATATGCCTTCTACTTCCACCCATTGTCGTCTCCACTAGCCGAACCGTCGTGGAGCACTAGGGACGCACCCTTGCCCCAAGGTGCATCATTTTCATCATCAAAGCTAGCAATCTTTGGCTTCCCGTCCACCAAATATTTGCTGATGACACCATGCTTTAGTATGTCCACAATCTCAGCCTTGAGACTTCAACACTGGTCGGTCGTGTGTCCGAAGTCTTTATGATAGTTGCAGTACAGGTTAACCCCCCGCCCCGATGGAGGTCTAGGCATTGGCTCAAGGTGTCGGAATCCCGGGAGCTTCTTGATGTTAGGTAAGATCTTGGAGGGAAATCTGTTGAGCTGAGGCAGGTCCCTACTCTTACGAGGCACGTTGGGGCGGCGGTTCAGATCCAGCCGACATGGAGCGTCGCATCGAGAGGACTCTTCCTCTCTCTTCACCTTCTTTGGGGCCGATAGACTGCTCGTCGACCCCTACTCAGTAGGTCCACTTAGCTTGCCAGCAGCCCTGAGCGTCAACTCCAACTGCATGTGTACTTCTGCATGCGGAAGAGGAGGTCGGCCATACTCACCAAGCACTTCTTCGCTATTGACGCCACGAAAGACGCATTGAAGGAAAACCGCATGAGTATGTTGACCGCAGTTCGCAAGTCAAGGTCGATCACCATCATGACCACGAGTTGGAACCTCCTGGCGTAGTCGCGAAAGAGGCTTCTTTCTGTGCGATCAGCCATAGGTCTTCGGTGCAGATGTAGTGTTGCACCGTATTATAAAAGTGGTCAAGGAAGCGTTGTGCCAGGTCGATGAAGCTTGTCACTGAGTGCATGGGCAGTGCCTTAAACCACTGAAGTGCTACATTGTCCAAGGTGGACATGAATGCACGACACTTCAAGGCTTATGAGATGTTCACCATCTCGGCTTGACCCTCGAAGCTGTCAAGATGGTGAACGTGGTTCATTGTCCCATTGTACCGTCGAAACATTGGGAGCTACAGCTTGGGCGGGGTCGGGGCCGACGTGATCTCGTTGACGAACGACGAGGAGGACAAGAGAGTCGCGACCAAGGGGACGTACGTACCACATTTAAGGGCCTCGATCTTCCTATTCATATCGAGTAGGTTGTCCCTCCACAGAGGTTCAGTGGCCAGATTGCCTGTGCAGACAGGCATTGACTCAGAAGAATAGTGGTCGGCTTCAAATCATTCTCGGCGCATCCAGTTCTACCGCCATTGCTGGAGCAGTAAGGGGTGTTGTTGGAACCACAAGAGGTGGGGCCAAGAACACAGGCGAAGTGGTTGGGATTTCCCCATGGCTAGCCGACAATGCCAGGGGAGGGACGTGCGCTACCGATGGCGCTATGAGCCTGAGGTCAACTATGGGGGGTGCGGCCTAACCTTGAGCAGTTCCTGCTCGAGCTGCTATGAAGTAATGGTTATGTTCCAAGCGGACTAGCACCTCGTGCATGTAGACACGCCAATTTTGACAACATACTGAGTAAATTTCATGTTATACTACAATGCTACAAAATGGCTCTCTTTAATTAACCATTTGAGTGATTTTCTTAGTTTTTTGGATTTTTATAAATTTCTAGAAATTTTTCTAGGGCTTTTGGGGGTCCTGGTCAAGAAGTTGAATTGCAACGGGCACAATGGTCGCATTTTAGGAATCAATCGATTGATGAAGATTGAATCGATTAAACATCGATTGCTGAAAAATGATTCATGATGAGTCAAACTGTCGCGATTCTTTGTTCCGATTGATGCTTCTTCCGATTGTGTTTTTATCAATTGGTGTAGGGATATTGATTGCTAAACATTGATACGCGACTGTTTGGTCAGTCGCTATTCTCTCTACCGATTGACTCCTGTTCCGACTGGAGCTGGTATCGATTGATTTTGGAAATACCGATTTATGAGATTCGCGATGGACCAAGCCGACGTGATTTCTGTTCCGATTCCACTTTGGTTCCGATTTCCCTTATAAGAAACGCATCCACTGAAGTCGTTGCGATTTAAAAGTTTCCATAATCGATTTTTGTTACTAAAATAGATACGTGTCATTCAGGTTGTCGTGTTTCTGACCTTCCTATATTAACAAGATCGATTCGCACTAAAAGATCGATTCTTTACAAAGTGTGACAAGTCATGTCGTCACCATTAATACTTTCAATTTATAAATTTTGTCAAGAATTTGATCAATATTGGAAGTGTCATAAAAGCAACGATTTGGTTTGTCGCGATTTACATAATTGCTATATTCGAAGTATGGAAAGAGCAAGTCGAAGTATGGAAGTCTTTTAAACGTGACGTCTTTGTCAGACGCGATTTACCCTTAAGGCGACCATTGTGTCTGTTATGATTTACATTTTTACCCCTATAAAAGGACCCCCGAGGCCACATTTTTAAGGGAGCAATCCAAGACATAGGGGCGAAGCCCTGCTGCATTTCAGAGCCTTCAGACTCCGAGGTTTGAAGAGAAGAACCCCTCAAGCTTGCTTGAAGAGTTCTTCACTTGGAGAATTGGTGATGTAGGTGTTCAATTCGTCATTGGAGCAAGAAGGCTTCTTCCTCTCACCCTCAACCACTGTTACGCCAGGACTACCTCAGAATTTTATTTTTCATCCTCCTTCTGTTTGTCTTTAAGTTTATTCTTTAGTGCATGCATCTCACTGCTTCACAATCACCATAGTTATCTCTACATACACACATCATTTACTCCACAAGGTGTTTAAGCCCATGCAAGTTTCATTCTTTGCTTTTTTGGATTTGATACTACATAGCTTGGTTTAATTCATTGCTTCACTTGTTTCATTTGCACCTATATTGTAAGGTCACAAGAAGTTAAAGTCTTCTTCTCCGACCGACTGGTCGGAGAAGTAAGAGTCAACCCACCACAACTCCCGCGATCTTCGAGTGAAGGTAAGTAATTCATCCTTTTCTCTCTCCTTCGGTACCCACCGTACCTGACGATCACACTCTATCTCTAGTGCACACTCTCACTTTCTCTCTCCCTCTTTTCTTTCTTTTCCTAATAATTTTTTTTCAATTATTTTTTGTGGCGTTTTAAGTGCATTCACAAATTGGCAATCATAGTAGGACTCTTTTTATTTTAATTCTTGGTTACCACTCCTTCGACACCTACATGTGCCTCTCCCTTGAACACTCACGTGTGTCACTCCCTTCGTACCCCACGTGATACAATTCCCTTTCTCTCGTACATTACGTAGTACTCCTTTGAAACTATCGTGATTACCAAGTTGTGTTTGTTACTTTTTCACATAAAGTTTAATTGAAAAAAAAATCATCTTCCTGCTCCCTCCCCCCTTTGCTTGCTTTCACTTGAAGAAAACATCATAATTTGACTCTTATTTCTCCAACTGGTTGGCCATATAGCATACCTGTCTGATTTACTACTTTTATTTAAACTCCTTGGTGTCCTTTAATTTGCGACGTGTTCAGACGTCACTTTTCTGTTCTTTGTGCAATGGCTTGACCTGTCGCATTTTTGTGATAGGCTGCACCGGAGGGAGTTGTCGCGGCTTTGACAGCTTCTACATCTTTCAGATCCATGACAAATTGAACGGTTGTGATTCACCTTGATGTGTGACGACTGAATTCATCGCATTTCAGTCTGTTCATAGAATGCCAAATATGCTGTGATCTTTGCATTACACTTGCATTACAGGGCATACTTGGCAGAGGGACCTCCTTCCCTCATTTTCTTAGGATCCAAACACCCTTCTCGGTGATGACAATCTCTCCATTAGGCATTCTATCTTATTGGACTAGAAAATCATCATCAGGACCTCCATAAGTCTCCGTAACTCGTGGATTCCATCACGGTGGACTGAGCAGGTTGTACCATCTGGAGACCTGTACTAGAAAGCCCATAATTGTGAAGGAGAGTTCTTAGTGAACCCAAAGTTATTCCTCATACCCATCTAGGTTCATACCCATGTTGAAGTGAAACATTTCAATAAAAGCCACATTGAACTATATTGAAATAATCAAATTGGGCGTAAGCATCCCCCAAGTGTTTGTGTAAAAGCTATTAACTTATTCTCTCAAACTTTTTGAGTAGTTGTTTATTAGTAAACTTTGTTTGCTTAAATACTATGATGCTACGTTCAGGAAAATTTGTTGGAATGGCTGAATATGAAGACATGGGTTACCAAGATGAGTTGTATGAAGAAAATTATAATTCTAATGAACAATTTGCCCAACTCCCCAATGAACCTTACAATGATCAATCCAACCCGCAAGTTCATGCAGTGGATTCAAATCAAGTTGAGTCTCCCCATCACTCTCCGAAGCATGTTACTGGAGATACCTTTGCCTCTGTTGATTTGTTCTAACTAGTGGACCTTCTCCATAACCTCCAACCCTCCCAACTCAAGGAGGTTCAAAATGCTTTGAAGGGGAAATCTGTCCCCGAACCCATTTAATCTCTTCACCTAAACATAAGTAATATAGAAACCATTGGGGACCCGATGGTTCGAGCCTCCCCTGCCCCCTCGTGGGCCAATTCCATTATTCATTCACGCCCTCAAAGTCCTGTTGGTCGACCTTCACTTGTTCGGCCAAGCCCCTTCGCAGCAAGGCCTGCTTACCCTCCCTGGGCTCCTGCCCATCCTTCTGCGCCCACTAGCTATAACGGTCCTCGTCGTTCAAACCCATTAACCTAATAACGAGCTTGACCCGACTTCGTCTCCCATGAACCAGATCAATACACACATGTCCGTGGAAATATAAAAGAACACGCAGAACATATATAAGATTCCATATCTTACACATATTCACATGAAATGTATATATCCAATTCTGAACCAAAGTCAAAGTATAAAGTACAATTGTTTGGGAAAAAACCCTCAAGACACAACAGAAAGGGAATTACTCTGCTGGTGGCGTAGGCTCGACTCCACTATGGTACGGTCCCAAACTAGAAGAGGGACGAGAATCCTCCTGCTCTCCTTCACCTGGAAGAAGAAGGGGTGAGCCTCACAAGTCACTGGCACAGTAGGGAAACTCCCTCAAAAGCTAAAAGACTAATATCATACAGAGGTAAGAGTAAAGCATGTATCCAATAACAAATAACACTATCTAGACATGGTACTACAATTGTAAATAAATATACCATTCTAGAATAAATGCATGGTACAACCTTTAATAAGTAAATGACAATTCACATTCAAGTGTACAAGCTAAAGAAGGGCACGCCACACACAAGTCACGAGAACTAGTTCACAACACTAGCCATTGACCCGAACAAATAACACACGACTACCTGTCAGTCTCGCAGCCAAGGACGAAAGGTCCAACTGCCACTCCACCTCAACAAGTTCAAGAACTATGGAGACCAACGAACACCACTCCTGCGGACCACACGGCTATAGGCCCATGCCTGGCACCTTTAGGGACTCCTACCTGAGCTCCCTAAAGTGAGGCACTAGAAAATGTGACTAGTTGGGGACCAGTACATCAACTAGTGTCCGTCCCCCAACCACGAGCACACTACAAGCGACCGCACACCCACAAACATAAGTCGCTACCCATTGCCGTCTTTCCCTATGCCAGACGTACAACTCAAACTCAGGAGTGAGGGTGTTTACGAAGACGACACAAACACTAACAGTACACACCGTACCGGGACAAACCCCGAGCACCACATGCTTGACTCACAATGAACCTGGGGTATCCGACTCGAAAGGTAACCATGGAAGGTGTTAAATAACCCAACTTTCTATGCACGCATATTCAAGCAAATTCGACGTTTCCAACCATGATATGAGCCAACACACCATTTACCTGCTCAACATAACTTAAACAATACTGCACAAGCAATGTGCAACAGAAAACAGACAGACTGGCCACAGAACCCTAACAGCTCGGGTGGCCCCATTCTAAAACACAACCAACATAGTGTATGGAATTAAGACCTTGAATCACGACGGACTAAACCGTCGCCTTAAAACCTGAATTGCGACTGAACAGGTCGTCGCGTACAAAGCGCGACGTCTGGGTCCGTCGCCTTTCAGACTGAAGAACCCTACCATGTTCTCTCATTCAGAAAATTACACAACTCATCCAAACATGATATAAAAGCTGCAATTAAACATCCACACAATAACCTAAGCATGCTTACTACCAAATATAAGCCATTCTTCAATTGAAACACCTCTAACCTAATCCACACAAGCCATATAACCAAAACAAGGAGAAAGTTCCCCTACCGATATGAAAAATGCAATAACAACACCGTCTCGGCATTTTCGTGCTTCGAAGCACCTCCTCGCACTGGAAGCACGCTAAAATACGCACCAACATCCCTCAATCGTCGACAAAGCCTCCCCCAGAACTCCCTACTGTCGAACAGTGCAACCTACATTGTTTGGCCAAGGCTGGTGTGAATGTGTTTTTCTTAAACACCACCACAAAGAGTGATTGAAAAAAAAAGAGAGATTTTTAAATGAAAAAGAGATAGAAAGCGTAGGAAAAGGAAAAGGAGTGCGTGTGTGCACGAGATGAAGATGCGATCGCCAGACACTCGTGGGTGTCGAAGGAGAAGGGAGAAAAGGCAGATGGTACTTACCTTCACCCAATGATCATGAGGGTTATGATTGTGGGTTGACTTCTACTTCCTCCACCGGCCGGCTGGCGAAGAAGTCTTTAGTTCAGTCGGTTACCTTGCAAAATGGAGAAAACAACAAACAAGTGAAAGAGGAGGTTAGACTATGGCTTGCAGCACCAAAATCAAATGAAATGAAATAGAAAGTGATAGCAAGGGCATTAACACACCTCATGGGAGTGGTGTTAAACCCCTAAAAGTGTAGGTGTGGGGGAAATGATGTGTATGTTTGTGTTGTTAGGAAATGAATGCACTAAGTGATGAAATAAAAATGAAATGAAAGAGGGAGGGAAAATGGCGATGTAAGCCCGCTGTTGGAATGGCTAGAGTGGAAGAAGAGAGCTTTTCCCACCTCACTCCGATGCACATAAGGGTGACTGCCCCGAACTCCAAGAAATGAAAGGCTCGGAGTAGCTTGGAAGTGAGAGTGCTTCGGAGGTTGAGTCTCCAGTGTGGCAAGGCTTTGCCGTAGTGAGTGGGTTGTTTTTAAAACAATGGCCTCGGGGGTTTTTTATATAGAGGAAAAATTCTTAAATCGTGTCGGACACAATGGATGCCTATGTCAGTGAATTGCAGCCGACTAAACCACCGTGGTTACCAAGATCCACTTGCTCCGATTAAGCATTTCCAAACATCAATTATAGTAGGTTCAAGAATCACGTCGGCATAGATCGCCGCTTTTCGAACACTTCTGATTTCAAATGATTCTTTCCAAATATTAATAAATAAAAATATTGAATCGCGTCGGCATAAACCACCACATATTTGAAGAGAATCGATCTTCTTAAGAGAGTCGATCTTCATATGATGGAAGGTCAGAAACATGACGGACCATGTGGAAGCGATTCTATTTAGCAAGAAAATCTTTCCAAAAATAATTTTGGAAATTGCCATAATTCGAAAATGGTAAGCGCCAAAAAAGGAAGTATGATACTCATCAGTTTTACCCGTCGCGGATCAAACCTCCTAAAAGGCGTCTACTATGTCAGACGCGAATCACTTAAGCTCAACAGACCCCTTTAGACCCCTTTGAAAAATTCCTAAAAATCTTAGAAAAATCTAAAAAATAGGAAAATCACTCAAGAGGTTGAAGAGAGCCACTTTGAGGCATTGTGGTATAACATGAAATTTGCTCGATATGTTGCCAAAATGGCGTGTCTATAACTGCCTCGCCTTGGCGTCTGCTTTGCAAGGAAATGGAGCGTAATGGCATGAAATCAAAGCAATGAAATTGGATGAATTTAGTGGAATGACTAAAAAGTAGACGCCAAGGTGTTATGAGACATACCTCAACAACATATGACTGGAGTTGTTCGCCAATTCATAATAAATCGGCTTGCAAAAAATCTCAAGAGGTAACTCAATGTTTGGACGAGGGGAGAGGATGTGCACGTGGGCACGAAGGGGAGAGAAGATCAACTTCCAGCATCTGGGAAGTACCTACGGACACAATCTGACAGGTTTCACCATTGGGGAGTGTTTACCAGCTTGTGGACGTGCTGCAGCCAATGTGGATCATAGGGAAAATAGATGAACTGATAAAGGAATCCAAAGCAGAGAGTTTCTCAAAATATGATCTCCAAACATCAACAAAATGAACTGAGTACTCGACTCAGAATGTAATATTTCATGTTAATTGGAATTAAGGATAAGCGATTCTCTTCAGTTAAGCACAAGAGTAATCTTCCGGAATTATGCTCAAAGTCCTACATGATGCATGCTGGGCTAAAAAGAAAAAAGATTAAAATAAAAGAAAAATATAAAATAATCAAAGATAATATTGTCACGATTCCGAAGTCAAGATACCGGATGGAATCCGTCGTCCTTCTTGTAATGTAACGGCCTATCCTCAAGTCATAAGAATCCTCTAGAATCATCATTATTTTTGGCGGAGGAGGGGAACTCAAATTCCAGATTCATCAGAGCCACGAGGTCCTTGATATGCTCTAATAGGGTATATCATATAGTAATATGCATTTTATACAATACCGGGAAAAAGGAACGCCGAAGATGATCATGAATGCACGACGAGAAATGTGTCCAGAACCTGCGCTCAAAGATTCATTAGTATTGACAAGCAACAAATAATAGAGCAAAGCGTGAAAATAATATTGCTTGAAAATCACGGCAGGGAAAATGGACGTGCTTCACTTGCCAGAATCGTGATGACTTTGTTGGTCGCGATTTACCTTTACCTGTTGCAATGGAAGTCGGATTAAGTTCTTTGAATCGCGACGTATGTGTCGGACGCGATTTAGACCTTCCACCCGACGCTTGATTTTCTTGCCTATTTTGTGCTTCTTGCTCTCTTTTGAGGTTGCCTTCGGGCTTGTGCGGCCATGGGGGTTTAAAGGCACCCTCCCCCATGCGCTCTTCATGCTCTCAACCTCCCCAGAGCTCAAGAATCAAGCAATTGAAGCAAGAAGAAGGGGAGAAGGAGGAGAGAAGCAATGGAGCATGGTGATGCCCCCCTTTCCAAGAGACCAAGAGTTGAGGGATTCACAAGATTGAGCAAGATAGACGAACACATTTGCAAGTCGATTCAAGCTAAGTTGGTGAGTGGATTTGATTTTACATTGATTTTTGCTTGTTCTTACATGTGTTCTTGGTGGGCTTAATGAATTCTTGCTTTTGTTCTTCTTGTTTTCCCTCTCTTTTCTTATTTTTCCTTTTTCCTTCTCTTCCTCCTCCTCTCTCAAAACTGCCATGGCCGAAACAACCATGCCCCATGCAAACCATCCCCCATGTGCAACCAAACCATACTCCCATGCATACATGTGCGCCCATGCCATGCGCCAATCCCATCATGTCCAACCCACCCATGTGCCACTTCTACCTATGGCCATATCGAACCATGTACATGTCAATCCATGCATACTTCACCCATGCACATACCTATTCATAAATAACTCTTATAGGATTATCCTCTTTTCCCAGGCAATAGGCGGTACATGCGACTTCCATGGCTTCAAAAACTGACCTCATCCATCACTCTTGACATGACAACCATCTTTTCTAGGTGGGGAATCAACAACATAGCCGTCCATGCCAAGAGATACCATGCAATCCACCTTGATTAGCCGACAATGGGGGCTTTGGTTGAGCTATGGCATCCTCAAACCCACACCTTCCTCTTCAAAACCTTCAAAGCCACTATCCTATTGGAAGAAGTTGGCATCTTGCTAGGCTTGAAGCGGATGAAAATAGGTGAGGAGGATGAGATGGTGATCATGCTGAGGAGCTATACAAGCAAGGCAGTGCTCAAAAGCTTCATGGATGAAAGAGCGGCCCGGGATATCCAAGCCACAAAGGGAATTGACTTGCAAAAACTGGCGGCCTGGACAACAAGGGAGATACCAAAGGCGGGAGATGACGAGAAATTGGAGAAGGTGATGAGAGGGTTCACCATATGCTCGGTGGGTGCACTCCTCTTTCCATCGATTGACAACATTCTAGAGGAGGACCAAATAAGCGCGGTGTGCGGCATATGGGAGGGCAAGAGACTGGGACCGGCAGTGCTAGCCTTCCTCTACAGCGGACTCATGGTGGTGAGCTTGGGTAGGCCTCCTTATGGTTCCATACTTTTATTCACTTGTTGGACTGACCTGCACTTCAAGTTTGATGTAAACAATGTAGTCCTTAGCTTGTCTCGGATTTTCTCCAAAAGCCCGCTTCGTCATATGGACAACCTAGTTGGATTGGAAGGGCGTGTGGCTAACCCTGTGCCACAACTCAAGACGCGGGCAGATTGGCATGATCATGTCCAAAGCATGCCCAGGAATGCATTCACTTGCACTCTGGCGCCTCTTCTAACCAGGGATTTGCGGACACGGCTAGTGTGATGCCCTGGATTTTCGTATACAATTTTGCTGGAATTATTTTTGCTTTATATTGGCATCACCGTACTCATCAGTTTGGGATTTTCATCACTAAGGTAAAACCATACGTATCTCACCATAATATATTTAGTTAACTTCTAATTTTTCAGGAAAAGTATATATGTAAATACCAAGAAAGTATAAATGTAATAATTGTGTATATCTATAATAGAAAATGTATGAACATAATTATCAAATGTTAGGGTTTAAGTAATCATTGACCAATTTCATAGGGTCTTATCTTAAATTCTATAAGTTCCCAAAACTACTTTCAAATCCTCAGTTCGAATCCATTTTTGAGAATTACTCTCATATGAGTTGGAATGGGCATATATGCATACAAATTGGGTATATAAGAAAATAAATCATAGAGATGGTATAGCGGCATGATAGGATAAGGTTAAATGAGATGATGACAAGTGTCACCATCCTATGTTATGGAAGCTTCTAGAAGAATGAGAGGTGTCATCAAAAGAGAGGTGAGATGTGGATGGGTTAGGGTGTTGACAAGTATAGGGTTGGTGGCCATTAGAAATGCATAGAGGAGAGGGTGACAAGTGTCACCATCCTATGTAATGGAAGCTTCTAGAAGAATGAGAGGTGTCATCAAAAGAGAGGTGAGATGTGGATGGGTTAGGGTGTTGACAAGTGTAGGGTTGGTGGCCACTAAGATATGCATGGAGGAGAGGGTGACAAGTGTCACCATCTTGGCCATTGAAAGGTGAAGAGGTGGCACCATCCTAGGGGCTCTAAAGGCCTATAAATAGGAGGGGGTTCTCTCCTCTCTTCTCATTCCACCATCCATAGCAATAGAGAGGAAAGAAGAGAGGGGGCGGCCAAGAGCTAGAAAGGGGGAGCATGGGGTTCTCCTCTTCATGCTCAGTAGGAGGTTCTGCTCGTAGGATCCGGACTCTAAAGATTCTACTTGTAGGATCTATGCTCTAGAGATTCTGGTCATAGGATCCGTGCTCTAAAGGTTATGCTCGTAGGATCCATGCTCTGGAGGTTCTACACATAGAATCCATGTTGTGGAGGTTCTACTCGTAGGATCCATGCTCTAGAGGTTCTACACATAGAATCCATGCTGTGGAGGTTCTGCTCGTAGGATCCATGCTCTGGAGGTTCTACACATAGAATCCATGCTGTGGAGGTTCTGCTCGTAGGATCCATGCTCTGGAGGTTCTACACATAGAATCCATGCTGTGGAGGTTCTTCTCGTAGGATCCATGCTCTGAAGGTTCTGCTCAATAGGATCCGTGCTCTGGAGGCACCCACCGACGCATATTAGGGCGATATAATAAAGGAAGCGCATTATATCGAAGGCGGGCTTCAACTTAATTCGTTATTGGTTTGACATGCAAGAGGCAAGTGATTAGGACTTTTGATTCACAATCATATTCTCTATTCTATTGACTTTAATGTGTTTTGCATCTATTTATATGATAAAGAACATATCTAAATTACCGTTATTGTCATCGTCCTTGTTACTATCCATGCGTACCGTCTACCATCATCGTTACCATTATTGCTACCTTTAGAAACTACTGCGGTTATTCTTTACCATCACTGTTATTATTCCTATTACCAATACCGTCACTACCATCATTGTTGTTGTTAGCCAAATGGACAATGCTATCATAGGGGTTCTATTGGAGCCGTACTATAGAAATGCCCCTATGGGAAAGCTCATATTTGACTTCCTACTACGGTTTGGGCACTGTGTCTGGTTTGAAATAGACACTGCCGTCATAGGAAGTGTCTGGAACCGTACTGTAGAAATGCCCCTACAGGAAAGTTCACTATTGTACAAGACCCCGAGGGCAACGGGGGGGGGGGAAATCCTGGAGGTGGACAAGTACCACTGGTATATGGTGGAGAGAGCTTCTCCCGGTTCTGCAGTAACCAAGACCTATCACTCATTTGCCTAGGTGATAGTGTACCGTCTGACTGGCCTTCTATTGATAGTTAGGGCAATGTGTCTGACTTAACACTACTACTGTCACTGCCACTGCTATTGCCACTGCTACTGCCTTGCCTAGCCGGAAGTGTAGGAACTAAGTGCCACACAGGGCAAAGTGCTACGCTATGGGAGCCACCTCTTGAGGCCTTATGGCGCAAAGTGCTACATAGTGGGAGCCACCTCTTAAACTTGTGGGGGCCACCTCTAGAATCCTGCATGTCTGGTGTTCGATTGTGTACTATATGTGAGCAGCACTACTACTGCCATTTCTATTACTCCTATTGTTACCATTAACCCCTATTGTCACTACCATTGTTTCTACCGTTACTATTTCTATTACTCCTATTGTTACCATTAACCCCTATTGTCACTACCATTGTTTCTACCGTTACTAATTCTATTACTCCTATTGTTACCATTAACCACAATTGTTACTACCATTATTTCTACTGTCACTGCCCTTGCTATTGCCACTGCTACTGCCTTGCCTAGCCGGAAGTGTAGGAACTAAGTGCCACATAGGGCAAAGTGCTACGCTATGGGAGCCACCTCTTGAGGCCTTATGGCGCAAAGTGATACATAGTGGGAGCCACCTCTTAAACCTGTGGGGGCCACCTCTAGAATCCCGCATGTCTGGTGTTCGATTGTGTACTATATGTGAGCAGCACTACTACTGCCATTTCTATTACTCCTATTGTTACCATTAACCACTATTGTCACTACCATTGTTTCTACTGTTACTATTTCTATTACTATTATCGTCACTATTGCCAATACTATTCTCATTATAAATATTACTATTTCTGTTATTGTTACCTCTATCGCTACTGGTTCTACCACTGGATATATAAATATATCACCATGCTTTTTCAAAATATGCTATAGTGTAGGTTGTGAGTTTGAAATTCCTAGTTACTTGCTGAGTCTATTCTATAGATTCACTCTTGCTAATCTCCGGGTGAAGCTTAGGTTCTAGAAGAGGAATTGGCGAGGCTTGGTTCGGATTGCGAGAAGTAAAGATGCTTGGGTTTTATAAATTGATGATATTATAGTTGGGAAGAAGAAATGTAATGTTAAACCTTATTAAATGTACTAGTTCAGGTATGGACAACATTCATTTTGTTATATATACTAATCAGTTCCTTTGATTATTAGATGTAAATATAAAAGTTGATGGTAATATTGCTTCCGCTCATTCTATTTCCATTCGTCATGAGATATTCCACCATGATGTTCGACACTGCTGGGGTCGTTTCCCTAGTAACATCTCCCTCTTGTCCGACGTGGGTCGGTATGGCCGTACCGGGCCGGAGCGGGGCGTTACAGCTAGCACCCGGTGTGGACCTACGACTGATCAGGGCGGCTGAATTCGTACTTTACAACCCACACCGCTGCCTATCTCAACTTGGGCTTCTGCGATGCAACTTCGAGGGGCCGTCTCATCTTCCACCAATCAAACGTCGGGAAATCTGTACCAATAATGATGAAGAAGAGGCAGACACCATCAAGGTGTTGTGGAAGGCCTGCTCTTTTCGGCAGCTGGTCTCACATGTGGAGGAGGTGGAAGATGAGTGGATGACATATGTACGGGAACTCATGAAAATCTGGCCCAAGGTGGCCATTTGTAAACGCCAAAATTGATTCATCAATAACAATTATATTGCATCCTTTACATGGCCAAATTAAATCCTTAGAGGTGATTGAATCATCCAAATAGTTTTAATTTTCTCCTCCAAATTGGCCCTCGAGTGAGCCTTTTGAATCGTGACGGACACAGACGTCGCGCATCACTCTTGAATTCGCGTCCAACTAAACTGCCGCGGTTAACCTTAATCGCGTCCACTTGCCCCGATGTGTTCAAATTGTTCCTCAAAATTCAAAATTTGCACGCCTCAAACTCAGCGTCAGGGCAATGATGACTCTCTGAATCGCGTCGACGGCCTCAGACACATTTTATACGGATGCTCCAAATTCACATCGTCTGTATCCGACGCATTTTAAACTTCTAGCCAGGGGTTAAAACGCCCGAGGGTGCGACCTTCCAACTCTTTCACCTCTCTCAACTCTCAAACTCTCTTGAGCTCTCTCTCTCCTCCCGATCTCTCTAGTTCTCCTCTCTCAACTCTCTCTCAACTCTTGCTATTCTCCTTCGACGATGAAGAAGGCGGCGGCGGCTAAACGCCGGCGAGATGACGGCGGTGAAGGTTCCTCGACGGAGGAAGGATCGCCGGTGCCGACGATGGTGGAGACCCCGGGGACAGAGGCTTGCGCGATGGTGGACGAGCTGTTAGCCATCACCTGTGAGCTCGTGATGGTGATGGAGGAGGAAGAAGATGTGTCGGCGGCAGGAGAGGAGGAGGTGGCAATGGAGGAATAAGAAGAGGCGCTAGCAGGGATCATCCGGCGAAGAAGAAGAGGGCATGAGGCACCGCCACGAGGCGATTCGGTGGGTCCCTCACACTCTAACTTCATGTGTTGCTCCGGGGAGGATGTAGGAGAGTCGTCGGGCCCTGAAGGGTAGAGGTGTGAATCATGACGACACCAGTCGTCGCGGTTCGAGATGTTGAATCATGACAGCCCAGGCCGTCACGTTTCACAAGAAAATGCGATCGTCTTAATGGTCATGATTCAAATAGAGTCTGTCCGAGAGGAGGAAAAAAGACCCATTTTCTGCACAACTTTTAATTATTTGTTTTTATTTGATTGTGTGCTGACTTGTGCGTGTTCCTTTTGATGTACAGGGCGTTATGAAGCTGAGATTGCATGTCACGTCCTGAGAAATTACGCAGCGGATATTAGTTCGAATAATTCGAGTCTATATTCCGAGACGTGAACAGTCGGCAAATAAGCCTCTAGCTAGCACGCACTAAATGTGTATCAACACAACATCACAATAGGGCCCAAATGTTGAACTCAATATAAATTGTATCCAATTGTATTCAAAATGGAAACTAGTACAGCACTAAGACTCAATAAAAGGGAAAATTACACTTATTCCTCACTTCCTACTACAAGGTACTAACACTCGAAGTAAACTACTATAACTAGACTCATAGTTGGAACGCTCATCACTCGGACGCATTCCCATCCTCGACTTGCTCTTCCTCTTGGACTTCATAGTCACGTAGAATGGATAAAAGTAGGGGATGAGCAAACTAGCCCAGGAAGATTTATATCTCAATGTGCGGGCAATGATATAAGTGATTAGCAATTTAGAACTAGGTAAGCATGATGAATGTCATGATACGCATGTACGAATGAAACAGATTAAAACATGATACATGAAACAAGCTAGATAGAGAGTGATCGTGATAGAGCAAGAACATAACGAGCAATATGTTGTCAAGAGCGAGGCAAGTAACAAGCACGCAAGATATCATGTAAATTGCAATAAATGCAGGATGGCCATATCACGCAAGCAAGTAAGCAAGAATGTACGAGCACGATCAAGTAACACTAATCCGGCACGTAGACACTAATGTATACCAAGAAAAGATCCATCAAGAATGTATACCAGGACACGTGTATGTGGTTGTTGTATCTATCATTCAACAAACAACCAAGACTCCCAGCGCAAATGCAACGCCAGTAATCATTATACCCCATGGTTAACAGTATATTTATGACTCTCCGTCATTGGGGCTAGACTCGAGCCCTTAGACACACGCCGTGCCCTGTCAGCAATCTCATGTAAAATTTTAACTGTAGATACCCACAGTCATTAATAAGGGCCAATGAGAGTTTCAATAAGTAAGCATGTGTAATGTCATGTTCACGATGATGATGGGAACAAGTAATAAGTAATTGAACATGATTTTCAATTGATAACAATGGTCAAGAGATAAATTCGGCAGCATAACGGTACGATTTATACTTTAGTTCAATCTTTACATTAATGGCTTTGGTTTAGATTGTAAATCACACTCACGAGAACAAGAAGAGGAAAGGAAGTGCGCGCTATCTCCAGGGAACTTCAATGGTACAACCAACTCGTCGGCCATGTGGGAATGCATGGTCAGAGGAGATTTACGGAGGCCTTGGTGAAAAGGTCGCTAGTCTACCGATTCGGAATGACCGGTAGAGAGTTTCCAATTTCCCAAGAAAGGGCTGCCTAACAGTGCGAGTGTGTAGTGCGGTACGCGTGTTTCAATTCACAAACCATCGGTCTCAAACTCGCGGAAAACACTTTAACATGGTAGCATGAAGTGAAACTATGCACTTAACTAAACATGGATTTCATGATTTTTAAGATAACAATTCATCATTTAAGAAGCTAGAACAGTTCGAAGAGTTAATCAAAAGTCACCTGAATAATCACGTTATTAAGAAAGTAGTTAGAATAATGTTCATGTACTTAAAGCTTTTTAATGGGTTTAACACTTTTAAGCCATTAAAATAACCACCATGCATTGATCAGACCCAAAACTTGTGAATTACACACTAAATATCACATTAACCAGACCTCGGGTATAGCGGTTAGGTTTGCAGGAGAGTAAGTGGGGGTTTAATGCAAAATCTTGAGATCGCGACAGGTACATATAAGGAAAGCAACAGGGCTGTCAAGCCTGGGGACAGGTCGCGACAGACCCCAGTAAGGGTCGCGATGGGTCAGGACCAGGACGCGACAGGGTGATGTGAAGAACGCGACGGGGCGGTCAGATCAGGCAGCAAGGTCGCGACGGAGCGCTTCGTCACTTTCAGAACGCGACGGTGGGTGCTGTCACGACAAGACCTCAGAACGCGGCCTATCGGGCCGTCGCCTTCACAGGGTCTGCGCCTGACGTTGACAGAGAAAGGACATGTTCTTGGATTGCGGTCCAAAATTGCCTTATATTGACACAAGGTGCTTCTAAAATAGAGAACAATTTGTACAGGCTATGAAAAATAACGAAACTAGTTTTAAACTAGCCTAGACATGCAAAGGTGCTTCCAGTAAATCGGAATTAGAAAATACTGAGGGTTTTGATAGGCTTTAATCAAGTCAAACTCAACGTAGAAGACAAGTGTAACCAGAAGACATAGTTTCATGCAGCAACCCTCTTTCCATGCATATAACTTTCTAACTAATGAGATTTAGACAAAACATTCAACACAAAACCTGACTAGGACAACTAGTAGAATAACTTTCATGTTATGAGTTTACTCTAATTCGGTCCGGAATCACATGCAACATACAAAGAACGGGATAAGCCCTGACAGAGCATGACTTTGGCAAAACGCTTATAATTCAAAATCTACTAAATGAAATTTGATGAAACCAGTGGGAAATGAAAGTTAACTTGATGCTCTACACATTGGTATAGGATATGTTAAGGTTTGGCTGGAGAAAACCTACCTTTTGGGTTGATGAAGACTCGTTCTTCAGAAATCCCGTGTTCAGACCACTGTTTGTAGAACACTTAATACTCCATGTATACTGCATGGAATTTGGGCATTCTGCTTGGGTTAGGAAATAGACTCGACCCTCTTTCCAGGGGTATAAGCCTTGAACGATGGGATTTAGGTTTGGCCTACCTTAGCTCGACTCCAAGAAGGTGGTTTGTGCAGGTCACAACAGACGAACGGGGAAGAAGATGAGCATCTTGTGGTCGTTCCACAGCTCCTCAACCACCAAGAGCTCCTCCACATGACCCTATCAAGTTCTAAAACTCGTCCCTAAGGTTTGGTGTAGATTATTTAAGCAACCATGGTGTTTAGGAGTCCTATTATGACTAGGAAAGCCAAGTTGTGGTTTTGACAGGTTAGTTTCCTATTTTTGAGGATTTCTTCCTCCCTTAAGTGTGTGAGGCTTTAGGAAACCTCCCACCATAGTTAGGCACGGATTTGGGTTGCCAAAAATGCATGATTGCATCCCAATTCAACTCAAATTGCTTCTTTTCTAATTTCAGCCTATTTAGAGTTACAAATTTCCATGCATTTTCTAGCTTTATTTGATTTTTGAGCCATATGTGGTCCATTGGCCCAATTATGATATTGGGTCATTAATACATAATGTTAGAAGTCTCTCCAACATCTTTATTTAATTTATGGTTGCGTCGTATTTCCGTGTTAACAGTTTTCCTACTTGTTTCCTAATTTGGATAATCAGTCACAATAACTCTTAAACCTAGCCCAAATGATTTTTATTGACCCAAATTTCTTGATGGGTCATTAGAGGATATTATTCGAAGTACGTATATGATTTTTATTTAATTTTCTGACTTATCCAAGTTCGTGTGATAATGATTTTTTGACTTATTTATGAATTACGATAATAAGTTGCAAAACACTTTAAACTTGACTAATCCGATTTTTCTTGGCACAAATTTCTTTGTGAAACATTTAGTAATAATGTTTGGGGTTGTTTTATAATTTTTACAGAATTTTCTGATGTGTTATAGCACATACGATAATGATATGTATGTTTTAAATACTCTGATATTATGGAAATTATTTATTTCCATTATCTTTGAATTAAAATTTCCGGGGTGCTACATTGTAGTGGCCGCTGGTGATAGAGGCGTACCAGGGGCTCTTGGACTTCCAGAGGGAGAGAGGTCGGGGGATGGTGTTTGGGCCGATCTTGGAGATCGAGCCTATCTATGTAGATAGCCCCACTGGTACAGGCCCTTAGGGATAGATTTGACAGAACGAGCAGGGCATTCTTGTTCCCCTGGGGACATATGGTGCCGAGCTTGGAGGATGTGACCCTGATTACGGGACTCCTAGTGGACGGAGAGGCGGTGACGGGAGTAACCTATAGCGATTACACAGAGCATACCTAGGACTTGTTGGGTATGGAGCCGATGGGGGAGGACGAGCTCGGCAACCGGAGCATGGTGTGCAGCGTTCCTTGCCCACACGTTCGCCGACCATTCTAGCGGCACCGGACGTGAGACCATCGTGGACGGGTTCACGCCATTTCTCCAGGTACACCTTCTTTTGCTTTTAAACTCCTTCCCTTTCCAAGTGCTAACTTGATTTTTATATGTACAGCGTGCAGCACAGATGACAATGGAGTGCACCGACACTATGGGTGCCTCACGAGCAAGAGTGTACCGGACCCGGAGGTGACCCCACTCTGGGAGCAGGTGGCGGCATCGGTGGCTCAGGAGGAGGCAGCGGAGCACGACCTCTCTGCATGGGTAAGTAAATGAATTAGATATATACAATGAATGCATTTTTTCTTATACTTACTTGCTTGCTTGTGTGCAGTCTGCTGAGCTCCAAAGCGCCATCACCTAGGCGACTCTTGCAAGTGTCGAGGTGACTGAGTTGACGCAACAGCTGTCTGCGCTGCACACTGAAGTCTCCCAACATGATGCAGATCTCTGCGAGGCTGCGGAGCTACGTGCGATGCTCTCTGTGGAGCGGAAGGAACGCGACCAGGAGTGTAGCAGGTGGGCGGAGGAGCGTGAGTATGAGCGCGGGTGATGGACGAAGGAGCGCGGCCGATGGGAGTAGGAGCATAGCCGTTGGGATCTGGAGCAAGAGCACTTGACCCAGCAGGCTTTGGATGCACGGGCGAGCTTAGGCATCTCTGAGCGCCTATTGTGAGAGGCAAAGGACCGGTACCGGCGTGGTCGTAAGCGCGTTATGAGGGAGAGGCGAGCTAGTGCCTACTCCAGGAACTACTTAGTGACGTCCTCTGAGTACCAGAGGAACGTCCAGGAGGGACGGGTCGCTCAGAGGTCTTCCGACTCCCGTGCCTCCATGAGGCCACTGGCTCCACGCTCAACTACTGGTCTCGGCGAGGCGGAGAGCAGCAGACACCCCCGACCAGTTGAGAGTGGTGGCGAGAGCTAGGCCACCTCAGGACTTGTACTTTTTTTTGCTTTTCATGATGATGCGTACCTAATGGGTACCCTTATGATGTACTTTTTGGGGTTGGTATATATATGTGTGTGTGTGTGTGTTTGTCCTTTTCCTTGTCTCACCTGAAAAGCACTTAAGAAAACAAATTAAATGTCTATTCTGACTCAGCCTCCTGCACATTAGGCGGCTTAGGCTTCAAGATGTTGTCAAGGGGCTGAGCCTTTATCAAATAAGGAGGAAATAAAAGGATGCTATAGTTAAAATGCAGCACGCAAGCAGGCACATACTAACAGGAAATTAAAATGAGCATGCGTTTGATGGATTCAAACAAATTGAGTATGATTTTCAATTTTTTTGGATTTTGAAGTATTTGATTTTTTTTTGGATTTTGACAATATGTGAATTTTTTTTGGAATTTTGAAATATTCAATTTTTTAGTTTTGAAATATTCTATTTTTTTAGGTTTGAAATATTCTTTTTTTAGTTTTGAAATATTCTATATATTTTTTTTAGTTTTTGGAAATATGTATTTTTTTAATTTTAAAATAAATAAATTTTCTTAGTTTTGAAAATATACGAATTTTTTTGGATTTTGAAATAAGAGCCGCAACCCAGCATAGTCCCTTCTTAAAAAGATGCACGGAACGAAGGGCATCCACTCTAATTGGAAAAACTTGGTACTTGGACCCTTCAATTACTCAGCCATCATTAAGAGTTCATTCATAAATCTTGGGTGTGCTAGATAGAGGTTGGATGTGCTTAAGTGGTGCCCTCACCCATGGTAGCTTTCGGCGACGTCCTCTTTGGTTGATCTATGCCTTGCCTTGCCCTAGGACATACCTGTGGGGGCGAAGGGAAGAAGATGTTTAGGAAGTCTGCCAACAGTTTGGGTGACCGGGGAGTCACTTATTCCTCCACCCTACACTCAATGAGGTTCAGTCTTTTTGCTTATGGGGTTTCGGTACGCTTATGACCAGGTCCATTTGGATCTCTGCAGAGACTTTGTCGCTCTTAACGTGCTTTTGTATTTGGTTTGCTTGGTTTTGGCTCTTTTTGATTTTAATTTGCATTGTTTTGTTTCTTTTCCCCTTATTGGGCCTTGACCTACACCCATTTGAGCGTCAGGCGCATTCAAAGGTCGATCCCTCAGGTTTCCCTATCTATTGGCAGACCGAGTGGAAAGAAACGGGTAATGTCGTAGACGCTTGGTTAGACATTGATCATCCTTAGATTTCACACCTCTAGCTTTCAAGGGTGGGCGTGTAAGTGTGTGGGTGTCGACACCTCAGGTTAACCCACCAAAAACAAGAAATGAACTACAAAATGACAGCTTTTCGATTTAGGGTATGCATACCATGTGAATCCAAACACCTAACTAGGGGTAGTACTTCTTCAGTTAAAGCCCATTCCAAGGGTGAGAGAGCTCCTCACCCTCCGTGTTCACTAGCTTGTACGCGTTTCCTGGATATGCTTCCTTGATTACGTACGACCCTTCCCAGTTTGGTTGGAGTTTAGATTGGGGACCACCGGGTTTAACAAAAATTCTTTTGACTACCATTTCACCGACTTTAAATTTTCTCTCAATTACCTTCTTTTGATGAAAACGTGTGGGCCTATTCTGATATGATCTTGTGTGCTCTGCGGCAACCAGACGCTTCTCATCTAAGAGTTCCAGTTGTGCTAGGAGCAATTCACGCCACTCATTGATTGACAAATCCTTGTCAAGCTGGACCCTTAGTGAGGGAATGAGATCTCGTATGGTACTACAACCTCCATTCTATATGTGAGGGTGAACGGTGTAACGTCGCGCGTTTTCTGGATCCCCGTGGATCCAGGTTTAGCGGGTTTGGTGGCCAATGTGAGGCCCATTAGTGTTGTGTGTTTCTTATTAGATCCTTACTGGGTTTGGTTATGGGTCTGTGTTCGTGTTCAGTACGCTGGACATCAACAGTGGGTTGGCGTCCAGGTGGGTGACGTCGCCTTTGTGTTAGCGGCCAAGGGTTGCCGTTAACATGTTTTTGGCGTCCATCGATGTGGATGTCTACCGTTTATTTTAATGGGTTTTATTGCTTGAACTTGGCGTCGAGCGATGTGGACGCCTAGTTGGGGCGGTTTGGTTAGCGGCGCAGAGGTTGACGTTAACCTGAGGCGCCTGTGTTTTTAGGTAAACCCGAGCCTTCTTCTTTCCCCATTTTCTCCTCTCCTCTTTCCCCACCTTTCACCTTTGTGCCTCTTCACCACTTCCGGCAGTTGACGGGAGCACGTGGGAAGGCCGTGATGCGCGCAGTAGCGGCAGATCGGGCGGGGAATGACGGATTGGAGGGTGGTGTTCGCGGGAAGCTTTTGGGGGTTTCGGCGCGATTTGAAGTTCTTTAGGAGTTTATTTGCGTTTCTGAGGTAGGGACTGGACCCCTTGACTTCTCTTGTTTGAATTGTCATGCTCCGTTTGTATAGATTACTTGTTAATTGTGTTTTTGGGAAAAAGGGTTACCATGCCAAGAAATTGGGTGGTTTGATCGATCCAAGTATTAGATCTTGCTTCTCTGGTTTAATTATGGTATATACATGTAAGGGGGAGTGTTTCCCCTTGTTTTTCTATTGTATTTATGGCTAGATTGCCCGTGTAATCGGTCTAGGGCCATTTTGTGTGTTCTGGCGGGTTCTGCAGTGAAGATCTTGGCGTCAACATCGGTTGACGCAGAGTTCTTCGTTGGGAGATTAACGGCTAGGTATCTAGCTGTTGACTGTGGGTAAACGGCCAAGTGGTGGTCGCTTACTTGGTGTTGACGGCAAGGGACATTGTCGTCTATATTCTTTGGACGGCAATCGATGTCGCCGCCAACCTGTGCATGTGCGCAGTGTGTTTTTAATGGCATTCTTGTTATAAGTGTTGCGGTGTATTAACACCTGTGGTGCTCTTGGAGCACGGGGCTTTTGAGGTCAGTTTACCAGCTATGAGGTTGTGAAATATCACAGGGTTTTGATGTCGTGCAAGTGATTTGTATATGCATGGCATATCGTACGTTATCATGTTTATTATATATTAATTACTGTGGTGTTGTGGCGATGAGGTTCACGTATGAACCTAGCCTCGATCTTCTAGAATCTTTTATAGATTATTCTGGATGGATAATTAGTGAAATACAAGTGTGATTATTATATGATTTATCGTCAATGTTTAGTGTAACCTTCACTGTCACTTTGTGACCGATGACAGGTCGTGGTATTATTATTAATGTGGTTTATGTGTGTGATTGTGTAGGTTAGCTTGTAAGTCACAGGGTGACTGGAACAAGCTATTCCTATCATATGTACCGTGATCGGTAACAGAAAGTGTTTGTGTATATATCGTGGTTTGAGCTTGCCGAGTGTGGTGGTCCGGCGCCTATTCCGGAATGCCTCTCTAGTCGGGTACCCCAGGTTCTTTGTGAGCCAGGCACGTGTGTTTGTTGTGCTCGGGGTTTGTCCCAGTACAGTGTGGTACCGTTGAGGTCTGTGTCGTCTTCCTTGACACCCTCACTCCTATGTTTGAGTTGTACGTCCGGCTGAGGGAAAGACGACAGTAGGGCAGCGGCTTGTGTTGGTGGGTGTGTAGTCGCTTGTAGCGCCCTCGTAGTTGGGGGTACGACACCAGTAGTCGATACTGGTCCCCAGCTAGTCCTGTTCTCCAGTGCCTCACTTTAGGGTGCTCCGGCCAGAGACCCTAGAGGTGCCAGGCATGGACCTGCAGTTGTGTGTCTGCAGGTGTGGTGTTGGTTGGTCTCCACAGTTGTTTGACTTGTTCTCGTGGAGCGGCAGTTGGACCTTTCGTCCGTGACTGCGAGGCTGAGAGGTTGTTCTTGTGTTGTGTTGTTCGGGTTGGATACTAGCCTGATAAGCCAGTAGACCATTCCCGTGAGGTGGCGTCGTTCTTCGCGACTCGTACTTTGTTAGCTCCAGTTGTGGTTGTGGTGACGTCGTTCCTTTCCGACTCGTGCTTTGCCACTGGCTCTGGTTCGTGAGTTTGTGACTCGTAGTCGAGGTTTGACTCGTTCGAGGTGTGCCCTAGTGTTGGCACAGTTGTGACTGCGATTGTGGCTTGTGGTGTGCCCGAGTGGTGGCACAGTTTCAGCTATAGATGGTGAGTATTGACTCACCACAAATGTGGTTTAGTTTGCTATGGTGTGCCCTGTTACGGCACTGGTTTACTTGCGTTTCTGTGCTGGTGCCTTGTGGTAATAGGTACCTGTACCCTGTGTGGGTAATGGTTTGTGGTGGCACGTCGTATACCAGTCTTTCTGGTGTTGACGTGGAACTGTGTTTCGTGGAGGTCGTGTGGTGTGACCTTCCACACAATGTGCTTCACCCTCCCTCGGGTAAGCTACCGTATATGGTTTTCATGTGTGATGGATTGGCCTGCTGTAGCCGATCATGTTACTTGGTGTATGTGGTTTCCGACATATTGTGGTTTGGGTATAAAGGGCCAGCTTTTGGTTAACAGCTCTGTTACCCATGTACTTGAGATTTGCCTGTGAAGCTTGTAGCTTAGGCAACCAGTCGTTGGAATAATGTACCTGTGAGGCTTGCGGCCTAGGCATTTCAGTTGTTGAGAGGACTAGCATATGGTTCCTCTTTCTTTATAAGGAATATGCATTTGTTTATCAATTACTGTTTAAGCTGTTATTTAAATATAAATGTTGTGAGCATGAAATGGTTTGGCTATTGGTGCTTGCCAGTGAGACCCATTGGGGTTGAGGTGTCCGTGGTTACGGTGTTGTTTTGGGTAGCCCCTACTGAGCCAGTGACTTGTTGAGGCTCACTCCCCTACAGTTCTTTTCAGGGCTTGCCGAGTGTTTGGCTTGCAGCGGCGTTGTGTCAGACTTGTACCACCAGCAGTTGTGTAGTAGTTAGTGTTGTGTGAGCTTGTGCTCCCTCGGGGTATGCCCCAGGTAGTTGTACTTTTTAATTGGACATGTATTAATGTAATGGGACAGTTGTAAATTGTTATATGCAGGTATGAGCACATGTACTTTCTTGTGTCTTATACTGTTGTGGTTTGTCTTTTATATTCTTACTGGACACTTGTGTGAGCTATCCCTTGCGAGACTTCGGTCCGTTCGCGGGAGGCGGATCTGGATATGGAGCCTTAATGGGCATAAATACCCTGGTCCGTCACAGTTGGTATCAGAGCATGGTCCAGTTAGAATATGAAAAGACAATAAGGTTGCAATGTCCCAATACATGAATTAATGTCCACTGCTGGTAGTAAGTCTGCGGTTTTGTGTTGGTTAAAGTGGTATTTGTTTAAGTTTTTGTTTTGTAAATTGTGTTTTTGAGTTGAGAATTTGGTAGTTGTTAACAGTTGTTGGAAGTTGATGTGATTAGAGGTGGTATAATCTGTGTGATTATACCAGTGTGTTAGTTTGTGATAGAATGATTTGGTTGTTAAAGATTCGCAGTTAAAGGAATTAAGGAAATTAATAAATTTGGATATGGAATTCAGTAAGAATATAGAGTTAGCAGAGACAGGTATATGGTAACAAGATGATGAGGATCAGATCAGTGTGTGTGTTAGAAGTGATTAAATGTGCAAAATATAGTTGAGAACCTCAACAGAGGTATTGTGGCATCAGAGATCTGAGTCAGATGATATCAAGAAACAGTGTGAATGAGAATGTGATTAGTATTATGAAGAGTTTCATGATTAAGTAAAGCAGATCAGCTTTAAAAGAGGTGCTGGTACATAAAAGAATAGTGATGATTAAGTGTACCTGAGATCGGAAATTTGAGAAAAATGTTGTTATGAATAGTGATGGTAATATGAAGTTTGATATGAGGATTTGTACAAATATGTACAGAAAAGATCAGTTGAATAAAGAAAGAAAGAAAAGAAGAATCAGTGTGTAAAGAGATTTCTAAGAATTGCATAAGAGAAATATTTAGTTAATAAATGACAAGTTATGAGGAATTCTTCAGAAAAAGTTAGTAAAGATGATTGTGCTAAAGATAAGAGCAGTGAAAGTTAGTAACTGTGAGCAGTTCGAGGAAAATCAAAATTAAAGTTAAGCATGTTAGAATGAGTTCAAAGCAAATGAAATAGAATGGAAAGAAGTGCATTAATGGAGAAACAGTTAATAAATATTGAGTTGAGAAAAACAGCAAGGCAGACTGTAATATTTATGTTATTTGAGAAAAGAGCATTTAATGGAATAAGGGAAGCAGACAGAGCAAGTTGTTATATTTAAAGAAATTGGTATTTAAATTTGAGTTTTTGCTGTATTTTAAAGAAGGATGATTAAATACCAGAAAGATTTATAGTATGAACGGTACAACAAGATTAGCCAGGCAGCAGAATGAATAAGAGAAGTATTTTGCGGAAAAGATGTTATGATTAGAATGATTGGCAGTTTAGATAAAGAAGAAATATGGACCAGAGAAAAAAGAATTTAGCAAATGATGAAGTAAATAAAATTAGATGAGTCAGAAAATGTCAGTTAGAGCTTGCATATCGGTGCAAAGAAATGATTTAATTGAACAGAAGTGAACTGTTGTTAAGATATTTCAGGGTTTAATGCTGGAGCAGATTGATTAAATAATATTTGGAAAGTTTATGCCCCAGAATTATGAGATTAGCCAGAGAATGTCAGTAAAGCAAGAAAGGTATATGAAGAGTGAAGCATGTTAATAGTGGTTTGGCAGGTCAGAAATTGCAGTAATATTTTCAGCATGAATTAATTGAATGAGATGATTTGAGAAGCAGTTAAAGTTAGAAATGAATGCAGTTCAAGTCAGAAGAAGTAATTGAAAGTAATTGTTCGGTGTGATCAGAGTAGCGCAGCGAAACTGAAACAAGAAAGATTTAATATCCACAGATTGTTTAAGATTTGCTGGATAAGAAGAAAGTGTAAAGTTTTGCACAGTGGAATAAAGGAGCAGAGTTTATTATGGTTTTTAATCAGAGATGACTTGAAACGGTATGAGCAGAATAATATGAAAAAGAGCAAGAAATTCAAAGATGGTGATTGGTTTTCTTTGAAGAAGTGACAGTTGCGAATGTAAATGCAGATGAGGCAGAATAACAGCAAGCAATGATAAATAGAAAAAGAAAATGGCGGCATGAAAAAATATTACAGTATAAGATATTCGAGAAAGGTAAAGTAGTCCCGAAAGAAATGTTGCAAACACAGCTGGAAAAATGTGAAAGTAGGTTCAGTCCAAGGAGATAAAGCGCCATTGGCAAGGTAGAATCGTCTACAACTGAAAAGTAAGGAAAGGCAATGGAATCGACAGAACAGTAATTGTGAAATGAATTGAAAGAAAGAAAAGAACAAAGCAAGGATGGAAATGGATAGATGAATTGAAAGGCTAATGCAGAGAAAGAGTATCCTTCTTGTTCTGTATATGGTTTCATTTCTTTTTAGGTGATAATCCGGGTTGTTGTGATTTGTTTTATATGTCGAGGACGACATTTCTTTTTAGGTGATAATAATGTAACGTCGCACGTTTTCCGGATCCCCGTGGATCCAGGTTTAGCGGGTTTGGTGGCCAACGTGAGGCCCATTAGTGTTGTGTGTTTCTTATTAGATCCTTACCGGGTTTGGTTATGGGTCTATATTGGTGTTCAGTACGCTGGACATCAACAGTGGGTTGGCGTCCAGGTGTGACGTCGACTTTGTGTTGGCGGCCATGGGTTGCGTTAACATGTTTTTGGCGTCCATCGATGTGGACGTCTACCGTTTATTTTAATGGGTTTATTGCTTGAACTTGGCGTCGAGCGATGTGGAAGCCTAGTTGGGGCGGTTTGGTTAGCGGCGCAGAGGTTGACGTTAACCTGAGGCGCCTGTGTTTTTAGGTAAACCCGAGCCTTCTTCTTTCCCCATTTTCTCCTCTCCTCTTTCCCCACCATTCACCTTTGTGCCTCTTCACCACTTCCGGCAGTTGACGGGAGCACGTGGGAAGGCCGTGATGCGCGCAGTAGCGGCAGATCGGGCGGGGAATGACGGATTGGAGGGTGGTGTTCGCGGGAAGCTCCTGGGGGTTTCGACGCGATTTGAAGTTCTTTAGGAGTTTATTTGCGTTTCTGAGGTAGGGACTGGACCCCTTGACTTCTCTTGTTTGAATTGTCATGCTCCGTTTGTATAGATTACTTGTTAATTGTGTTTTTGGGAAAAAGGGTTACCATGCCGGGAAATTGGGTGGTTTGATCGATCCAAGTATTGGATCTTGCTTCTCTGGTTTAATTATGGTATATACATGTAAGGGGAGTGTTTCCCCTTGTTTTTCTATTGTATTTATGGCTAGATTGCCCGTGTAATCGGTCTAGGGCCATTTTGTGTGTTCTGGCGGGTTCTGCAGTGAAGATCTTGGCGTCAACATCGGTTGACGCAGAGTTCTTCGTTGGGAGATTAACGGCTAGGTATCTAGCCGTTGAGTGTGGGTAAACGGCCAAGTGGTGGTCGCTTACTTGGTGTTGACGGCAAGGGACATTGTCGTCTATATTCTTTGGACGGCAATCGATGTCGCCGCCAACCTGTGCATGTGCGCAGTGTGTTTTTAATGGCATTCTTGTTATAAGTGTTGCGGTGTATTAACACCTGTGGTGCTCTTGGAGCACGGGGCTTTTGAGGTCAGTTTACCGGCTATGAGGTTGTGAAATATCACAGGGTTTTGATGTCGTGCAAGTGATTTGTATATGCATGGCATATCGTACGTTATCATGTTTATTATATATTAATTACTGTGGTGTTGTGGCGATGAGGTTCACGTCTGAACCTAGCCTCGATCTTCTAGAATCTTTTATAGATTATTCTGGATGGATAATTAGTGAAATACAAGTGTGATTATTATATGATTTATCGTCAGTGTTTAGTGTAACCTTCACTGTCACTTTGTGACCGATGACAGGTCGTGGTATTATTATTAATGTGGTTATGTGTGTGATTGTGTAGGTTAGCTTGTAAGTCACAGGGTGACTAGAACAAGCTATTCCTATCATATGTACCGTGATCGGTAACAGAAAGTGTTTATGTATATATCGTGGTTTGAGCTTGCCGAGTGTGGTGGTCCGGCGCCTATTCCGAAATGCCTCTCTAGTCGGGTACCCCATGTTCTTTGTGAGCCAGGCACGTGTGTTTGTTATGCTCGGGGTTTGTCCCGGTACAGTGTGGTACGTTGAGGTCTGTGTCGTCTTCCTGGACACCCTCACTCCTGTGTTTGAGTTGTACGTTCGGCTGAAGGAAAGACGACAGTAGGGCAGCGGCTTGTGTTGGTGGGTGTGCAGTCACTTGTAGCGCGCTCGTAGTTGGGGGTACGGACACCAGGAGTCGATACTATTCCCCAGCTAGTCCTGTTCTCCAGTGCCTCACTTTAGGGTGCTCCGGCCAGAGACCCTAGAGGTGCCAGGCATGGACCTGCAGTTGTGTGTCTGTAGGTGTGGTGTTGGTTGGTCTCCACAATTGTTTGACTTGTTCTCGTGGAGCGGCAGTTGGACCTTTCGTCCGTGACTGCGAGGCTGAGAGGTTGTTCTTGTGTTGTGTTGTCCGGGTTGGATACTGGCCTGATCAGCCAGTAGACCGTTCCCGTGTGGTGGCGTCGTTCTTCGTGACTCGTGCTTTGTTAGCTCTGGTTGTGGTTGTGGTGACGTTGTTCCTTTCCGACTCGTGCTTTGCCACTGGCTCTGGTTCGTGAGTTTGTGACTCGTAGTCGAGGTTTGACTCGTTCGAGGTGTGCCCTGGTGTTGGCACAGTTGTGACTGCGATTGTGGCTTGTGGTGTGCCCGAGTGGTGGCACAGTTTCAGCTATAGATGGTGAGTATTGACTCACCACAAATGTGGTTTAGTTTGCTATGGTGTGCCCTGTTACGGCACTGGTTTACTTGCAGTTTCTGTGCTGGTGCCTTGTGGTAATAGGTACCTGTACCCTGTGTGGGTAATGGTTTGTGGTGGCACGTCGTATACCAGTCTTTCTGGTGTTGACGTGGAACTGTGTTTCGTGGAGGTCGTGTGGTGTGACCTTCCACACAATGTGCTTCACCCTCCCTCGGGTAAGCTACCGTATATGGTTTTCATGTGTGATGGATTCGCCCGCTGTAGCCGATCATGTTACTTGGTGTATGTGGTTTCCGACATATTGTGGTTTGGGTATAAAGGGCCAGCTTTTGGTTAACAGCTCTGTTACCCACGTACTTGAGATTTGCCTGTGAAGCTTGTAGCTTAGGCAACCAGTCGTTGGAATAATGTGCCTATGAGGCTTGCGGCCTAGGCATTTCAGTTGTTGAGAGGACTAGCCTATGGTTCCTCTTTCTTTATAAGGAATATGCATTTGTTTATCAATTACTGTTTAAGCTGTTATTTAAATATAAATGTTGTGAGCATGAAATGGTTTGGCTTTTGGTGCTGCCAGTGAGACCCATTGGGGTTGAGGTGTCCGTGGTTACGGTGTTGTTTTGGGTAGCCCCTACTGAGCCAGTGACTTGTTGAGGCTCACTCCCCTACAGTTCTTTTCAGGGCTTGCTGAGTGTTTGGCTTGCAGCGGCGTTGTGTCAGACTTGTACCACCAGCAGTTGTGTAGTAGTTAGTGTTGTGTGAGCTTGTGCTCCCTCGGGGTATGCCCCAGGTAGTTGTACTTTTTAATTGGACATGTATTAATGTAATGGGACAGTTGTAAATTGTTATATGCAGGTATGAGCACATGTACTTTCTTGTGTCTTATACTGTTGTGGTTTGTCTTTTATATTCTTAATGGACACTTGTGTGAGCTATCCCTTGCGAGACTTCGGTCCGTTAGTGGGAGGCGGATCTGGATGTGGAGCCTTAATGGGCATAAATACCCCGGTCCGTCACAAACGGTGTCTGCCCCATGGGAGTACGGATTGAAGTGTGGTCGGCCCATAGAGCTTCTACAAGCTTTTTGGCCAATCTAAGAACTTGTTAGACTCATAGGTTTTCTTGATGATTTTGATTAATGTTTTGTTCGTGGCCTCTGCTTGACCATTGCCTCGCGGATAGTATGGAGATGAATGATGCAATGCAATTCTATACCTATTGTAGAGGTCACAAAGTTCTGATAGATAAACTGCTGTCCATTGTCGGTGATGATGGTACTTGGGATGCCAAACCTAATGATGATATTCTTCATGATGAACTTGCACACGGTTGTTGCCTTGATTTCCACGTAGGCTTCGGCTTCCACCAATTTGGTGAAGTACTCCGTTGTAGTGAGGATATATGAGTTGGTTTTGTTCTGGGAGTTTGGATCACCAAGGGGACCAATGATATCGAAAGTCCACATAGCGAAAGGCCATGTGGAGGATATTGGGTGGAGTGAGGATGGAGAATGGATTTTGTCAGTGTGCAGTTGGCACTTGGCACACCGACAGACAAAGATGGAACAATCCTCCTCTAGAGTGGGCCAATAAAAGCCTTGCCTAAGGATCTTCTTGGCAAGCATTTGGCTGTTCACATGGCCACCACACACCTGAATGAGCCTCCTCAACAACCTTCAAGACTTCATCATCATCTAGGCATCTGAGCAAAACTCTGGTAAGTCCCCTTCTATAAAGTGCATTCCCAACCAAAGTGTACTTCTAGGATATATAGTCTCCTTATTGCCTTCTTTTCATCTATTGTGTCTTCCTCAGGGTACGTTGATTTCTACAGTACCTTGCTATCTCATAGTACCATGGCTTCTCCTCATCTTCCAAGTCCTCTTCTAGCTCCAATAGCATGATCTCAGTTTTTCCCTTCCTCTCTATATTCTTCAACATCTCTTCATTAATCCATAGAAAGACGGGGTCTTGAACAGTAGGAGTATTGTGGCGTGCAATTTGAATACTGTCAAAATCCCCAGGATAGCACATATGAGGAGTTGCACCGATAATGACAAAGGCATCTGCTAGAAGATTCTGATGACGAGGAACATGGACAAAGATTAGTTTGGAGAATAGCTTGGCATAGGCTGAGGCAAGTTCTTGGTAAGGCTTAAGCTTAGGATCCCGAGTGTGATACTTGGTGAGCACTTGGCACAGAACTAGTTAACTATCACCTACAATTCGCAGGTGGGTGACACCATAGAAGTGGGCGAGCTCCAGACCGGCCAACAAAGCTTCATATTCGGTGATGTTGTTGGTGGCAGAAAACTCCAATTTATTTTAATTCTTCATCTGGAAACTCCAAACGAACATGATCAAACTGTGGAATAGAGTGATGATCAAGATGTTCTGCTATGCCATAGCCTTTGATGGATTTCTACTGAATGTAGATGATGTCAAACTGGGAAAGGAAGCTTTGCCAACGCGCTAGCCTATCAGTGAGAACCGATTTCTCAAGGAGGAATTGATAGGATTCATACGGGCGATTAGATGGACTTCATGAGAAAGAAAGTAGTGCTTCAATTTCTGCACTATCCATACAAGAGTGGCACATGTCTTCTCCATTGCGGTGTACCTTTGCTCGCAGGGGTTGAGAAGCTTAGACAAGTAGTATGCTGCCCTTTCCTTGCCTTCTTCATCCACTTGTGCAAGGACAGCTTGATAGCCCACGAATACGTCGTTAAATATGTGACTAACAATCTCAAAATTATCGGCATACACTAAATATTTTAACAGTAGTTAAGTGGTGAGACCGAGTCGAATCCACGGAGAACTAGATTTTTAGAGTTGAAAACCTTGAGTTTTGTGTAGGAAAATAATGTGGTGACATTTGAATTAAGTTGCATTAATTAAATCTAAACTATGTTAAATAAGTAAAGAGAAAGAGATAAAGAGGGGATGAGAGAACACAAGACACTATTTAAAACTATAATCTATTAAACAACAACAAAAACTATTTAACACAGATTTTATTCTAATCAAAAGTCATTAACAAATACACTGAAATAAAGAGAATAAGAGAGAGAATAAGAGAGACGAGAGGAGAGAGGAGAGAGAAGAGAGAGAGGAGAGAGAGCGCAGGGAGAGAGGAGAGAGAAGAGAGGAGAGAGAGACGAAACAGAGAGGAGAGAAAAGAGAGAGGGAGAAAAGAGAGAAAGCGGAGAGAGGAGAGAGAGGCGAGAGAGAGGAGAGAGAAGAGAGAGAGAGCGGAGAGAGAAGAGAGAGGAACGAGAGAGAAGAGAGAGGCGCGAGAGAGAGAGAAGACAGATGAGAGAAACGAGGAAGAGAGAGGAGAGAGAGCGACGAGAGGAGAGAGAGACGAGAGGAGAGAGAGGCGAGAGAGAGGAGAGAGGGGGCGCGGCGCGACCGGCCACGTTGCATGCAATCGCATGCAACGTGGGCGGCTGGGCCTGCGACAAGGGCAGGTGAAGCAGGCGGCTGGGGCAGGCAGGCTTGGGCGAGGGCGCGGGCGCGTGGGTCGACGCAGGGCGCGGCCTGGGCGGGGCGGGCGCGCTGGGCGGGCGGGGCACGCAGGTGGCGCGCGCGGGCGCGGGGCAGCAGGGGGGCGCCGTGCGCTGCTGCTGCTGTGCTACTTCTGAGCCGAGAGAAAACCGGGGGAGAGGAAGAAAGAGAAGGGGAAGAAGAGGAGAGGAGGAAGAAGAAAGAGAAGGAGGAAGAGGAGGAAGGGGATGCACAGGAGAGAGGGAGAAGAGAGAAAGAGAGAAGAGAATAGTTGCAAGAGAGAGAGGGGGGAGGTTTATAAAGTGGTAGAGAAAGAGAGGAAGGGGGAGAGAGAAAAGGAAAGAGAAATTTTTAGAAAATAAGGGAGAAGATTTTTAAAAGTGAGAAAGTATTTATGAAAAGAGAGAGAGGGAATATTTAAAAAAACATAGAATCTCTCATTATTCTCTCTTGATCCAATCAAATTTATTGGCCCATTTGACACTTCATTTCTTGGCCCATTAATCCTGCAAATACAACACAGTAGAGATTTAATCAATTATCATTTTTGTAATAAAGTGACAATGAATTTGTGTAAAATTAAGGACCATAAGATAATAAAATAACATGATTATCATTAATAACATCACCATTATCACAGCTCTTACTGAGTCTTCTAGGATAGATACATAAAGAATGAGTGGTTTGCCTGGAGTCGGCAGCCTCAGGACAAGGGGATTAGCCAGATTTGCCTTAAGTCCTTCAAAAGCCGTCTGACACTTCTCGTCCCAATGGAATTCGACTCTTGGCATGGTGAGGTTGTAGAAGGGTCTACACCTCTGTGAATGTTGAGAGACGAACCGGCGAATAAACTGTAGCCTCCCGATTAGTCCTCGAACTTCCTTCAAATTCTTGGGAGGGGGCATCTCTCTTATTGCCTTCGCCTTGTTGGGATCAATCTCTATACCCCTCTTGCTCACAATGAAACCTAACAGCTTGCTCGATGATACACCAAAGACACACTTCTTGGGGTTCATCTTCAACTGATACTCCCTTGACCTTTGCAAGACCTTTGTTAGAACCCCAGGATGCTCAGCCATTGTTCTTGATTTTACCACCAGGTCATCCACATACACCTCAAATAAATATGGATCATATCATGGAAGATAGCCATCATAGCTCTATGGTAAGTAGCTCCAGCATTCTTGAGTCCAAATGGCATGACTACATAACAATAAGTACCCCATGGTGTAGTGAACGAAGTCTTCTCCTGGTCTTCCTCAGCCAGCTTAATTTGGCTGTATACCCAGCCATGTTATCTATGAGTACGTTGAGGTGTGGTAATGGGAAATCATCTTTTGGACACGTGCGGTTGAGGTCCCAGAAATCAACGCAGATCCTTACTCTTTCTTCCTTCTTCATGACCAGGATGATGTTCGCACTCAGTTCGGATAAAGCACAACTCTAATAAATCAGGATTTGTGGAGCTTATCGACCTCATCTTTCATCTTCAAAGCCATTTGTGGGTGGAAATGCCTCAACCACTACTTAATGGCAATGGACCCCGGCTTAAGGGTAAGACGGTGTTCAACCAGCGTGGTGTCCAAGCCTGGAATATCCTCGTAGCTCCATGCAAATGTGTCATTATACTCCCTGAGAACCTGGATAATTGCCTCCTCTTCAGCTGGTGATAAGTTACTGCTTATGAGGACGGTCCTAGGGTTTTTCTTCAGTTCTCAAGTTGATCTCCTTGGTAGTTTCTTCTACGGCAGCTGACGGTTCATCAAATCTCTTCACTCAACTTGCGAACGCGTCAGCCTCATCCTTGAATTCTTCATCACCTTCCTCAATCGGGTCGTCATCATCCATGATTTCATAGACTCAGAACCCAACATCGATTAAACACAATGACTACTCATATTCTATATCTAGCAACTGCAAAGGCTCGTCTATAAATTCCGGAATTGCTAGACATGCCTTGCACCTACGGGCTAGATCAGCGAGGAATCGGTGTGGGACCTCCTATCCCTGGACTTCTTCTTGGAAACTACCCCTAGCTTATCACTATCCTAGCCTAGACTCCCACTACAATTACTAGAATCTACAGTAGGGGGTGGAGGAGAAGGAAAAGCAGTAAAAGAAGAATCTCGTGTGGGGGAAGGTGGAGAAAGAGTAAAAGCAGTAAAAGTCCCTTGCGTGGAGGGGGAAGGAGGTCCTTGTGTGGAGGGAAATAGAAGATGGTCATGGACCGGGGAGGTGTGGCCCATAGGTTGGGGCACACTCAGAGGAAAGGTAAGAAGTCTCCTTGACAGAGACGATGGAATCGACCATTGAAAAATTGACCTTTTTTTTTGGATTTTTAGTGTTATTCAAAATTTTATTGTTTTCATTTAACATGCAAAGGGAAAGAGGGCGAGGTGATATTGACAATCTAGAAAGCTGGGAAATGAGCGTATGCTCAAGAGAAGGGAGATTGGGGGAGAGAGGGAGTTGGAGGGTGAGCGTCTACTCAGAGGAGTGGAGAGAGATTGTGAAATGGGGCATCGGTGCCCGAGGGATGCTGGGAGAAATAAATGAGGGCCACGTGGTGGCCTGAAGGAGAGAAGGCACGATGCCTGGATAGAAGAGGAGAGTGGGTGCGATGCCCGACGAGAAGGGGCCCGCCCTGAGCCTGATTGTTGCAGGAGCTTCTTCAGCATGTGTATTCTGCTCAGCCTCGTCTGCCTGCCGGTTCTTCGGCTGCTCCTTTCCCCTGACTGTTGCCAGCTGTTCAGTGTTTGCCGGTGCGAAAAGTTGACTCAAAGATGCAGCAATGTCACTCATGTTGAACCACCGGCTCCATTCTGGATCAGACTCGCCTCTCTTTACTTGCTTTGGGGGCTTGTGGTTCCCCATAGCTCTGTATGTGGTCAGGGGTGGATGGTGAATAGGTTCTGCAGTAATGGTAGATGTTTGTTCACTCCCTGGATGCAGCGGCCCCTTCTTGAAATGCTGGTACATGGTCCATGTGAGTGACAGCCCATGCTGGTTATCTGCCCTGCCTAGCTTGTATCCCAGTCCAGCCCTGGGTCTCATCTTGCTATCCTTCACAACTTCAGTCCTCCCCTACAGATGTGCCCCCAGCCCTTCGCCTGGCTGATACCCCATTTGCAACATGATATGCCAGCCTTTTTCTATAATGATCTTGCTCCTCTTTGCAACATTAACAGATGACGAGCTAACTGGGCCCAGATGCATGTTGAATGTGTCTAACACAGACATCAACGGCTGATTGCTTGGCCATATGGAAGGGACTAAATTGTCAGTCATAGCATCCACTTCCAAGACAGTCGGCTTGCTGGCTACTTTGACGACCCGCCCTTTGTACAGAAACCTCAAACACTGATGTACAGTTGATATGACAGTGCCAAGTGCCTGGATAAACGGCCTACCCAGGATCATGCGGAAACTCGGGTCCATGTCTAAAATGTGGAAGTCCATCTCAATGACGGACGGACCCAGCCCTACTTTCAAAGCAACCACTACCTTTGGCAGCCTACTAGTGTTGTCATAAGCCGTGACCGTGATGGCGGAGGGTCGTACTGACTGTAGTGTGACCCCACAAAAATTTAACGTGTACAAAGACACGACATTGATTGAGGCTCCAGTGTCCACTAAGCATTGGGAGACGCGGATCCCGTTTATGTTGACTGTCAAGCATAGGGCATACCGCTGAGACTCCACTGACACTAACTCGGATTCATGGAATTCAATGGACGAATGCTGGCTAGTGGTGGTCAAGACTACACTGATCTGGTTCATTGGTAGATCTTCATTAACCATCACTTTCTGTAGGTAATGCATGAGGGCATCTTGGTGCATCGGCGACCTCTTGATCAACTTGAGGATAGAAATTATAGCCGGTGTCTTCTCTAGATGCCTAAGCAAGTCATATTGAGTCTCTGGGATGGACTCCTCTTGCTGAGCTTCTTCCTCTTGGGGCAAGGGTGCCTGGTCTTGCTGTTGGGGGAAAATCTGATGGAAAATATGCCCACTCCGGAGCACCATTGTTTCCTCAGAGTTATCTCCCACTAAAATTGTCGTGGCCGGCGTAATGGGAGGTGGATGGGAGGTAGGTTGTTGGGGGGTGAAAATTTGGTGCAGTAGTTGGATACTTTCCGCACTTGGTGGTGTGAGTGGACGATTTGGTTGTAGTGGTATGGTGGATGGGTTGTGTAGAAAGGGAGCTTGTGGGTTAGGGTGGGGTAGTGCTGTGGAGGTGACTGGGGGTTGGCAGATAGGTGGTGGGTTGGATGGTTGGCTAGAGGGTGTTGGACGGTGGGTGGCGGTTGTAGGAATGTGCAAAAAGGAGGGTAGTGGATTAGAAGGAGTAGGTGTACGGATGAAAGGGGGTAGAGTAAAAGATGATTGGGAGGTGGAGGTGGAAGATACTTCCATAGGTCGGCCGGGTGTTCCTTCAATGTGGGGCGACGCGCTGAGGGCATTTACTTGCTGGTTTGGAGCCTGGTGCTCCGTGAGGGGGTTCTAAACAATGCCCATATTGGGCTGCTATTGGTGTGCCTGGGGCTACTGTTGCTGTTGCTGCTGGTCCTGCCTGGGCGGCCTTCTTGCCTTCATTTCTGCTATGTACTTCCTCATCTCCTCCCAGTCTATGTCTCCATTGTCATTTAAGTCATAGATGTAATCTTTAAAATGAAAACAGGTCTCCAGAGTATGGCCCGATCCCCTATGGATTGCACAGTAATGGGAGGTATCAACATTAGGAGGCCATTGTAGCCATTCCCTTGGTAGAGTGAGTGCATTGGCGGCCATCAAAGCACTAAAGATGTTGGGGAGAGTCTTCGGCAAGGGAGGATAATGGGCTCTTCTTGGGCCAGGAGGGCACCTAGGTTGTTGAGGTTCATAGGTGCCTAGAGGGGGAACTTGGTTGTATTGTGGAGGAGGAGGAGGTTGTTGTTGCTGGTATTGGGGAGGGGCAGGTTGGGGGTACTGAGGCTGCAGTACCTGGCGATACTGAGGAGGTGGTGGAGGAGCTTGATGGTATTGGTCAGGAGAAGGAGCTGGTTGGTACTGGGGTTGATGAGGCTGTTGGAGTTGCTGAGGAGGTGCCCTAAATGTTGGAGGGTTGTTTGGCCTAAAGGCTGGCTGTTGTGGTTGTTAGGGCTTGGAGTTGGTATTAGGACAGTAGGTGGAGGGGCTGGGGTTGCCCATAGCACTCACCTGCTCATTTTGCACGACCCCCTCAATCGTGGGACCACCAGTAGGGGGAGTATCATCACTCATCTTGAACGTTTGGGCCTTTGGCTCAAACATAGCCATAATCGGAGAGTCATTCAGCTGTGTCTAGATGTAACGGGCTCTCTCATACAACTCCTCCATGGCTGTTAACTTATTCATGGCCAAGATGTGTCGAAACTGTAGCGTAGCATTTGCTGTGATCATCTTGACTTGCTCCGGCTCGGACAGCGGGTCCCTCAATCTCTCAGCCATCACTCTCCATCTATCAGCATATTGTACAAAGTCCTCATCAGCTTTCTTTTTCTTAGCCATCAAGTCTGTGATTGACAATGCCGGACCAACCTTGTCCTTGTACCTGTAAGGCCCCGACGCAGAATATTGGAGCGAAATTACAGTTAATTAAATAGTACAAAGCAATAAATAAATATTCACCATTGCACATTTAGAATAATGCCAAATGAAATCTAAATTCATCAACTATCTATTACATCCACTAATCAGAGCCAAAACTAGGGCCCAGAGTACTTTATTCAAAACCAACTAATACATAATGACTGATTGACGACTAAACTAACTAACTACTAAGCAGTGGTTGCTGAATGAGTCACTCTTGAACGTCATCCTCGTTCCCTTCCTCATGAGTGTGGTAATCTCCATCCGACTCATCTGAAACACATGAAATAATAATAAAAGATGAGCGAATAACGCCCAATAAGACTTAATATCTCATGAGAACAAGCATGCTTTAAATGATTAATGTCTTAAATACAGGATAACTAAAGAGTATAGTCATGTAGAGTAAAGTAATGATGGAAGAGAACAATAGCACTTGTACAGGGGAAATAACACATCAAGTAATGATAATGGAATGTCCATGTAACGATATTGCACGTATGGTTGAACAACGGTGCACTAGTAACGATCACAATTGTAAAGATAGCACTTGAATAGATTGCACTTTGATTATCATAGATTAAATCATGATTGTATAATGGAATTGAATGTATGCCAACATCCTGATCATTATAACTCCCATGGGCAAATGGCACTTTTCGGGCGCTCTCCCCAAGACCAGATCGGGCCCTATTGCACTGGCATAAGTTATGTTTCTTATCTTAGACAATCATATTGATGGCCAAATAGAGTATAAGAATAGATGAGAATAGTAGACGAATAGACGAGAGAGTAGAGAGAAGTGAACAGATGAGAGTATAGAGATAGTAGATGAGATAGGGGTATAATCGTAAAACAACGTTAAACAGTCGATAGTAACAGTTGCACAGCACTAGGTCGGGTGCCAGCAGTCATGTAGAAGTCACAACCGCCCACTAGCTGTGCCATGAACACAGACCAGATATTCCGGCGTGATCCCAAGGTAAGAAGGAAACACACTAAGGCCATTGGATCGTACTGGTCCCTAAGGTGTAACGTGTTTTAAGGGTATAACCAGCTCGTCGGAAAAGGACGTGCGCCAAAGCAAGGAGACTTACGGAGGCCTTGACAAGGAGTCCCTGTCCTGTCAGGAGTATTCCCAACAGAGAGGTGGTCCATGCCAAGAAAAAGTGAGTAATGAAACGTTGTCCATCTTGCCTCGAGTGCTCGAAGGTAGAGGGACGTGATGTCGGTGTACAAAGCACGAGAATAAAATGAAGACAAGTGTCATTTAAAATAATAGGGAAATTTAAGTGAATTTATTACACTTAATTACCAGATATATTATTGAGTAATTTAATAAGGCCTCATTGAAAACATGAATGTTTTATGGGTGCAAGTGTAATTGAATCAAGAGAGCATGAAAGATTGTGCACATGGCTTTTAAATTTATTAATTTCAGGTAAATATTACTCATTAATAGTTAACAGGTTGAAATTATTCATGGCAGTACTTAATTAAGGCTAAAAAAGATTTAAATGGCATAAATAACAGGGTTATATAAGTAATTTCAAGTTCTGGCCGCTCTGCTGAAGTCGCGACAAGGGTACCTGTCGCATTTCAGATCGCGACGCACGGCCTGGTCGCATTCTTCTGAACAGGCCACCGGGGTTGAACCGAGGGAAAGTCCCGACGAGTCAACCCGTCGCGTTTAGAACGCGATGGTTCTCCTTGTCGACACCCCTTCTGAGATTGTGATGGGTCGGGCCGTCGCGACTTCAGAAGGTGGCCCGAGCCTAGAAAAAGGGATTTAGCCCTTTTTGGGTTGGGTTCCTTCCCTCTATGTATGATATAGAGCTACTCTAAAATCCATATAAAATCACAAAAAACTCCAAAAATCATGAAATCAGTTTTATACGAAAGTAGACATGCAGATCTACCAACAAGCATGAGTAATTAGAAAATAGACAAGGTTTGGTTATGCTTACTTAGGTTACATTTCAGTGACCTAAAACAACCACAGTTCGGGAAAATGATTTAATTCACAAAGGATACATGATGGAAATTGGGGAAAATAGGGGCGTTTGAAAGCTAACATCATGTAGTATTTATGAGAATTATTTAGTGTCATAGGATCAAGTCCATGCGTGGATTGAAAGCAATCATGAAAGTTCGGGTGCATGGTAATGACAGAGTTTAGAGCATTTAATACTCCTTCATAGAGCAACAAAAATTAGGTAAACCATGGGGCTTTGATAGAGGGGATCGAGATCTACCTAGGGTCGAGTTTAATTAGATTAAGCTTGAGAGATTGCCTACCTTGGTATAAAGAAGACCTAGGATTGATGACGAAGAAGAAGAGAGAACCTCCTTGCTCCAAGCCCTTCCTCTCCTTGCTCCTCATCCTCAGCCCTCTCTCCTCGTCCTCCAGAACTCCAGCAACGAAATGAGGCTTGATAGAGACGAATTATGTGTGATTTAGCTAGTGTAAGAGTCCTAAAACCTTAAAACTATTTTCTCCTCTTCAAACTCCGAATTTACATAATTATCACCCTATTTCCTAGCCATTATCTACCTAAAAGGATAGGGAAGAGGTCCAATTTCATGGCCAAAGGGTTAGGATGGGATGGGGACTCCTCCTTTGGATAATTATGGGTTAATTAGTGTTTATCTTAACCTTTTTACTAATTATTTTTATTTTTAGTACGAATTTCACTGAATTAGCTCCCATCCCATGATGGGCTCTTCACATTTGGACCTAACTATTCATGCTAGGACCATTAGTAAAACCCATCTACTATTTTTACTTAATGGGTTTTGATTTAATTCCCTTTTATTCCATTTATTCCCTCTTTATTCTAATTGAATTATATTTATCACTTTTATTTAATTAAAATTTTATTTTATTTATGATTTAAAAATCAGAGTTTCTACATCCTCCTCCTCTTAAAAAGAATTTGGTCCCCAAATTCATATGATCCTGAGAGGAAGAATGACTCACTGAATAACTGCGGATAATTCCGTCGCATCGTTGCTTCGGATTCCCATGTAGCTTCTTCGACTTCGTGATTCCTCCAAAGTATCTTGACCATAGGTATCAATCGATTATGAAGTTGATGCATCTTCTTGTTCAATATCCTCACCAGCCTTTCTTCATAGGTCATATCTTTGTTTAGAATAATATCATCATAGTTGATTACGTGTGACGAGTCATACACGTATTTCCTTAGCATTGACACATGAAAAACATTGTGTACGGTGGAGAACTTAGGAGGCAGTGCTAAATGGTATGCCATCTCGCCAACTCTCTCCAACACTTCGAATGGACCTATGAATCTCGGTCTCAACTTACCTTTCATCCTAAACCTTTGAAATCCTCGGGTCGGGGATACCTTAAGCAGCACATGGTCTCCAATTTGGAATTCGAAGTCCCTTCTTCTTTTTTCAGCATAGCTCTTCTGCCTGGATTGACCTATCCTAATCCTATCCCTGTTGATCTGTATATCTCTACTGGTGTTATGTACCATGTCTGGTCCCCACCATTGCTGTTCACCTACTTCATTCCAGCAAACTGGCGATCTACAGCTTCTTCCGTACAGGGCTTCGAACGGTGCCATCTTAATGCTGGCCTGGTAGCTGTTATTGTAGGTGAATTCTATCAGTGACAACTGTTCATTCCAGTACCCCTCAAAATCTATAGTGCAGGCTCGCAGCATATCCTCCACGATCTGATTAGTTCTTTCTGTCTGTCTATCTGTCTGTGGGTGGAATGCTGTGCTAAAGTTGAGTTTGGTGCCTAAAGCAGTCTGAAGTCCTTTCCAAAATCTTGAAGTGAATCTAGGGTCACGATCTGAGACGATGGACACATGTACTCCATGTAATCTCATTATCTCCTTTACATACAATGTAGCTAGCACATCCACACTCCAGGTACTTTTGATTGCAAGGAAGTGTGCGGACTTAGTTAATCGGTCCACTATGACCCAAATAGCATCAAGTCCACCACGAGTTCGGGGTAAACCCATGATGAAATCCATGACGATACTCTCCCACTTCCAGTCAGGTATGTCCAGGGGCCTCAGTACACCCGCAGGACGTCGGTGTTCTGCTTTCACCTGCTAACATGTGAGGCAGTGCGCGGCATGCTCAGCCACCTCATGCTTCATGTTGGGTCACCAAAATGACCTTTTCATGTCTTGGTACATCTTGATTGCGCTTGGGTGAATTGTATACTTCGTCTTATGGGCTTCGTCCATCAGCTTTCTTTTCAACTCTTCATTGTCAGGTACACAGGTCCTAGCTTGAAATAACAATCTCCCATCCTTAGTGATGGAGATATCAGGTCTGTCTGCTATGGTCTCCCTGACTCAAACCAAGAATAGGTCATTAGCCTGCTACTCCCTGATCTCGAAAAAAATGTCGGGTTGTGCCTTAAGGTTGGCCACTAACACTTGATCTCTTCTCTGCTCAATGTTTAGATCCTAGCTGGCGAATTGCTCAAGTAATTGCATCTCGCCCATGACTAAGCAAGATAAGGATGCTACTGGCTTTCTACTAAGTGCATCAGTTACTGCATTACCTTTGTCTGGGTGATATTGGATAGTGAAATCAAAGTCTTTCAAGTATTCTAGCCATCTTCTTTGTCTCATATTGAGCGCCTTCTGAGAAAACAAGTATTTCAGACTCTTGTGGTCGGAGTAGACAATAAATTGCTCTCCATATAGATAATGCCTCCATATCTTGAGTGCAAACACTACTGCAGCTAGTTATAAGTCATGGACAGGAAAATTAACCTCATATGGCTTCAACTGTCTTGATGAATAAGCTATCACTTTCTCATTCTGCATTAACACACAGCCTGGACCGATTCCAGATGCATCAGTGTAGACTGAGAATCCTTCACCCTCAACTGGTAACGTGAGGACATATGCAGATGTTAGACATTGCTTCAGTGTCTGGAAGCTCTTCTCACACTTCTTGCTCCATACATAAGGGTTCTCTTTTCGCGTAAGGTGAGTAAGAGGTACAACTATCTTGGAGAAGTCTTTTATGAATCGTCTGTAGTAGCCAGCCAGTCCAAGAAAGCTTCTGATCTCAGTGACGTTGGTCGGTCTTTCCCAGTTGAGTACAACTTCTACTTTGGAAGGATCGACAATGATACCATCCTTTGATATGACATGGCCCAGAAATGACACCTCCTCGAGCCAAAATTCACACTTGCTCAATTTGGCGTAGAGTTTGTTGTCCCGTAAGATCTCCAGAGCGATCCTCAGATGCTCCTCGTGCTCTTCGTTGGTCTTGGAATATATAAGAATATCATCAATAAAGACCACGATGAATTTGTCAAGGTAGAGCCGATAGATGTTGTTCATCAGTTGCATAAAAGCTGCAGGAGCATTGGTTAGTCCAAAAGGCATGACTACAAATTCATAATGACCGTACCTGCTCCTGAAAGCCGTCTTGTAAATATCTGCATCCTTAATTCTCATCTGATGATATCCCAATCTAAGGTCAATCTTAGAGAAGTATTTAGCTCTAGATATTTGATCAAACAATTAATCAACACGAGATAGAGGGTATTTGTTCTTGATAGTAAGGTGATTCAACTGCCTGTAGTCGATGCATAGCCCCAGGGATCCGTCTTTTTTCTTGACAAACAGCACTAGTGCTCCCCAAGGAGAAGTACTTGGTCGGATAAATCCCTTTTCTAGCAATTCCATCAATTGCTGCTTCAATTCTTTCAATTCGGTAGGGGACGTTCTGTAGGGGTTGGCGTGATACTGGTGCAGCTCCAGGTGTTAGATCAATTGAGAAATTTACATCTCTTTCAGGTGGAATGCCTGGCAGCTCATCGGGGAACACGTCGGACTACTCATGTACTATGTGTATATCTGATATCTTAGATGCCTTCTTTTTAATGACTATGGTGGCATGAAATGCCACACCGCCCTTTCTTATCATGTTTTGCGTCTTAATAGTAGAGACGAGAGACAAGTGTCTCTTGTGTCTACGTCCCGTGAAGGTCAGTTTAAGGAATTCACTAAAGGACATTTCCCCTCTTCTACAATCCACGATAGACCCATAAGTGGATAGACAATCGGCTCCCAAAATGACATTGTAGCCCTCCATGGGCATACAGATCAGATCGGCTGTTAGGTTGAGTTCACCAATCTTAACATCAGCTAATGGAAAGTATTTGTTTAATTGAGCTTTCTCCCCCAATGGTGTAGTGACAGGCAATTCAAATTCCATGGATGCAGGTTTTTCATTTAATGTATCAGCGAATGCTTGATATATGAACGAATGGGTTGCGCCAGTATCAAACAAAACAAAATCTGATTGAGAGAAAACTGGTAAAGTACCATCCACGACTCCACCCTCCTCGGTGGTCTCTACTTCTTGTAGGGCCTGCAGTCGGCTAGTCCTCTTTTGTCTAGCTGGGCACTTTTCATTCTCTTTAAGCAGAGGGAAGTTGGGGATATGGTGCTCTCAACTACCGCAGCGTAGGCATGCGCCTACCTTTCTCTAGCATTCTTCTGCAGTGTGACCCAACTTGTCACAGTGCTTGCATCTAGGCTTGTTGGGTGCAGTAGGGGTGAAGACCTTGGGCTTCCGCTCTTAGCTTGGCCCATCAGTAATGCTTAACGGCCTTTTCTTGCCATTGGTGGGCTTGCTTGTTGCTCCGGATGTTTGTTCCTTCTTGACCATTCTACCCTTGATGAGATCAGTGACATCAGTCGCATCCTCTAGCAATTGTGCCTTCTTGACCATTTCTAGATAAGTCTGAATGTCTAGTGGTGCCAGTTGTGTGATATATGCGGGCCTGAGTCCATTAAAAAAGCGCTTCGCCTTCATTCTTTCTGTGTCGACAAGATGATTGGCATATCATGCCAACCGGGAGAACTGAGCCTCATACTCAGCAACAGTAAGGTTCCTATGTCTCAATGCAGCAAATTCAGATGCCTTCCTCTCTTGAACTCTTTCTGAGAAGTACTTGGAGTTGAAGTGCTCCTTAAACTCATCCTAGGTAAACTGAGCATCAGCTCTAGTCACTTCGACAGACACCCACCACGCACGAGCGTCCCGCTCAAGCTGAAATGTTGCAAGTAATACCTTATCTCCATCCGCGCATTGCATGACGCGGAAGATGCGTTCAATCTCTTTTAGCCAGTTCTCTGCCTCGTCGGGATCAGTGGTCCCACTGAAACGAGGCGGGTTCAGATTGCAAAAATTTCTGTGCAGATCTCTTGCTCCACGGTTACCATTGGCTCCAGCAGCTTGAAGTAATGCTAGAGTGAGCTACTGAATGGTGTGTTGCATATCACGGAGTTGTGAACGCTCAGCTACCATTGCTAGTATTTTTAATATAAGATATTGAGGTTGCACTAAGTTTGTGCATGTGTGAGTTTATTTTAACTTTTTACCCATGGTTCTACCCATCTCACATAGGTATGGAATTAAACTCTAAGTTGAGACAGGTCAAACACCCCGACGAGGCATATCGGAGCGGAATTATAGTTAATTAAATAGTACAGAGCGATAAATAAACATTAACCATTGCACATTTTGAATAATTCCAAATGAAATCCAAATTCATCAACTATCTATTACATCCACTAATCAGAGCCAAAACTAGGGCCCAGAGTACTTTATTCAAAACCAAACTAATACATAATGACTGATTGACGACTAAACTAACTAACTACTAAGCAATGGTTGCTGAATGAGTCACTCTTGAATGTCATCCTCGTTCCCTTCCTTATGAGTGTGGTAATATCCATCCGACTCACCTGAAACACATGAAATAATAACGCAGGATGAGCGAATAACGCCGAATAGGACTTAATATCTCTTGAGAACAAGCATGCTTTAAATGATTAATGTCTTAAAGATATGATAACTAAAGAGTATAGTTATGTAGAGTAAAGTAATGATGGCAAGAGAATAATAGCACTTGTACAGGGGAAAATAGCACATCAAGTAATGATAATGGAATGTCTATGTAACGATATAGCACGTATGGTTGCACAACGGTGCACAAGTAACGATAGCACATGTAAAGATAGCACTTGAATAGATTGCACTTTAATTGTCATAGATTAAATCATGATTGTATAATGGCATTCGATGTATGCCAACATCCTGATCATTATAACTCCCATGGGCAAATGGTACTTTTCAGGCGCTCTCCCCAAGACCAGATCGGGCCCTATTGCACTAGCATAAGTTATGTTTCTTATCTTAGACAATCATATGGATGGCCAAATAGAGTACCAAGAATAGATGAGAATAGTAGACGAATAGACGAGAGAGTAGAGAGAAAGTGAACAGATGAGAGTATAATGATAGTAGATGAGATAGGGGTATAATCGTAAAACAACGTTAAAAAGTCGATAGTAACAGTTGCACAGCACTAGGTCGGGTGCCGACAGTCAGGTAGAAGTCACAACTGCTCACTAGCTGTGCCATGAACACATGCCAGATAGTCCGGCGTGATCCCAAGGTAAGAAGGAAACACACTAAGGCCATTGGATCGTACTGATCCCTAAGGGTGTAACGGGCAATAATGGTGCAACCAGCTCGTCGGAAAAGGACATGCTCCAAAAGCAAGGAGACTTACAGAGTCCTTGACAAGGAGTCCCTGGTCCAGTCAGGAGTATTCCCAATGGAGAGGTGGTCCATGCCAAGAAAAAGTGTGTAATGAAACGTTGTTCGTCTTGCTTCGAGTGATCGAAGGTAGAGGGACGCGATGTCGGTATACAATGCACACGAATAAAATGAAGACAAGTGTCATTTAAAATAATAAGGAAATTTAAGTGAATTTATTACACTTAATTACCAGATATATTATTGAGTAATTTAATAAGGTCTCATTGCAAACATGAATGTTTAGTGGGTGCAAGTGTAATTGAATCAAGAGAGCATAAAAGATTGTGCACATGGCTTTTAAATTTATTAATTTTAGGTAAATATTACTCATTAATGGTTAACAAGTCGAAATTATTCATGGCAGTACTTAATTAAGGCTAAACAAGATTTAAATGGCATAAATAGGAGGGTTATATTGGTAATTTCAGGTTCTGGCCGCTCTGTTGTCATGACAGGGGTACCTGTCGCATTTTAGATCACGACGCATGGCCTAGTCGCGTTCTTCTGAACAGGTCGCCAAGGTTGAACCGGGGGAAAGTCTTGACGAGTCGACTCGTCGCGTTCAGAATGAGACGATTCTCCGTGTTACGACCCCTTCTGAGATCACGACGGGTCAAAGCGTCGCGACCTCAAAAGGCGGCCTGAGCCCAAAAAAGGGGATTTAGCCCTTTTTGGGTTGGGTTCCTTCCCTCCATGCATGATACAGAGCTACTCTAAAATCCATATAAAATCGCAAGAAACTCCAAAAATCATGAAATTAGTTTTATATGAAAGTAGATATGCAGATCTACCAACAAGCATGAGTAATTAGAAAATAGACAAGGTTTGGGCATGCTTTACTTAGGTTATATTTCAGTGATCTAAAACATGCACAGTTCGGGAAAACGATTTAATTCGTAAAGGATACATGAAGGAAATTAGGGAAAATAGCGGCGTTTGAAAGCTAATATCTTGTAGTATTTATGAGAATTATTTCGTGGCATGAGATCAAGTAAATGCGTGGATTGAAAGCAATCATGAAAGTTCAGGTGCATGGTAATGACAGAGTTTAGAACATTTAATACTCCTTCATGGAGGAACGAAAATTAGGCAAACCATGGGGCTTTGATAGAGGGGATCGAGATCTACCTAGGGTCGAGTTTAATTAGATTAAGCTTGAGAGATTGCCTACCTTTTTGTGGTGTAAAGAAGACCTAGGGTTGATGACGAAGAAGAAGAGAGAACCTCCTTGCTTCAAGCCCTTCCTCTCCTTGCTCCTCGTCCTCAGCCCTCTCTCCTCGTCCTCCAGAGCCCCAGCAATGAAATGAGGCTTGGTAGAGACGAAATATGGGTGTTTTAGCTAGTGTAAAAGTCCTAAAACCTTAAAACTATTTTCTCCTCTTCAAACTCTGAATTTACATAATTATCACCCTATTTCCTAGCCATTATCTACCTAAAAGGATAGGGAAGAGATCCAATTTCATGGCCAAGAGGTTAGGATGGGATGAAGACTCTTCCTTTGGATAATTATGTGTTAATTAGTGTTTATCTTAACTCTTTTACCAATTATTACTATTTTTAGTACGAATTTTACTTAATTAGCTCCCATCCTATGATGGGCTCTTCAAATTTGGGCCCAACTATTCATGCTAGGACCATTAGTAAAACCCATATACTTTTTTTACTTGATGGGTTTTGATTTAATTCCCTTTTATTTTATTTATTCCCTCTTTATTCTAATTTAATTGTATTTATCACATTTATTTAATTAAAATTTTATTTTATTTATGATTTAAAATCAGAGTTGCTATAGTACCTCTGTAGGAATTTCCTCTGTGCCACTTCAAAGTCTTCAGCGTCTACGGGCTCCAAAGAATAGAACCACTCAAAGGCGGGCCCGTCCAAGGATCGACATAAGAGAAATGTGAGAGCATGATTATCGTTTTGCCAAAAGGATGATTCGTACATGGATTCCTTGATATGTACGAATGGGTTGCTGGTGCTGTTGTAGCGGCGATAGACTAGCAGTTCAGAAGGGGGGAGGTGAAAGACTGGCATAGAAGGAAGTGGCAGTTTAGAAGAATCCTTGGGTGCGGACACCCTTTTCAGATGTTATTCCAACCGACTCACCTTCGCCAGGAGGGATTGGGTGAGCTGGTTGGAGGATGATTTGGGAGGCACCCCAGAAGAATGAGGTTGTGGTGCACTTACCTAGATAGAGTGATAGTGGGGAGGTGCGCCAGTGGGCGTGGGGGTGTGGGCCGGAGCCCGAAGGGGGTAAGTGGGCCTTGCCGCGGTGAAGCTTGGCCAGACAAGAGAAGGCCTCCCAACAAGACTGTGGGGGCAAGAGTGAGTAATAGAATTGGCTCGTGAGGGGGCAGGAGAGGCTCATACTGTCATGCCCCACCAATTTAGCAGCGGAATAAATCGGGGAGGCATGAACAACGAGTATGGTAACGTAAATTGCGCATACATTCGCAAATATCAGAGCAACTAATGAACAATAATTACAATTAAAACTCATCATTTTATTGATAATTCATCTAAACTATTACAACCACTGATTCAGAGCCAAAGCATACGGCTCAATGACTTCATTACATTTGGAAATGATAACTAAGCAACTAACTAAACTAACTCTAGGGTACTAGAGACAATCCATCGCTATGACTCCAGGACGCTCATCACTCCAGTCCAATCCCGTTGTTATGTGTAAGGTCATCACTTGACTTACCTTAAAACACAATAACAAATAACGAAGGGTGAGCGATAATGCTCAGTAGGACTTAATATCTCGTGTAAACAAGCAAGCTTTAAGTGATTAATGTCTTGTAACGCAGGTTAACTAGAGAGAATGATCATGTATAGTCAAGAGAGTAATAGTACAAGATAACAAGTGAATGATAATACATTTCTCAAGAGTATTGCAAAATTAGGATGACAACATAACGAGATAGTGTGTGACAAGATAGTGTATAACAAGATAGCGTGTATCAAAATGACATGTAATAGGATAGCTTGTATCAAGGTGTCGTATAACGAGATAGCTATATATCAAGATAGCATGTAACGAGATTGCATGTAAAGAGATAGCGTGTAAAGAGATAGCATGTATGGTTGCACCACAGTGCACTAGTCAAGTACGGAAATAGTCACTTTGGGATAGTAGCCATTTCATGATAGTACAGTACGTCTGAACTCCTCAGACTAATAGTCAAACAATTAGATGTCTAGCCAAGATAGTATAGTCAGAACCGGTGCAATGCAGAACACCGTCAATAGCTCCTGCAGGTATTTTCGGGTGGCTCTCTGCGCCCAGGACTAGATTGGAGCCCCTCAGACACTCTCCGTGCCCTGCACAATAGGCATTCAAGTCAGGAGGGTCACCAAACCCATATTATGACACTAGACAGTCATGTATAGTACAAGCAATGGGAGCCACAACAGCTCAAGAGTCTCAAGAGAGTACTAGATGAATAGAGGAGATAGTAGAGTGAATGTGAACAGATGAGAGTACAAGGATAGTAGATGAGATAGGGGTATAATCATAAAACAACGATAAACCACGATAGTAAGGGTTGCACAGTACTAGGTCGGGTACCGACAGTCAGGTAGAAGTCACATCCGCCCATTAGCCGTGCCGCGTACATGAGCCAGGTGGTTCGGCGTGATCACAAGATAAGAGAGAACTCACTATGGCCATTTGGATCGTACCGATCCCTAAAAGTGTAATAGGATTTAAAGGTACAACCAGCTCATTGGCTAAGGACGTGCGCCAAAGTCAAGAAGACTTACGGAGGCCTTGACAAGGAGTCCCTGACCCAGTCGAGAGTATTTCCGATGGAGAGGTGGTTCAAGTCAAGAGAAAGTGTGTAATGAAACGTTGTCCGTCTTGCCTCGAGTGCTCGAAGGCAGCGGGACGCGATAACAGTGTACAAATCACGCGAATAAAATGAAGACATTTGTCATTTAAATAATAGAGAAATTAGGTAATTAGTTTCACTTAATTACCAGATACATTATTGAGTAATTTACTAAGGTTTAATGGCAACATGATGGTTAAGTGTGTGTAAGTGTATGAAATCAAAAGAGCATGATGGATTGTGCACAAAACTTTAAATTAATTAGATTCATGCAATTTATTGCACAGTAATATTTATTTAGATCAAATTATGAATAACAATGTTTAATTAAGGCTAAACAATGGCTAATTAGCAAGTATAGCAAGGGTATATAAGCAATTTTGGGTTCTGGCTATTTTTCTGTTAACGCGACGGGGGTACCCGTCGTGACTCCAGGTCGCGACAAGGCGGCTGGGCGCGACAAGCGAACCGGCCCCAAACCCGGTTCAGGGGTGGAAACATGACGGAATAGGCCGCCGCATTCTTAACGTGATGGGCTAGCGGGACGGGACCTGACTGATATCGCGGCGGGTCGCGCCGTCGCGATATCAGGAGAGTCCGACCCTTTTTCCCTTTTTCTAGGGTTGATCAGATTTGACACAGGGCTCTTCTAAATTCAATATAAAATCGTATAATGACCCAAAAATCACGAATCCAATTTCAAATGAAAGTAGACACATATATCTATCAGCATGCATGATTAAATGGAAATTAGACAAGATTTAGGCATGCTTTGAACATATTACATTCCGATGACCTAAACAGGCACAGTCAGGGTTCAACGAATTAATTAGAGACGAATATATGATGAAAAATTTCAAAAATAGGGGCGTTGGAAAGATAAATGATTTAGTTTTATGAGAATTTTCTCATGGTGTGGGATCAAGTATGCACGGAGTTCACAAGCAAACATGAAGGGTCGGGTGCATGGTTCTGATAGAGATTCAATGAATTAATTCTCCCTAGTGAGAGATCAAAATAGAGCAAGACTAGGGCCGTTTGAAAGGTAATAATATGCAGTATATATGAGAATTGTATCATGGCATGAGATCAAGTACATGTGGGGAATTAGAGAAAATATGAGATTTTGGTTCATGGTAATAGCAGGGTTTCACGAATTAAATTCGCCCAAATGGATGAGCAAAATGCAACTAGGCCAAAGGGCTTTTGAAGAGGATCATGAAGGATCCATGGGGTAATTTTTCATGATTTTAGCTTGTGAGATTGCCTACCTTTTTCGTGGAGTAAGAAAACCCTAGTTTGGAGACGAAATGTGAAGGAGAAGATCCAAGTTCCAGCCTCCTCCTTCGAGCTCCCACGATCCTAGTCTCCCTCCTTCATCCCCCAAGGTCTCTACTGCGGTTTTGGGTTGGATGGGAATGAAGATGGAGTGTTTTGATGCTTAATAGAGTCCTTAATCACCTAAAACTCATCTCCTATCCTCCAACTCCGAAATTAGCAATTATCCACTTATTTTCTAGCCATTATCTACCTAATAGGATGGGGAAGAGGTCCAATTTTGTGGGTAATGGGTTAGGTTAGGTTTAGGACTCTTTTTAAGATAATTTAGGAGTTAAAATAGTCATTATCTTACCCCCTTTTATTTATTAATATTTTTAGGTACGAATTTAGCCCAATTACTTCCCATCTCATGATGGGCTCTTCATATTTGGGCCCAACAATCCATGTTAGGACCATTTATAAAACCCATTACTAATTTAACTTAATGGGTATTGGTTTAATTCTAATTATTCACCCTTTGTTCTTATTTAAATATATTTATCACACTTATTCAAGTAACTTCATATTTTTAATTTGATTAAATATTATTCATGTCAATATTTCTAATCTTCATCCTTTGGGCTCTTACTCTTGGCCTAATAAGTCATGTGCGCTTAATTGTACAACCCATGTACTTACTTTACTTAATGGATTTTTAATTATCCTTTTATTAGAGAATTTATTCATGGGCCAAGATTGTCTATTGGTCCAAATATCATAATGGGCTATCATCCCATAATATTTAAAGTCTACCCACATATTTATTTTTATTTATAATCCACTTTGGGTCATAAAATAATGGGTTCTTCGACTTATTCCTTAATTATGCTAATAAGTCGCATAAATTCTTAAACTAAGTCCAAATGATTTTTCTATACCCAAATTTCATGATGGGTCATTAAAGAACATTATTTAAAGTATAACTACTATTTTTACGAAATTTTTATAGGGGTTTATACGCATGCAATAATGATGCGTACCGTTTTAATTAATTGAATTTATTAATAGATAAAATTTTTATTTATCTATAATTTTAATTAATGTATTTTTTGGGGTACTACACATACTGTCAGGTCGTGAGTGGGTTCATAGAAGACACCCGCGTTAGAGTGGAGAGATTGGATAGATTTGGGGATGGATTTCCCCTTCAAGGCAGTCTGAACTTCCTGAAGTTGGGAGGGTTGGAGGTTCTGGAGGAGGTCCACAAGTTGGGACAGATCAATGGAAGTAGAGGCATTTCTAGTGACATGCCTCGGGGAAAGGTGAGGGGACTGTGTATCCACCGCATGAACATGCGAAGTGGATGGACGAGCATGGGGTGCATTGGGGAGTTGTGGAAGGGGTTCCATGGAGTCATACATCTCATCATAAATATCTTCTTGGTAACCCACATTCTCGTACTCGGCCATTCCGAGAGATCGTCTTGAATGAAGTAGCATAAACTTAAATGAACAAGTGGATTAGAAAGCAACTAACAAACAACTACTCAAACAAGTTTGAGAGGAGATGTTAATGGATTTTAATCAAACACTTAGGGATGCTTACATCCAATTAAATGTTTCAATATAATTCAATGTGGATTTTCTTTGAAATGTGTCACTCCAAATGGGTATGGGCCTAAACGGGTGAGATGAGAACTTCGGGCCTACTAAGCACACTCCCTCTCATTGATGGGTACTCTAGCACGGGTCACCGGTGTGGTACAACCTACTCGGTCCACCGTGAGGAAATCCACGGGGTATGGAGACTTACAGAGGTCCCAATGAGGATTCTCTAGTCTAATAAGATGGAATTCTCAATGGAGAGATAGCCGTCACCAAGAAAGGTGCTTGGATCCTAGTGTAAGGAGGGAAAGAGATCCCTCGGCCGAAGTATGCCCTGTAATGTCGAGGCGCCAAGCCACAGGCCCTAGCTAGTCCTACCTTCTTGTGTGAGTGTATGTGTGACAATTGTTGAGTGTTTTGTTATGTACTGTTGAGCCTGTAAGGTTCCAATTTTCTGACGCACTCCTGCAAGGAGTTGGGCTTCACGCCACCAGTTTTTGTGTGTTTTAATGTAGTGTTTCTTTAGTGTAGTTTATTTTCCTACACTAGTAGTACTATTTTCGAGTGGGGGTTAGTGTCCTGACTGGGTCTCTTCTTGAGACTCACACCCTTTCCCTTCAAGTGGTTTGTCCTCGGCTCCAGGTGCTGGGGAGCCGAGTTGCTCTGGCGTTGGTCCTTCTTAGCTATTGAGAGTAGTACTCTCCTTTGTGTACGTACTTACTGTACTCTTTCCTTTTGTTGGATCTACTTTGATATGTACTATGTTGATTTATTTAGTGGATTTTGTTGGTTCTTGTGGTTGTACACCTTCTTATATGTTCTCCTGAGACACTTCTTTTAACCCTTCGAGCTTCGACTCGTGGGTGGCAGTTCAGGGTTCGGGTTACTAGTGGATAACTAGTAATTTAGATCCTGGGTCGTTATAGTTGGAATCAGAGCTTGGTATGTTGAGATATATATAAGAAAGTGCTATAAGTTGATAACCTATAGCATTAATAGTACAGGAGTAGCAAGCAATACCGGGGCAATTTTGTGTAATAATTTATGCATATGTCTTGTATAGGTCTATTATGGCGTTGAGGTGACACCGTGTGGAGGAGGTTGATGAGCAGGCACCTCGGTAGGAGCCTTACGATGCCCCGCCACCACAACAGGTGCAGTCGAGACCACAGGACGAGCACAGTGGTGTTGCTCCACCACTGTCGCCACCTCCTCCTCGGGTGGCACCAGAGTTCTATTGGACCCATTTCCTTGAGGGCATGGCACAGTTAGTTACCTAGCACCGTGACGCTCCATCACCTTAGGGAGGTCATGGGAGGGTGCTAAGGGAGTTCTTGCAGTTTCAGCCTCCCTAGTTTGAGGGGAAGTTAGACCGTGATGCGGCCTAGTTGTGGAGCGTAGTTTTCATTCCATAGAGTGTGAAGAGGAGAAGAGGGTTCTATTGGCTAGTTATCAGTTGTAGAGTTAGGCACTGGCTTGGTGGACTTCGGAGTGGGAGACCACATTTCAGTCTCGCCCACTCAGGCAGATCACTTGACAGAAGTTTGTGGAAGCTTTTGCGAAGGCCTTCTGCCCCACTTATGTCAGGATTGAGAGGTTGTACTATTTACTAGATTTGACACAACACGAGATGACAGTGGTTCAGTACAAGGCCAGAATTGTAGAGTTGGGGAGCTATGAGCCACAGATTACGGTAGATGAGAGCCTGAGGACCCAGCAGTTTGTGAGAGGACTGAGGCCAGAGCTCAGGTAGGCACTGATAGTTGCACGTGTCACTGACCTCGACGCGGCCTATCAGGCAACGACACCTTTCGAGGCTGACACTTTGCGGACCTGTGGGCAGACTAGAGTTGTTCAAACACATGTGGGTCCATCCCAGTAGAGACAGTAGTAGAGCACTTCTCAGAAAAGTCTGAGGACCATGACTTTCTATGCTTCTTCCTCGGTAGGGACGTCCTCAAGGTCGGGGTCTAGGAGGAGGTTTCAACGTGATAGGTGGCAGTAAGAGCAGAGGCAGCTTTTTGTGGAGAGTGTCCAGTAGCCTATTGAGTAGCCACAACTATAGGGCCATCGTTCTTTTGCTGAAAGGTGTTACTAGTGTGACCAGCAGGATCACATGGTGAGAGACTACCCCCTATTACCTCGAGACCTGCAACAACAGAGTCGCCTCAGTTGTGTACACTGCAGCAACAACAGGTTCCAGTGTAGCAGCAACAACAGGCTTCGAGTTTCGACAGACTGAGGACCAGGGCTTGTGTCATGCACATGACCCGAGCAGAGGTAGAGGCGGCTCAACTTGTGGAACGTACTGTGACTATCTTTGGTTCTGCAGCCAGAGTTTTGTTTGATTTCGATGCCTCCCACTCTTTTGTTTCTGTGGAGTTTTTAGACACCCTTGGGGAGCTGGACATGGGAGTGTCCAGCAAGCTTGTTGTAGAGCTACCGACAAGAGAATTTGCCCTTACTTCATACTATGTTGAGGAGGTACCAGTGCAGATTCAAGGTCAGTGTTTTCCAGCTCGATTGTTTGCCATGCAGTTACAGGATTTTGATGAGATACTGGGTATGGACTGGCTTGAATAGTACGGTGTAGTGGTGGATTGCATGAAGAAGAGGGTGTATTTTTAGATACCTAGAGGAGCTGCCTTCTACTTCCAGGGTATTGTACTTCCTTCTTCCCGTCTTTTAATTTCTGCTATGAGAGCGCATAGGTTGTTGGCTTCTGGGTGCCAGGGTTTTCTTGCCACTACTGTACTTGTTGACCAGGCATCTTGTGGTATGGAGGACACTCTTGTGGTTTGTGAGTTTCCGGATGTCTTTCCAGACGAGTTACCTAGTCTACCACCAGTCATAGAAATTGAGTTTACTATTGAGCTTGTTCCTGGCTCTGCACCTTCTGCACAGGTATTGTACCGCATGTCACCAGCAGAGTTGCGAGAGTTGAAGAGGCAGTTAGAGGAGCTATTGGAGAAAGGCTACATTTTCCCTAGCCTTTCTCCTTGGGGGTCTCCAGTATTATTTGTGTAAAAGAAGGATGGTAGCCTACATTTGTGCATTGATTATAGGAAGCTGAATCAAGTGACCATCAAGAATAGGTATCCTCTGCCTAGTATTGACAATATCTTTGATCAGCTTCAGTCAGCTCGAGTCTTCTCCATAATAGACTTGAGATCAGGCTACTATCAGTTGCTGATCAGAGATTCAGATGTAGAGAGGACCGCTTTCAAGACTAGATATGGGCGCTTTGAGTTTTTGGTATGTCTTTTGGGCTCACCAATGTGCCTGCAACCATTATGGATCTGATGCATAGAGTGTTCCACCAGTTCTTGGACCAATTTTTCGTGGTGTTTGTTGACATCATTTTGGTGTACTCTGCTTCAGAGGAGGAGCATGCCTTGCACCTGAGGATCGTGTTGCAGACTCTGTGTGAGCACTAGCTATATGCCAAGCTCAGCAAGTGTAAGTTTTGGATGCTGTAGGTACAATTTTTGGGCCACGTGATCTCAGGTGACAGAGTTTCTGTTGATCCAGCAAAGGTTGAGGCAGTTTTGCAGTGGGAGAGACTCCGCATAGTGATAGAGATATGCAATTTCCTAGGTCTGGCTGGTTACTATTGTAGGGTTATCAGAGATTTTTCGTAGATTGCTGCACCCCTGACTCATTTGACGAGGAAGGGAGTACCGTTTGAGTGGTCGAAGCAGTGTGAGTAGAGTTTCATAGAGTTTTTTTTTTTAATAATAAGGCAATATCTAAATTGATCCGGTAAAGGAGTGAACCTCCGATCTCGCTATCAGCTAGACATATTTTTTTTAAATTTAGAAAGCATGAAAAGGAAAGTACATAAGTAACGGGGGTACTGGCTGAAGACACCCTACACAGACGGGTCAAGAGTACATGACACCTAAGTCCAAGAAAACAAAAGATCAGTCCTATAATTCCTCGTCAGAATCCACACGTCGAATTGAAGTGCTACGAGTTCAGCCCACCCAACTCCGGTGTAGAGTTAGCAGGTCCACGTCCTCAACCTCGACGCCTGGGATACTTCTGATGTTATATTGCATAGGGAGGCAGATCACGTGGCCACCGACTCTTCCCTTCATGCTCGATTGGGTGGGTGCTGCGGTGTGTGCAGCAAATGGAGGATGAGATGGCAGAAGGGCCTATTGGGGGTTGATTGCTGTCATGCAGACCTTTATTTTTTTTGTCTTCTTGTGCAGAGCTTCACAAAAGGACATGCGTGGGGCAGATGGCGAGGCTCCTCCCATAGATGGTGAGGCTTGCACTCCGGATGGAGAGGCATTCTGTGCTGGGAGCTTGATAGCAGGGGTCCAAGAAGGAGCTTCGGCACTCAAATTTGATGCATGAAGGAGGTAAAGCAACCTCAGAGGGAGCAGCAGTAGATGACTGTTTGGCATTGGCCTCGGGTGGAGATGAGGCCTCTTGCACAGCTGGGGCTGTAGGAGGCATAGTCACCTCTGTGTGGCTAGCAGCGGCACTATGAGGTTGAGAGTAGAGATAAGTAGGTGCAAGGGGTGCAGCAAGCACCTGGTACATGGAGACACCCAACTTGGCTGGGGGATGATCATCGGGAGTCAGATATGGAACAGCGGCATCGGCAACTGGCGAGGGGTCCACCTCAGGTGCAATAGGCGGCTGCTGAGTGAGCAGTGGCTCTGCACTTACACGACCGGGCAATTGCACATGGTGGATAGCAGCTTGAGTAAAAGAACCATGGGCAAAAAGCGTATCATCCTCTTGAGGTTGAATGTGATCCTTCAATGGGACGAATGTAGGCAACAATCCAAGCTCTGCTTGCTTGGGAGGAATATCATCGAGCACCTTCAGGGCAGTGGTAGATGCAACTAGATGCCCAGGAGAAGCGGCATGGGCAGGGCCCAAAAATAATTCACAGGGGGCGTTTGTCACAGCAGAATGATTAGGCATGGGACCAGCCAAAGGCACATGTGCTGGAGTGACTGTCTCAACTAGGCGCTAGGATGGTTTGATAGTAGCCCGAGTGGTGGCAGATCGTCCAAGCTGAGGGGCAGGCTTTGCACTCTTAGATTTTCTGGTAATAGGGGCATTGACTGCTATCTATTGGGGACTTTCATTAAGCACCACAGAAGCGTGGATTGTAGAATCAACTTGACAAGGTGACGGACCCGTGGGCTGCTGGTCTGCCAGAGGATGCCGTTTGCATTTGGATTGCTGGTGACCAAGTCTTTTGCATAAAAGGCAGAATAGGGGGGGATCCGAGTAGACCAGAGGCTACCAGAAACCATCAGCTCCAATTCCAACACACACTCTGGCAGGGAGTTGCTTGGAGATGTCCAGTTGGACATTAACTCGAGTAGCTTGTGAGCGAGTTAGGGAGATGGTGTTCTTGTCCACATGGATAACAGGTCCGATGCTCCCTGCAATGGAGTGGATCATACACTCATTAAAGAAATTGACTGGAAGACGTGGAAGTTCCAACCAAACCAGGACAATAGGGGAATCTTCATAGGGGGAAAAGGTGATGGTCCATCTGAAAAATCTGAAAGGGCCCCCCCGTACATGTAGCGACTTCCTTTAGAAGAACTTGAAGGTAGTCACTTCTGTTCTGAAATATGATGAGAAGATGCTTGTTGTCAAGAGCACTTTTGATGAAATCTTGAGAGAAGACAAATCGCTGCATCAGGTGAGCTCTGATCTCCTAGAAGGAGGGGCGACCCAGCAGTGTGCGAGCTGTGACTGCATTTTCTACGGGCGAGCAGGAGATGTTGACTTCATCCAGGGAGAAGAACGCAGTTGGTTCACCCAGATTTGTGCTAGCTAGTGGGTGAAGTTGAAGGGGTAGTGCAGGTTACTTGGAGCATCTGGACACCACTTGGGCAAAGGTAAGAGGGGCAGCAGCCGAAGAAGTTCTTGGTGCCACTGGAGCAGCAGAAGGATCGCACCCTTGAGCAGGAACCTGAGCAAAAGAGGTTGGTGGTGACACCTCAGTCCGCCAAGGGTCAGTAGTAGTAGCAGGCGCATCTGAGGCAGAGGGGGCCACAACTGGAGCGGAGGGGGCCTGAGCAAAGGAGGTCAGTGGAGATCACCCCCCAGTCTACCAAGGGCTAGCAGCTAGAGCCCTAAGTGGTGCCACGATAGGAGCATCTGCTAGAACAGAAGCAGCTGGCGCAACATCAACCGAAGGTGGCACAGAAACATCTACACACAAGCCACCAGGCAGCAACGCATGGGACTGGGCCCTAGGAGGAGAAGTAGGTCGGGGGAGAGGAGCCCCCCCCCCCCCCCCAAGGCAAGCAATGGGAGGGATGACCTAGCACGAAAGAGAAGGGAAGCGACCAGATCTTCTCTCTCTAGAATGACCTAGAGAGAGATACATAAATGACAAATGATCAAAATAGAGTTTCATAGAGTTGAAGCGGCTGCTTATGTCAGCACTAGTCCTAGTGTTACCTTCAGACACAAAGAGTTTTGAGGTCAGCACCTGTAACGACCTGACCTCTCGGACCCCCTGCCAGCGACCCCAGAGTTCGAGCTGTCACCCACGGATCCAATGACCTGGAAGGGTTAGAAGAAATAGTCTAGTGAGATATGTATTGAATTTGAATAACTATAACAATTTGTACATATAGAAAAGTCTGTACAACATGTCCCAATTAAAAGCACAAGTACAAGAAAGGTGCAATCCTTAAGAGGCATACCCCAAGAACTTGCAAGGCACAACTCTCAACTCACTCAGGTATAGGATCTCACAACACTCGCTCTCATTGTTGCTGACAACACACTGCCACAGCCGTCTCGGTAACTCGTCTGACACTGAGCTCCCGTGATGATAAGCCCCTAGCTATAGAGAGTAGGGGGGGTGAGCCTCGCAAACAAGGCCCAGTAAGAATTACCAGTCCCTCACCGGCCAGAGCAGCAGGAACTCTGAAAATAGGAAACTATACTAGAAAGCTGTAAAGCGAGGAACACCTACAGCAGGGTACTAATAAGCAGTGGAATAGAACAATGCAATGCCACAACCACCAACCAAGGTCGTGACACACACATGACTCCCATAGAAACCAACGAAGTCAAGCACAACACGAAAATAAGTCTCGACATGCCTGCCGAGATAGGGGTCTCACAGAGACCACCAAGCAACCACGTGAGAAGGACGTCTCACCACAAGCACGGCCACCTCAGACCTCCACAAGGTCAAGGACCCACAAGCAGAACCACTCCGGACCCCGGACACACCGCGAGGTCAGGAAGCCATACACACCGGTGCCACCACGGACTGGCACCCAAGAATGGGACTACGGAACCAAGAGGACACCGAAGCGGAAACCACTAGAAGTATGGGGCAACAAAGCCAAACCAATGATGTCTACAGAAAGTAGGCACAACAGAATATAACCTCTGTGCAAGCTAGGGCAATGGATAACACTTGGAAACATTGTGAGGAAACACCGTCACAACAATAGCAACCAAGCCACCGCCACTAGCAGCCAAGAGGAGGACACACCGATCACTCCCTCTGCTCGCCAGCCTGGCTCCTACCTCTAACCTCCCCATAAGAGTGAGACAGAGCTGCCACAAAACACACAAACGCACACAACACAGCAGCCTGGCCAAGCTGCGGCCTATGCCTAGCATCACTACGTGGCTCGAAAACCAATGCAGAGAGAGGGAGTGAGACAAAGGACTGTTTGGGCCGCGCCGGGAAGAGAACTGCCTCAACGACCTCGGCATCCCACCTCAGACAAGAGAGCTCTACAAACGACTCGGCACCGCTGTCTAAACCTCATTTTCCCTTCTGCTCCAGAGTCTGTGACTCGAGCACACCCGTCGCCTCGAATGCTCCCTTAAAGGTGCATGGGGATGGGAGTCCCAGGCAATGGAGACAACCTATGAATGGGACAAGCCCTCAAGTTCCAAGCACCGGACGAACAGGCGGGGCAAGCACAATAAAAACCATGCCGAACCGCTGTCTTGTAACCCACGACAAGCCCAGGAAGCACAAGGCATGCACGAACCCTCGAGAGGGCTGTCGGACAACCAAGGCACGCACGAGCAAGCCAGAACCTCGGAACACCACCAGTTAGTACAGAAAACATTGCTATGCTAATAATTGATTGACTGTCGGACAATCGATTATTAGATAGATGCGAGCCTCCTGGCATCGCCGCCAGGACACAACCACGAAGGTGTCACCTTCGGTCACTGAACACAGCGAGGCAACCTGCCACGTTCCCCACCTGAAGGTCCTAAGGTCAAGCCTGCCCTGGGGCACACGTCGACACGCTAACTGGGGCCACGAAAACACCCGAAGCAACACAGGTACTGTCGTGTCCCCCCTAGCCATCGCGATAGCATCCCAACGGGGAAGGGCACTGCGACAGCAACCCTATCGCGACGGGGCAGAGCGTTGCTATAGCAAATCATGTCGCAACAGGAAAACGCATTGCGACAGCGATCCTTATCGCGACAGGGCAACGTGTCACGAAAAGATCGTGACCGATTGGGCAGATGCCTCTTTTGGTGTTGCGACGTGCACTGCGGTCGTGACACCAACAGAGAGGTAGACCCACGGGATGCTCCATCCCGGGGCCGCCCACAAGCCACAAACACCACCACACGGGGTAGGGAAGCATGGAGAAGCAGGAAATGCTAACTACAAACCACAAGTGGTTCCCAATCCACCCGGATTGAGAAGAGTTCAAGCAATCCCTGCCTTAAATGACGAAACTAACCATTGGGGCCCTTTACGTTGAATTGGCCACCTCCTCCTTGCTCCACGCAAGCCCACAACATCGAGGACACGAGCATGACCCTCCTCCTCGCCTGAAACACACAAAGGGAAGAGAGGGAGGTGGAGCTCCTGCCAGAGAAGAGGAAAGGGAAGAGGAATAAGAAAGGGAAGAAGGGTCTTTGGCAAAGGCATTAAGCCTTCAGCACCCAAGTCGCGACGGGGCGACGTGTCGCGTTAAGGACCTTAACGCGATGGGTCAACACACCGCGACACCAACGCGTCCCCTAGGGACGCCGTTACAACCCGATAGGTCGTACTGACACACCTGCCACCTTGACAGGCATCAGACGACCGAAGCGACGAAACATTGTCGCGACCCGTTGACTGAGAGCGACACGAAGACGTGACGGGAAAGCTGGGCTTTACAAGAATGCGACACACAAGCTGGTCGCGATAAGGATGACTGCCGCTATAGATGCGAGACTTGGCCCATCCTTGAGTGGCCCATGGCTCATTAAGACTTGTTTTACTGCTTGTTGACTCACCTCAGATCCCATGTTAACGTCAACATTGATTGTCGTTGACCCAAAGTTGACGGCACACACCCTTGACGTTTACTCAGGTTGACGTTTGCATGAGGTTGGTGGTGGCATTGATTGATGTCAACCTAGGTTTACCTGTTCTACGGAACTGTGAGGCCCCCAAATTTTTGTGCATTTAATACTATTTGTTTAGTGCATATTATAAGTATTTACTTACTTATGTGCATGTGCATAAATATATGTTATTCTTGTGCATATATTATATTTATTTATTTCTGTGCATAGTGTGTTTACATAATGTAGTGGATATAGTATGTATTTATATTGTGTATGTGTGTTTATTTAATCATTTCTGCGTTCTGGCCGAAATTCCTTTAAATGTGAATATCTCTTGACGTTAAGAGTGAGTAGACGGCCACAGATGTGCCATTTACTGTTTCCTAGGGTCAACATCAATGCATGTTGACTATTGGTTAACGACAGTATGTTGGCCGTTTACTTCTCTAGATGCGTTATGGATTTCAGATCTGGAAACAGTGACGTTTCTTATGGGTTCTCAATTAGGAAACCTATCTAACGGCATGATGACCTACCGTAATGCGTGCCCTAACCCCCTTAGCCTATAAAAACCTAGTGATTTCGGCCGAGATTGGTCTTTTGGCTATTGTGGGAAAGTTAGGGTTTCTATGGGAAAATCTAGTTTAATTTGTGCGAGTTTGATCCGGCGATTGAAGGAGTCCTCTGGAGATCTGCACCGAGTAGAGGATACACCAAGCATGAAGGAAGCTTCCCCGACTTCGGTGTGCGGCCTTCATCGACAAAATACCAGATCTCAGTGGATTTTGAGCACCTTCTTGGCATTGGCTGAGGAGGGCTTCTTCGACCAAATCATCCCTCAATCGATTTGTTTCCAGGAATGTTACATAATGGTTCAATCCATAGACTCATCCTTTAGGGTTTCTATATTTTTGCGGATTTTTATTTCATGCCTGGACCCCTAAGATTCTTTGTTTTATGTGTTTCGATCTACACTGTGTGCAGACAGGAGATTGGCGGATACCTTGTTGCCATCAAGGACCTAGGTAAACGGTAGTCGATCATGCCGTCTACCACTGTTTGCGTTTAGACCCTTGACGCCAAGTTCCTCTGATTTTTTTTTCCAGAACATTGTATAACTGCATGTGATGTGATTTTTCAGGGAGATTTGTGAATACATGCATGTGTTTAGAAAATGTGGTCCTATCTAATTCAGTAGATCATGCCATGAAATATTGATGATTTTACAATAATAATTTTTATTTATAAAATTTCTGTTATGATAAAATATACATGATTTGATAGAGTTTGACTCTGGAAAATTAGAATCGATGCATGTTATGATTTCAGAAAATTACCACGAACTCAGTACCAATGTATGCATGTTTTAGGACTCTTAGAACAGATAGTTCACTGTCTTTCATGCTTAAAAGAATTATCTTGTTAAATTACATGTAATTTGTGATAATTATTAAAAATAGTGTTACTACTTCGAAAATTGTGAAAAATTACATAAATGTTCTCTGTGCTATATATAAACCATTGTTAAAATTTGATATGATTCTGAGTACTGTGCAGATTGTTATTAATTTCTGAAGTTTTATGTACCGTGTTTTAAGAAGAAATTGCATTTATGAGTGAAAATGTGATTAACATCATGATTATGTTTCTGTCAATTACTGTTTATGATTGATTTGAGAGTCTAAATGTGATAAGTTATGTTCCATGATATATGTGTGTGCATGTACATGGGAAGTGAGAGAATAAGTGGTGTGTGTGTGTAAAATGTGTAATGTGACAAGATAAATAAATTGTGTCAATAAGACACTGCCACCCTAGATTGCTTGGAGTTGTACTGTAGTAGTGCCCCTACGGGAAAGCTTAAACATGTTACATGATACCCGAGGCAATGGTCTTGTGAAATCCTGGAGGTGGAGAGGTTCCACTGGTAATGGTGGGGAGGCCTTCCCCCGGTGCTGCAGAACCAAGACTTGATCACTTTACCTAGTGATTGAGTACGTGTAAGTGTTACGTGATCTTCTAGTGGTGGTTTGGGCTGTGTCTTGGCAACGTGTAAAGTGAACATGTGTAAAATGTGTAAAATAACATGTGAACGTGGCACAAGGTATGTGCAAGTCGTGAATGTGTAAAGTGAAAACCATGTGTAAATGAAAGTGAATGTAATGTGAAAGTAATCTCATGTGAAAACCAAAGTAAAAGCACATACGTTCATGTCCTACGTGTGTTAATATGATTTATATTAATTGTGATATCATGTTTAGTACCATGTGTAGGTGTATGTTATCATATCCATGAATTATAATTACTTGATGTGCATGTGCTTAGTATCATGTTGTAATTTAAATAATGGCCAAGTGTTAGTGTTATGTGAGAGTAAAATATGAAAGCACGTGATTGTATAATAGTGCTTATGTTAATGATACCATGTTATTAGTATCCATGTTTAGATTTATTGTATCACATGTGTTAGTATAGTTTTACTTAATAGATTCCATGTTTATTATCCATGTTTTAGATTGATCATGTGTTAGTTAAATTATTAGAAAGTATGAGTGATATGTATATGGCTTGAAGTTTAAGTTACTTGCTGAGTCTATTATGTAGACTCACCCTTGCTAAACATTTCAGGAGATTTAGAAGCCGAGGAGCTAGCAAGATCCGAAGCGGAGTTGGAAGAGTGAATTGAAGACTTGTAATTTATTTCATAGTATGTATTGCATTTTGTAATTTAAACTTGGTTTATGTAATTGGAACTGGCTATATGATTAGTGGTTGTGTGTTATGTCATTTCTTTCTTGGACTATATAGTGAGAGGTTTGCGGAATCCCAATATGGTAATCTAGAAGGGGGGTTGAATAGATTACTACCAATTAAAAGTTTGAAAACAACCCTTTTTCAATCACAACAAAGTCTTTTGAATTTTCTGTAGAAACAACGTAAGACTTAGATGTGTTGACGATGTGTAGGTGAGTTATCAATCTATCTAGTGTGTGAATGCAATGTGCCTATCAAGCATCTAATGTGAAAATCCTTCAAACCACAAGACACGAAGATTTACGTGGTTCGGAGTACGCAAATCGTATATCCTACGTCCACGGCACACACACACACGCAGAGAAAACTGCTTATGAGCGAGTTCGGTGACTACAACTCACACACACGTGTTTTCTGATGTGCACCCATGATCAGAACAACACACACACGTGATCTCAAGCACAAGGATCGCTTGAATCACCACAACACACACACGGATGGTAGAAATACGAAAACAGAGAGAGTTCTGAGTGAGAGAATAAATCCTGGTGAAGAACTCTTCTGAGAACGCCTGGAGGAAGTTCAATCTTCGACTTGAATGCTTTGAGACGATGGAGAAGGTTGAATCCTCAACGTTCTTCCTTCAGGAACTGCTGGATCGAAGGATCTTTAGGGCTCTGTGCAGCAATCTGAAGCAGGGCAGCAACAACTCTTATGAAACTTGGAGTAGCTCTAGGGTTTTTGGTTGTGGCTGCTTGTGTTCGAAATTTCCTCCAAAGAGGTGTTTAAATATAGGAGTTCTCACATGGAGAAACGTGAGAGTTGGAAACACCTCCTAGGATACCTTAGAAACTTTTCGTAGTTTGAATTATACTCCGTCTGTCCACAGGTCTTGGCCATCTGTCGACAGGCGACAGTAAGTTTGCAACAAACAAAGTATGGATCTTCAGCTCTGTGAGATCTGTCGACAGTCGAAGACCAACTGTCGACAGATGTCCTCTTTTTGCAAACGACAGAAGTCTGGATGTTCTGGATTGTGAGATCTATCGACAGTCGACTTCCCATCTGTCGACAGATGAAGACTTCCTGAACTATGGGTCTTCTGGCAGATCACACCTGTGAGATCTGTCGACAGGTCTTTTGTGTCTGTCGACAGGTGACCTTGTCTTTTGCTTTTTGTGATCTTTTTCACTTGCTTTAAGAGAGCTTGACTTTGTGCATTTGTACCTACATGATGAAATATGTAAAGTTAAGTATTTGGAATACACAAACAATCAAGTATTGCATTGGGTCCTTTGTCATGTGTCAATTGTATCAAACCTCAATTGAAGTTATTCATCATCAGAAAACATGTTGTTATAAATGTTAGAATGAAAACCCAACATTCTCCCTCTTTTTGATGATGACAAAATTTATCAATTAATGCACATTGAGGTTTCTCCCCCTTTTGACAACATCTAAAAGCATTCATCAGACAAACATAGAACATGGCACTGTGAATTCATTGATATGAAAGAGGCATACACAGTACAAAAAGTTGTTTGACTGAGAGTAAACATGAAAGGGAAAGAAAATACATGACCACAAAGTGAAATAAAAGGACCAGAAGACTCAAACAAGACAAGACATAAACACTACGTGAAGACCCATTCCTAGACATAAAGCCTATCTAGGCAGCATCATCTGCAAGCGAAGTTGGAGCCTGACGAGTGTCATGCATCTCTCTCTGAAGCCTTGTAATACGGAACTGGAGTTGGACTTGTGTGTCCGCAAGAGATTCCAGACTAGAATCCACTGTGTCCAATCTGGTATTCAGCTTCTCAAATCCATCGGTCATCTGGAACTGTAACTGTGCAAGCAAGTCTCGAATGGATGGTTGAGCTGGAGCATCACTAGCAAGCTCAACGCCCGGCACACCATGTGATCCAGACTGGGAGTCTTCAGCCTCGTCATCTTCAGCAAGATTCTCATCTTCTTCTTCAACAATCTCCTCTGCGGCAACAGCAGGTGCCTGACCCTTAAGCTCCTGGGTAACAACTCCATCAACAAGCTTGTATCCCATGCGATGTGCTGCAGTGAGATCAAAGTTGTTGCGAGAATTGATCTCTATGCATTCGTTGTCCGGAATGACAATACCGATGAACCTTATCAGGGAGGTAAGTGGACAGGCAAAGGGCATCGACCTCCGGGGTTGGTAAAAGCATGTTTGATTAGACCAACCATCAGAAGTGGTAGATTAATGGGTTCACATCGGAGGAAGAAAGTGAAGAGAGATTTGTGAACATCGGTGACCAATTCCCGACTGCCATGTTTTGGTGCAATCATGGTAGTGAATATGTGGTGGATCATCTGGGTCAGGGGAGGAAATGAATTGGCATTGAGTTTAGAGATTTTCTGGGTGCCATCATAATCCTCAAGTGTGAGGAGAGGGTAGTGGACAGAGGCATCCGGAGTGTGGGTTAGGATATCAGCTCCGGAGTTGGGGATTTGAAGGACTTTGCAAATAAGATTTTCAGTGAGTTGAAAAGTTGTGCCCTTCACTGTGGTAAAGAAACGATTATCTTGTGTGTAGCCAAGGTGGTTGTAGAAATCACGAACGGCGGAAGGAAAATACCGCTGGTGATGGTAGAGAAACTGAGTCCACCCTTGATTGTCGAATAGGGGTTGGAGATTAGGAAACATATCGGCCAAGGACTCAAACTCTACATACCGTGGCTGGACAAACTTGGTATGTGTCCCCTTGGAGTGAGTGAGGTGAAGACGGGGAGGTACCACATGCTCGGGAAGACGATCGTCCCGATGCTTTGTTCGGTGCTCAGCCTCAGCCCCGTCGTCACCGGCCCGAGAAGAGGAGGGACGGCGGCGAGACGCCAGTTTCTTCGATGGCCTGGAAGACATGAGGAACGCTAGAACAAGAAGGATGAGCATGAGAGAGAGACGTGGGTGAGGGCTCGGGTGAGAGGAAGGAAGACTGGAGGGAAGGTAGGGTTTTTCCCGTCCAGACAGGGTATGGAGATTTGGAAGGGAGGTGGAGAGGGGTTTTGGTGGTAGGAGGGGAAGGAAACCCGTGGATGCCTTTTTATAGAAAGAGGAGGGAAGTTTAAAAGGCAAGCCCCACCAAAAAAACCCCAAACGGCGTGCCCGTTGGACTTCCCAAACCGGGTCTGCCGCCGGCTGTCGACAGATGCCAGGGGATCTGTCGACAGATCCTTTAGAATTTCTGCCAGTGATTTTATGATGTGGATTTTTAAGAAAGGAATGGGAGCAATGGTTACATGATGCATATATGTAAGGTGTAAGATGGGTTAACACATATTGTAACCTATCATTGTCATGGACATTAAGGCTCTCCCCCTTACCTAAATGGTTCAAACATAATACCCAAGGGATTTAAAGTTAAATCATTAAGGGAACATTTTCCATTCTTTGAGAAAAGACACCATTACCCTTGGTTGATTAAGGACATTGTAGACCAACACTATCCCAAGTTTATGAGGATCAAATGATGATTGAAATAAATGCCTAAACTTCTGGATAGCCATAGACACTACATGACCTTTAGATTTGAGACACTTTGGAGGCTTCACACTATTTCAATTTTTTTTTTTTTGCTTTCAAGAAAAAATGCAATGGGAAAAGTGATATTCAAGATAACTTCACACCTTTTGACATGAGGATAGACATGACAAGTGCCCGTACCCCCAGTTACTCAGTCGAAGTTTCCATTATACCGTTGTATAGAGATAATGAGTTGGCTTTTTGACGCGAGGGCAGACATTTGTGATGCCCGTCTCCCCGGTTACTCAGCAAGACACATCATAGCTCTACCTTTATCCCAATTTTTTTAATATTTTTCTGAAATAGGTAGCTTTTCTCCATTTTAGCTTAAACTTAAGATCAAGGAAATGTATATGATTATCCTTCAGTTCAAAACATAAAGTTCAATGACCATAAGATTTTTCAATTGTCTTGAGAATGGTGTGTGCCTACAAGGAAATTATTCAATGGAGTTTAGGTGTTAATCCTCTAAGATAGTTCAATGTTTTCAGAATGATGTAACATAAACCCAAGCATGAGTAGTATGTCCAAATCATGGTGTTTAGGGGATAGCATCAATATCATGTGTATATGATGAAGTTAAACATGTATATCCACCCAATAAACACCTTAGTGAAAGTACATGAACCTGCTCAATAAGTAGGATGTGAAATAGGCATGAATTGCTTGAAGAGTTGGTGGCTGTCGACAGCTAGAGAACTGCCTATCGACAGATCACACAGACAGAAGATAGGCCAGTTCGGGCAGAGCAGAACCTGTGAGAACTGTCGACAGATGAGGTGTCGTCTGTCGACAGATTGCACAGACAGAAGAATTAGAGTTCTGTGAGGCCTGATCTGCCGACAGATGGAGTGGGAGCTGTCGACAGATGCCTGTGCAAAACTGGTTTAAGGTTAGAATGAAGAGTGAGATGATCATGACAAGTGAGGGAATTGAAGATACACATGGAATGAGTGATTCTCCTCTCATGAAGGACATCTAACCTAAACTAGCTCCCCCATTGTGTGCTCATGTGAAAACAAGCAATTGAATATTCAAGACACACTATTACAACTAGACCAACCATGTGAGCACACCAAGCTTTCAGGAAGACAGATTGTTAAGATTTTCAATGTTTCACTGAAGTAGAGAATAGAAAATTGTAAAGAAACTCATCCCTATATAAAGTACATACCCCTTACATGCATGTCAACTATGGATACGTGGCGGAGGATCTTTCCTCTACGCATAATGAGAGTTTCCAAACAAGCTTTACTTGTTCTTCCACAAACACTATTTAATATACCTCATAGTTGGTGCACACAAGAGACATATGCTCAGTATATGGATAAGTTTCACTGCAATTTACACAAGCCCAATTCTCTTCTCAAAGTGGTGAATCTATCTTCAGCTAGAGGTTTGGTAAAGATGTCAGCCAATTGTTTTTCTGTGGGTATGAAACTGATTTCTAAGGTTTTGTTGGCTACCTCATCTCTCAAGAAATGGTGACGGATTTCTATGTGTTTTGTCCTAGAGTGTTGAATGGGATTCTTTGATAAGTTGATTGCACTGGTGTTGTCACATAGGATAGGTGTGCATCCAATATCAATGTTATAGTCACACAATTGACTTTTTATCCACAACACTTGTGCCGCACAACTCCCTGCAGCAACATATTCTGCCTCTGCAGTGGAGAGTGCAACCGAGTGTTGCTTCTTGGATGCCCACGAAACCATGCAACTGCCAAGGATTTGGCAATAGCCACTAGTGCTTTTCCTGTCAATTTTACATCCAGCATAGTCAGCATCAGAATATGAAACCAAGTCAAAGCTACTACCTGCTGGATACCAAAGACCCAAATCAAACGTACCTGAGAGATATCTGAAAATTCTCTTAACTGCAATTAAGTGGCTTTCCTTTGGACTAGATTGGTATCTAGCACAGAGGCAAACACTGAACTGAATATCTGGTCTACTTGCAGTAAGATAGAGGAGAGAGCCAATCATACCTCGGAATTGTTTGGCATCTACCGGTTTACCTTTCTCATCTTTTTCAAGTTTTATACTTGTGCTCATGGGTGTTGAGGCAGGCTTTGATTGTTCAAATTGAAACCTTTTTAGTAGCTCTTTGACATACTTTTCTTGGTTTATGAAGAAGCCATCCTCCATTTGCTTGACCTGCAAACCAAGAAAGAATTGAAGCTCCCCCATTAGACTCATCTCAAATTCACTGTGCATGTGTTTGGAAAATTCCTCACACAGTGAAGGGTTAGTAGATCCAAAAATAATGTCGTCCACATAAACTTGAACAACAATGATGTGTGTGCGAACTTTCTTTGTAAAGAGAGTTTGGTCTACTTTACCTCTTGAGTAGTTTTTGCTTACCAGAAATGTACTTAATCTGTCGTACCAAGCTCGGGGTGCCTGTTTCAAACCATAAAGAGCCTTGTGCAATTTATAGACATGGTTAGGTTTCTCATGATCTTCAAAGCCCGGTGGTTGAGAGACATAGACTTCCTCTTTTATGTAGCCATTCAAGAAAGCAGTTTTGACATCCATTTGATACAATTTAAATTTGTTTGAGCATGCATATGCTAACAAAATTCTAACTGCTTCTAGCCTAGCTACAGGTGCAAAAGATTCTTCAAAGTCTACACCAAATTCCTGATTATATCCTTTTGCAACCAGTCTAGCCTTGTTTCTCACCACTTTACCCTCTTCATTGAGTTTGTTTCTAAAGACCCACCTTGTACCTATGACAGACATTTCAGGGGTTTTAGGAACTAAACTCCATACATTATTTCTTTGGAATTGCCCAAGCTCCTCATGCATAGCATCAATCCATGAATCTTCTTTTAAGGCTTCTTCAACATTCTTGGGTTCCACTTGAGAGACAAAAGCTAAATGGTCCTGTTCAACTATTTGATTAACCTTAGATCTAGTTTGAACCGACTCATTTAACTCTCCTATTACATTCTCAAGAGGATGATCTTTTGAATACCTCACATTCATGACTGTTGAAGGCCCTGGAAGATCTTGCATTTGAGGAGGTTGTTCTGGAGGAGGAAGTGCTTGATGTGGTTCAAGTTGTTGTTCTTCCTCTTGTGGATCTTTGTCAGGTACATCTTCTGAATTGTTGAACGGAAGAATATCTTCTTCATCATCATACCTGCGAAGAAATCCACTCTTAGTTTTTGAACCAGCTTGAGACTTTTCTTTTCCTTTACTTTGAAGTTCCCCAAACGTTGTTCCTTCAGATTCATCAAACCTGTAAGCATTTGAAATGTTAGGCTTGAGTTGAGTTTCATCAAAAACAACATGTGGAGTTTCTTCCACTGTTCTAGATTTCAGATTGAACACCCTATAGGCTCTAGAGTGTTCTGAGTATCCAAGAAAAATACCTTGATCGCTTTTGGCTTCAAACTTGTCCAAATCATTTTTATCATTGTTATGTATGAACACCTTTGAACCAAAAACTTTAAAGTACCCAATAGTGGGTTTCTTACCTTTCAGAAGTTCATAAGGAGTTTTCTTGAATACGGGTCTTACCATGGCTCGATTAAGGATGTAGCAAGACGTGTTTACCGCTTCTGCCCAAAAAGTTCTCGCAAGTTGATTCTCGACCAGAAGCGTACGAGCCATCTCCACCAAGGTTCTATTCTTCCTCTCAACGACCCCATTTTTCTCTGGAGTTCTTGGGGAGGAGAACATGTGTTCTATGCCTTGGTTCCTGCAAAATTCGGAGAAGGAATTATTGTCAAATTCTCCCCCGTGATCAGTGCGGATAGAGCAAATTTTATTAACATTTCCATGCTCAATTTTGTTGAAGAATTCTTCAAAAACACTTAGAGCTTCATTATTGTGAGCCAGGAATTTTACCCAAGTGAATCTAGAGAAGTCATCTACAATGACAAAGCCATAACGCTTGCCATTGAGACTAAGTGTTCTCGTAGGTCCAAATAGGTTCATGTGCAACAGTTTATAAGCTTCAGAAGTACTCACCGGTGCCTTTGATTTGAAGGATTTTTGGGTTTGTTTTCCCTGTGTACATGCATCACAGAAATTCTCATTCTAGTTAAAGGAAATTTCAGGAAGACCACTCACCAATTTAAGCCTCATGATCTTGTGCAATACATTATAACTAGCGTGACCGAGCCTACGATGCCACAATGTAAGCTCGTCCTGTTTGTTTGCTACAAGACACAAATCATTATTTTCTGGATCATCTAAGTCAACCATGTAGATGTTATTTATCCTTTTTCCAGAAAACTTCAGACTTCCTGTTTCCTTATCAAGTATTTGACATGAATCTGATTCAAAGATAATTTTGTGACCCTTATCACACAATTGACTTATGCTGACCAAATTGTGATGAAGGCCATCAACAAGTAGCACATTATCTATTGAGTTAGAGGCAAACTCACCGACCTTACCTTAGCCGATGATCTGGCCTTTGTTGTTACCTCCGAATATAACCTGACCTTCGTCCTTTTCCACGAGCATACAAAATTTTCCTTTGTCCCCCGTCATGTGCCTCGAGTAGCTGCTATCCAAGTACCATTTGTTTTGATTGTGGGCTGCTAGGCATTCCTGCACATGTTGATTAGACAAGAGGTTTTGGTACCCAAATCACTTTGGGTGCCAAGGTATCATTCATGCCAAACAGTAAATGCTTTGGAATCCAAACTTGTTTGAATTTTTGTTTATTTGGGTTATTCCAGCATTGTTTTTCAATGTGCCCAATCTTTTTACAGATTTTGCATGAAGATGGTTTGTTTACAACAGTGGGCTTGATGTTCTTTGGAGCATGCATGGGCATCTTACCTTTCTGTTGCCTTGTCAATTTTTCTTTCGGGCTGGTTTTCTGACCTGTCGACAGCTCTCCTTGGGGCTGTCAACAGATCTTGAACTTGTACCCGCATTAGACTTCTTTGCCTTGGTTTGGGGTTGCATTCCCTTAGCCTTGTTTTTGCTGTTCTTTGAGGGGGTACTCTTACTTGTACTTGGGCTTGTTTCAACAAAGGATGTTATCAAGTTCTGACCAATTTTCTTTTGTTTAACTGGTTGAAACCCAAGCCCATGTTTTGGAACAAAGACATTTGACCCCAAGATTGCATCAAGGTTTTGTTTCCCTTTAACAAACCTTGACAAATCTTCAGATTTCCCTTTTAGATTTTCTTCAGTCTTTTCCAATCTTTCTTTCAGTTTCTCATGCTCACCTTGAAGAGTTTCAAGGAGTTCATTAAATCAACTTTTTCTTTTTGAACCTCTTGGAATTTCAGTTTCAAATTATCCATCTCCTCATGGTGAGCTTCCTCATCAATTTTCATCATTTCAATGTCTTTCATCAATGATGCAACTTGCTCATCATTTTGTGTGTTGTTGGCAAGATGGTTAGCTTTCTTTTTGAGTGCCTTGTTTTCAAGTTTTAGTTCACAGAATTTTTCAAATAACACAGTATAAGCCTCTTCCCATTCATCAACTGAGTAGCTTTCAAAGGAAGAGTTTACCTCATTTGAGTCTTCACTTCTCGCCATGAGACAGTGGACTTCCTCATCTCCGGAGGTAGCTTGGCTGTGATCATCCTCGTCTTCATCGCTCCAAGTGGCCAACATTGCCTTGGCTTTCTTGAAGGTGAACTTGTCTTTCTTCAGCTTTTTCTTGAGCTCAGGGCACTCTCCTCTCATGTGGCCTTGCTTTTTGCACTCATAACACACAATCTCAGATTTTTTGTTAGCATCAGATTTATTGAAAAATTCTTTCTTTTGGAAAGGTTTAGAGTTACCTGAACCTCTCCTTTTGTATTTCAGGATTTTTTGAATTGTCTAGTGAGCATGGCCATTTCGTCATTCTCACTCTCACTAGACGATTCAGACTCATTACTTTCCTGAATGACTTCCTTCTTGGAAGCTGAGGAATTTTTCCTGGAAGCCTTCAAGGCAAGTGGCTTCCTAGGTTTTTCTTCAGTTTCCTTTCTTTTCATGTTTATTTCATAAAGTCATCAGTGAGCCAATGAGTTCATCCAATTTCATTTTTGAAAGGTCTTTGGAATCCTCAATGACAGTGGCTTTGGTGTTCCATGAGGATGGAAGAGACTGAAGAATCTTCCTCACCAAGTCACTCTCTGAGTATTCCTTTTTCAGGCCTTTCAAACCATTAATTATTAACATGAATCTTGCAAACATGTCAGAGATGGTTTCAGTGGAATTCATTTTAAACATCTCATATTCTAAACCAACATGCTTGCTTTTGTTTCCCTTACCTCAGACGTACCTTCATAAATGAGCTCGAGTTTGTCCCACATCTCCTTTGCCGATGTGCACGTGGAAACTCTCGAGTACTCGTTGGGATGGACCGCGCATTGCATCATATTGAGGGCGCTCCAGTTGAGTGTCCCCTTTGCGATTTGATCCTTGGTCCAGGTACTCTCGTCTTCAGGAAGGGTATACTCACCCTTGTGGACAATTTTCCACAATGCTCTCAGGAACACCTGCATGCGATTTTTCCAATAGGGATAATTAGTTCCATCAAAAAATAGTGGCCTAGTCACTGAGTGACCCTCGGCCATGAATCCCTTGCTAGATTCCATTTGACCGTGAATCTCCTGACCGTAAGATCAAACAAACAAGACAGTAAATCAGAGAAACTCAGCTCTGATACCAATTGAAAGGTTTGCGGAATCCCAATATGGTAATCTAGAAGGGGGGTTGAATAGATTACTACCAATTAAAAGTTTGAAAACAACCCTTTTTCAATCACAACAAAGTCTTTTGAATTTTCTGTAGAAACAACGTGAGACTTAGATGTGTTGACGATGTGTAGGTGAGTTAGCAATCTATCTAGTGTGTGAATGCAACGTGCCTATCAAGCATCTAACGTGAAAATCGTTCAAACCACAAGACACGAAGATTTACGTGGTTCGGAGTACACAAATCGTGTATCCTACGTCCACGACACACACACACGCAGAGAAAATTGCTTATGAGCGAGTTCGGTGACTACAACTCACACACACGTGTTTTCTGATGTGCACCCACGATCAGAACAACACACACACGTGATCTCAAGCACAAGGATCGCTTGAATCACCACAACACACACACGGATGGTAGAAATACGAAAACAGAGAGAGTTTTGAGTGAGAGAATAAATCTTGGTGAAGAACTCTTCTGAGAACGCCTGGAGGAAGTTCAATCTTCGACTTGAATGCTTTGAGTCGATGGAGAAGGTTGAATCCTCGACGTTCTTCCTTCAGGAACTGCTGGATCGATGGATCTTTAGGGCTTTGTGCAGCAGTCTGAAGCAGGGCAGTAGCAACTCTTGTGAAACTTGGAGTAGCTCTAGGGTTTTTGGTTGTGGCTGCTTGTGTTCGAAATTTCCTCCAAAGAGGTGTTTAAAAATAGGAGTTCTCATGTGGAGAAGCGTGAGAGTTGGAAACACCTCCTAGGATAACTTAGAAACTTTCCGTAGTTTGAATTATACTCCGTCTGTCGACAGGTCTTGGCCATCTGTCGACAGGCGACAGTAAGTTTACAACAAACAGAAGTATGGATCTTCAGCTCTGTGAGATCTGTCGACAATCGAAGACCATCTGTCGACAGATGTCCTCTTTTGTGCAAACGACAGAAGTGTGGATGTTCTGGACTGTGAGATCTGTTGACAGTCGACTTCCCATCTGTCGACAGATGAAGACTTCCTGAACTATGGGTCTTCTGGCAGATCACACCTGTGAGATCTGTCGACAGGTCTTTTGTGTCTATCAACAGGTGACCTTGTCTTTTGCTTTTTGTGAACTTTTTCACTTGCTTTGAGAGAACTTGACTTTGTGCATTTGTACCTACATGATGAAACATGTGAAGTTAAGTATTTTGAATACACAAACAATCAAGTATTGCATTGGGTTCTTTGTCATGTGTCAAGTGTATCAAACCTCAATTGAACTTATTCATCATCAGAAAACATGTTGTTATAAATGTTAGAATGAAAACCCAACATATAGATTGTGGAATGTGGTTGATAAAGTTGATGGAATAATAGTTTATTTAAATTTCCGCTGTTATATTCCTTTCTATTTGTGTATATCTCAGCCCATTTGTCTATTGTTGGGGTTTTCTCCCCTGTAGCGGCTTGTTCTCATCTTATGTGGGTTGGTATAATCGTACCTGGTGGAAGTGGGTCATTACATGAACTGTCCAAGAATCTTGCCCACTTGCACCCCTACCTCAGCCATGCAACGTATGGGGCCGTTCCTAATTGGCAAATGGGCCATATTGGCACCCCCTTGACCAAGTAAAAGTCCTATCTTGCCCCCTCCTATTAGACAAGCCTTTCTACTTGGATTGCTACATGTTCAAGTGTGTTTCCTCACACTTAAGCATCCTATGCTCCCTAGCTCCGCCCCCACTGCCTATATATGACGCTCCTTAGCCTTCTAGCAGATTCACAAACATCACCAATGGATTGGCTGGGCTTGGAAAAACTTATGAGATCGGAGACATGGTAAGAAAAATACTAAGATCTCTACCAGCCTCATGGGCTACAAAGGTGACAGCTATAGAAGAAGCCAACGACCTTAGAGGAATGTCACTTGAAAAACTCATTGGGTCTTTAATGGCTCATGAAATAAATATGGAAAGACTGGGAGAATCCTCCACATTGAATAACATACAATCAAGATTGCAAAGATTTTATGGCATGATAAATTCATACAAAGATTATTATCAAGTACACAGAAGTTTAAAATATACTTCGGCTTTCTTGAAGTCGGAGTCAAATACAAGAGATACAAAAAGATCTTCAACTCTACAGAAGTTGTAGTGAGATTGATCACAGAGTTCGACTTGTGGAAAGTCGGAGTGATAAACATCAATTGGTCATACTTCGACTTCTGGGCAGTCGGAGTGCAAACAATAAAAGACTTCGAGTTTCAGAGAGTTGGAATACAATACAAAGACTTCGACTTCTCAAGAGTCATCCGATCTACTTAACTTTGACATTGTCTCCAAACGCTTCATCTCCCACTTTTCTTACATGGCCACCCAAGTCCCCACACTTCTTGACTCGGTGGCGAAAAAGATGAGGCTAGAGGAAGACTTTGTCACTTTTACCAACTGCTAGAGATCAATGGCTTCGAGGGCCGACTTCCCTATCCACGAGTCCCAAGTCATCACCATGATAGTGACCAACACCACTCCGTTGCTTAAATCCATATTGATGCTTAGTGAGTTTCCCTCCTTTGCACATCTTTACAATCGAGCTAGGGTGGTTCAGAACCAAATTAAGGACTCCTCTCTCCCGCCTTTCTTTGAAGGGAAGCCCAAGGGATGTAAGGCTCCTGCGGCACCTACCACCGAGGGGGTGACTGTCAATGAGTCCATTAGTGCCTGAAGTCAACCACTAAGGCCTCCTAACAAATCTTCCAACTTCACTTCACCCTCAAATTCCCATCAATTCCCATCACATATCTCCAGGCCCTATTCAGCTGTTCCTGCACCTTCTGAATACTCCCGTCCCAGTCCCAAGAGATCTCACTATCCCTCTCTCCCTGAATCCCTCAGGGACATTTTCCTTGCCCTCATGTCTTGCGATGCCATCCAACTTCCACCACAGAAGGATGATGTGCATCCTAGGGCCGACACCTCAAAGTACTGTCCTTATCATAGGGCCCCCGCTCATGAAATCCACAATTGTTTCACCTTCCATGATTTGGTGTATGACATGAATGATCAAGGTAGGATCAATTGGGATGATGTTAAGGTAGCCATTGCTAAATCTAGATTGACGAGAAAGGACCTGGGTATAGTCTAGAACCCCCTTCCTAACCACCAAACCAACAACAACTCGCCCACCTCTAAGTCCTAGGAGAAGGTCAACACCATGACACACCCAGTGTGATGGAACACGTCGTCCAAGTTTGTTAAACCGGTAACGTACTTGATCCGAGTCCGTCTCCCGCGAACGGGCTAAAGCCTCGCAAGGGATATCACACCACAGTCTGTGTAAACACAAAGGAACACACCATTTCATATATATATATTTCACAAGTTTACATAGCCATATTTTCAAGAAAAGAAAATAAAGTACAAGAGCCTGGGGCATACCCCGAGGTACAACTAAAGAAAGTAACCAACTAGCTACACTACACTGCAGGAGGTGTTGACCCTGCACCGCTATGACGCGGCTCTGAACTGGACGACGGTCGAGAAACGTCCTCCTCGCCTTCACCTGTGGGGGTAGGGGTGAGCCTCTCTAGTCACTGGCTCAGTAGGGAACTCCCCCAACACCGAGCAAACCCAACACAGGTACGAAAGCAGTAAACAGTACAAACAATTTATAGAACAGCTAAGCAAGATATGAAAGCTGTAAAAGTACTCATCGTCTACCGACTACGAAAACAACTATAATAATTAAACGGCAAACCAGTACAAGTGTATGAGCTAAAGTAGAGACCGCCAAACACGAGCCACGTGAACTACTTCGCGACACCAGTAACTGACTCGGACAAACACACACAGGTCTACCTCTCAGTCTCGCAGCCACGACGAGAGGTCCAGCTGCCGCTCCACGTGAAAAGGTCAAGCAACTGTGGAGACCAACTAAACACCACAACCTGCGGACCACACGGTCGCAGGCCCATGCCTGGCACCTCTAGATACCCTGGCCCAGGCTCGCTAGAGTGAGGCACTGGAAAAGGACTAGATGGGGACCAGTGTCGACTACTGGTGTCCGTACCCCCAACTACGATCGCGCTACAAGTGACCAAAAACAAACACTAGAGTCACTGTCCCACTGTCGTCTTTCCCTCAGCCGGACATACAACTCAAACATAGGAGTGAGGGTGTCCAGGTCAGACGACACAGACCTCAACGGTACAACACAAGTACCGGGACAAAGCCCCGAGCTAACAGCCTGGCTCACAGAGAACCTGGGGCACCCAACTGGAGAGGTAACTACGGTAGGCGTCGTACTACTTGCCACGCACAGAAAACCACGTGCACGTCACACACAAACCACGTGAAGTCTCACACAAACCTCGTGCATTGATAGTTTACAACGTGTGAATGCCATGTAAACACGTAAAGAACTGACTAACTGCGTACCCAGTACGCTAGTCTCAAAAACCACGTGCACCCTGTGCACCACAAGAACCAACACACCGTTTATTATCGATAAAGATTCTGCATGGCAATATCTAAATGAACACATGTTGGCGGCAACATCGACTGCCGTCGATGGAATATAGACGGCAAGGGATCTTGCCGTCTCGTTCCCAGCTGAAGAACCTGGCGTCAATCGATGTTGACGCCAAGCTCCTCGGCTACCAGTTCTCACAGAAACCCTAGGCCGACTCCACAACTGTCCTCGGCCCTAAAACCTGTGGGAAAACACGAGGAAACACTTCCTCTAACATGCATGCATTCCAATCAAAACGAAACAACATGTTTCATTCTTCAAATTGCTCCAACCACCCATTTACCCCGCATGGATACCCTTACCCAAAAACATAATTAACATGCAGATCCACACATTCCAGATGCATTATCACGTCCTAAAGGAACTAAAGGGATCATTCCCTACCTCAAGACGCACTTAGATTCCCTAAATCCTCCCGATCCGCACCAAACCCTCCGCGAGCTTCTACGGAGATTACACCTCGCTCCGACGTTTCCTGGCACAATTGGTCACCGCCACTCGTTCCACGATCCTCCAACTAGCCTTCCGCAACCATTGGAAGCAGTGAGGAAGCTAGGACATGAAAATAGGGCGAGGGAGAGGGAGAATGGAGTGAGGGAACTGCCCTCGGGTAGACCTATATTCTGCAGGTCGCACAGGTTGGCGTCAACCCTAATGTCATTCAGAAAACCGCCACCATCAACGTCCACAAAGCTAGCCGTTAAGTTCATAAGGTTGACATCACCTTCGATGGACGTCAAACCAGTCAACGACCACACCTGGCCGTCAACCCCTACTCAACTGCAGCAGGTCCTATTTTATTTCAGGACAAAACCCATGCCAAACCTGACGACCAAACCACATTGGCCTCACGATGGCCACCACAACCATTACACACATGATCCATAAGGATCCGAAAACACGCGACGTTACATTACTATCATCTAAAAAGAAAATTTCGACCTCGAAATTCATAACACAACTCAAGCAAAAACAACTTAAATATACACATTTTTACAAGTACTCTCATCTAAAAAGAAACATCAAATCTTACTCAAACAGATAGGGATACCCTTTAGCCATCTCATCGGCTAACGCCCAGGTATCCTCACCTCCCAATCTATTTTCCCATCTCACTCTAACTAACTCAATTTCTTTATTCCGCAGCTTCTTTGTCTTCCAACCAGTGATTTGCACTGGATATTCTGACATAGTCATATCCGGCCTCAGGTCACCACCTTGATAACTGATTATTTGAGCTGGATCTTCAATACATTTTCTTAACATAGAAACATGAAATATATCATGGACGTCCGAAAAATCTGCTGGCAAATCCAGTATATAAGCTGTTTTCCCAATTCTTTCAATTACCCGGAAAGGTCCCACATACCTTGGGCTTAACTTTCCAGTCTTTCCAAACCTCATAATACCTTTACTCGGGGAACACTTAAGAAAACAAAATCTCCCACTTCAAACTAAAGTGGTCTCCTTCGGTTATCTGCATAACTCTTTTGTCTGCTTTGAGCTGCCTGCAATTTTTCCTTAATAAGTTTCACTATTTCTGTGGTTTGCTGAATTAATTCAGGACACACTAACTGTCCTTCTCCCACTTCATGCCAGTTCAATGGGGTTCTACATGGCCTTCCATATAAAGCTTCATACGGTGCCATCCCAAGACTGGTATGATAACTATTATTATAGGCAAACTCAACCATTCCCAAATGATGCTCCTAGTTATCTCCCCAAACTAAACAACAAGCTCGCAACATATCTTCAATTGTCTGGATAGTCCTTTCTGTTTAACCATCTGTCTGGGGATGATAAGCAGAGCTATATCTCAGCTCAGTGCTAATTACTTTTTGCAGACTTCTCCAAAAACCAGAAGTAAATCTTGGATCTCTGTCAGACACAATAGTCTTCGGAATACCATGCAATGGAACAATTCTTTCAACATAAACTTTTGCTAATCTGTCCACTGTCTAAGACATACTTACTGCCACTAATCTGCACACCTTGGTCAATCTGTCAACAAACACCCATATTCCATTATGTCCCGAGGCTGCCCTTGGTAAGTCGGCCACGAAGTCCATGGCAATATCATCCCATTTCCACTGTGGAATGGGTAACGGTTGCAATAGACCTTCAGGCTTCTGATGTTCTGCTTTAATCTGTTGACAGATAGCACACTTTGCAACAAATTCCGCTATTTCCTTTTTCATATGAGGCCACCAGAAATGTTTCTTTAAATCCTGGTACATTTTAGTACTACCTGGATGGATAGTGTACCTGGATTTATGAGCCTCTTCCAACACTCTCTGCTTTACCTCTCTCTCTGCTGGAACAAACAACCTGCCTCTGAGCCTAACCACACAATTATCATCAATGGTAACTCCTTCCATTTTCACAATTTCAGCCAAATTCGCATCTATTTTCTGAGCTTCCACAATCTGCCAATACAAGGACGGCTCTACAGTACTACTGGCTAGTACTGCCCGTCGTTGACTGCTTGGCACATACAAGGAGTTCTCCGCTATTTCTTCATACAATTTCCACTCTTTGATCATCATTAGACTTACATATGCTTTTCTGCTCAAAGCATCAGCTGCAACGTTGGCCTTACCCGGATGATAAGCCAAACTGAAGTCATAATCCTTCAAATACTCCACCCACCTACGCTGACGGAGATTCAAATCTTTCTGCGAGAAGATATACTTCAAGATTTTATGATCTGTAAAAATCTCAAATCTCTCGCCATACAGATAATGCCTCCACATTTTCAAGGCAAATACAACTGTTGCCAACTCCAAATCATGAGTGGGGTAATTTTCCTCTGCTGGCTTCAATTGTCTAGATGCATAAGCTATCACTTTGCCATGCTGCATAAGCACTGCGCCAAGTCTTTCCTTGAAGCATCTGTATATACCACAAAACCACCACTTCCTGCCGGTAATGCCAATATAGGTGCTGATGTAAGTCTTTTCTTTAACTCCATAAAACTTTTCTGACATTCACCGGACCACACAAAAGGCACACCTTTCCTGGTCAATTTAGTCATGGGTGCTGCAATCTTGGAAAAATCTTGTATGAAGCGCCTATAATAACCTGCTAACCCCCAAAAGCTTCTAATCTCAGTTATTGTTCTAGGCACTTACCATTTCATTACTGCTTCCACTTTACTCGGGTCCACTGCCACTCCTTTAGCTGAGATGACATGACCCAGAAACTGAATTTCTTTCAGCCAAAATTCACACTTACTGAATTTGGCAAACAACTGGTTATCCCTTAACAACTGCAGGGTAAACCTCAAATGAGCTGCATGCTCCTCTTCAGATGCTGAATAAATCAGAATATCATCAATAAAGACCACAATGAATTGATCTAAATACGGATGAAAAATTCTATTCATCAGATCCATAAAACCTGCAGGAGCATTGGTCAGCCTAAATGGCATAACCACAAATTCATAGTGACCATATCTGGTTCTGAAAGCTGTTTTATCTATATCTTCCTCTTTAATTCTCAACTGATGGTACCCGGACCTCAAATCAATTTTAGAAAATACCTTCGCTGATTGCAACTGATCAAACAGATCATCTATCCTTGACAACGGGTACTTATTCTTAATGGTCACATCATTCAACTTCCTATAATCAATACACATCCGAAAACTTCCATCTTTCTTTTTCACAAACAACACCGGTGCTCCCTATGGGGAATGACTTGGTCTAATAGACCCTTTCTGCAACAACTCTTCTAATTGCTTTTTCAATTCTTTAAGTTCTGCTGGTGCCATCGGATATGGAGCTTTAGTGATCGGCATGGTACCTGGCAGTAACTCAATGGTAAAGTCCACCTCTCTATGTGGAGCTAAACCAGGCAAATCTTCAGGAAAAACATCAGCAAATTCCCTAACCACGGGAACTGCTTCCACTGACCGACTAGCTTCTACCAGACTTACCGAGGCTAAATAAGCCACACATCCAGCATTTATCAACTTTCTAGCTCTAATTACAGAAATTAGAAACTTAGAGGTATAAAAATACATACCTTGATATTCAAATACTGCACCATTAGGATGACAAAACCTGATCCTTTTCTTTCTGCAATTTTGCATTGCTCCATAAGTCTCAAGCCAATCCATTCCCAAAATAATATCATAATCTGTCAACTACAGGGCATACAACCGACCCGGCATCTGGTTCCCTTCGATCACAATAGAAGCTTCAGCTACATAGCTCGAAGTGAGTAGGAACTCACCCGAGGGAACCTCCACTACTAACTCACAAGACTTTTCCTCTAAAGGATGAGTCATGCAATTCAGAAACTCTTTGGAAATAAAAGAATAAGAGGCACCCGAATCAAATAAGACTCTTGCTGAATAGTCATAATGAGGTAAAGTACCTTCTATCATGTTCGATGCTTCTGCCTAGGCTCGTGTGATAGCCATAACCCGGCCCCTTCCCCGCTACTGCGGTGCTCCTCTGCCACGACCTACCTGTGGCTGCTGAGGCTGCTACTGCTACTGCACACCTCTTCCATACCCATACTCTCATGGATAGGGGCAATTATGAATCAAATGCCCGGCTGATTGCAATTATAACATCTATACCCTGGTGGAATAATGGGCTGCCTGGCAGTACTCTGCTGCGACTCCTCCACCTCTAGCCTACCACGACATAGCTGAAATTGCTGTCGACCTCCCCTTCCTCTTCCTTTACCTTTAAATGCTTGCTTCAATTTCTGACCCCATTTACCAAAACCTGATGAAGAAGGTCCTACTGGTGCTTTACCCTTACTCACACCCACTGATTGCTGCGCTTGCCGAAAACTACCTGAATCTGACTCGCCCACCTGACGAGTTCTAATAGACCTTTCCAATGTAGCTGCCCTCTGAGCTGCTTCTTCCACTGTCTTACACATGAGTGGTACTATTGCATTCTGCAATTCTACTCTTAAACCCCGAATAAAATATTCCACCATCATATTATTATCCGATACCACATAAGGTGCATATCGGCTGAGTGCCATGAATCGCATCTAATATTCTAAAACTGAAGAGTTACCTTGCTGAAGTGTCCGAAATTGCTTTCTCTTCACTTGCGGCACTTGAATCAGAAAGAATGTATCATTAAATACATCAAGAAACTCCGGCCAAGTGATAGTCTCTTCTGTCCTACCTGCAAAGGTGGTCTGCATCTTCAATCGCCACCATTCCAGTGCAAAAACCCCGCAACTGATAGGCAGCTAGCATGACTTTATTTGTTTCCGGACACCTCATGGTCGTAAAGACCCTCTCAATCTCATGGACCCAATGCTCCGCTGTATCTGGATTCGGCCCTCCTGAATAAGTAGGCGGCTGCAATCTCATAAACTCTCCACCTGCATCACTGGCTCCTCTGCTGCTAAGACTAGCGGTGGCAAGGGTGCTACAAAAGGCACTTCCACTCCTAGCGATGGCGGAACTGGAGCTAAAGGTATAGCCCCTCTGACCCCAGGTGGTGCAACAATCGGCGGGACCGACGCCTGCTGATCCATCCTCATCCGTATATCGGTAAGGCTCTCCTAGATCCTTTCTATTATATTCTAAGTACTCTCCTTCGGATTATCTCCTCCACCACCCAAATCTCTTCTATCAGCCATTTCAGAAATTTCTGCTCAAACAAAACATCAAACAGAATCACAACAACGAATCATCAGAAACCAGGGTCCCTACCAGCAGTATACTTAAGACTGGAAATAAGGCTATGTAATCTTCTAATTCCTTTATATTAACACGGACCTTGCTCTGATACCAACTGTGACGGAACACCTCGTCCAAGTCTGTTAAACTGGTAACGTACTTGATCCGAGTCCGTCTCCCGCGAACGGGCCAAAGCCTCACAAGGGATATCACACCACAATCCGTGTAAACACAAAGGAACACACCATTTCATATATATATATTTCACAAGTTTACATAGCCATATTTTCAAGAAAAGAAAATAAAGTACAAGAGCCTGGGGCATACCCCGAGGTACAACTAAAGAAAGTAACCAACTAGCTACACTACACTGCTGGAGGTACTGACCCTGCACCGCTACGACACGGCTCTGAACTAGACGACGGTCGAGAAACGTCCTCCTCGCCTTCACCTGTGGGGGTAGGGGTGAGCCACGCTAGTCACTGGCTCAGTAGGAAACTCCCCCAACACCGAGCAAACCCAACACAGGTACGAAACAGTAAACAGTACCAACAATTTATAGAACAGCTAAGCAAGATATGAAAGCTGTAAAAGTACTCACCATCTACCGACTACGAAAAACAACTGTAATAATTAAACGGCAAACTAGTACAAGTGTACGAGCAAGGTAGAGACCGCCAAACACGAGCCAGGTGAACTGGTTCGCGACACCAATAACCGACTCGGACAAACACACATAGGTCTACCACTCAGTCTCGCAGCCACGGACGAAAGGTCCAGCTGCCGCTCCACGTGAAAAGGTCAAGCAACTGTGGAGACCAACGAAACACCACCACCTGCGGACCACACGGTCGCAGGCCCATGCCTGGCACCTCTAGAGACCCTGGCCCGGGCTCGCTAGAGTGAGGCACTGGAAAAGGACTAGCTGGGGACCAGTGTCGACTACTGGTGTCCGTACCCCCAACTACGAGCGCGCTACAAGTGACCAAAAACAAACACTAGAGTCACTATCCCACTGTCGTCTTTCCCTCAGCCAGACGTACAACTCAAACACAGGAGTGAGGGTGTCCAGGTCAGACGACACAGACCTCAACAGTACAACACAAGTACAGGGATAAAGCCCCAAGCTAACAGCCTGGCTCACAGAGAACCTGGGGCACCCAACTAGAGAGGTAACCATGGTAGGCGTCGTATTACTTGCCACGCACGAAAACCACTTGCACGTCACACACAAACCACGTGAAGTCTCACACAAACCTCATGCACTGATAGTTTACCACGCGTGAATGCCACGTAAACATGTAAAGAACTGACTAAATGCGTACCCAGTACTCTAGTCTCAGAAACCACGTACACCCTATGCACCACAAGTACCAACACACCACTTATTATCGATAAAGATTCTGCATGGCAATATCTAAATAAACACATGTTGGCGGCAACATCGACTGCTGTCGATGGAATATAGACGGCAAGGGATCTAGCCGTCTAGTTCCCAACTGAAGAACCTGGCGTCAATCGATGTTGACGCCAAGCTCCTCAGCTACCAGTTCTCACAGAAACCCTAGGCCGACTCTACAACTGTCCTCGGCCCTAAAACCGTCCTCGACTCTACAACATGTTTCATTCTTCAAATTGCTCAAACCACCCATTTACCCCGCATGGATACCCTTACCCAAAAACATAATTAACATGCAGATCCACGCGTTCTAGATGCAATATCATGTCCTAAAGAACTAAAGGGATCATTCCCTACCTCAAGACGCACTTAGATTCCCTAAATCCTCGATCCGCACCAAACCCTCTGTGAGCTCCTACGGAGACTACACCTCGCTCCGGCGTTTCCTGGCACAATTGGTCACCGCCACACATTCCACAATCCTCCAACTAGCCTTCCGTAACCATTGGAAGCGGTAAGGAAGCTAGGACATGAAAATAGGGCAAGGGAGAGGGAGAATGGAGTGAGGGAACTGCCCTCGGGTAGACCTATATTCTGCAGGTAGCACAGGTTGGCGTCTACCCTAATGTCGTCTTGAAAATCGCCACCATAAACGTCCACAAAGCTAGCCGTTAAGTTCATAAGGTTGATGTCACCTTCGATGGACGTCAAACCAGTCAACGACCACACCTGGCCATCAACCCCTACTCAACTGCAGCAGGTCCTATTTTATTTTAGGACCAAACCTGCGCCAAACCTGCGCACACCACACGACCAAACCACATTGGCCTCACGATGGCCACCACAACCATTACACACATGATCTATAAGGATCCGAAAACACGCGACGTTACACCCAGGACCTCGGGTTGTGAGAAGGGAACAACATTGGGGGGGTAGAAGGCTTTGGGGAGTGGTACCCATGTCCCCCGGAACCTCATTGTTCCCCCATTCCCACGACCATCACAAGATCAGGAAGATAATGGACCTCAGCCACCCACCGGCACCGAATATAATATTCTTCAGCATTTGGACAAGACTCCCGCAAGGGTTTCCATCCTATAATTGATTCGAAAATCTTTGTCTCATTAGTCCACTCTCCACCAATTCCTCCAAAAGATCATGGTCAATGACAATCTTCCTGCAAGTAGGGTGACCAATGCTATTCTTTCCCACACCCAAGGGCCTTTCATTTCTTTCTCAGATAAAGACCTTGCAACCCCCGAATGTCGCTCACTTCTTTTCTGTCTAATTGTCACCCTCAATGGGGTTTCAATGTACTCCACTCTCATCAACATGGAGGCATCCATTAATGTTTGTCCGATGAAGACTCTCAAACAACTGGGTTTGGGGGAAGACAATCTAGAAAAGATCTGATCCACCATTGTTGTCTATGACAATTCCAAGAGTGTTGCCAAGGGAAAGATTGCTCTTCAGCTTGAAATAGGACCTGTTACCATGTCTTCCAAGTTCATAGTCTTAGATGTCGATCCGGCCTATAAGGCCATTCTTGGCCGTCCTTGGCTAGAGTAAACTCTAGGGGTCCCTTCCACTACCCATCAATGCTTCAAGTTTCCATTCAATGGGCGAGTTATCAAAATCAAGACTATCCCCACAGTAGAAACCCTTATTGATCTACCATCTCCGCTCAATTTGAACCAACCGTCCTTCATTGACGAAGATTTGAGACCACCATATGCCCTCAAGGGAAGGGTTGGGAGGTGATGGCAAAGATCGACTATATCCATGGCCGAGGGCTGGGTAGAAGCAGGCAGGTCATGTTAGTAGTGTTCAGGTGAGGAGGTTGTTAGCTAGGGCTGGTTTGGGATTTCATCCCGACCCTATTCATCCAGATCCTTTCATACCCTATACACCTCTTACCTAGACCCTAAAAGAACATTTCATTCTGGGATCCATCCAACCTGCAACAAGGGAGCTTATCATAGAAAACTTGTCTGAGTCAGAGAGCGAGGAAGAAGGAAAGGTGTCGAGGTAGAGGTGGTCTGTGAGGACTTTGGCCTTCTTTCATTATTCTGTTCTAACTCTGATCCTCTATCTCCATGTTCATCCCTATCTCCTTCATCTTCTTCCTCAGCTAGAGTCTGCTCGGCACACGAGTGCTCTGCTCCTGCCACTTCCCTCCCCCTTCTTTTCCAACCCATCCTCCCTCCATTACTCACCTAGCCAGTCAAGGTAACCTCGAGCCAACAGCTCATGGTTCTAAGCCTTGACTCAAAAAAAAATGCCAATTCTCAATGGTGTGAACGCGAGGTCTCCATCGAGCACTCTTCCTCTGTGGAGTCTCCTCCGATCGGCCAGGGGCCGACTCTCTTCAGCTTAAACTCTGATTCTTGCCCATCTAGGGGCACTTCTCCTATACATAGTCCTGTACAATTAGCTTAGATTTAGGTTTAGGTTCAAAAATAGGGTTAGGTCTAGGTTTAGAAGAGTCTGGTCCCTCTTAGCCATGCATTCGCAAGGAGAAGGGTAGGCAAGTCCCTGCCCAATATGTTTTGGCTTTGGCTAAGAAATGTGCTAAGTTGAGTCAAGTCCCAGAGTTTCTTGAGGAACCTGCTCTTATAGAAACAAATTTCGTAGAAGGTGATTCGGTAGATGATGGTTTAGGAGTATTTCTGCTAGACTTTGATGAAAAAGATGAGCCAGAAGATACTGGGTCAGAAGAAGAGGACCCAGTGAGCTCCTATGTGCATGGCACTAAGAGGTTTGAGGAGCCAACCATGGCTACAGATGAACCAACCAAAGAGATCAACCTTGGCACTGAAGAATCCCCAAAGGTAGTTTTGATTAGTGCCAACATGAGCGAAGAATAAGAAGAAGCTATTGTAGCTATCCTTAAAAGAAATTTCTGATGGCTTTGCCTGGTCTTACGAAGACATGCCGGGGCTTGACACCTCTTTGGTCGAGCACCGTTTAGTCTTAAAAGCTGATGCAAATGCCGTCAAACAATAGCTGAGGAGGCTACACCCTAAGCTTGCGCTCAAGATCAAAGAGGAGGTTGATAAGATGCATAAATCCAAATTCATTAGGTTTGTGCTTTATCCACTGTCATGCCCCGACGCGGAATATCGGAACGCGAGGCAGTTGCAAGTGAACGGGTATAGAGCGAGCGCTAGACATCAAACCATTGCACAATGAATAATACTAAAGCAAATTCATTTCATTAATACATTCCAATGCCTAGTTACAACCACTAATATCAGAGCCAATCTATAGGGCCCAATTACATTGAAAGAAAGTAAAAGACTAAACTTCAAACCTAACTACTACAACACTAAATATAGCAATAGGACGCTAGGGTACTCAAGACATCACTCCAGGTCATTCCCGTCCTCTTGAGTGTATGGTTCATCCTCGGTCTCACCTGAGAACACAACGACAAATAACACAGGGTGAGTGATAACGCCCAGTAGGACTTAAATCTCAGGATCAAGCATGCTTTAAGTGATTAATGTCTTATAAAGCAGGATAACTAGAGAGAATAACGAGAAACATATAGAAAGTACTGGTACACGATAACGAGGGACAATAGCACAATGCACGAGAGTATAGCACGACAAGTTTTGATATCGGATTGGCCGTATAACAAGATAACAAGTAACGTTGCACTATAGTGCACAAGTCACGATATCAAGTGTTGGTCGATATTCTTTCAACCACGAGATTCAAGTAAACCAATAATTGACTGTTTGATTAATTGATTTCCATAGATAGAATTTTGCGTGTTTATGTGTTAGGTGTATGCCATCACCCAGATCATTAGACCCCCGCGAGTTATAGCCTTTCAGGTGCTCCTCCCAAGGACCAGACCGGGCCCTTATAATGTTGACTAGCATAGTCATGTTTTTATCATAGACAATCAATTTAATGGCCAAATAGAGTACCAAGAAATAGATGAGAGTACTAGATGAATAAACGAGATAGTAGAGTGAACATGAATAGATGAGCGAGTAGAGTATAGATGAGGGCTAAGGGCCAACACACGTAACTCTCCGAGTAAACAGGCGATAGTAACAGTTGCACAACACGCGCACATGGTGTTGGCAGTCAGGTGGAACTCACGACCCTACCACGGGCCATGTTAAGCACAGGTCCAAGGTCCGGCGTGATTCGAGATGAGAGCGAACTTCTAATAGCCGTTTGGACCATATTGATCCCTAAAGGGTGTAATAGGTGTTAGAGTACAACCGGCTCGTCGACCATGTGGGAATCCATGATCAGAGGAGACTTACGGAGGCCTTGAACAAAGACTCACTAGTCCGGCAGAAGGAGTATCCGACAGAGAGTTCGTCCAAGCTAAGAAAGTGTGTATATAGAAAAAGTGCTCGACGTTCTAGAGGAATTCTAGAACAGTGGAGCGTCGATATCGGTATATAAACAACGCAAGAAACGAATACAAGTCCTTTAAAATAGGGCAATTAATATACTTTATTGCAATAAATTACCAGATACATTATGAGATATTTTATGCCAGATTTCAGCCATATATGGATGGTTCATGTGTGTGTGTGTGTAAGAGAAATCATAGACATAAAAGAAGTCGTGAATATGTATTTTAAAGCATTCAATATAGCTCCTTTTAAAACAGGTGTTTTTACTGCGTGTATGACTGTTAAAAAGGCGTAAATTTTTTAAAGCATTCAATATAGCTCCTTTTGAAAGTGAGAGTAACAAATTTTATGAGTTTTCATGCAAAATCCTGTGAACGCGACGTAGGCCAGTAAGGGTAGCAACAGGGTCAGGGCAGATCGCGACAAGGCCTGAAAGGGGTCGCGACAGGGCTGCCAGGACAGAAGACCAGAACGCGATGTAGGGTACTGTCGCGTTCAGAACGTGACAAGATGAGGCGTCGTGATGGGCTTGAGAACACAACCTGTCGGGCCGTCGCGTGCTCAGGTCCGTGGACTGAGTCTGACAGAGTTCTGCTCTGTCTTGGATTACGATCCAAAATATCAGATTTTGATACAGGGTCATTCAGAAAAACATAACTAATTGTATACACGATTAAAAATCATGAAACTAGAGGCAAATGAAACTAGACATGTGAGAGTACTTCCAGTAAATAGGAATTAGAGAGAGAGCATGTTTTGAGCATGAACAATAACGAGTAACATAGAACATGATACAGGGAGCAAGATTGATTTAATTCAAGCAACATGCTCAACAAAAATTAGGGCTTTCAAGGGGAAACGATGCCTAACATGCATCAGTTCCTACAGTAAAATCTCGTAGCATGGGGTTGAGTATACAAGGAGATCAAGAGTTAAGAAGACGGTTTGGGGTCATGTAAGTTGCAGAACATGAAAAATCAAGAACAAAAGATATGCTCGTTGGAAAATTACAAAACCAAAGGGCTTTTACTCCTGATAGACGAGACATCCTACAGAAAAAGTTTCATGGTTTATGCTCGTGAGAATGCCTACCTTTGACTCGATTTGTCTTCTAGGGTTAAAATCTCCAAGAATGAGGAAGAAGCTCCAAGAACTCCTTCTCCCCACGAGATCCTCTCCTCCTTGGCCTCTTCTCCACGTCCAACAACCTTTGGCAACGAGCTAGGGTCGGCCAAGAGGGTTTAAGAGATGTATTTATATAAATACAAGTTCCTATTCCTACTACTACTCAAATTCCTCTTAATTACGAGATTTCCTAACTCCAACCTTCCTTTCTTGCTTTCCAACCTCTATTTAGGTTAGGATGAGATCTAAATTCGTGCTAGACTATATGGGGTAGGTTTAGGAATCCAATTCCAACTCTTATTGCCTCTTTTAATGCTTAAAGAATCTTTTTCTATTTAGGAGATATTAAGACTCCGAATTTATGGTATTTTCTTTTTATTTCCTATTTGTAAATTCATATTTTGACCCAATAAGTTCTAGATGATCCATTAAGCAAAGCCCATTACTCTTTTCCATTTAATGGGTTTTATTTAATACCCTTTTCATTGAATATCCCTTTAGCTGAGTTTTTAATCGATTATTTAAATTTTTATTTTTCTCAAAAATTCAGGTTGCTACATCCTCCCCCTCTTAAAAGAATTTAGTCCCCAAATTCATATGACCTCACAGGAGAGAATGGCTTACCGAATAGATCAAGGTAGTTGCGTCTCATAATTCCTTCTGGTTCCCATGTGGCTTCTTCCACTCCGCGGTTATTCCATAAGACCTTCACCACGTGAATGGGACGATTTCTGAGGTGTTGTACCTTCCGTTCCAGTATCTTGACTGGCTTCTCTTCGTATGTCACATCCTTGTTCAATACCAACTTCTCGTGGCGAATGATGTGTGTGGGGTCGTACACATATTTCCTAAGCATGGAAACATGGAACACATTGTGTACACATGACAGATCCGGTGGCAACGCTAGCCGATATGCAACCTCACCAACCCTTTCGAGTACATCAAAAGGACCGATGAATCTAGGGCTGAGCTTTCCCTTTACACCGAATCTTTGGATGCCGCGAGTAGGTGACACTTTTAGAAATACATGATCACCTCCTTGAAATTCCAGATCTCGCCTTCTTTTATCAGTGTAGCTCTTCTGTCTGAATTGGGCAATCTTAAGCCGATCTCTGATTACCTGAATGTCCTTTGTTGTCCGTTGCACCATGTCTGGGCCTAGCCATTGTTGTTCTCCAACCTCATTCCAGCATACAGGAGATCTACAGTTCCTTCCATAGAGCGCTTCGAATGGTGCCATCTTAATGCTCGCCTGATAACTGTTGTTATAGGCGAATTCGATTAGTGATAGGTGCTCATTCCAATAACCTTAGAAATCTATAGTGCAAGCTCTCAACATGTCTTCCACTATTTGGTTGGTTCTTTCGGTTTGCCCATCAGTTTGTGGATGGAATGCGGTACTAAAGTTGAGTTTAGTACCCAGTGCACCTTACAGCCCTTTCCAAAAGTGAGATGTGAATCTCGGATCTGATCCGAAACAATAGATGATGGAATGCCATGTAGTCTTACAATCTCTTTGACATATAAGGTAGCTAGTACCTCCACTGACCACTTACTCTTTATAGGCAGAAATTGGGCAGATTTGGTTAGTCGGTCCATAATGACTCATATGGCGTCGAGCCTACCATGAGTCTTGGGTAAACCCATGATGAAGTCCATGCCAATACTTTCCCATTTCCATTCCAGAATAGCGAGTGGTCTGAGTACACCCGCAGGGCGCAGGTGTTCCGCTTTTACTTGTTGGCAAGTAAGGCAGTGAGCAGCATGCTCGGCTACCTCTCTCTTCATGTTCGGTCACCAAAACGTTCTTTTCATGTCTTGATACATTTTGGTACCTCCAGGATGAATGGTGTACCTTGTCTTGTGGGCTTCATCCATTAGCTTTCTCTTCAATTCTTCATTGTCAGGAACGCATGTCCTTCCTTGAAAGACAAGCCTTCCATCTTCGGTCATAGCAAAGTCCGGCCTTTCGGCTAGAGTTTCCTTGATGCGGACTAAGGATGGATCATTGTCTTGTTGGGCTTTGATATATTCCAGCAAGTCGAATTGAATCTTGATATTAGCAACCAAGACTCGATCATCACTATGTTCAATGGTTAAGTCTAACCTTGTGAATTGTTCTAGTAGTTGCATCTCTCCAAGGACTAGACTCGCAACAGATGCCATCGGCTTCCTACTAAGAGCATCAGCCACAGCATTTCCCTTGCCTGGGTGGTATTGGATGCTGAAGTCGAAATCGTTTAGGTATTCTAGCCATCTTCTTTGTCTCATGTTGAGTTCCTTCTGAGAGAATAAATACTTCAGACTTTTATGGTCTGAGTAGACAGTGAATTGCTCGCCATATAGATAATGTCTCCAAATCTTCAAGGCGAAGACCACAACAGCTAGCTCGAGATCATGTACAGGGTAGTTGACTTCATGTGTCTTCAGTTGTCTTGAAGAATAGGCGATGACCTTCTCCTTTTGCATGAGTACACACCCTAGCCCAATTCCTGAGGCATCGGTGTAGACAGAGAAACCTTCTCCCTCTATTGGCAGAGCGAGAACAGGTGCTGAGGTAAGACAGTCTTTGAGAGTTTGGAAACTTTTCTCACACTCTTTACTCCAAGAGTACGGATTTTCCTTTCGTGTCAGACGTGTGAGAGGAACGGCGATCCTTGAGAAGTCCTTGATGAACCGCCTGTAGTAGCCAGCCAGTCCTAGGAAGCTTCTGATCTCGGTGACGTTAGTTGGTCTCTCCCAGTTGAGTACAGCTTCGACTTTGGAGGGATCAACAGAGATGCCGTTCTTTGAGATGACATGGCCCAAGAAGGATACTTCTTCGAGCCAAAATTCACACTTACTAAGCTTTGCGTACATCTTGTTGTCTCGCAAAACTTGTAGTGTTGTCTTCAGGTGTTCTTCATGCTCCTCCTTGGTCTTGGAGTATATGAGGATGTCGTCGATAAAGACGACCACGAACTTGTCGAGGTATGGCCGATATATGCTGTTCATGAGTTGCATAAAGGCTACAGGAGCATTCGTTAGACCAAAAGGCATAACGACGAATTCATAATGTCCATACCTGCTCCTGAAAGCCGTTTTGAAAATATCGTCATCGTTGATCCTCATTTGGTGATAGCCAGATCGAAGATCGATCTTGGAGAAATACTGCGCTCCAGAAATTTGGTCGAATAGTTCATCAACCCTAGGCAATGGGTATTTGTTCTTGATGGTAAGCTGATTGAGTTGTCGATAGTCGAGGCACAGCCTCATCGATCCATCTTTCTTCTTTACGAATAGCACAGGAGCTCCCCATGGTGAGGTACTAGGTCTGATGAACCCCTTTTCTAGTAGCTCCATCAGTTGCGCCTTCAATTCCTTCAGCTCGACAGGTGACATCCGGTACGGTTGACGCGATACCGGTACGACTCTAGGAATCAGCTCAATGGCGAAGTTGACATCTCGTTCAGGGGGAATCCCTGGCAGGTCTTCAGGGAATACATCTGGGTAGTCCTGTACTATATGTATATCTTCTATCTTGGAACCCTTCTTTTCCATTACTACGGCGGCTAGGAAAGCAATACAACCCTTCCTCATCATGTTGTGGGCTTTTATAGCGGAGACTAGTGACATCCGTTTCTTATGTCTAATCCTAGAGAATGCCAATTTAGGAAAGTCACTAAATGTAACCTTCCCTTTCTTACAGTCGACACTTGCCCCATATGCGAACAACCAGTCGGCTCCCAAAATTACATCATAGCCTTCCATGGACATACACACCAGGTCGGCTTTTAGGTTATGGTCTCCGATCATTACATCGGCAGATGGGAAATATTTGTTTAGTTTCTCCTTTTCCCCTAGTGGCGTTGTGACAGAGAACTCACAACCCATGGATATAGGTTTAGCATTCACAGTATCAGCAAAGTTTTGAGATATAAATGAATGGGTTGCTCCAGTATCAAATAAAATGAATGCTGATAGAGAGAAAACTTGAAGGGTACCTTCTACGATTCCACCCTCCTCGGTGGGCTCCACTTCCTGGACAGCTTGCAGTCGGCCAGGCTTCTTTTGCCCATTAGGGCGTTTTTCTTTCTCCTGCTCCTTCAGCACAGGGCACTCGAAATGCGATGATTGCGATTCCCACAGCGTAGGCAAGCACCTGCTTTTCTCCAGCACTCAGCAGCAGTATGACCAGGTTTGTCACAATGCTCGCACTTGGTCTTGTCGGTGTTTGGGGTAGTAGGTATCTTGAGCTTCCTTTCTTGATTCGGCCCTCCCGTGATGTTGAACGGCCGTTTTTTGTCATTTGTGGGCTTGCTTGAGGAACCTGATGCTGGTTCCTTCTTGACCAGTCTACCCTTAATGCGATCGGTAAGGTCGGTCGCAACCTCCAGCAGTTGTGCCTTCTTTACCATCTCAGCATAAGCCTGGATGTCGAGTGGAGCAAGTTGTGTAATATATGAAGGCTTGAGTCCATTAAGAAATCTCCTCGCCTTCATCTTTTCTGTGTTGACCAGATGATTAGCATAACGCGCCAATCGGGAGAATTGCGCTTCATACTCCGCGATCGTAAGGTGCCTCTGTTTCAGTGCAGCAAACTCGGAGGCCTTCCTCTCCTGGATCCTTTCAGAGAAGTATTTGGAGTTAAAATGCTCCTTGAATTCTACCCAGGTGAACTGTGCATCGGCCCTAGTGGCCTCCACAGACTCCCACCATGCACGGGCGTCCCTTTCTAATTGAAAAGTTGCCAGTAGTAACTTATCACCATCCGTGCATCGCATGACGCGGAAGATACGTTCTACCTCCTTCATCTAGTTTTATGCCTCGTCGGGATCAGTAGTCCCACTAAAACGGGGCGGGTTCAAGTTACGGAAATTCCTATGTAGATCTCCGGCTCCTTGGTTTCCACGAGCTCCAGCAGCCTGAAGTAGAGCTTGAGTGAGCTGCTGGACAATTTGTTGAATGTCACGGAGTTGTGCACGCTCTGTTGCCATTGCTATGTGTTAAGTTCCTTCAAAAGAGAAATTTTAATGTATGATATCATGATTGCACTAAGTTGGTGTGTGTGTGAGTTGATTGAAGCTAGTTACCCTTGGCTCTAACCTCAACTCACATAGGTGGATAATTGACTCTAGTCGAGGCAGGTTAACCTAGATCATCCTATACTTAAGAATAACCTAGGCTCTGATACCACAAAACTATCACGCCCCGACGCGGAATATCGGAACGCAAGGCAGTTGCAAGTGAACGGGTATAGAGCGAGCGCCAGACATCAAACCATTGCACAATGAATAATACTATAGCAAATTCATTTCATTAATACATTCCAATTCCTAGTTACAACCACTAATATCAGAGCCAATCTATAGGGCCCAATTACATTGAAAGAAAGTAAAAGACTAAACATCAAACCTAACTACTACAACACTAAATATAGCAATAGGACGCTAGGGTACTCAAGACATCACTCCAGGTCGTTCCCGTCCTCTTGAGTGTATGGTTCATCCTCGGTCTCACCTGAAAACACAACGACAAACAACGCAGGGTGAGCGATAACGCCCAGTAGGGCTTAAATCTCAGGATCAAGCATGCTTTAAGTGATTAATGTCTTATAAAGCAGGATAACTAGAGAGAATAACGAGAAACATATAGAAAGTACTGGTACACGATAACGAGGGACAATAGCACAATGCACGAGAGTATAGCACGACAAGTTTTGATATCGGATTGGCCGTATAACAAGATAACAAGTAAAGTTGCACTACAGTGCACAAGTCACGATAGCAAGTGTTGGTTGATATTCTTTCAACCATGAGATTCAAGTAAACCAATAATTGACTGTTTGATTAATGATTGCCATAGATCGAATCATGTGTGTTCATGCATTAGGTGTATGCCATCACCCAGATCATTAGACCCCTGCGAGTTATAGCCTTTCAGGTGCTCCTCCCAAGGACCAGACCGGGCCCTTATAATGTTGCCTAGCATAGTCATGTTTTTATCGTAGACAATCAATTTAATGGCCAAATAGAGTACCAAGAAATAGATGAGAGTACTAGATGAATAGATGAGATAGTAGAGTGAACGTGAATAGATGAGCGAGTAGAGTATAGATGAGGGCTAAGGGCCAACGCACGTAACTCTCCGAGTAAACAGGCGATAGTAACAGTTGCACAACACGCGCACATGGTGTTGGCAGTCAGATGGAACTCACGACCCTACCAAGGGCCATGTTAAGCACAGGTCCAGAGGTCCGACGTGATTCGAGATGAGAGCGAACTTCTAATAGCCGTTTGGACCATATTGATCCATAAAGGGTGTAATAGGTGTTAGGGTACAACCGGCTCATCGACCATGTGAGAATCCATGATCAGAGGAGACTTACGGAGGCCTTGAACAAAGACTCACTAGTCCGGCAGAAGGAGTATCCGACAGAGAGTTCGTCCAAGCCAAGAAAGTGTGTATATAGAAATAAGTGCTCGACGTTCTAGAGGAATTATAGAACAGTGGAGCGTCTATATCGGTATATAAACAACACAAGAAACGAATACAGGTCCTTTAAAATAGGGAAATTAATATACTTTATTGCAATAAATTACCAGATACATTATGAGATATTTTATGCCAGATTTCAGCCATGTATGGATGGTTCATGTGTGTGCATGTGTAAGAGAAATCATAGACAGAAAAGAAGTCGTGAATATGTATTTTATAGCATTCAATATAGCTCCTTTTAAAACAGGTGTTTTTACTGCGTGTATGACTGTTAAAAAGGCGTAAGAATCCTATGAACGCGACGTAGGCCAGTAAGGGTAGCGACAGGGTCAGGGCAGATCGGGACAAGGCCTGAAAAGGGTCGCGACAGGGCTGCCAGGACAGAAGACTAGAACGCCACGTAGGGTACTGTCACGTTCAGAATGCGACAAGATGAGGCGTCGCGACGGGCTTGAGAACGCGACCTGTCGGGCCGTCGCATGCTCAGGTCCGTGGACTGAGTCTGACAGAGTTCTGCTCTGTCTTGGATTGCGGTCCAGAAATATCAAATTTTGATACAGGGTCGTTCAAAAATCATAACTAATTGTATACACGATGAAAAATCATGAAACCAGAGGCAAATGAAACTAGACATGCGAGAGTACTTCTAGTAAATAGGAATTAGAGAGAGGCATGGTTTGAACATGGTTTGAGCATGAACAATAATGAGTAACATAGAACATGATACAGGGAGCAAGATTGATTTAATTCAAGCAACATGCTCAACAAAAATTAGGGCTTTCAGGGGAAAACGATGCCTAACATGCATCAGTTCCTACAATAAAAATCTCGTAGCATGGGGTTGAGTATACAAGGAGATCAAGAGTTAAGAAGAGGGTTCGGGGTCATGTAAGTTGCAGAACATGAAAATCAAGAGCAAAAGATATGCTCGTTGGAAAATTACGAAACCAAAGGGCTTTTGCTCCTGATAGACGAGACATCCTATAGAAAAGGTTTCATGGTTTATGCTCGTGAGAATGCCTACCTTTGACTCGATTTGTCTTCTAGGGTTAAAATCTCCAAGAATGAGGAAGAAGCTCCAAGAACTCCTTCTCCCCACGAGATCATCTCCTCCTTGGCCTCTTCTCCACGTCCAACAACCTTTGGCAACGAGCTAGGGTCGGCCAAGAGGGTTTAAGAGATGTATTTATATAAATACAAGTTCCTATTCCTACTACTACTACTCAAATTCCTCTTAATTACGAGATTTCCTAACTCCAACCTTCCTTTCTTGCTTTCCAACCTCTATTTAGGTTAGGATGGGATCTAAATTCGTGCTAGACTATATGGGGTAGGTTTAGGAATCCAATTCCAACTCTTATTACCTCTTTTAATGCTTAAAGAATCCTTTTCTATTTAGGAGATATTAAGACTCCGAATTTATGGTATTTTCTTTTTATTTCCTATTTGTAAATTCATATTTTGACCTAATAAGTTCTAGAGGATCCATTAAGCAAAGCCCATTAATCTTTTCCATTTAATGGGTTTTTTTTAATACCCTTTTCATTGAATATCCCTTTAGCTGAGTTTTTAATCGATTATTTAAATTTTTATTTTTCTCAAAAATTCAGGTTGCTACATCTACAGTGGGTAGCTAACATCGTCCCTGTGATGAAGAAGGACGGTAAGGTTAGGATCTATAAAGATTTCTATGACCTTAATCGTGCTTGCCCTAGGGACGATTTTCCTCTCTCCCACATAGATGTCCTAGTGGACAATACTGCCAATTTCGAGATGTTGTCTTTCATGGATGGTTTCTCTGGGTACAACCAGATCCGTCTGGTGGAGGAATATCAGGAGAAAACTTTTGTCACCACGCTATGGGGGACTTATTGTTATGTCGTGATGCCCTTCGGATTGAAGAATGCAGGAGCAACATATCAAATGACAATGATGACAATCTTTCACGACATAATGCATGTGTATATGGAGGTCTACGTTGATGATGTCTTGGTTAAATCTAGAACTCGACATGGCCATGCTGAAGTCCTCCAGGCTATTCTCCAACGGTCTAACACAAGCTCAAGATGAACCCCAAGAAGTGTGTTTTCGGAGTATCCTCAAGGAAGTTACTTTGGTTCATAGTTAGCAAGAGAGGAATTGAGATTGATCCCAACAAGGCCAAAGCAATAATTCACATGCCTCCTCCTAGGAATATCAAGGAAGTTAGAGGGCTGATTGGTAGACTTCAGTTCATTAGGAGATTCATCTCTCAACATTCAATTCGTTGTAAGCCCTTCTATGAGATGCTTAGAGGAGAGGCTAAATTTGATTGGAACGATAAGTGTCAAAAGGCCTTTGAACAATTGAAGTGTTTTGTTTTCAATCCCTTTGTTCTTGCTCCTCTGGTCCTGGGTCGGCCATTATTACTCTACGTGTCAACCACTGAAGATTCCACTTGAGCAGTCTTGGCCCAATATGACGATGATAAGAAGGAGGAGCGGTGTATTACCTATCCAAGTTGTTCAATGAAGTTGAGAAAAGTACACTGTTATGGAAAGAACATGTGTGGTCGTTGTCTAGGTTGCCCAGAAGTTGAAGCACTATTCCTAGCTCATGAAGTGAAGCTTCTGGCGCAAATGGACCCAATTAGGTACTTGCTTGAAAAGCCTGTTGTAACTGAATGTTGGTGAGGTGGCAAAGTTTTCTTAATCAAATTGACATCACCTACGTGAACTAAAAGTCAATCAAGGGGCATGCTATTGCCGAGCATTTAGCCCACCATCCCTTACCTTCAAATTCTCCTGTTGATGAAAGTTTTCCAAATGAAGAGTTAGGAGCCATTATTGATGTTGAACCTTCATGGATACTTTACTTTGATGCAACTCTCAATTCTAATGGGAGTGGAATAGGGGTAGTCCTCCTCTCACCAGAAGGGGTAGTGATTCTGCATGCCTACTAATTAACCTTCCCTGCCATGAACAATGTGGCTGAATATGAGGCACTCCTAGTTGGGCTAAAAATGGCATTGTTGCTCGGGGCTAAGGAGTTAAGGATAATTGGAGATTCACAATTGATACTCCGGCAGTCCCTTAGCAAGTACCAAACCTGGGACCTTAAGTTGAAACCATACCAGGATTTGGTAGGAAGAGTAATCCGACAGTTTAGGAAGCTCACTCTAGTTCACACTCCTAGGGCTCAGAATATTCTGGTAGATTCACTTGCTTCCCTAGCTTCTTCTCTCCCCATCCCGCTAGGAAGATCTTCTGAAACCATCTCTATCCAAAGATTAAAAATCCCTTCTCATGCTGATCCATGGTTCTCTCAACTTCAGTCTTCCTCTCTTCAAGTCCATGCACTTTCAAAAGAGCTAGAAATTGATCTCGATGATGGCCATCCTGGTACTTAGACATCGAAAACTTTCTCAAAGATGGATCCTTCCCTGATTATGCCACCTCTTCTGATAGATGGGCCATTCGCCGCGTCTCTGCACGTTACAAGATCATAGGTGGCATTCTTCACAAGAAATTCCTCAGTGGGGTCTATCTCCGCTGCCTTGATGAGATCGAATCTCAAAGTGTTGTTGAAGCTGCTCACTCTAGAGAGTGTGGTGGCCATGTAAATGGTAGAGCGATTGCCCAAAAGTTGCTACGACACTATTATTGGCCTACCATGGAAAAAGATTGCACTCATTTTGTTCGTCACTATGCTAAATGCCAACTCCATGGTGACAAGATCCATGCTCCTTCCTCCTCTCTTCACCCTCTCATTGCTCCATGGCCTTTTGCCATGTGGGCATTCGTTGTGGTCGGTCCACTCGAGGACAAAACCAAAGAAATCCATAAGAAGTCCTTCATTCTGACCGCCACTGAGTACTTCACGAAGTGGGCTGAAGCAGAAGCATTCATAGAGGTCAAAGCTTCAACAGTGGTTAAGTTCATCAAGCACAACATTCTTGCAAGATTCGACGTGCCTCGAGACATTGTCACCGACAATGGACCACAATTCACTTCACAGGAGCTTTGCGACATGTGTGGTAAATATGGCATAAACTTGCATTATTTTTCTCCATATTATCCACAAGGTAATGAATAAGCAGAAGCTACCAATAAAACTCTCATCAAAATCATAAAGAAAACTTGTAGATCTCACAATAACATTGATTGGACAGACCACTTGATTAAAGCTTTATGGGATTACCGCACCTCCATCTGAACTCCTACGGGCAAACCCCCTATGCTTTGACATATAGATCAGATGTGGTACTCCCATATGAGATCTTCGTCCCTTCACTAAGAGTTTAATAGGATTCCGAACTTGACCCCGATCAATGTCGGGAGGCTTTATAGGACAACTTGAACTCTTAGACGAAAGGTGGATGATAGAGGCTGACCATGCATAGGTTTACCTTCAAAGAATTACACATTTTTACGCCAAAAAGGTCCTCAGGTGAAAATTTGAAGTGGGTGAAATGGTCCTAAAATGCAAAGTCATTAAGGCATCAGGTCCCAAGAGTAAATTGCAAGAAAATTGGGAGGTTCCGTTCGTTGTCAAAGAGGTATACTCGGGGAATGCTTATAGGTTAGTGGACACCGAGGGAGTTGAATTATCACACTCATGCAATGCGGTTCCTCAAGATGTTCTACCCTTAGTCAGTCAGTCAAGTTCGTTCATTCATCACTTGTCAATGTCACGGGTTTGAAACTCTACTTTTTCACTTGGCCACTAGCAAGGGAAGGTCTCTTCACACACCACATGATGTTGGAGTATTGTTCATTAGCCGGGAACTCATAAATACACTTGGATGTGTCTAATTAGGTCAATGTAACCTCTTTTCTCTTCTCACTCGGTCAAGTTTGGAAAAAGGGGCAGACTACAAGTAAGGGACCACCCACTCTCACCTGAAAGACAAAGTCATAACAAATAGGGGCAATGAAAGAAATGCAAATGCAAAGGCAAATGCCAAGACAAATATGAAAGAAAAGCCAAAAGGTCAAAAAGGGTAGCAAAAAGTACATACCCAGAAGAAGGCTGACCAAATCAAGGTGGTAGCAAATAGTACGTGCCTCCACCAAGGAATCCAGATGAAAAGTACCCCTAAAAATAATTGAAAAATAAGTCTTTCAATGCGAGATGTTGATTTGGGAAGAAAAAGTGGTTTGGACCGAATCCTTACATGACTTCCTATTTGTTTACTTCTTCCAATTTCTTCCTCTAGGGACAATTTGACCTTGTAAGACCTTCCATAGTGAAAAATATCAAGAAGGTTGTGGGTAATCGCCAATGTCAACGATATCATGCATGATCCCTCCTTCGTATGGCCTCTGTGGCTAGGTGGATTATGAAGACCTTATACCTTGACTTGTGATTAATATGTGTTCTAGACTCGAATGATGAAAAATCTAAAAAAAGAAAGAAGAAATGAAAAATAAAAAGAGAGTCTGTTGATGTGTACGTATTTCTGTTGATCATTTCACTATGTACATATTTCCCCTCTTATTTTAATCCAAAAAAATTATAAAAAATTCAAAATCCAAGAAAATTAGTTGTATCATGTATCATGTACATATTTCTTTATTTTCTTATAAAAAAAATGCATGTACATATTTCCCTTGGGCATTTTATTTTGTTCCTATCTTTAATTAGATTCAACCCCTTGACCAGATCTCAAGAAATGTATATCTTTTAGGCAAAGGGCTAGGGATAGATCTACACTAACTTTTTTTCTTTAAGTGTTGTGGATGCAGGAACAAAATTTGGCAAAACATTCAAACACACATTGGATGGACAAAAGCACAAATGTCCATTATGAAAGATCAAGTAGTTCTATACATAGCATGATAGGGGCATACCCCTGGTGATACATCTAGAGCCTCGCTCCTCACTCCTCTCTCCCTCCCTAGGCCTCTGCCTATGCAAGCTACTCACCTCCTCCTCCTCTCTCTCGCGGCGCCGGTCTAGGAGAGGCGGTCTCGTTGTCATCGACGCCTCTGATCGTGGTCCTCCTCGTCCCACTGACGGGTCTCCTAAGGATAGGAGATCGTCTAGTGATGCATAGATCGACCTGGTCCTTGCTGGCGTCTCCGGCTGGGCCTATCGTTGCTACTCCCAGCGCTTCTTCAGCACCTGGTTCTTTAGGAACTCTAAATATGCGATTGCCTGGGCTCGGGTCCTCTTCACCTGGCCCTCCCTCTCCCTTGCCTCGAGCAGGCGACCCTTCGTCCTCGTCAAGTCCAATCTCAGACTCTCCATCTACTCCTGGAAGGTCGCCCCAACTCCCTGCCGTTGCATATAAATGGGGAAATAAGTCAGTCTAAATCAACACATGTTCAAAAAGGTAGTGTTTGGTGTCTTTCCTCCTCCTCCAACTCCTGGATCCTCGCCTCCACCCGGTCTAGGCCCTCTCGTAGCCTGACCGCTAGGTCCCTGCTGGGAGGTTGTGCGGACGAGCTTGCTCCCGTGTCTCAACTCGCCCTCACCCTCACTAGCTCCTCTCTTGCAATCACATAGATTGGTCAGTCTACAAATCATAATCATTGTCATTCACAAGGGTGAGTTGTAACTTACCAGGGATCGCGTCTCGGCACGGAGCCTCTCCACCTCCACTACCTGCTCTGCTAGCCACCCCTCCAGCAGCCTCACCACTTCGGACTCATGCATCTGTCATCCACACTTACATGTTAGAATCAGATGATCAGGTAAACAAAAGTCAATGCTAGGGGATCACTAACCACGCGCTGGTCCAGCTGGAGTCGCCCAACATAGCGTACTCGGTAGTCTGCCAGTTACATTGTGCTATCTTGGAGGTCGGTACGTCACAGGACCTGCTCCCCTCTGCCCCTCCAATAGGCGACGGTGTTGCCGGCTCCTTGCCCCAGTCTCTATCCTCGGCGAAGAAGCATCGACAGGAGTGTCCCTCTCTCCTTAAAGAGGGTACCTCTAAGGCCGGCTGGTGCCAACCTTGAGTCTGGTACTCTAAGGGGTACCATGGCCCGGCTCCCCTCCGTCTGTACTCCGCATCCCAGGGGGAAGCAGGTGTAGCCCCAGATCTGCATGGCAAGAGAAACACGTTAGTCAAGCACAATTTAAGTCAATGATGAGCATAAGGAAAGTTGCATACCTGAAGAAAGGGAGTGAAGCCCCAATGCTCTGAGACCGCCGCGAACTGCTAGGAAGGATAGAGAAGAGATGTTCTAGCACTGCGATGCCCCACGCGTGCTGACCTGCATGCTCTAGGTCCCTCAGTAGCAGCAGCAGGAACTTGCAGTTCATCTGGTATGACTGCGTCGGGAAGAGGAGCCGTCCAAAGAGATACATCACAAAAATCTGTACATACACCTCCTCACTCCACCCCTCCAACTGTATTGACGCCCTCACTCTGGTGCTGAACTCCTCCAGTGTCTCCAGAGCTCTCCTCCTCCCCCCTCTCAATCCTATTGAGTTCGACAAAGCTCCTAATAGGATGCTCCAGATCAGCCTTCTCTGCCCGACCACAAACTCTAGTCCTAGCAACTCTACCACCTCATCGTGGTAGTCCCTCCTCCTCTTCCCTACTACCGGCTCTCCCTGAACCGGTAGTCCTGTCAGATATGCCACATCCTCCAATGTGGGTATCATGTGTCCCCAAGACATAATGAATGCCTTGCAATCCTCATCCCACCTCTCCCTTAGTGCCTCCAGGTAGGGGACGTCTATGTGGAAGGGCCGCACTACCAGAAGGTGCCCAAACCCCATCATTGTAACCCAAGTGTGCTAGGCCTCCGGAAGCACCCTGTACCATGCCTAGCACAGGTCCCACATCACCGACTCCTCATTCTGCCCTTTCCTTGCCCAAAACACTGTAAAATTAATGTCAAGATCGATCAGTGTTTAGAGTAGGTTGACAGTAAGCTTTCTGTCATTTACAAAATATTGACATCAATAGGGTGGTCGTTTACTCCAGGTTGATGGCAAGGGGTTTTCTATTTACCCTTGTTTGACGACAGGGTTGTTGCAATTAAGGTCATCAGTAGATGTCCACTTCCTTGCCGCTAAGTTTATCTTGACGGCAACAAATTGGACGTTTACAGGAACTCGACGTCAACTTCATTGACGTCAAGTTCTTGATGAACCCGATAGCATCTCCCCTGTTTTCCCCTCTTTCCCACTTTGTACATACCATTTCATTGACACACATAGGAGAGTTTAGGGTCTATTTACATACCTTTGGCCGTCGTGGGGTCCTCCGGGGTGCCTCTGCCTCCGCGACCATCTCTTCTTTCCCCTCTCCTGAAGGATCGAGAAAAGATGAGGACAAGATCTAGAAGGGGGGGTTGAATAGATCTAGGCCTACTAATGCGGAAGCTTAACCAATTTTAAAAACTCTTGAATCAGAGGTAAATTAAGAAAATAGATTTCACAGATCTGAAGTTAAATTGAGTGAGTTGTGCAAATGGTGTGTATGAATAAATTGATTAGATGAATTCAAACGATCCTATGCATGCATCTAACGAAGGATAAATTCAAACCACAGTCAGATCAATGCACAGAGATTTTTAGGTGGTTCGGAAATCACACCATGTGATTCCTACATCCACCCCTCATATAGTGAGGATTCACTAAACAACCTGGGTACAACACACCCACTGGAGCCAGACAACTCCAACCACCTGAGTTTACAACTCACACAAACTCTATAGTAAGACTACTCTAGAACCCTGAGCAACACTGCTCAACAACACCTTGAGTGCGATGACTCAAAACCACTGAGCTCGACGGCTCATAAACAACTTTCTAGAAACACACAAGACTCAGATCCTCTAGCAAAAGATCTAGTCCAACAAGAGTGAATTCATGAGACTCATGCAACAACCCATGCACAATCTCAGAATTACTCAGAAGAGAAAAAAAAAGATGAGAATTGTATTGATAGCTTTTCTCTTCAGATGTACTCCCTTGTAGAAGGTCGAATTGTGAAGGTCTTTGATCTCTGGAAGTTCCTGGGCGATGCTCTGCAATTCTGATCTTCAGGATCTTCCTTGAATTCTTCACAGAAGTCGGCTTCTACTTGATCTGCTTCCTTGAGGTGATCCAATTGCTTCTTCAACGATCAATCTCCACTTCTCATGCTTGAGCAGATGAGAATTTGGCTTGAGGAAGCACCAGGAAGACAAGAATAGGGAGGAGAAACCTTCTAGCCGCCAATGGGACTTCTGGGAGGCTCTGAAAGGGTTCTTGCATGTTGGATGGCCAATAGGAGGGTAATTATACCCCTAATAGTCCAAATGTACCCTTGGGGGTTGTGGGCACACGATCCAAGGCTAATCCAACAATTCCCTAGGGTGCCACGTGTCTAGGACAAAGTTTAAGTCACAGAGATTCCGGAGTGTGCCGACCTGCCCATGAGGTGTGTCGACACATTGTCCCAGACTGGCAAAACAATTCCCTGGGAGAGGTCTCTAGTGTCGACCTGAGATGATTCAGTGTCGACACCATGTCCCAGACTGCAAAACAGGCCTTCTGGGAAGGCTCTCTAGTGTCGACCTGATATCATCTCGGGTCGACCTGCTTTGGCCATCTGACAAACAGGCCTTCTGGGAGAGCCATCTAGTGTTGACCTGCCTGCATTTGGTGTCGACCTGCTTTAGCTATCTAAACAACATGCCTTCTGGGAAGGCTCTCTAGTGTCGACACTATCTGATTTAGTGTCGACCTGAGATGGAAGCCTGTTAACATATTTCTCTGGGATCTGTCTCTAGTGTCGACCTGCCCTGGACTAGTGTCGACACTAGTTGATCATTTCTTCACATTTCTGCCTTTGCTCTGAGCCATTGTGTCGACACCATTGATGGTTGTGTTGACACTGCCTTTGCAAGAAAATGTTTGTCCCTGAGAAAATAACACATAAATCATTAGTTAAATGTATTTTCATGAATATAGATGATAAATGTGCTTGGAAACATGCTTTTTGAATATTGGTAATTCAAGTGATGTATTTCACATGTTCCAATTTTTATGCATTAAAATCATAGCTTGTCATCATCAAAATATGAGGGGAAATGACTTGTTTTCACACTCAACCCAACATCTCCATCATCACCCGCCGAGCCCTCCCCCTCCGGCGCGCTGCTGCCAACCTTCATGGGCGTCGGGTCGGCCTCCTCCTCCTCCAGATTCTCCTCTTCCGCCGAGCCCCCTGTCGTCATCTCCTCTTCTTCCCCCATCCGATGAGGGCGGTCTCGGAGGGCTTGCCTATTCGCTCTCATCATCAGTCCAGTCTAGTCCAAATTTGAGAACAAGAGAAGGAGCAGAGAAAAGCTTAGAAATTAAGGTGAAGATTAGAGAGAGTGAGAACAAGAAAGGGTGTAAGGCAGTTGGAGGGTCACTCTAGCAAAGGAAATGGGGTGAAGAGGTGCTGTAGAAGGCCTCGGGAGCAAAAACCTATGTTTTGAAGTTAACATTGACTAAATGGTCATTTATATTAGGTTGACGTCACAGGTGTGGCCGTTTATATCTTGCTTCGAGGCACCTTGTCAGACCACCGTACCACGGTCGACAACTTGATAGTGGACGTCTACTTTGATGTTAACGTCCATTGATGTGGACGTTAAGGTTTCTCTATGGTGGTTAACGACAACATGGTTGATGTTTACCTGTTCTTAACATCCAACGATGTGGACGTCAACCCATCGCTCACAGAAACCCTCACAGAACATAGAAAGAGCACAATTCAAGGCATATAACACATTGAGCTTAAGGCTAATCACTATTTATTCACTAAATCTTATGTGTTACACTTATTGGAATAAAACGTACATCATTTTGCTCTACGAGCCATAAAGAAATCACATGAGATGGGGTAAATAGTGTCAATGTACTCTTCATAGGCCAGAACGTCCTTCTAATTCTCCTGCACTGCTTGTCCCACCTTCTGGCTAATGGTGTGCTTCACCCATGTCTTCCTAGCCTTCTTCATCAGTTTCTCATTCTTGCCTGGGATGATCATGGTAGTACAGTGAGAAAAAGCAGGAATTCCTCATGGTACTCCTAGCTGATGCTGACACCGGTGTGGCTAGTACACCACCATCTGATCAGGACCAGTTAACCACAAGTCTCTGTCCTCTTTGGTGCGAACTCTGAACTCAATGGTCCTCATCAATAGTTGTCTCACTATGATGTCCTCCACTGGGAAGTAGCCAAGGTAGTCATGCCAAGCATCTCTGCTCTTCAGGTGTGCTGTCACGCACTTGATCTCATCTTCTGGCTCGTACCATGCCTTGCTGCAGTACACTGAACTTTGAAGGAAGATTCTGGAAGGGGTAGGTTGTTTCTCAGCATAGTCAAACTTCAAATGAGCCTCCATCCATACTTGAAGTAGAAATAAGCTCCCACATGTGCACTCACTTAGGCTCATTGTAGTCAATGAGCTGTAGAGGTGTGTCAGCACTACGGTGGCAAGTGACTGCCCATGCCACACCAGAGATAGGATTCCCACGTGCTCATACAAGAGGAAGTCACCACTGGTAGGAAACATGAACACACCCACAAGGCAGAGTGTCAGTCCACGAGTCACCCTCTCACTGCCTATCTCCTTCACATGTTGGATTAACCACTAAGCCAGCCGGTCCAGGAAAATCCCATTCTTGTTCATCATTCTCAGCACCTCCTTCTTGTCCTGCACAATGTCTGCCATAATCTCTTCCAACAGGAGAAGAGGGGTCATATCATCATACTCCAGGCAGTGTTTCCAGTCTAGGAACAATTCCACTTCTTCTAGTAGCACGGTTGCCTTGAATCCCTAGAATACGAATGTGTGTGTGTGGGTGCCAGCGCTCCACTAGTGCTCCCAGAGCATAGAATCCTCACCACATATCCTTCATGTTCTTGGCCTGAACAACCATGAAGCTCATGTTCCATGCTCCTATGTAGCTTCTCATGTCAATTGTTAACGCGTTTATCAGGTTGATTAGCTAGGAGAAGGCTCGTACATGGCCCTTGCTTGGAAAGGCGGGCACATCCTGAACATCCAACAAGCATCATGAGAAGTAGGTATGGGGCATTTTCAGCAAGTAAAGAGGCAATAACAGATGCTACTTACCTCTCCATTGGCCAGTTGGGTGCTCATTTGTCCCAGAACCTCGCTCAAAACACCCGGATTCATGCTCGTAGACGTCCTGGTTGATGAAGATGCCATGGAGGCTTGCTGCAGGTCGTCTAGGAAGTGTTTGGTTCGGAGATGAGGAAGGGAAGATGGTGGTTGAAGAAGGAAGAGTCCTAATGGCCTCCCAATTGCGATTTTTTTCGATTTTATCTACTGACAGGTTAACGTCAACATCATTTGACGTCGGTACACTATTGACGGCAACATATGTAGACATTTACATTTGTAGATGGCACACATGTGGACGTCAATTGTGCATTGACGACGATCGATCTTGACGTCAACCATGGCGAATTTTCAAACCTTCTTTATGGCCATTATTTCTCATCTAGTGTTTCATGTTCTTTTGCAGGACATTCAAGCACAGGTGATGCTTCGAATCTGGGAACACTCATGCGACCTTGAGTGTTGTACATGTATGTCTAACATAGGTTTAGTCACCAGAGGCAAATAACTTGGCGACCGAACCCAGAGTTCCCCTTTACCAAAAACTGTGACGGGTTTGCGATCTCCCAGTTATTTGTTTGGCCTTAGAAATTTCCACTTGTTCTAACTTGCATTTTATATAGGGAACCCACATCAACATGCATTTAGGATTTCACTGCTAACATTCTCTTATTAACAACAAAAAAAGGAGATTTTCCTCAATCACTAACACTACAAGAAATGGTGTCAATAGAGATCAAATCTGAGACCGAACAATTCAGTCACTAGTCGGTCTCAAATCTAAGACCGAATAGTGACTGAATGATATCGGTCACTAAGTTTTAGTTTTAGTGACCAAAAAATTTTCGGTCACTATTCAATCTAAGATTTGACACCGAATAGTGACCGGAAAAACTTCGGTCACTAGAACTATCTGTTAGCGGGCTTACGGGTGAAACTTTGTGACTGAAATATTGCGGTCACAATTCGGTCTCAACAATTTTAGCGCCTGAATAATGACAAAAATGTTTCAGTTGCTATTCGGTTGCTATATCTCATTTAACTCCCCCCCCCCCCCCCCCCCCCCCCGCCCCGACCATCGGTAACCTCTCTTCTCTCTCCCTCTCTCACGCCGATGCCTCTCCTCTCTTCTCCGACACCGAGCTCGCGCTACCACACTGTCGCCACCGCTCCCTTGCCTCTCCTTGTTTCTCACTCTCTCTTGTTCGCCCCAACCGGAGGTCGCCGTCGTTGCCCCCCCCCATTGGACAGTGCCGCCGTCCCTGCCACTAGACAGCGCCACCCACGCCCCCGTGACCGGACAGTTCCGTCGTCACCCCCGCTGCAACCTAGTGCCCGCCGTCATCATCGGACCCCGTCACCGCCGCCGCCACCGTCAGTAAGTTGTCTTTCATTCTTTCTCTATCTTTGTGGCCTCTCTCTCACTCTATCTGTGTGTGGGAGGGGGGAGGCTGTAGCAACCTGAATATCTCGAAAAATAAAAAATTTAATAATATAAAAAATTAAGTCAATTGGAAAATCAAAGAAAAGAGAATTAATTAAAACCCATTAAATGAAAAGAAGTAATGAGATTATTAAATAGACTCTCAAAAATTTATTGAGCCAAAATAGGGATTTTTAAAACAGGAATAATAGGAAAATACCCTAAATTTGTAACTTAAATATTACATAAATTAAAAGGGGGTAATAAAGCATTAAAATAAGTATTTTGTGTGGGAGTTGGACTCCTAATCCAACCCTAATTGGTTGGCCACGAATTTGGATCCCAACCTAACCCAAGTAGGTGGTGGAAAGCTTGGAAGGAGGATAGAAATAGGAAATCTTGGAATTTAATGGGAATTAGAGTTCTATTAGGAAATAGAAGCCCAATAGGCATAAACACTCTCTAAACTCTCCATGGCCGACTATAACAGGTTGCTGGGGCTTTCTGGATGAGGAGAGGAGGCCAAGGAGAAGAGGAATTCGTGAAGAGAAGGCTGGACCAAGCTCCAACCCTTATTCATCAAGTTCTAACCTTAGAAGATCAAATGAGTCAAAGGTAGGCATTCTAATGAGAAAAAATCAAATAATTTTGTCTGTAGATTGTTCCATAGCTCAGGAACAAAACCCCTCTTGTCTCATAATTTTCCATCGATCCAATATTTTCTTCTTGAATTTTGAAGTTCTGCAAACATCATGACCCCAAACGCTCAACTTAAATCTAGATCTCCATGTATACTCGACCCCATGGCATGAAATTTTAACTGGAGATACTGATGGATGTTAGGCATCGTTTGCCCCTGAAAGCCCTAATTTTCATCCATCCTGCATCTCGAATTAATTCTCTTATCTCTACTGTATACTGTACCATGTTGTTCGTGAATAAACTTGTTTGAAGCTTGTTGAGATCATGCTCACATTCAGATTCTTATTTATTGGAAGTGCTCTTGTATGTCTAGATCTGTTTAAAACTGGTTTCATGAACTTTCATCGACTGTACATTTAGTTCTTGATTTTTGAATCACCTAGTGTCAAAACATGGAAACCTGGACCGTAATCCAATGCATGGTACCTTTCCCGCTCGGACTTAGGCACAGGACTTGAAAACATGACGACCTGATAGGACGCGTTCTCAGGGTTGATCGTGACAGAGCACCCGTCGCGTTCTAAATGCGACAGGGCCTGTTGTCACATTATGACTCCCTATTCAGACCGACCTGTCGCGACCCTTGATTGACTCTGTCGTGTTCTGTCTGTACCCCATCGCGGTCCTTACAGGGGTACGTCACCTTCTGGAGTTTTGCATGAAAACCCCATATTTCTGCAAGTCTTGATTTTCTATAATAACTACATGCCCTGTTGACTGTCTTAAATACAGTAAACAAAGTTGTTTAATGTGGACATGCTTTAATTAATTAAAAGTCATACACATGATCTTTTCTGTCCATGATTTTCTATATCACATGCACACACTTGTAACCATCCAGCATGACTCAATTTTGCATTAAATATTTCATAAAATATCTGGTAAATTACTTCAATATTGTATTTAAATTGACCTATTTTAAATGAACTTGTCTTTGTTTTCTCGTGACGTTTTGGGAATACCGTTACCAACGTTCCACTATTCTAGAATTCCTCTAGAACGTCGAGCACATGTTTCTATATACACACTTTCTGTTGACTTGGATGAACTCTCCGTCGGATACTCCTTCTGCCGGACTAGTGAATCATTGTTCAAGGCCTCCGTAAGCCTCCTCTGTCCATGGATTCCCACATGGTCGATGAGCTGGTTGTACCCTAACACCTATGATACCCTTTAGGGATCAGTATGATCCAAACGGCCTTAGAATGCTCTCACTCTTATCTAGAATCACGTTGGCCCTCTGGACCTGTGCATAACATGGCTAGTGGAAGGGTAGTGAATTCCACCTTACTGCCAACACCAATTGCACGTGTTGTGCAACTGTTACTATCGCCCGTTTACTCGATGTTTTATGTGCAATGACCTGTAGTTCTCATCTATACTCAACCCGCTCATCTATTCACACACTCTCTACTACATTGTCTATTCATCTAGTACTCTCATCTATTTCTTGGTACTCTCTTTTGGCCATTGACTGATTGTCTAAAGATAAACAATATAACCAATGCCTGGCAATATTTAAAGGGCCCGGTCTGGTTCTGGGATATGCGCCCAAAAGTGCTATTTGCCCGCGGGAGTTAAATGACTAGAGTGTTTGGCATTACACTCGAGTGCTGTCAATCTCGACTATCTAGATGACAATCAAAGTGCTACACTATACTCATTGTGCTATCAATATACTTTGTGCTATTTGTGCTATGGCCTTCCTGCAATTTGTGCTATACTCGACGCTTGTGCTATATTTGGAAACTTGTGTTATTTCAATCACATGCTATCATGTTGTCTCTTACATTACTTGACTCTCGATCTATCATTAGTTACTCTGCCTTTGGAATACATTAATCATTTAAAGCCTGCTTGATCCTGAGATTTAAGTCCTACTGGGCGTTATCGCTCACCTTGCGTTATTGGTTATATGTTCTCAGGTGAGACCCAGGAAGATGCTTACACTCAAGAGGACGGGAACGACCAAGAGTGAAGTCAAGAGTACCCTAGCGTCTTGGTATTATATTAGAGTTGAAGTTTAGACTTTTGCTTTATTCAATGTAATTGGGCCCTATAGAATGGCTTGGATATTAGTGGTTGTAACTAGACATTTGAAAAATTATTAATGAGATGCATTTGCTTTACTATTTATTCTTGTCCAATGGTTTGATGTCTAGTACTCACTCTGTACCCGTTTACTTGCAACTGCCTCATGTTCCGATATTTCATGTCGAGGCATGATAGTTTTTTCGTATTAGAGCCTAGGTTGTTCTTAAGTATAGGATGATCTAGGTTGACTAGCCTCGACCAGAGTCAGTTATCCTACCCATGTGAGATGTGGTTAGAACCAAGGGTAACTAGTTAAAATAAACTCACTCACGTACGAATTAAATTCCACAACAATATCATAACAACTTGTTACTTTTGTAGGAACTTAAGCGACTAAGATGACTGCAGAATGTGCTCGGATGAGGGGCATGCAACAAACCATCCAAGAACTCACTCACGCAATTATGCAAGCTACACAAGGTGGAGGAAATCGTGGCGGTGCAGGCGAGCTGCATCGTAACTTTAGGAGCTTGAACCCACCTAGGTTCAGTGGGTCCACAGATCGAGATGAGGCCGAGTACTGGCTTAAGGAGACGGAAAGAATTTTCCGTGTCATGCAATGTGCAGCAGGGGATAAGCTACTACTAGCTACTTTCCAATTAGAGAAGGACACCCGCGCTTGGTAGGAGTCGGTAGAAGCGACCAGAGCTAATGGTCAATTTACTTGGGACGAATTCAAGGAAGCCTTTAACTCCAAGTATTTCTCGGAGCATGTCAAAGAGAAGAAGGCTGTGGAATTTACTGCTCTTAAAGAAAGGAGCTTGACTGTGGCCGAGTATGAAGCCCAGTTTTCAAGACTAGCACATTATGCTGAACATCTAGTGAATACTGAAAGGATGAAGGCTAAGCGCTTTCTCAACGGCCTTAGGCCACAATACATCACTCAACTGGCCCCTCTCGACATCCAGACCTATGACGAGATGGTAAAGAAAGCTCAACTACTAGAAGATGCTACAGACTTCACTAACTGTATCAAAGGGAAGTTCGTGAAGAAGGAACTGACATCTGGTCCATCACCTACTAAGCCGACCAATGGCGAGAAGCGTCCCTTCAACATCATGGAGGGACCTAGCCAAGAAAGGAAACCCAAAGCTATTGTCCCCAACACGCCAGTGAAAAGCAACTGCAACCACTGTGACAAGCCAAGTCACACAGCTGATGAATGCTGGAGGAAAGTCGGCGCATGTTTGCGCTGTGGAAGCCGCGAGCACCGTATTCCCGAGTGCCTGCTACTGAAGGAGCATGAGAGGTGCACTAATGTGCCTAAGAAACAGGGAAGACTGCAAGCCCTGCATGATGAAGAGCCCGCTAAGGATGGTGGCATGATAGAAGGTACCCTACAAGTTTTCTCCTTATCATCATTTGTTTTATTTGATACTAAAGCAACTCATTCATTCATATCTCAAAACTTTGCTGATACTTTGAATGCTAAACCTATATCCATGGCTCTGTCACAACACCACTAGGAGAATAGGAAAAGTTGAACAAATACATTCCATCTGCCGATGTAATGATCAGAGACCATAACCTAAAAGCCGACCTGATGTGTATACCCATGGAAGGCTATGATGTCATTTTGGGAGCCGACTGGTTGTCCACTTATGGGGAAAGTGTCAACTGTAAGAATGTGAAGGTTACCTTTAGTGAGTTCCCTAAGTTGTCATTCACTGGGATTAAACAAAAGAGACAGATGTCTCTAATCTTTGCCATAAAGGCCTACAACATGATAAGGAAAGGTTGCTTTGCTTTCCTTGCGGTCGTAATAGTAGAAAAGAAGGCTTCTAAAATAGAAGACATACATATAGTCCAAGACTTCCCAGATGTGTTCCCTGAAGATCTGCCAGGGATTCCCTCGGAACGAGATGTGAACTTCGCCATAGAGTTGATCCCTGGAGCTGCCCTGATATCACGTCAACCGTACTAGATGTCACCTACCGAGCTGAATGAATTGAAGGCACAACTTATGGAGATATTAGAGAAAGAGTTCATCAGACCAAGTACTTCCCCATGGGGAGCACCTGTGCTATTCGTTAAGAAGAAGGATGGATCGATGAGACTATGCATCGACTATCGTCAACTCAATCAGCTAACCATCAAGAACAAGTACCCATTGCCTAGGGTCGATGAACTGTTCGACCAGATATCTGGAGCTCAATATTTCTCCAAGATCGACCTTCGATCTGGCTATCATTAAATGAGGATCAAGGATGATGATATTTTCAAAATGGCTTTCAGGCGCAGGTATGGACACTATGAATTCGTCGTTATGCCTTTTGGTCTAACCAATGCTCCTGCAGCCTTTATGCAACTCATGAACAACATATACCGGCCTTACCTCGACAAGTTCTTGGTCGTCTTCATCGACGATATCCTCATATATTCCAAGACCAATGAAGAACATGAAGAATATCTAAGGATCGCACTGCAAGTCCTGCGAGACAACAAACTGTATGCAAAGCTGAGCAAGTGCGAATTTTGGCTCGAAGAAGTGTCTTTCTTGGGCCATGTCATCTCAAAGGACGGCATCTCCGTTAATCCCTCCAAAATCAAAGCTATACTCAAGTAGGAGAGACCAACCAACATCATAGAGATCAGAAGCTTCTTAGAACTGGTTGGCTACTATAGGCGGTTCATAAAAGACTTGTCCAAAATCGTCATTCCTCTCACACGTCTGACACGAAAGGAGAATTCATACTCCTGGAGTAAAGAGTGTGAGAAAAGTTTCCAAACTCTAAAAGATTCTTACCTCAGCACCTTTTCTCGCTCTACCAATAGAGGGAAAAGGTTTCTCTGTCTACACCGATGCCTTAGGAATTGGGCTAGGTTGTGTATTGATGCAAAAGGAGAAGGTCATTGCCTATTCTTCAAGATAACTGAAGATGCATGAAGTCAACTACCCTGTGCATGATTTAGAGTTGCTGCCGTGCTCTTCGCCTTGAAAATTTGGAGACATTACTTATATGGGGAACAGCTCACAGTCTATTCAGACCATAAAAGCCTAAAGTATTTATTCTCTCAGAAGGAGCTCAACATGAAACAGAGAAGATGGCTAGATCACCTAAAGGATTTCGATTTCAAAATCCAATAACATCTAGGCAAGGGAAATGTTATGACTGATGCACTTAGTAGGAAGTCGATGGCATCTGTTTCGAGTCTAGCCCTTGGCGAGATGCAACTACTAGAACAATTTGCAAGGTTAGACTTGAATATTGAACATAGGGATGATCGAGTCTTGGTTTCCAATATCAAGATTCAATCTGACATGCTGGAAGAGATTAAAGCCCAACAAGATAGAGATACATTCTTGGTTCGCATCAAGGAAACCTTAGCAGAAAGACTTGACTTTGCTATGACTGAGGATGGAAGGCTTGTGTTTCAAGGGAGGACATGAGTTCCCGACAATGAAGAACTGAAGAGAAGGTTAATGGATGAAGCTCACAAGACGAAGTACACTATTCATCTTGGAGGTACCAAAATGTATCAAGACATGAAAAGAACATTTTGGTGGTTGAACATGAAGAGAGAGGTAGCCGAACATGCTACTCATTGCCTTACTTACCAATAGGTAAAGGCGGAACGCATGCACCCTACCGATGTACTTAGACCACTAGATATCCCGGAGTGGAAATGGGAAAGCATTGGCATGGACTTCATCATGGGGTTACCCAAGACTCGTGGTGGACTCGACGCCATATGGGTCATTGTTGATAGACTAATCAAATCCGCGCACTTCCTTCCTATAATGAGTAAGTGGTTGGTGGAGGTATTAGCTGCCTTATATGTCAAGGAGATAGTGAGGTTGCACAGAGTTCCATCATCTATTGTCTTGGATCGAGACTCGAGATTTACGTCTCATTTCTGGAAGGGACTGCATGGTGCACTTAGTACTAAGCTCAACTTTAGTACCGCCTTTTACCCACAAACTGATTGGCAGACTGAAAAAACCAACCAAATTCCAAGGTTATTAGAATGAGCACCTATCCCTAATCGAGTTCTCATATAACAATAGTTACCAGGCGAGTATTAAGATGGCACCGTTCGAAGCACTATATGGCAGAAACTGTAGATCTCCTGCATGCTGGAATGAGGTTGGAGAACAGTAATGGCTAGGCCCAGATATGGTGAAAAATACAACAAGGGACATTCAGGTGGTTCGAGATCGGCTCGAGATTGCTCAGTCTAGACAAAAGAGCTATGCTAACAAAAGAAGGAGAGATCTGGAGTTTCAAGTAGGCGACCATGTACTCCTAAAGGTAATACCTACCCATGGCATCCAAAGATTAGGTGTAAAAGGGAGACTCTGTCCTAGATTCATCGGTCCTTTTGACGTGCTCGAAAGGGTTGGTGAGGTTGCATACAGACTGGCATTGCCACCGAACTTGGCATGTGTACACAATGTGTTCCATGTCTCCATGCTTAGGAAATATGTATGTGATCCTACGCATATCATTCACCGTGAGAAGTTGGTGCTGAACAAGGACATGACCTATGAAGAGAAGCCAATCAAGATAGTGGAACGGAAGGTGCAGCAACTCAGGAACTGTCCCATCCATGTGGTTAAAGTTTTGTGGAATAATCGTGGAGTGGAAGAAGCCACATGGGAACCTCGATCTTTTCGGTAAGACATTCTCTCTATTATGATCATATGAATTTTGGGACCAAATTCTTTTAAGAGGGGGAGGATGTAGCAACATGAATTTCTCGAAAAATAAAAAATTTAATAATATTAAAAATTTAGTCAATTAAAAAATCAAAGAAAAGAGAATTAATTAAAACACATTAAATGAAAAGAAGTAATGGGCTTTATTAAATGGACCCTCAAAAATTTATTGGGCCAAAATAGAGATTTTCAAAAGACGAATAATAGGAAAATACCCTAAATTCGTAACTTAATATTACCTAAATTAAAAAGGGGTAATAAAGCATTAAAATATGTATTTTTGGTGTGAATGGGACTTCTAACCCTATCCTAATTGGTTGGCCACGAATTTGGATCCCAACCTAACCCAAATAGGTGGTGGAAAGCTTGGAAGGAGGATAGAAATAGGAAATCTCATAATTTAATAAGACTTAGAGTTGTATTAGGAAATAGAAACCCAATAGGCATAAATACTCTCTAATGTCTCCATGGCTGGCCCTAACACGTTGCTGGGGCTTGCTGGACGAGGAGAGGAGGCCAAGGAGAAGAGGAATTTGTGAAGAGAAGGCTGGACCATTCAATTTCTAACCTTAGAAGATCAAATGAGTCAAATGTAGGCATTCTCACGAGCAAAAATTAAATAATTTCGTCTGTATATTGTTCCATACCTCAGGAACAAAACCCCTCTTGTTTCATAATTTCCATCGAGCCAATATTTTCTTATTGATTTTTGAATTCTACAAACATCATGACCCCGAGCCCCCAACATAAATCTAGATCTCCATGTATACTCGACCCCATGCCATGAAATTTTAACTGGACATACTGATGGATGTTAGGCATCGTTTTCCCCTGAAAGCCCTAATTTTCATCCATCCTATGTCTCGAATTAATTCTCTTATCTCTACTGTCTACTGTACCATGTTCTTTGTGAATAAACTTGTTTGAAGCATGTCGAGATCATGTCCACTTTCAAATTCTTATTTACTGGAAGTACTCTTCTATGTCTAGATCCGTTTAAAACTAGTTTCATGAATTTTCATCGTCCGTACATTTAGTTCTTGATTTTTTAATCACCCTGTGTCAAAACATGGAAACATGGACCGCAATCCAATGCATGGTACCTTTCCTGCTCGGACTCAGGCACAAAATCTGAGAACACGATAGCCCGATAGGCCGTGTTCTCAGGGTTGATCACGATAGAGCACCCGTCAGGTTCTGAACGCGACAAGGCCTGTTGTCGCATTCTGACTCCCTGCTCTGACCGACCTATCGCGAACCATGATTGACTCTGTCGCATTCTGTCTATACCCCGTCGCGATCCTTACAGGGGTACGTCGCCTTCTGGAGTTTTGCATTAAACCCCATATTTCTGCAAGTCTTGATTTTCTACAGTAACTACATGCCCTATTAACTGTCTTAAATATAGTAAACGAAGTTGTTTAATGTGGACATGCTTTAATTAATTAAAAGTCATACACATAATCTTTTCTATCCATGATTTTCTATATCACATGCACACACTTGTAACCATCCAATATGACACAATTTGTCATTAAGATATTTCATAAAATATCTGGTAAATTACTTCAATATTATATTTAAATTGCCCTATTTTAAATGAACTTGTTTTATTTTCTCGTGACGTTTTGGGAATACCGTTACCGACGCTCCACTATTCTAGAATTCCTCTAGAACGTCGAGCACATGTTTCTATATACACACTTTCTCTTGACTTGGATAAACACTCTATCAGATACTCCTTCTATCGGACTAGTGAATCCTTGTTCAAGGCCTCCGTAAGTCTCCTCTGTCCATGGATTCCCACATGGTCGACGAGCTGGTTGTACCCTAACACCTATGATACCCTTTAGGGGTCAGTAAGATCCAAACGGCCTTAGAATGCTCTCACTCTTATCTAGAATCACGTCGGACCTCTGGACCTGGGCATAATATGGCCAGTGGAAGGGTAGTGAATTCCACCTAACTGCCAACACCAATTGCGCGTGTTGTGCAACTGTTACTATCGCCTGTTTACCCGACGTTTATGTGCAATGACCTATAGTTCTCATCTATACTCGACCCGCTCATCTATTCACACACTCTCTACTATCTCGTCTATTCATCTAATACTCTCATCTATTTCTTGGTACTCTCTATTGGTCATTGACTGATTGTCTAAAGATAAACAATATAACCAATACCTGGCAATATTTAAAGGGCTCGGTCTGGTCCTGGGATGTGCGCCCAAAAGTGCTATTTTCCCGCGGGAGTTAAATGTATAGAGTGTTTGGCATTACACTCGAGTGCTATCTATCTCGACTATCTAGATGACAATCAAAGTGCTACACTATACTCGTTGTGCTATCGATATACTTTGTGCTATAGCCATCCTACAATTTGTGCTATACTCCACGCTTGTGCTATATTTGGAAACTTGTGCTATTTCAATCACAAGCTATCATGTTGTCTCTTACATTATTTGACTCTCGCTCTATCATTAGTTACTTTGCCTTTGGAATACATTAATCATTTAAAGCCTGCTTGATCCTGAGGTTTAAGTCCTACTGGGCATTATCGCTCACCCTGTGTTATTTGTTATGTGCTCTCAGGTGAGACCGAGGAAGATGCTTACACTCAAGAGGACGGGAACAACCAAGAGTGAAGTCTAGAGTACCCTAGCATCTTAGTATTATGTTAGAGTTGAAGTTTAGACTTTTGCTTTATTCAATGTAATTGGGCCCTATAGAATGACTTTGATATTAGTGGTTGTAACTAGACATTTGAAAAATTATTAATGAGATGCATTTACTTTACTATTTATTCTTGTCCCATGGTTTGATGTCTAGTACTCACTCTGTACCTGTTTACTTGCAACTGCCTCACATTCCGATATTCTGCATCGGGGCGTGACAAAGGAGGCTATGGGAGGGGGGAGGGAGGCTGTGGGAGGGGGGAGGGTGGCCAGCTATGGGAGGGGGGAGGGAGGCCGACCGTCGGTGGGGAGGGGAGGGGGTGGGTGTTGCCGGCTGTGGGAGGGGGGGACTAGCGGTGTGGGGGAGGGGGGTCGTAGTGTGGGGGTGGGAGCTCCCTGTCTGGTGCAGTCTCTCGACCTCTCTCCCTTCATCTCTCTCTCACACACAACTACACAGACACAGACACAGACACACACACACACACTCTCTCTCACAGTCCCAGGCACCCCCTGCTCCCTCTCTCTCTCTCTCACACACACACACACGCACACACTGTCACAGACACTGTCCCCCCCCTCCTCTCTATCTTACACATAGTCATCTCTCCCTCTCTCACACACACTTTGTCATAGTCCCACCACCTCTTCTCTCTCTCTCACAGTCACGCCCCTCTCTCTCTCTCTCTCTTATATATTATATATATATATATATATATATCTCACATGCACACACAGACAGACACATACACACTCTCACAGTCCCCCCCCCCCTCATAGGCACACACACACATATACACACTTTCATATGTTTAATTTTGGTGCACTATTGTAATGGCAATTTTTTTCACATTGTGTTTATAATGTCATATTTGTGTGTTTTTGCATGATTGTATAATTGTAATGTTTTTTTTTATATTATGAATTCTTTTTAGATTTAACATAAATGACGCATATGTGCTCCACATCAACTTCTTGTTTAGTAAATTTGATTTCTTGTTTGTATTAGGACCATCTATAAGCCCTAAACAGTGTTAGGGGAGGACCTAATGTTATCTGCCATGAAATGGATGAGCTCACCTTGCGCAAACCATGAAATGAATTCAATCTACTAGCTAGGGTCTTGGCTTCTTATATATATGAGATTGGTTAGAGTATGATTAGATAGAAAATTTTAAGTTTTTTTTTTCACTCTAATAGAGAATTTCTTATAATTTGATTCAGATAGTTACACCCATAGAAATAACAAACTAAGTAAACACAAATTTTATCCCCTATAAAGTGGGTTTTTATTAGAAGACACAACCCCTAATATGAATGAATTAATGGCATCTAGGAAGAGGACACAACCCTAGTTCAAGGTCATTGTGAATTTTTAATGTGCAGGAAGTCACAATCCTCTCCTGTAATGACCCAAGATCTGAATTACCAGTTACCAACCAGTAACCCGAATCCTGACCCACTAACCCATGAGCCGAAGCTCGGAAGGGTAAGAAAAGAGCGTCTGAGGAGAACATATATGAAAATGTAAACGCCAGAATTTAAAACATTTCAGACTAGAACACCTAGACAACTCAGAGCCAACACTAAAAGTAAAAGTACAGTGAGTACAAAGGCTAGGTACTACTCGCAGCAGCTAACCAGAACCAGCACCGGAGAGACCAGGCTCTTCAACCCTGAGAGCCGACCATGAACCACCTGAAGGGGAATGGAGTGAGTCTCAAGAAGAGACCAGCAGGGCAACTAACCCCCACCGGCAATAGTACTACTAAATAGTGTTGAAAGTAAAGCACAGTAAGTAAACAAGCACACCCTATACAGCACACAGGAACTCGTGATGCAGTACGCAACTCCCATAGGAGTGCGCTAAGAAACTGGAACCTTGCAGACTCGACAACATAACAAGCACAGCACACAGGCTCTCTCTCTCACACACACATAGAGAGTAGGACTTAGCTAGGGTCTATGGCTTGGCGCCTCGACACTACAGAGTCTCTCAACCCTAGCCATGTGTGCACAGTATAGGCTGTAAGGCCCTCAAATTTTGTCCTTATTATCTTATTATGTGTAACTTTATGCTTGTATATGTATATGCATTATCATATAAGTATTATGCATACTTTAGCTTGGTGTACTTATGAATGTATGTATATACTTAGTTGTAAATATTATCGGTGGATTTCGTGGCATAATGAGTGTGTACATTACACCCTATGTATTGCATGCATGAACTTAGGAGAGATTAGGGTTTTGCATGGTTTTGGGTTCTGGCCGGAGGGTTAGTAGACGTCAACATGAACGGACGTTCACTTATTGTTAACGTCCATCTCGGTGGACGTCGACTAATAAGTAGACGGCCTTATCGGTGGACGTCTACATCCTGACAGGCCAGTCCGCAGCAGCATGGTGTGCCATGCTTGATGGGGCGTGGCAACCACTCCCCCAACGGCTCCTTGGCCTTCCAACCGAACTCTTGCGTGGGGTGAGAGGGTCCTCTCTTAAGAGAGCCCTTGTTGCAACCTCTAGAGCTCTCTTGGCTCTTTGCAAAGAGAAAACAAAAACCCTAGTGAGCTGTGAGAAAACCTGAGGTTTGAGAGCTTTGATCCGGCGATCCAAGGCTCTTCCTGGCGATCTACTTCGACAAGGAGGAAGACAAACCATCCGACTACGCATCCCAGCCCCGGTTTTCAGAGGGGAGCATCTCAGAAGCCGGAGTGGAGGCATCTTGGAGGCTTCTTGGGACTGCCCAAGGAGAGCTTCTCCAACCATTTTTTGATCCCTTTAGGAGTTTTTCCAAAGGCAAGTAACCCTTGCACCTTGTCCATGTATGTGTCTAGGAGGTTTTTATCATTTTATGGATTTTCCTCGTGTCCTGGATCCCCTACATTCACCATTCTTTAGAGCTCGGACTGTGTTTTTGCACAGGTCCGAACTTGACGGCAAGGTCTATTGCCGTTTAGATCTTGAGTCAGCGGCTAACGATGTTGCCGCCAACTCTTGTGAACGGCCAGAGTATGCCGTTAAGTTCTTCTTGACAGAACAGTGAACTGTTCTGCCCTATATCTTTAATATCCGGACTTTGGCGCATGAGGATATAATGTAAATTTTATATGTTATGTAAAATAGATAATGTGATGTGTGTGAAAATTTCTGTATTTTTCTGTGAATGGCATAATTTATTAGAATTATTGAAAGGCATGTGTAAGGAGGATATTATGCATGTTTAATTTCGTTCCTATGATTTATGGGGAATTAAATGCTGTAGATTTTTATGTCACATGTCTATATGTATCAGTCCATGCCCTGAAAATTTGAGGATTTTTACATGGCTATGTGAATTACTGAAATTTCTGTAATAGGAATGGAAGCATGAGTAGGTTAATGAATAATTCATAGTAAATTTTGTGTCATGCAATAAATCTGGGAAAATTTCTTGTGCCAATATGTATGTGTGATCCATGACTGTGCATGATCAAATCTGAAATCCATGTCATGTTCTATGTTAACTTAGTTTATGAATGGCATGAAACTGGGTGTTTCAATTTCTATAAATACATGTGAATTCAGAAAAATGTGAAAATTTGTATGTGTGTTATTATACCCGAAAACAGCATGTGGTTAAATTTTCAGGAAAAATTGATAACAGTAGCCTACACTATGAGGTTTCCATGTGAAAATGAGTTATAAATACATGTACCATGATTAAGGTTAAATGAGGTGTGTTCCAATTAATCCATGAGAGCTACTAAATGCTTGATTTCTGTTATTAGTGGCATCATGTTAGGAATGAACAGAACCATGTGCATAAATAAGAAAGTGTGAATATCATGTGTAAAACGTGTGTTAATCGGAATGTGTAATGTGTAAAATGTGCCGTGTGTGACACTGCTTCCATAGAGGGCTGTGGAACTGTACCATGGAAAAGTCCCCATGGGAAGGTTCAATGTGTTAAGATATCCTAAGGGCATTAGGATGAAATCCTGGAGGTGGACAAGTACCACTGGTTAGGGTGGAGACGTGTTCTCCCGGTCTGCGCAGTGCCAAGAGTCATCACTGTATTGCCTAGGTGATGTGCTATGTGTTATGTGTATGTGATGTGTCCTTCTAGTGGTGGTTTGGACTATGTGTCACGGCAAATAAATTGTGAAATGTGTATATGTGAACATGTGTAAATTGTGTATATATGTGAGCATGCAAATGTGAAATGTGAAATCATGTGAACCATTTATGTTAGAATGTGAACATATGTACATGTGAAATGCTTGAAAAATGAATCATGTGAAATATGGGAATGTGTAACCATGTGAAGTGAATGTGTTAGAGTGTGAGATGATAATTCATGCTATGATATTTCTAGTTCCATGTAAATTGCTAACATGTTATAGTCAAATTGGGAGTGTAGTCTTCATGTGATTAAATGAGTAGAAAGCATGTGATAGGAAGTGTTATTTGAAACATCTTAAACCATGTACCATGTGTTTTGATTTGGTAGAATTACCATGATAGGTTGTCTCTTATTAATGTTCAAGCATGTTGTATGTTGCCTTGCAAATTGAATTAGTGGAACCTACTGTGATGTATGCATGAATGATGTGTATGGAGTTACTTGCTGAGTCTTTTAGACTCATTACTTGCTTCGGCGTACAGGTTTAGCTGGTGACCCGGTACCTTTGGAGGAGACCGTGGAGAGTGACTCCGAGCGCGGAGATTAGTTGGCGGAGTCTTCGTTGTGCCCCTTTTTGTTTCATAGTATGTAAATTGGGACTTGTATTAGAGCTATCATTTTGTAATTATGGACAAATTATGTATTAAACTGTAGAACTTTAATCTTGTGGACAATGTATTTTGGTTTAATTTCAATTATGAAAGTTTAGTCTTTTAAATTGCTATATGGATTATGTATGTTAAATGTGGATGATGAAATGTGATGACAGTTAGTCCTTTACTTCCGCGACTCTGTATCTATATTTGTGTACATCTCAATCAATTGTTAGTGTCGGGTCAATGTCCCGCTGTGGTGATCTTCGTCGTGCCGACGTGGGTTGGTACAACCGTACCGGCATAACGCGGGTCGTCACATAGGCTCTCTCCCTTATGCCGGTCCTCGACTAGTTTTCCCCTACGCCTGACCCTAGCGGCAGAGAAGGGGCCCCACGGAAACTAGCTCATAACCACCACAAGGGGCACGCACAGAATGGAGTCGCAGTCGACGTCTTGGCTCACCTAACGAAGTGACCCTCAATGCCAGTCTTCTAGACGAAGCCTTCACCTCAACGTCTGGGAAACACAACACAAACAGAAGCACGGTAAAACCCAACACGAGTATAGACGGGAACACTCCCAACGTCCGGAACACTGTGCAACAGGCAGACATCGAGTGTCAACGTCTCAACACAGCCAAACACAACGCGAGCACAGACGGAGAGACTCTCTACACCAGGCTCCAAACACAAGACAAAATCATGCAAAACTGGTCAGGTAGTGTCGACACTAGTTCAGGTGGTGTCGACACAGTGCTTCAAATACAAGGCAAAAAGGTTAGGTAGTGTCGACACTAGTTCAGGTGGTGTCGACACTAGATACAGTTTCCAGAAAACCTTCTGGCAGATGTGGGACAGTGTGTCGACACTAGCACAGGTGGTGTCGACACTAGATCAGTTTTCCAGAAAACCTTCTGGGTCAACTGGGACAGTGTGTCGACACTGGCTCAAGTAGTGTCGACACTAGAGGCTTTCCCAGAACATCATCTGGGTGGTTTTGGGACAGTGTGTCGACACTAGATCAACTAGTGTTGACACTAGTGGCCCTTCCAGAACAAAACATATGGTCAGGTGTAACCAGAAAACACGTATCATGCAGTGATTCACTTTCCCTTCTTATAACTCCTTAGATAATGACATTTAGATAAAACATTCAACACAAAAGATGATGAGGACAACTAGTAGAAGAAGTTTTATGTTGTGGGTTGGATCAAACTCGGTCTCTAATTTCGAGAAAACATGTGAATAACGAAAATCAAATGTAGCCCGAAATCACAGTATCATGCAGAGACTCTCTTGTCATGCTCCTAACTCTATAAAGAAGGAGTTTTTGATAAAACGTCCAACATAGAAGATGATCGTGACTTCAAGTAGAAGAGTTTTAATGATGAAAGTTTAGTCAAATTCAGTCTTGAACCATGTGCACAATAAGAAGAACGGGAAAAGCCCTAACTGTGCGAGACTTCGGGAAAATCACCAATACACAATGTATACTCCATGAAAACCAGTCAAACCAATTGCAAATGAACCTAGACTCAAAGAACTACATGTTGGTGTTGGGTTTCATTAATCTTGGCCCGAGAACACCTACCTTTACGAAGATCTAAGACTAGTCGATATTCTGGATGCAACAGAGGATGCAGGGGATGAAGCTCCGGGTTCCCAGCCTTTCTCCTTCTCCTCAGAAGCTCTAGCCTACCTCCAAACGACCCCAACTCATTGTTAAACCTTCCCCAAGAGTTTCAGGACGAGTTCTTATAGATTTAGGTTGTAGTTAAGAGTCCTAACGAGACTAGGAAAGGGGCTGCGAATCTGCTCCCTATTTTTCCCAGAATCTGGGGCTCTTTCCTCCAAAAGAGGTAGTAGTGGTTTAGGAAACCTCCTCTTAGGGTTGGGTCCGGTTATGGCTTACCATGCATGACTAATCACCCTTATTATAACCCTAAATTTCCCTTTCTAATTATGACATAATTACCTACACGAATTTCTGGGTAATTTCCTGTCCCAGCTCATTTACATCCTTGGGCCAATGTGTTCTATTGGCCCAATCTTGTTAATGGATCACTACAGTGTGATTTAGAATCCCACAATATCACATTCAATTGATCAATAACAAGATTTAAATTCTCAAAATAGTAAAATTAAACTGAGAACTCTTACTAACAGACCAAGCCAAACAAGCATCCACTCACACTCCTCTCCAGAACAATCTCAGCAGAAAAGCAAAAATTCTCGTCTCCCACATGTTGAGATCCTCGTCACAGAAGAAAAGAAATTAACACATAAGAAATGGTAGCAACAATTCGTAAGCTTCCTAAATGCTAAACGATTTAAAAAGACTGAATTACACAGATCTGATCAACAAGTAGAAGAACGGAAACAAAATTCACATGTTCAAATGTCGAACTCTTCAGCAATCTTTATAGAAGATACTGAAGAACATCCGACCTCCCCAACCAACAGCTAGTAGCAGAGAAGAAGAAATCAAAAGCAAAAATTACAAAACTCCGGATCTGCTCTCTCTCCCCGCAGCCACATCAACCAAATAAATTGCAGAAGAAATGGACAAAGCAACAAACTTGAACCCCAAACCCTCTGGAATCCCTCACAGACGGGAAGAAGCAAACGAAGCAGTTGACTCAGCAGAACAAAAGAACTCCATTGGATCGATCTCCTCTAAACACAGAAACTTGCAGTATACAGAAGAAATATAGAGCAATTTCCTCTGACCAACCATCTGGGGCAGCCGAATTCCATAAAGAAAAAATGTTAAACAGTCGGAAGAGGAGAAGAAGAATGCTCAGTCCTCTCACACAGCAGTTAATGGAGAACTGGAAGGAAATTGCAATAGAAAGGCAGAACACATAAGAAAATGCAAGAAAATTTCTCCAAATACTCTGAATGCTTACAGAAGAACAGAAACAAATTCTAATCTCTAAACTAAAACTCATTTACAACTCGAACTCAAATCTACTCTGCAATTCTACAGGAAGAAGAAAGTTAAACAAAAACCCCCAAGAACTCCTCTCTAATCGAACTGGAGAACTCTTCCATGCTCTGCTCAAACAAAGAAAATACAAAGAAATGGCAAGAATTAAACTAAAATCTGAACTGGCTAAGCTCTCAATCTCTCACAATTCGTCTCCCTCACTGCACCATGGAAGAATAGAGAAATACAGGAAATAGTAAACTAAAATTCCTAAAAATTCTAACCACCAAAGCTCACCGCAGACATCTAAACGCTCTGCTAAACCAGAAAATATAGAAGAGAGGAAACTAAAATCCTAAGAGATTCCTACTGCAGAGCACCCAATTGCTCTGCACCAAAGAACCAGAAATACAGGTAAAATGGGAATAAAAAAACTAAGAAAATTCCTACCAACTAGCGAAGACCCCTCCTAAGAACTGGAAGAGCAGGAAATACAGAAAAAAAAATAAACTAAAAAAAAAAATCCCTCCCTTCCGAACCAGGGAACCCCCTACAGATGAGGACCTTGGGGTCCTTATATAGGCCTCAAGAGATGGTGGGATTTATGAAATTGGTGTGGTGGGGTATGTGGCATTATAAGATTTGGTGGGGTGTGGTATGATATGATTTAAAAGGATGATATTGGGTGAGTTATTTCTTTAAAATTTTTATTTATTAAGATTGGGTGGGGTATATGTTGTGATTTGGTGAGATGAGAGAAAATAGATGTGCTATGATATGATGAGATGGAATATGTGACATGGTTTAAAATGTGATTTATTTACAACTAATATGTACAAAAAGATATTTATAAATGTAATGATAAGACTAAAAATTATTTATGTACAATGTATTTTATAAAAAGAGAAAACACTTTATTAATCAAACTATTCTAAAGGCATTGACCTTATTAGATGAGTATCTAACTAAGTGTTCTACCCAAAAATTTAACTAAATGTTCACAAATTTGTTTCTGAATGAAATGGAAATTAAAATCAAATTGCACCATATTTACAGATAAAAGATGTCTAAAATTTCTATATGTATGATATTTAACGCAAAAATTCATGTAGTTATCACTCCCCCCTACTTAAACATTGCTAGTCCCTTAGCAATAAAGAAATACTCCAAATGTAGGACTAGAAGATGTAATGTCTCATGATAAACAACCATCATGTAAAAGATTAATGTAAAGATAAGTCTTTCCTAATTGTAAGGGCTTATGGCAAGAAATTAGTGCACAAATGGTAGCTCACTTAAGAGTTCACATCAGCCCTTCTGAAGCTCCTCTGCCTCAGCTAGTAATTGAGATTAGATTAATTCGAGGGAGAAGAAAAGAATTGTGGAATAAGATCCTTGCTCAGTAAGATCGGGTTGTTTTTCTCAGTTCCATTCTGCTCAACTTCCTTGAGGATTATTTCTCTGAGTTGAGGACTTTTGTCCCTTTATTTGCACTTTGTGCACTCAGATTTTTTTCTTTTCATCCATAATGCTGCACAACCCATCACTTTTCAAGAGTAGCGAGTCCAACTTTACTCAGATCCGGGGCATTTTTCATGGATATATTTTTCTTTTGCTTTTTTGCTTTTGATTTTTCTTTTCTTATCCTCTATACGGAAGAATGAACAGTCAGGTTCCTTGATCACATACCTTCACTTCCTTCACAATTCACTTAAGGGGAAGGGATAAAACCAATCACCTCTCTCCTACTAGCCTTGACAATTTTGCTACATTCGGGTTCAGCTAATCTAAGTGGCTGTGTAGTGTGTGTATGAAAACTTCTTGCCATAAATCCTTACATAAGGTAGACAAGAGATACATGTAATCATTTACTAGATGCTATCTAACATGGATGTTTGCAAAGGAATGTGACAACTACAAATTTTAATGGTTAAAGATCAGACACATAGTCTGGATGGCGCAATGCTACGCATTATTATTCAAAGATGAAACATTGTGAAATTTTTGTTTTTTATTTGCATATGTACAAGCTAAAAAGAAAGAAAATGAAGCATTGGTTAGGGTGGGGACTATGCATGCTTTATTCTACCTCTCCCCCCTACTTATTTGCAAGAAAAGAAAGCAAGATAGAAAATCACCTGATAAGGAAAATCTGTACACTTGGGTTGCCTCCCAAGAAGCGCTAAGTTTATTTCGTCTTCAGCCGGACGCAATTAGGCTTCGTTTGGCTCAGCTAGCTTGGTAGAATCCATTTTCAAGAAAAGTGGGCTTTCAAAGAAATGTTTAACATTTGCCCATTGAAAGTGAATGATTGTCCATTTTTAGGATCGAGAATAATGACAACACCATTGTCGTAAGATTTGACAACAATGTAAGGACCATCCCATCGGGACATCAATTTTCCATGAAGCCTAGAATTGAATAACCCGACTTATCATGCACTTTAAAAAAATTTCTGTGAATTTTCAAGACTTCAATTAGTTCCTTCTCATGCCCTTCATCAAGATCGCTAGCAATTATGATGGGCCAAGTCTCGTCCTTTCCTAGAAAGATGTATTTTAAATTAGCAGGGAGTGGTTTTAGCTCAACCTTAGGAGGACACTCAGATGGTTTTGATGGATCACTATTTTGAAATAAGGAATTAAATTGTCCTTCCTCTCCCTCAAACCCTAGAGCACAGGGTTGGTTTACTGCTTTTTCCTCACAAGATTCTTCCAAGAGTTCTTCATTACCAGTTGATTTGTTTTCAGATTTTGGCTTTAAAACTTCAGAAAAATAGACTCTTGGAATGTAATGACTTGGGTCTTCATTTTTCTTAATTATGTCTAGAGGCTCTTCAAATATTTTCTCTTTTTCCTTGAATTTTTCAACATTCTTTTCAACCTCTTCTTCAATTTCATTCTCAATTTCATTTTCCTTATCCTCATGCAATGTTGACATGTGTGAGTGAAAATTTGTTATGATGTTTTCACTTCTTAAAGTAGACACTGTTTCCATATTTTCCACTTGGGGGCCCTAGCTTGGGCAGAATGATGGTCCTGTTGTATAAGTTGATTTTGAATTTGTGGTGCTGAAATATTTTGGACAAAAGTTTGATGTGGGTTTTGTGGTAGAGGTGCATTTGGTTTGACAGGTGGTCTGTACCCCTGACCTTGATAGTATTGCTGGTCCTGATAAAATCCAGAAGAGTTGTTCCTTGGGTTTGTTATAGTTTGACTTGGTAACTGACCCAATTCCTCACTACACACCTCAGCAATCTGAGACTCTATCCTATCCAAATTTTGCTGAATATTTGCTTCTGATTTTGATATTGATTTTGTTGTTCTTGCACAGTTTGGCAAAGAGTCATCATCATGTTTTGAAGTTGATTCATTTTATCTTCCCAATTGGGCTGAGAAGATGGTGGTTGATTGTATGAAGATTGCTGAAAATTAGTATGAACAAATTGATTGAAGTTTTGATTTTCATTGAATTGTGGAGGTCTGGAATAAAAAGATTGGTCAAATCCCGGATTCTGATTGGGATAAGATTGACCGTACATGGATTGCTTGAAAGAAGGCTGAGAAATTTGTTCAGATTGATTTTTCCAAGAAAAGTTTGGGTGGTTTCTCCAACCAGGATTGTATGTGTTAGAATATGGATCATGAGGGGGTTGGTAGAAACCTTGGAAAGTTTGGACTTGTTCTTGATAGGCCATGGGTTGAAAGAATCTCTCAATCGATAGGTTGAGCCAAATCTAAGTCCAGAGAATGTCTACCAAGCATGCACAGATGAAAAAGCCCTCTATTTATGATTTTTGAATTTTTAAGATTTTTATTGACTTTTGATGAACTTTTAAACAAACACAAACAAACAAACACTTTCAAATCAAATTAACCTACCACTAAGTGTTCCTTGGACTTATGTTATTTTTCTCAAAATCAGATTTATGCTTGCTTAAGTCCAATCCTACTCTTCTTGTACTGGCCAAGTAAGAGGTGGAGTAGAGGGAGGCCCCCCTTGCTTTCGCAAGGACCCAATTAAATAACCTCTAGCTCACTTAAGCGTAAGCTTTTTAACCTCTAATCCTAGACACCAGACTTAAAGAGAAGTTTTAGAATTAAGAAAGAACAAATCTAATTATGAACCCTAGGGCCAAGTCTACTGATTTTTATTGAAAGTTTAGGACAAAGCAAGAATGTGAATTTTTTTGTGATTTTTGGGCAAAGGAAAGGGTGATGAAATCCCTCACTTTATCTTTTTATTCTAATGGGTTAAGCCCTTAAGCAGTCCCAATTACAATTATGAAATGCAACAGATCAAGTTTGAAACAACGGTTTTCTAATGCTAAGTCTAATGCATGAAACAAGTGGTGGAAGTCTTACCTTTCCCCCGCTCTCTTCAATGCAAGAAAAAAATGAAATGACAATTAAAATGATGAATGTCCTAAAACATGTGTTTCTAATCTTGAGAGGATGGAAATTTTATTTACAAACAAACGGCTAACATGAAAGAGCGATTTGGAAATTTTTAGATTTTAGAATTTTTTAATTTTTATTTGGTTTTTAAACTGAATGAAATGAAATTTAACTAAGAAAATATGAAGTGGTACTATAGACTAATGTCAAACCAATCAAACCACCAAGAGAGTCCAATTATTACATGCCAACGAGAAAGGAATCTCTGTACATGCACAGAGAGTACAAGAAATCCTCACTACAAGCTCCACTCACTCTTTCTATCTAAAATTCAGAATTAAAAGCAATTAACAAAAATTTCAGCAAGCTCTCCTCCTCCAATGGGCCTCAAATGCCAAGCCCAATCTCCAAGTTCCACTCCTTGTGCAAATCTGAAATGAAAGCCCAATAACAAGTCAATGTAAAACCCAAAGCAAATGAAATCAAATCAAAAAAGAATTAAATCAAACTCTAATGCCTCCCCGGCAACGGCGCCAAGATGAAGCGTTGTTGACTGTGCGCTCTCGTTGTTCAAAGTTCTTTGCACAGGTCAAAATGCTCGCCTTCTCTAAACTGTCTCACAAACATAAAATTATAAAGAAGAACTAGCACAATGGTGAGCATAGGTCATATCCACGGAGAGGCCGAATAGAACTTGATTTAAACTAGTTCGACTTGAAACATGAAAGATCCAATAGTAAAATTCGACTTAAATCCAGCTAGTTCACTAAAAGCTACAGTGTGATTTAGAATCCCACAATATCACATTCAATTGATCAATAACAAGATTTAAATTCTCAAAATAGTAAAATTAAACTGAGAACTCTTACTAACAGACCAAGCCAAACAAGCATCCACTCACACTGCTCTCCAGAACAATCTCAGCAGAAAAGCAAAAATTCTCGTCTCCCACATGTTGAGATCCTCGTCACAGAAGAAAAGAAATTAACACATAAGAAATGGTAGCAACAATTCGTAAGCTTCCTAAATGCTAAACGATTTAAAAAGACTGAATTACATAGATCTGATCAACAAGCAGAAGAATGGAAACAAAATTCACATGTTCAAATGTCGAACTCTTCAGCAATCTTTATAGAAGATACTGAAGAACATCCGACCTCCCCAACCAACAGCTAGTAGTAGAGAAGAAGAAATCAAAAGCAAAAATTACAAAACTCCGGATCTGCTCTCTCTCCCCGCAGCCACATCAACCAAATAAATTGCAGAAGAAATGGACAAAGCAACAAACCTGAACCCCAAACCCTCTGGAATCCCTCACAGACGAGAAGAAGCAAACGAAGCAGTTGACTCAGAAGAACAGAAGAACTCCATTGGATCGATCTCCTCTAAACACAGAAACTTGCAGTATACAGAAGAAATATAGAGCAATTTCCTCTGACCAACCATCTGGAGCAGCCGAATTCCATAAAGAAAAAATGTTAAACAGTCGGAAGAGGAGAAGAAGAATGCTCAGTCCTCTTACACAGCAGTGAATAGAGAACTGGAAGGAAATTGCAATAGAAAGGCAGAACACATAAGAAAATGCAAGAAAATTTCTTCAAATACTCTGAATGCTTACAGAAGAACAGAAATAAATTCTAATCTCTAAACTAAAACTCCTTTACAACTCGAACTCAAATCTACTCTGCAATTCTACAGGAAGAAGAAAGTTAAACAAAAACCCCCAAGAACTCCTCTCTAATCGAACTGGAGAACTCTTCCATGCTCTGCTCAAACAAAGAAAATACAGAAGAAATGGCAAGAATTAAACTAAAATCTGAACTGGCTAAGCTCTCAATCTCTCACAATTCGTCTCCCTCACTGCACCATGGAAGAACAGAGAAATACAGGAAATAGTAAACTAAAATTCCTAAAAATTCTAACCAACCAAAGCTCACCGCAGACATCTAAACGCTCTGCTAAACCATAAAATACAGAAGAGAGGAAACTAAAATCCTAAGAGATTCCTACTGCAGAGCACCCAATTGCTCTGCACCAAAGAACCAGAAATACAGGTAAAATGGGAATAAAAAAAACTAAGAAAATTCCTACCAACTAGCGAAGACCCCTCCTAAGAACTAGAAGAGCAGGAAATACAGAAAAAAAATAAACTAAAAAAAAAAAAATCCCTCCCTTCCGAACCAGGGAACCCCCTACAGATGAGGACCTTGGGGTCCTTATATAGGCCTCAGGGCCTTCCAGGTGCCTCTGCATCAACTTCTCCTGCGCAAGCCCTGCACACTTGGCTGCCACCTCAGCTCAGCATCTGGTCCGCATCAGGGCGGCTGGCCTCCATCGCCAACCACCTGGTCCCTGGTCCAGCCTGCGCCATCTGCCTCCACCATCGCGCCAGCAGCCCAGCCAGCAGCATCTCCAGGCGCCCCTGGTCCTGGCCGCCTCTTGGCCACCTCAGCCGCGCTCACACCACGGACCCTTCTACCAGATCTGGCCGCGCCAGCTTCCAGCGCCCCCAGGCCCACCTGCACAAACCGCCTAGCCGCACCGCACCACCATCGGATGGCCCAGCCCAACAGCCGCCCAGCCCAGCATCTGCCCTAGCTTCATGCCATCGCACCTGGGCAGCATCGCCAGCCGCTCCAGATCTGCGCACCGCCCCTTGTACACAGCAGCTCCAACCGCCATCACCACACACCTGGCCCTCTGCTGCTTACCCGCACGGCCAGCAGCTCCAACCGCCATCACCACACGCGCCGCTCCAGCCTCTGGCGCCCAGCTCTGCATGCGTCAGCCAGTGCCATCGCCAGGGCTCCTCCCAGCATCTCACCAGAGCTCCAAACCCCAGCGCCGCCTTGCTTCCAATAGCTTCTGAAGAAGAAATAAAGAGATAAGGTTTAATTGGGGTATTATCCGTGGCCAAAGAGATGGTGGGATTTATGAAATTGGTGTGGTGGGGTATGTGGCATTATAAGATTTGGTGGGGTGTGGTATGATATGATTTAAAAGGATGATATTGGGTGAGTTATTTCATTAAAATATTTTTATTTATTTAAGATTGGGTGGGGTATGTGTTGTGATTTGGTGAGATGAGAGAAAATAGATGTGCTATGATATGATGAGATGGAATATGTGACATGGTTTAAAAATGTGATTTATTTACAACTAATATGTACAAAAAGATATTTATAAATGTAATGATATGACTAAAAATTATTTATGTACAATGTATTTTATAAAAAGAGAAAACACTTTATTAATCAAACTATTCTAAAGGCATTGACCTTATTAGATGAGTATCTAACTAAGTGTTCTACCCAAAAATTTAACTAAATGTTCACAAATTTGTTTCTGAATGAAATGGAAATTAAAATCAAATCGCACCATATTTACAGATAAAAGATGTCTAAAATTTCTATATGTATGATATTTAACGCAAAAATTCATGTAGTTATCACTCCCCCCTACTTAAACATTGCTAGTCCCTTAGCAATAAAGAAATACTCCAAATGTAGGACTAGAAGATGTAATGTCTCATGATAAACAACCATCATGTAAAAGATTAATGTAAAGATAAGTCTTTCCTAATTGTAAGGGCTTATGGCAAGAAATTAGTGCACAAATGGTAGCTCACTTAAGAGTTCACATCAGCCCTTCTGAAGCTCCTCTGCCTCAGCTAGTAATTGAGATTAGATTAATTCGAGGGAGAAGAAAAGAATTGTGGAATAAGATCCTTGCTCAGTAAGATCGGGTTGTTTTTCTCAGTTCCATTCTGCCCAACTTCCTTGAGGATTATTTCTCTGAGTTGAGGACTTTTGTCCCTTTATTTGCACTTTGTGCACTCAGATTTTTTTCTTTTCATCCATAATGCTGCACAACCCATCACTTTTCAAGAGTAGCGAGTCCAACTTTACTCAGATCCGGGGCATTTTTCATGGATATATTTTTCTTTTGCTTTTTGCTTTTGATTTTTCTTTTCTTTTCCTCTATACGGAAGAATGAACAGTAAGGTTCCTTGATCACATATGTTCACTTCCTTCACAATTCACTTAAGGGGAAGGGATAAAACCAATCACCTCTCTCCTACTAGCCTTGACAATTTTGCTACATTCGGGTTCAGCTAATCTAAGTGGTTGTGTAGTGTGTGTATGAAAACTTCTTGCCATAAATCCTTACATAAGGTAGACAAGAGATACATGTAATCATTTACTAGATGCTATCTAACATGGATGTTTGCAAAGGAATGTGACAACTACAAAATTTTAATGGTTAAAGATCAGACACATAGTCTGGATGGCGCAATGCTACGCATTATTATTCAAAGATGAAACATTGTGAAATTTTTTGTTTTTTATTTGCATATGTACAAGCTAAAAAGAAAGAAAATGAAGCATTGGTTAGGGGTGGGGACTATGCATGCTTTATTCTACCTCTCCCCCCTACTTATTTGCAAGAAAAGAAAGCAAGATAGAAAATCACCTGATAAGGAAAATCTGTACACTTAGGTTGCCTCCCAAGAAGCGCTAAGTTTATTTCGTCTTCAGCCGGACGCAATTAGGCTTCGTTTGGCTCAGCTAGCTTGGTAGAATCCATTTTCAAGAAAAGTGGGCTTTCAAAGAAATGTTTTAACATTTGCCCATTGAAAGTGAATGATTGTCCATTTTTAGGATCGAGAATAATGACAGCACCATTGTCGTAAGATTTGACAACAATGTAAGGACCATCCCATCGGGACATCAATTTTCCATGAAGCCTAGAATTGAATAACCCGACCTTATCATGCACTTTAAAAAAATTTCTGTGAATTTTCAAGACTTCAATTAGTTCCTTCTCATGCCCTTCATCAAGATCGCTAGCAATTATGATGGGCCAAGTCTCGTCCTTTCCTAGAAAGATGTATTTTAAATTAGCAGGGAGTGGTTTTAGCTCAACCTTAGGAGGACACTCAGATGGATTTGATGGATCACTATTTTGAAATAAGGAATTAAATTGTCCTTCCTCTCCCTCAAACCTTAGAGCACAGGGTTGGTTTACTGCTTTTTCCTCACAAGATTCTTCCAAGAGTTCTTCATTACCAGTTGATTTGTTTTCAGATTTTGGCTTTAAAACTTCAGAAAATAGACTCTTGGAATGTAATGACTTGGGTCTTCATTTTTTTTAATTATGTCTAGAGGCTCTTCAAATATTTTCTCTTTTTCCTTGAATTTTTCAACATTCTCTTCAACCTCTTCTTCAATTTCATTTTCCTTATCCTCATGCAATGTTGACATGTGTGAGTGAAAATTTGTTATGATGTTTTCACTTCTTAAAGTAGACACTGTTTCCATATTTTCCACTTGGGGGGCCCTAGCTTGGGCAGAATGATGGTCCTGTTGTATAAGTTGATTTTGAATTTGTGGTGCTGAAATATTTTGGACAAAAGTTTGATGTGGGTTTTGTGGTAGAGGTGCATTTGGTTTGACAGGTGGTCTGTACCCCTGACCTTGATAGTATTGCTGGTCCTGATAAAATCCAGAAGAGTTGTTCCTTGGGTTTGTTATAGTTTGACTTGGTAACTGACCCAATTCCTCACTACACACCTCAGCAATCTGAGACTCTATCCTATCCAAATTTTGCTGAATATTTTGCTTCTGATTTTGATATTGATTTTGTTGTTCTTGCACAGTTTGGCAAAGAGTCATCATCATGTTTTGAAGTTGATTCATTTTATCTTCCCAATTGGGCTGAGAAGATGGTGGTTGATTGTATGAAGATTGCTGAAAATTAGTATGAACAAATTGATTGAAGTTTTGATTTTCATTGAATTGTGGAGGTCTGGAATAAAAAGATTGGTCAAATCCCGGATTCTGATTGGGATAAGATTGACCGTACATGGATTGCTTGAAAGAAGGCTGAGAAATTTGTTCAGATTGATTTTTCCAAGAAAAGTTTGGGTGGTTTCTCCAACCAGGATTGTATGTGTTAGAATATGGATCATGAGGGGGTTGGTAGAAACCTTGGAAAGTTTGGACTTGTTCTTGATAGGCCATGGGTTGAAAGAATCTCTTAATCGATAGGTTGAGCCAAATCTAAGTCCAGAGAATGTCTACCAAGCATGCACAGATGAAAAAGCCCTCTATTTATGATTTTTGAATTTTTAAGATTTTTATTGACTTTTGATGAATTTTTAAACAAACACAAACAAACAAACACTTTCAAATCAAATTATCCTACCACTAAGTGTTCCTTGGACTTATGTTATTTTTATCAAAATCTGATTTATGCTTGCTTAAGTCCAATCCTACTCTTCTTGTACTGGCCAGGTAAGAGGTGGAGTAGAGGGAGGCCCCCCTTGCTTTCGCAAGGACCCAATTAAATAACCTCTAGCTCACTTAAGCGTAAGCTTTTTAACCTATAATCCTAGACACCAGACTTAAAGAGAAGTTTTAGAATTAAGAAAGAACAAATCTAATTATTAACCCTAGGGCCAAGTCTACTGATTTTTATTGAAAGTTTAGGACAATGCAAGAATGTGAATTTTTTTGTGATTTTTGGGCAAAGGAAAGGGTGATGAAATCCCTCACCTTATCTTTTTATTCTAATGGGTTAAGCCCTTAAGCAGTCCCAATTACAATTATGAAATGCAACAGATCAAGTTTGAAACAACGGTTTTCTAATGCTAAGTCTAATGCATGAAACAAGTGGTGGAAGTCTTACCTTTCCCCCGCTCTCTTCAATGCAAGAAAAAAATGAAATGACAATTAAAATGATGAATGTCCTAAAACATGTGTTTCTAATCTTGAGAGGATGGAAATTTTATTTACAAACAAACGGCTAACATGAAAGAGCGATTTGGAAATTTTTAGATTTTAGAATTTTTTAATTTTTATTTGGTTTTTAAACTGAATGAAATGAAATTTAACTAAGAAAATATGAAGTGGTACTATAGACTAATGTCAAACCAATCAAACCACCAAGAGAGTCCAATTATTACATGCCAACGAGAAAGGAATCTCTGTACATGCACAGAGAGTACAAGAAATCCTCACTACAAGCTCCACTCACTCTTTCTATCTAAAATTCAGAACTAAAAGCATTTAACAAAAATTTCAGCAAGCTCTCCTCCTACAATGGGCCTCAAATGCCAAGCCCAATCTCCAAGTTCCACTCCTTGTGCAAATCTGAAATGAAAGCCCAATAACAAGTCAATGTAAAACCCAAAGCAAATGAAATCAAATCAAAACAGAATTAAATCAAACTCTAATGCCTCCCCGGCAACGGCGCTAAGATGAAGCGCGCGACATTGTTGACTGTGCGCTCTCGTTGTTCAAAGTTCTTTGCACAGGTCAAAATGCTCGCCTTCTCTAAACTGTCTCACAAACATAAAATCATAAAGAAGAACTAGCACAATGGTGAGCACAGGTCATATCCACAGAGAGGCCGAATAGAACTTGATTTAAACTAGTTCGACTTGAAACATGAAAGATCCAACAGTAAAATTCGACTTAAATCCAGCTAGTTTACTAAAAGCTACAGTGTGATTTAGAATCCCACAATATCACATTCAATTGATCAATAACAAGATTTAAATTCTCAAAATAGTAAAATTAAACTGAGAACTCTTACTAACAGACCAAGCCAAACAAGCATCCACTCACACTCCTCTCCAGAACAATCTCAGCAGAAAAGCAAAAATTCTCGTCTCCCACATGTTGAGATCCTCGTCACAGAAGAAAAGAAATTAACACATAAGAAATGGTAGCAACAATTCGTAAGCTTCCTAAATGCTAAACGATTTAAAAAGACTGAATTACACAGATCTGAGCAACAAGCAGAAGAATGGAAACAAAATTCACATGTTCAAATGTCGAACTCTTCAGCAATCTTTATAGAAGATACTGATGAACATCCGACCTCCCCAACCAACAGCTAGTAGCAAGGAAGAAGAAATCAAAAGCAAAAATTACAAAACTCTGGATCTGCTCTCTCTCCCCGCAGCCACATCAACCAAATAAATTGCAGAAGAAATGGACAAAGCAACAAACCTGAACCCCAAACCCTCTGGAATCCCTCACAGACGAGAAGAAGCAAACGAAGCAGTTGACTCAGCAGAACAGAAGAACTCCATTGGATCGATCTCCTCTAAACACAGAAACTTGCAGTATACAGAAGAAATATAGAGCAATTTCCTCTGACCAACCATCTGGAGCAGCCGAATTCCATAAAGAAAAAATGTTAAACAGTCGGAAGAGGAGAAGAAGAATGCTCAGTCCTCTCACACAACAGTTAATAGAGAACTGGAAGGAAATTGCAATAGAAAGGCAGAACACATAAGAAAATGCAAGAAAATTTCTCCAAATACTCTGAATGCTTACCGAGGAACAGAAACAAATTCTAATCTCTAAACTAAAACTCCTTTACAACTCGAACTCAAATCTACTCTGCAATTCTACAGGAAGAAGAAAGTTAAACAAAAACCCCCAAGAACTCCTCTCTAATCGAACTGGAGAACTCTTCCATGCTCTGCTCAAACAAAGAAAATACAGAAGAAATGGCAAGAATTAAACTAAAATCTGAACTGGCTAAGCTCTCAATCTCTCACAATACGTCTCCCTCACTGCACCATGGAAGAACAGAGAAATACAGGAAATAGTAAACTAAAATTCCTAAAAATTCTAACCAACCAAAGCTCACCGCAGACATCTAAATGCTCTGCTAAACCAGAAAATACAGAAGAGAGGAAACTAAAATCCTAAGAGATTCCTATTGCAGAGCACCCAATTGCTCTGCACCAAAGAACCAGAAATACAGGTAAAATGGGAATAAAAAAAACTAAGAAAATTCCTACCAACTAGCGAAGACCCCTCCTAAGAACTGGAAGAACAAGAAATACAGAAAAAAAATAAACTAAAAAAAAAAAAATCCCTCCCTTCCGAACCATGGAACCCCCTACAGATGAGGACCTTGGGGTCCTTATATAGGCCTCAGGGCCTTCCAGGTGCCTCTGCATCAACTTCTCCTGCGTAAGCCCTGCACACTTGGCTGCCACCTCAGCTCAGCATCTGGTCCGCATCAGGGCGGCTGGCCTCCATCGCCAACCACCTGGTCCCTGGTCCAGCCTGCGCCATCTGCCTCCACCATCGCGCCAGCAGCCCAGCCAGCAGCATCTCCAGGCGCCCCTGGTCCTGGCCGCCTCTTGGCCACCTCAGCCGCGCTCACACCACGCACCCTTCTACCAGATCTGGCCGCGCCAGCTTCCAGCGCCCCCAGGCCCACCTGCACAAACCGCCTAGCCGCACCGCACCACCATCGGATGGCCCAGCCCAACAGCCGCCCAGCCCAGCATCTGCCCTAGCTTCATGCCATCGCACCTGGGCAGCATCGCCAGCCGCTCCAGATCTGCGCACCGCCCCTTGTACACAGCAGCTCCAACCACCATCACCACACACCTGGCCCTCTGCTGCTTACCCGCACGGCCAGCAGCTCCAACCGCCATCCCCACACGTGCCGCTCCAGCCTCCGGCGCCCAGCTCTGCATGCGTCAGCCAGTGCAATCGCCAGGGCTCCTCCCAGCATCTCACCAGAGCTCCAAACCCCAGCGCCGCCTTGCTTCCAATAGCTTCTGAAGAAGAAATAAAGAGATAAGGTTTAATTGGGGTATTATCCGTGGCCAAAGAGATGGTGGGATTTATGAAATTGGTGTGGTGGGGTATGTGGCATTATAAGATTTGGTGGGGTGTGGTATGATATGATTTAAAAGGATGATATTGGGTGAGTTATTTCATTAAAATATTTTTATTTATTTAAGATTGGGTGGGGTATGTGTTGTGATTTGGTGAGATGAGAGAAAATAGATGTGCTATGATACGATGAGATGGAATATGTGACATGGTTTAAAAATGTGATTTATTTACAACTAATATGTACAAAAAGATATTTATAAATGTAATGATAAGACTAAAAATTATTTATGTACAATGTATTTTATAAAAAGAGAAAACACTTTATTAATCAAATTATTCTAAAGGCATTGACCTTATTAGATGAGTATCTAACTAAGTGTTCTACCCAAAAATTTAACTAAATGTTCACAAATTTGTTTCTGAATGAAATGGAAATTAAAATCAAATCGCACCATATTTACAGATAAAAGATGTCTAAAATTTCTATATGTATGATATTTAACTCAAAAATTCATGTAGTTATCAGCTTCAACCATGGGACCATCCTTCTTCATTAAGAGTGGTGCCTTTAGGCAATTTTTTATGCGTCAGGAAGAGCAGGCCTGGGAAGCTATTTCTCATTATGCCTCCCTTCTCTCTCCTGCTTATTATTTGCCTGTACCTCCACAAGCTTAATGAATGACTTGTGCTCTTTCTCCTCATTGTCTCTTATTCTTTGTCTCTTTCCTATTACTTTTTGCTTAATGACAAAAAGGGGGAGAATGTTTACCTACACTTGTCTGATACATTCTTGAATCATGCTTGAAGTACTTTTATTCCTGTTTACTGTTAAGTACTACTTAAATGTTGATCATAGTTTTGTCATCACCAAAAAGGGGGAGATTGATGAACAGTCCATCCCCATGTACTTTTAAATTAATTACATGCTTATTTTGGTGATAAACAAAACACTGTCAAAAGTTTTTCTAACTATGTTTTATTTAGCCTTAAGCACAGGAAATACCCAAAGAAAGTCAAGCATCTGTGGTAAGTACTTACATACATTGTTTTCAGAAGAGCTATAACGATTCCTTCATTAACTGTAACGATTTCCTCACAATTACAACGACTTACTTGTAAGATTGAATAACCTTGTTGTGTCAAACAAGTCGATATTATAACGACTCTGTAAGTTATCGTAACGACTCCTTCAGAAGTTATAACGACTTGCTCATTATAACGACTATGTAAGTTATCGTAACGACTCCTTCAGAAGTTATAACGACTTGATCATTATAACGACTCTGTAAGTTACCGTAACGACTCCTTCAGAAGTTATAACGACTTGCTCATTATAACGACTCTGTAAGTTATCGTAACGACTCCTTCAGAAGTTATAACGACTTGCTCATTATAACGACTCTGTAAGTTATCGTAACGACTCCTTCAGAAGTTATAACTACTTGCTCATTATAACGACTCTGTAAGTTATCGTAACGACTCCTTCAGAAGTTATAACGACTTGATCATTATAACGACTCTGTAAGTTATCGTAACGACTCCTTCAGAAGTTATAACGACTTGCTCATTATAACGACTCTGTAAGTTATCGTAATGATTTCTTTAGAAAGTTATAACGACTTGCTTGTCATAACGATTCTGTAAGTCATCGTAACGATTTCTTTAGAAAGTTATAACGACTTGCTCGTCATAACGATTCTGTAAGTCAGCGTAACAATTCCTTTAGAAAGCTGTAACGACTTGTTTATCATAACGTTTCTATAAGTAAGCGTAACGACTCTTTTAGAAGTCATAACGACTTGGTTGTGATAACGATTTCATAAGTTATCATAACAACTTCTTCTGAGACTATAGCAATTTGTTCTCAACGATTCTATCAGACTATCATAACGATTGCATAAGTCATGTCTCTATTAATTAATTTTTTATCTTGATTTAAGATACGTTGAATAGTCAAAGTTGCATCACGTCTGTTTGACTGCCATGCATTTAATAAAGACTGAACGTATCTCTGCATGGATACGGAACATATCTTCCATTCTCGTGTATTCTCTGCATGCATCTTTTAGAACGATGAACTGTTACTACTATATTTGTGTCTATCTGCTCTAACGTTGATTGACATCTGGAGATAGTATAGCTGTCTACCATTAAAGCTCAACCTTGCAGAACCTTGAGGATGTACTATCCTACAACATTGGACACAGAAAGAACTACAAGCCAACTCAGAAGATCTCATCACTTTGCGTGCTCCAAAGAACAAAAGACTATCGACAGGAAGCTTCCACAAATCCTTCAGTCTAACGTACACCAAAGCTGTGAGACAACGGTCATCTCTTCGTCCTCATTCAAATTGGAGATACAAATACAAGACGAAGTTCTGAAGAAAAAAAAAAAGACACCGAAGAACAAAGCATTATTCATATTCAAGAGAGACCAGAACTCTATAGCTTTCAAGTCTTCAAGTTCTCTAGAGCCAGAAATTCATTCCTTTCGATCTTGGCTCTTAGCTCCTTGTGCTGTGAGAAGAAAAGTTAAGGAAGAGCTAGATTAGTTCTGAGAGAGTGCACATTGTGTAGATCTTCGTCTCTCAGTGCTTGTAGCTTCAGATTGAGTTTTGTAAAAGCTTGATCTAGGGGCTAGTCATTTCCTTCAAGATTTTCTTGTGTTCTTTCCCTTCGTGTGTGAAGGAAGACCTGGTGGTTTCCAGGGTGGTGTTTTTCCCTTCAGGAGTGAAGGAAGACCTGGTGGTACCAGGGTGTTGTGTTCCCTTCGGAAGTGAAGGAAGACCAGCTGAGCTGGGTGGTTGTTTTTGTCCATAGGGGGACTGTACCCTAGTTAGTGAAATCCTGAGGGTTGCTCAGGGACTGGACGTAGGACTCCTAAGGAGAGGAGATCCGATCCAGGATAAATATGTGTGTTGTGTGTTTGTCTTCATTGTGTGATTGTTGTTTTTACTAACCATTACTAATCTCTTTCAAGAACTCTTTATGTTTGTTTGAGTTCAGGTTTTTATCAGATAAATTTATTTAAAGACCCATTCACCCCCCCTCTGGGTTAGCCAACCGGGCAACAATTTTGATTTAGAAAATCTGAAAGCATGAATCCTGTGTTTAATAAGTAGAATCACCATGATAGGTTGTGAATTTCAATGACAAGCATACTACAGGATTGTGTCTTGTGAATGTGTGTGTAAAACCTGCTATGATATGTGCATGTATGGTAGGTGTAGAGTTATTTGCTGAGTCTTTTAGACTCATTACTTGCTTCGGCGTACAGGTGTAGTTGGTGACGACACACTTGCAGAGGAGGCAGTGGAGACCGACTCCGAGCGTGGAGATTAGATCGTTGGTGTACCTTGTGATATTTGATTTCCTAGTATGTAATTGCAACATTGTACTAGCATTATTATGGAAAGGAAATGTTTAAGTGTGGATAATTATGTATTTGATTTTCAGCAATTTAATTATGTGGACTTTTAGTTCTTTAAATGTTATCGAATCATGTATGTTAAATGTGGATGATGAATGAAATGAAGACAGTGGTTCTTTTACTTCCTCTACTCTATTCTTATATTCACGTGTATCTCAGCTGAATGTTATTGTTGGGTAAATGTCCCACTATAATGACGCTCGCTATACCGACGTTGGTTGGTATAACCGTACCGATATAATGAGGGTCGTCACACTCCGTCGGAAATTCCTTTCGCCAGACTAGTGAACCCTTGCACAAGGCCTCCGTAAGTCTCCTCTGATCATGGATTCCCACATGGTCGACGATCCGGTTGTACCCTAACACCCATTACACCTTTAGGGATCGATATGATCCAAACAGCTATTAGAAGTTCGCTCTTACCTTGAATCACATTGGACCTCTGGACTTGTGCACAACATGCCCAGCAGGAAGATCGTGAGTTCCACCTGACTGCCAACACCAAGTGCGCGTGTTGTGCAAACTGTTACTATCGCCTGTTTACTCGTCGCATTACGTGCAATGTCCACTAGCTCTCGTCTGTACTCTACTCGCTCGTCTATTCACGTTCACTCTACTATCTCGTCTACTCATCTAGTGCTCTCATCTACTTCTTGGTACTCTATATTGGCCATTGACTGATTGTCTAAAGATAAACAATATAACCAATGCCTGGCAATATATAAAGGGCCCGATCTGGTCCTGGGATGTGCGCCCGAAAGCGCTAGTGCCCAAGGGAGTTAAATGATCAGAGTGTTTGGCATTACACTCAAGTGCTATCTATCTCGACTATCTATATGACAATCAAAACACAAAACGTGCTATACTCTCTCGATGTCTAGAATGACAAACAAGTGCTATACTCATCGTGCTATCATTATACTTGTGCTAGTTGTGCTATGGCCATCCTGCTATTCGTGCTATACCTGATACTTGTGCTATTTTTGGAAACTATACTCGATCTCGTGCTATTACCTGTTGTGCTATCTCTTACTATATTTCGACTCTCTTGTACCTGCTATCTTTAGATACTCTGCCATTAAATGCGTTAATTATTTAAAGCCTGCTTGAGCCTGAGATTTAAGTCCTACTGGGCGTTATTGCTCACCCTACGTTATTTAATGTTGTGTTCTCAAGTGAGACCGAGGATGACACATACACTCACGAGGAAGGGAATGACCAAGAGTGAAGCCAGGAGTACCCTCGAGTCACTATGTCATTTAGAGTTGTAGTTAGTTATTTCCATTTATTGCAATGTAATTGGGCCCTATAGAATGGCTCTGATATTAGTGGTTGTAACTAGACATTTGATAATTATTAATGAGAAAGATTTGCTTTAGTATTATTCAATGTGCAATGGTTTGATGTCTAGTATATGCTCTATACCTTTTCTTACAACTGCCTTCGCGCTCCGATATTTCGCGTCGGGGCGTGACAGTTTTGTGGTATCAGAGCCTAGGTTATCTTAAGTATAGGGTGATCTAGGTTGACCAGCCTCGACTAAGAGTCAGTAATCCTACCTATGAGAGATGTGGGTAGAACCATGGGTAATCAACTAAAATAAACTCACACACGCACAAATTAAACTTTTAATCAGCATTATAACCTTCAAATTATTTTGTAGGAACTAAACAGCTACAATGACTGCGGAACGTGCCCAGATGAGAGGCATGCAACAGTCCCTCCAGGAATTGACTCGTGCCATACTACAAGCCACCCATCAAGGCGGTGGTAACCGCGGAGGGAACCAACAGGGTGCAGGCGAGCTGCATCGCAATTTCAGGGGTCTGAACCCGCCTAGGTTCAGTGGGTCTATGGATCCAAATGAAGCGGAGCACTAGCTAAAGGAAACGGAAAGGATCTTCCGTGTAATGCAATGTTCGGATGGAGACAAACTCCTATTAGCGACATTCCAACTGGAGAAGGATGCCCGCGCATGGTGGGAGTCCGTGGAAGCCACAAAGGATAACAGCCAATTTACTTGGGCCGAATTTAAAGAAGCTTATAATGCTAAGTACTTCTCTGAACGAGTACAGGAAAGGAAAGCTGCTGAATTTGTTGCTCTTAAACAGCGAAGCCTGACAGTAGCGGAATATGAAGCCCAGTTTTCTAGACTGGCAAAATATGCTGCACATCTGATCAACACTGAGAGAATGAAGGTTAAGCGCTTTCTAAATGGCCTTAAGCCTCAGTACATTACTCAACTGGCGCCACTCGACATACAAACTTATGCCGCGATGGTTAAGAAGGCCCAGCTGCTAGAAGATGCTACGGACTTCACCGACCGTATCAAGGGGATGTTCGTAAAGAAAGAAATGACATCAGGACCAGCATCGGCCAAGCCGACCAACGGCAAAAAGCGTCCTTTCCACCCAACTGAGGGATCCAGCAAAGATAGGAAACCCAAGGTCTTCATCCCCAACACACAAACAAAGAGCCACTACAAACACTGTGATAAACCTGGTCACACCGCTGATGAGTGCTGGAGAAAAGCCGGAGCGTGTCTGCGCTGCGGAAGTCACGAGCATCGCATACCCGAGTGTCCGATGCTGAAAGAAAATGAGAAGCGCACTGCTATGCCTAAGAAACAGGGCAAGCTGCAAGCCCTGCACAATGAAGAAACCATCGAGGAGGGTGGCGTGGTAGAAGGTATCCTGCAAGTCTTTTCTTTGCCAGCATTTGTGTTATTTGATACTGGAGCTACTCATTCATTTATATCTCAACACTTTGCTGACACCCTTACTGCAAAACCTACAACCATGGGTTGTGAATTCTTTGTCACAACACCCTTGGGGGAGAAGGAGAAACTAAACCAATACTTTCCATCTGCCGATGTAATGATCGGAGACCATAACCTAAAAGCCGACCTAGTATGTATGTCCATGGAAGGGTATGATGTCATATTGGGAGCCGACTGGTTGTCCACATATGGGGCAAGCGTCGATTGTAAGAAAGGAAGGGTGACGTTTAGTGACTTTCCTAAATTAGCATTCACTGGGATTAGACATAAGAAACGGATGTCTCTAGTCTCATCCTTAAAAGCCCATAACATGATAAGGAAAGGATGTTTCGCTTTCCTTGCGGCCGTCATAGTCGAAAGGAAGGGTTCAAAAATAGAAGACATCCACATAGTCCAGGACTACCCAGATATATTCCCTAAAGACTTACCGGAGTTCCCCCTGAACGTGACGTCAACTTTGCCATTGAGTTGACTCCTGGAGCTGCCCCGGTATTGCGTCAACCATACCGGATGTCACCTGCTGAATTGAAAGAACTAAAAGCACAACTGATGGAGCTGCTAGAGAAGGGGTTCATCAGACCAAGTACCTCCCCTTGGGGAGCACCTGTGCTATTCGTCAAGAAGAAGGATGGGTCGATGAGGCTATGCATCGACTATCGTCAACTCAACCAATTGACCATCAAGAACAAGTACCCATTACCTAGGGTCGATGAACTATTTGACCAGATATCTGGAGCCCAGTACTTCTCCAAGATCAACCTTCGATCTGGTTATCATCAAATGAGGATCAAGGATGGCGATATCTTCAAAACGGCTTTCAGAAGCAGGTATGAACATTACGAATTTGTTGTTATGCCTTTTGGTCTAACCAATGCTCCTGCAACCTTTATGCAACTCATGAACAGCATATATCGGCCATACCTTGACAATTTGTGGTCGTCTTCATCGACGATATCCTCATATATTCAAAGACCAAGGAAGATCATGAAGAACACTTGAGGACCGCACTTCAAGTCTTACGAGACAACAAACTATATGCAAAATTAAGCAAGTGCGAGTTCTGGCTCGAAGAAGTGTCTTTCTTAGGCCATGTCATATCAAAGGACAACATCTTTATTGATCCTTCGAAAGTCGAAGCTGTACTCAACTGGGAGAGACCAACCAATGTCACCGAGATAAGAAGCTTCCTAGGACTGGCTGGCTACTACAGGCGGTTGATCAAGGACTTCTCTAAATCACCGTACCACTCACGCGTCTGACACGAAAAGAGAATCCCTACTCCTGGAGTAAAGAGTGTGAGAAGAGTTTCCAAAATCTCAAAGACTGCCTTACCTCAGCACCCGTTCTCGCTCTACCAGTAGAGGGAGAAAGTTTCTCTGTCTATACTGATGCCTCAGGAATTGGGCTAGGTTGTGTACTAATGCAAAAGGAGAAGGTCATCGCCTATTCCTCAAGGCAATTGAAGACGCATGAAGTCAACTACCCTGTGCATGACTTAGAGTTGGCTGCCGTGGTCTTCGTATTAAAAATCTGGAGGCACTATCTCTATGGTGAGCAATTCACTGTCTATTCAGATCATAAAAGTCTAAAGTACTATTCTCCCAGAAAGAACTCAACATGAGGCAGAGAAGATGGTTAGAATTTCTAAAGGACTTCGATTTCAACATCCAGTACCATCCAGGTAAGGGAAACATCGTGGCTGATGCTCTTAGTAGAAAGCCAATGGCATCTATCTCAAGTCTAGTCCTTGGCGAGATGCAATTACTTGAACAATTCGCGAGGCTAGACTTAAATATTGAACATAGGGATGAACATGTTTTGATTGCCAATCTTAAGATCCAATCCGATCTGCTAGAGGTAATCAAGATGCAACAGGACAACGATCCATTCTTGGTTCGTGTCAAGGAAACCTTAGTGGACAGACCGGATTTTGCCATGACTGAAGATGGAAGGTTAGTATTCCAAGGGAGAACTTGTGTCCCAGACAACGAAGCTCTAAAAATGAAACTAATGGATGAAGCTCATCAAACTAAGTACACTATTCATCTAGGAGGTACCAAAATGTATGAAGACATGAAAAGAACATTTTGGTGGCCGAATATGAAGAGGGAAGTAGCCGAGCATGTAGCTCATTGCCTCACATGTCAACAAGTGAAGGAAGAACATATGCGCCCTGCCGGTGTTCTCAGACCACTAGATATCCCAGAATGGAAGTGGGAAAGCATTGGCATGGACTTCATCATGGGTTTACCCAGAACTCGTGGTGGACTTGACGCCATATGGGTCATCGTTGACCGGTTGACCAAATCTGCGCACTTCTTACCCATAAAGAGTACATGTTATGTGGATGTGCTAGCTACATTATATGTCAAGGAGATCGTGCGTTGCACGGTATTCCGTCATCTATTATCTCAGATCGAGATCCAAGGTTCACCTCTCATTTTTGGAAAGGTCTGCAAACTGCCCTTGGTACGAAGCTTAATTTTAGTACTGCCTTTCACCCGCAGACTGATGGGCAAACTGAGAGGACAAATCAAATTGTAGAAGACATGTTAAGAGCCTGCATTATAGATTTCAAGGGTCATTGGAATGAACACTTACCCTTGATTGAGTTCGCCTATAACAACAGTTACTAGGCGAGTATTAAAATGGCACCATTTGAAGCACTTTATGGCAGGAATTGTAGATCTCCTGTGTGCTGGAATGAAGTGGGAGAACAACAATGGTTAGGACCTGACATGGTACAAAGTACAACCCGGGATATACAGATGATACGAGATCAACTCAAGATTGCTCAGTCTAGACAGAAGAGCTATGCTGATAAGAGAAGACGGGATCTGGAATTTCAAATAGGAGATCATGTGCTATTGAAGGTATCTCCTACCCGTGGCATTCAAAGATTCAGAGTGAAAGGAAAACTTAGTCCAAGATTCATTGGTCCTTTCAAAGTACTTGAAAGGATTGGTGAGGTTGCTTACAAACTGGCCTTGCCACCAAATTTGGCAAGTGTGCACAATGTCTTCCATGTCTCCATGCTTAGAAAGTATGTGTATGATCCTACACATGTCATTCACCATGATGATCTGGTGTTAAACAAGGACATGACGTATGAAGAGAAGCCGATCAAGATATTCGACCGGAAGGTGCAACAACTCAAGAATCGTCCCATTCACGTGGTGAAGGTCTTATGGAACAACCGCGGAGTGGAAGAAGCCACATGGGAACCAGAAGGAATTATCAGACGCAACTACCCTGATCTATTCGGTAAGCCATTCTCTCCTGTAAGGTCATGTGAATTTGGGGACCAAATTCTTTTAAGAGGGGGGAGGATGTAGCAACCTGAATTTTTGAGACAAATAAAAATTTAAATAATAAATAAAAAACCCAATGGATATTCAATGAAAAGAGCATTAAATAAAATCCATTAAATGGAAAAGAGTAATGGGCTTTGCTTAATGGACCCTCTAGAATTTATTGGGTCAAAATATGAATTTTACAAAGGGAGAATAATAAGAAAATACCCTAAATTCGGAGTTTAATTATCTCATAATTGGAAAGTGGTTATTAAAGCAATAAAAGTGGCAATTATAGTTGGAATTGGATTCCTAAACCTACCCCATATAGTCTAGCACAAATTTAGATACTATCCTAACCCAATTAGAGATTAGAAAGCAAGAGAGGAAAGGTGGAGTTAGGAAATCTCGGAATTAAGAGGAATTTGAATAGTAGTAGGAATAGGAACTTGTATTTATATAAATACACCTCTCAAACCCTCTTGGCCGACCCTAGCTCGTTGCCAAAGGTTGTTGGATGTGGAGAAGAGGCCAAGGAGGAGAGGATCTCGTGGAGAGAAGGAGTTCTTGGAGCTTCTTCCCCGTTCTTGGAGGTTTTAACCCTAGAAGACAAATCGAGTCAAAGGTAGGCATTCTCACAAGCAAAACCAAATCAAATCCATCTATAGGTAGTTTTAATCACCAGGAACAAAAGCCCTCTTGTTTCATAATTTTTCATCGAGCCAATATTTTGTTCTTGATTTTGAAGTTCTGCAAACATGATAACCCCGAGACATCATGTTTAATTCTTATTTCCTTGTACACTTGATCCCATGCTACGAAATTTTTATTGTAAATACTTGATCATATTAGGGATCTTTTGACCCCGAAAGCCCTAATTTCTGTTGAGCATGTTACTCGAATTAAATCCATCTTGCTCCCTGTGTCATGTTCTATGTTACTCGTTCTTGTTCGTTCTTAAACCATGTTCAAACCATGCTCTCTCCCGAATTCCTAATTACTGGAAGTACTCTCGCATGTCTAGTTCCATTTGCCACTGATTTCGGGATTTTTCATCATGTATATAATTAGTTATGATTTTCTAAACGACCCTATATCAAAATTTTAATGTTCTGGTCCGCAATCCAATGTCTGGTCTGACTCCTGTCAGAGTCAGGCGCAGACCACCAGGTCGGGATCGCCTGATATGTCGCCTTTTGGGGTCCGATTGCGACAGCCTACCCGTCGCGACCAAGAAGGCGACAGGTAAGCCGTCGCATTTCCAGTACCTGATTTGCAAGCCCTGTCGCGATCCTTACATGCTCCTGTCGCGATCTGCCTAGTACCTATCGCAACCCTTACAACCCTATGTCACCTTCAAAAGAATTTGATGAAAACCCATAAAAATTATTTCTGTTATACCCCCAGTAAAAACTTGTTTTAAAAATGGAGCTACATTGAATGATTTTAAAATACATATTCACGACTTATTTCAAGCTATGATTTCTCTTACGCATGCACACACATGAACCATCCATATATGGCTGAAATTTGGCAGAAAATATCTCATAATGTATCTAGTAAATTATTGCAATAAAGTATATTAATTGCCCGATTTTAACGGACTTGTATTCATTTCTGGCGTTGTTTATATACCGATATCGACGCTCCACTGTTCTAGAATTCCTCTACAACGTCGAGCACCTATTTTATATACACACTTTTCTTGGCTTGTGGTGAACTCTCCGTCGGATATTCCTTTCGCCGGACTAGTGAACCCTTGCACAAGGCCTTCGTAAGTCTCCTCTGATCATGGATTCCCACATGGTCGACGAGCCGGTTGTACCCTAACACCCATTACACCATTAGGGATAGATATGATCCAAACGGCTATTAGAAGTTCGCTCTTACCTTGAATCACGTCGGACCTCTGGACTTGTGCACAACATGCCCAGCAGGAAGATCGTGAGTTCCACCTGATTGCCAACACCAAGTGCGCATGTTGTGCAAACTGTTACTATCGCCTGTTTACTCGTTGCATTACGTGCAATGTCCACTAGCTCTCGTCTGTACTCTACTCGCTCGTCTATTCACGTTCACTCTACTATCTCGTCTACTCATCTAGTGCTCTCATCTACTTCTTGGTACTCTATATTGGCCATTGACTGATTGTCTAAAGATAAACAATATAACCAATGCCTGGCAATATATAAAGGGCCGATCTGGTCCTGGGATGTGCGCCCGAAAGTGCTAGTGCCCATGGGAGTTAATTGATCAAGTGTTTGGCATTACACTCAAGTGCTATCTATCTCGACTATCTATATGACAATCAAAACACAAAACGTGCTATACTCTCTCGATGTCTAGAATGACAAACAAGTGCTATACTCGTCGTGCTATCATTATACTTGTGCTAGTTGTGCTATGGCCATCCTGCTATTCGTGCTATACCTGATACTTGTGCTATTTTTGGAAACTATACTCGATCTCGTGCTATTACCTGTTGTGCTATCTCTTACTATATTTCGACTCTCTTGTACCTGCTATCTTTAGATACTCTGCCATTAAATGCGTTAATTATTTAAAGCCTGCTTGAGCCTGAGATTTAAGTCCTACTGGGCGTTATTGCTCACCCTACGTTATTTGATGTTGTGTTCTCAAGTGAGACCGAGGATGACACATACACTCACGAGGAAGGGAATGACCAAGAGTGAAGCCAGGAGTACCCTCGAGTCACTATGTCATTTAGAGTTGTAGTTAGTTATTTCCATTTATTGCAATGTAATTGGGCCCTATAGAATGGCTCTGATATTAGTGGTTGTAACTAGACATTTGGAAAATTATTAATGAGAAAGATTTGCTTTAGTATTATTCAATGTGCAATGGTTTGATGTCTAGTATACGCTCTATACCTTTTCTTGCAACTGCCTTCGCACTCCGATATTCCGCGTCGGGGCGTGACACCGGCATAGAATTAAGAACAGAATTAACTAGAGTCATTCTGCTCACTTTTGACAGGAATCTAGACTTCTAATTGCTAACACGAGTAGATATTTTATCCATCAATGACTTGTAGTCAGCCACCAAGTTTCTACCTTGCTTAATAGGCACACCAAGATAATGCATAGTCCCTTTTTGATTCAGGAAAGCAGTCATTCGATGAATTTTAGATGCCACATGGAGAGGAGCAGAATTAGAAATAAGAAAGCTGCTTTTGCCATGGCTAACCCGTTGCCCAGAAGACTACTCATATGTCTTGATAAAATACATGAATTTCTAGATATTAGTAGCCTGACCATTGAGGAAAATGAGAGTGTCATATGCATATAAAAGATGAGAAATTTGCAAACAATTCCTGGGACCCCAGCAAGGTAGAACAACACAATTTTCCAACATCATCTGAAGGCCCCTACTCAGAGTTTCCTCCATGAAAATAAAAAGAGCCGGAGCAAGAGGATAACCCTGACAAAGACCTCTGGAAGACTTAAAGAAGCCAGCAAGAGCACCATTAAAAAGAACTGAAAACCAAGAATTAGAGATAAGCATGGCCACATAAGAAGTGAATCCAGAGGAGAAGCCAAACTTGTGAAGAACCGCCAAGATGAAATCCCATTCCACTCGGTCATAAGCTTTCATCATATTGAGTTTAAATATCACATTATGACCATGAACTTTCCTGCCAAGGTTGGAAACCAATTGTCTAGCCAGGAACACATTATCCATGATGTTCCTACCTTTAACAAAAGCACCCTGCTCCAAAGATATAATAGAAGGTAGAATAGTAGTAAGCCTATTACAAATGATAGAAGACACGATTTTATAACAAAAATTGCAAAGGCTGATGGGGCGGTAATGACTGTAGCTACTAGGATTATCCACTTTGGGAATAAGAGCAATAATTGAAGAAGAAACCCCTTTCGGAAGAGGATATCCAATGACACCGGCCGATGAAATGGTTCATTGCCAATGAGATCGGCAGTTGGCCGATATGTTCGGGCCTCTAGCACCCAAACTACGAAAGGCCTAAGGGCTCTCCTTCTTAATTGTGAAATGTTATTAGGAGGCGGCATTTCTGCGATAGCCTCAGTCTTGTTTGGATCAACCTTAATCCCATGCATGCTAACTATAAAGCCTAAAAGCTTTCCTGATGACAACCTAAACACACATTTATTTGGATTCATTCTCACCTTGTACTCCCTTCACCTCTGCAACACCTTGGCCAAGATTTCGGGGTGTTCTTTCCTTGTTCTTGACTTCACTAAGATGTCATCCACGTATACTTCGACATACACATGTATCATGTCGTGGAAGATGGCCATCATTGTTGTTTGATAGGTAGCCCCAGCATTTTAAGCCCAAATAGCATGACTACATAGAAATATGTTCCCTAGAGTGTGGTGAAGGAGGTTTTCTCTTGATCCTCAAGAGACAAACGGATTTGGTTATAGCCAGAGTATCCATCCATGAATGAGAGGATCTCATACCAGCGGTGTTATCAATCAGCTCATAAATGTGAGGAAGTGGGAAATCATCCGTAGGACATGTAACACCCTCTTCCAACCACACACACATAATACATAACGTATGTTTGGAAGAGGGGTTACACTGACAAAATTCATTATGGGCAGACAAATCTATGTTATGCACAAGACTAGCAAACCTTTCCACAAAGTCATCATTAAAAGTACTATACATTGACAATGTTCTTTTGTACTAACCTCCATACTTTACATAAAGCCAAACACTCTCTCTCTAGACTTTTAAAACTACCACAAAAATTCCTAGAGAGTCGCTAAGATTATGCTTTTCTTCTTGATCTGCAATGGAAATGAAAGTACTTTGTAGCTGAAATTTCATCCACCTTCAATCTGAAAGGGGTTGGAGAAAACAAAGGCATGAGTCGGGAGACTCAGTAGGTGGAAGTAAGCATAAGTCTTTCAATCAAATCCTGAATGGTAGCTTTTGTATGACATGATATCTTCATTTTCGAATATCCAGAATTCTAGAGTTGAATATATGGAAGTTTTACAAGGTATAAATTTAGACCCGGTGTTAGAACAGAAGTCAGAAGTCAAAATTCATAACTTAATCTGATAAAACTTGAGTAGTTAAGAATAGGAATTCAAATTGCAGAACTAAGTGAATATTCAGAAAGTGCGCATATGGATCAATGACATACTTGCTCATGAACTATCAAACATAACATAACAAATAGATCAATTTGATTTCATAATGGGCTCAAACAAATTTTAGAATAAAAGTTACATATATCTTTCAAGATTCAGATCATAACTTGATTTAGAAATTGAATTCGACAAGCATCATACTGCTCTCAAGAGGTTAATAAATAACGTAAATACATCCTTAGTGCCTAGGCGATTTCAGCATCTTGTATCTTGTTCATTGCGCAAGAACGGGGTTTATTACCCACCATCATCAGACCACTGACTTGGATTTACTTACAAACTTTCGCCCACAACTGACCATAAGTGACTGGTGCTACCACAAGTGATCCTAATTCCATCTTTGAAGAGAGCACTGTCTTAAGATCATAGGTCATATTTCATGAGCACAATAGAGATAGAGATTCAAAGATGGGTTGGTTGATGGTTAAATAAGTAATCTTTGTGGTATAATAATTTAGAATCCAAGAAAATAGGAAAGACAACTTGTTTGGACAATACAGAAGGGTATCAACTTGAATTGATGAAGAACTAGTCTTTTTTGTCAACAAATTCTAGTGGTTTTCGACAACTACTATTCCATCCAGAACTGCATTCATGAATCTGGGCTTTAGTTGTCGACAACTACTGGTGGTTGTTGACAGACAACTGGTGATTGTTGACAGCTACTGGTTGGTTGTCGACAATTACTGGTTGGTTATCAACATCTCTAGTTTATGGGTTCTGGAATCTATGGGTATCTGTCGACAGATATGATCTGTTTGTCAATAGACACTGGTCTTCTTTTTGGGAGGGGTTAAAATCGGATAGAAAGACACTTTTAAAGTGATCCTATTCTATATTGAAGCTCAACCAATGATTTTAGATCTTGAGCACATTCCTATACATAATATTCCATGATCAACATGATGAAACAACTAAAAGGATGAAGTGAGGAGACCTTCATAGTACAGATAGCACGTGGGGAAAATAAGAAGAGCGAGAGAAAAGGTAATAACAAAGGTGGAGGCTTAATCTCAAGGACTTTAATTGAAGGAGGAAAGAGAGAAAGGGCAATCCTACCTAACGATGAGAAGAAATCATCTTTCCTTCTTCTTCTTCCTCCTAGGCATTGCCTCTTCTACAACAGCAAAAGGAGCAACAGCAAAAGAGATGATGTAGGTGTCTAAAGGGTACGCAGAAGTAAATAAATGGGGTTTATATAGGCTTCCCTAGCTATGAAAGAGATGAGGATGAGGGAAATCCTCATCATTCCTCAACCTCCTCCATCAGCCACGTTAGGAGTTTATCAAAGCACACGATCATGCGTTTTCATGCATGCCAACACGTAGAAGGCTAATCCTTATCATCTTTCTAACATGAGGTTAGCTTTAGCCACATTGGGAGGGTTTTCACCCACACCCCAACACGTGTCATAGCTTTGCTTCAAGGCTAAGCATCTTTCATGAATAAAAAATATTACATCAATCCTTCACGTAAATGCAATTTAATTCCTCCGTTTCATTTAGACCTTTAATTTAGTATCCATATGATGTCCATTTAAGATGAAATTTGAAACATAAACTAATTGGAATGTGCCACAAATTATGGTGATTTTAGTCTAATTTTTCAATTTAAAATTTTGATGGGTGAAAATTGCCCCAAAAATTAATAAATCGACTAAATCTTGATATTCATGCACCACTAATTCTGGATATTTATATTTTTGAAATCAGCACATTTTTTCTTAGAATTATGGTGGTCTCAAAATTTAATTATGTTATCAAAATCTGGTGTCGCTCTGTTGGGGTACCGGTGTATGACAGTGTGTCCTACATACACCCTTGGGTCTAAATATCCAGATTTAAGACTAATTATTATGCATAAACAAAAATTACTAAGTAAATCATGATGTTTAAAATTTGATGATATTACAGGACATGCCTTATTCAAGTCTCGAAAATCAATGTAGATTCTGACTCTTCCATCCTTCTTCTTGATCGAGACTATGTTAACTACCCAGTTGGGATAAAGTACTGCCCTAATGAATCTAGCTTTATGGAGATTGTCTACTTCTTCCTTCATCTTCAGGGCCATTAGTGGGTGGAACATTCTAAACCTTTGCATTATGGCCTTTGCCCCTAGCTTTAGCACAAGCTGGTGTTCCACTAATAAGTCGTCTAAGCCGGGCATGTCCTCATACAACGAGGAAAATGTTTCCTTGAATTCCCGCAAAGTTTTCACCAGCTTCTCTTCTTCACCAGAAGGGAGATTTGCTCAAATCATCACAATCCTGGGATCTTCTTCAATTCCAAGGTTGATTTCCTTAGTAGGTTCATCCACCGCTATTGTAAGCTCATTAAATCTTCTCATAACACTAGCATACATCTCAATGGTGTCCTCTACTTCGCCATCCTCTTCATCTACTGGGTCCTCATCATTCATGATTCCATAAACCCCATATCCATCATCTATGAACACCCTATCCTGAATGATCTCTTCATCTAACACCATCGCTTCTTTTGCGAAATCCTCTATCAGCAACACATCTTGACATCGCTAAGCTAACTCTTGAAGATATCTGAGGGGAATAGCCTTACCTCGTTGCTTCCTAGGGTGATGCTTAGACCTAGTGAGTAGTGGCTTGACCGGACTATCTAACCTATGACTTGACTCCCTTAGACTAGACTCACCTATTCTAGATGACTCTATCTGGCTAAACGACTCTATAAAACTAGTTGAGGACATGGGGTCCTTGAAGAGGATGGAACTTAATGAGAGAGTGGAAGGGGAGCCCCAGTAGGGGGGTGCCCCAAACCATGAAGGTGAGGAAAGGTATGCTAGCTCCTCGAAATTAATGTGCACTTTAAGATTGGCATTTGATTTTGGAACCAGTGGAAAGCATGCAACACGAGAGAGAGATCTGTTGAGCCACTCTTATATTTTATTCACTGATTTTGGTGATAACAAAACTTATGATTAACTTAAATATCTTGAATATATTTAATATCATGTTTTCCTCATAAATATAATAAATTATGGCACTATCATTTCATGATTTGCACAAAAAAGCTCTATCGATGGATGTTCAATTCATATCGATTACTGGCTAAGTGCCACATCGATTACTGTTTTACATGTCATATCGATTGCACTTCATGAATCGATGTTTTAGTCAAACATTGATTGCCTTATAGCATCGATTACCTCATAACATCAATTGCTTCACTTAAAGAATGATTACTCTTAAAAATCAAATATTGATTGCTTCATTTAAACATCAGTTGCTTCACATAAACATCGATTGTCTGAAACATCGATTGCATTGGAACATCGATTGTCTAAAACATCGATTGCTCATTACTTAAACATCGATTGTCTAAACATCAATTACTTTTGAGCAACATTGATTGCCTTTAGACATTGATTGGCTTCATGGATCGATTACCATTAAATATTGATTGCTTCTTAAACATCGATTGCCTCAAACATCGATTGCCTTTGTGAACATCGACTGCCTTTGTAAAATATCGATTGCCCTTGTGAAATATCGATTGTCTTTAAATAAACATCAATTGCCTCCACATTTCAAATGTTTCAAAATGTCTTTGGCGTACAAATGAAATTTCAAATGTACTTAATATGTTTAACCTATTATTTCTCTGATTGAAGATCTTTTTGCTTGTCTCATAGGATCCCTTCCTTCTTGTAAGAAAGAAAAGCACCTACCTACTATTCTAGCTATTAGCAAGAAATATGGACGGAGAGCAAAGGAGGTAAGGGCCACCTGAAAAAAGACTTCTAGAGTCTAAATGTCTGCCTTGCATTTAATGTCTGCAGGTCCACTTCTACTCATAGTCAACATGTGTTCCTCTTCTTTGGAAGAGAAGGCTTGTAGTGCAAGCGTTCCCCTTGTGATAAGGGAAGAACCACACTGGGGTTTGTACCAGGAGGTTGACTTCTTGACCTATAAGAGAAGTGGGTTGCCTTCTTACTTGGAAAGAGAAGAAGACAAGCTTGTGTCTAGTGGTGTAACCACGCTGGGGTTTGTTCTAGTATTTTTTTTAAGCAACCTGCTCAGAATTTTATTGATTTAAAAATAATTACAAGAACTACGGGGCATACCCCTAAAAAGAACAACTATGAGGAATGTCTAAAAGTACCAAGGGCCAACCGGTCCCCAATATAAGCAAGAAGGCAAGAATGAGGTAATTCCTTAGAAAAGGAAAAAACCTCATTATAACGTTGAGAACAGGCAAGATTTGCTAAAGCATCAGCTACTTGATTTCCTTATCTAAAGACATGACAAACTTGACCACTACGAAGTTGGACAAAGTCAAGAACAGTGCTCCACCATCTATAGCAATCCCAAGCTGGTGAGACGCTAGATTTGAGGGAAGTAACCAATGTCATGGAATCCGAACAGATATGGCTAACCATTAATCCCTTCTCCACAGCAAGCAAAACGCCATCATGCATAGCACGGACCTCAGAAACCAAGCAAGAACCAACTCCATAATAATGTGAAAATGCCAGAAGGGCAGAGCCGCTAGAATCTCTGAGGATACCGCCACCCCCACAAGGGCCCGGGTTACCTTTGCTAGCACAATCAATATTAAGCATAATCCCTTGAATAGGGGGAATCCATCTCACAAGTTTTGACATTCTAGGGGGAACATGAACATGAAAACCAAGCTCCAGGAGGGCATCCATTTACTTGGCAGTGGACCCCGATTTAAAAGCCATCCCACCAATGGTGATACCAACCAAATCCTGAATATTGTTCAGCATGGAGTTATAAGAAGTGTAAACCTGTTCAAACTTTATTTTGCCTCTATACTTCCATATTTCCCAGACAATAAGCATGGAGCTATAGATAGTGACAAGACCATGAGGGTTAGAGGGGTTACAAGACTTCATGATATCCCATAGGCGGATAGAGATATTTCCTTGAAATCCATAGCCAGTAGCGAGTAAGGGGGAGATCCAACGCCAAAGCGGTAGTGCTAGATCACTGTTAATAAAAAGGTGATTCAAATCTTCCACTTGAGGCTTCCTACAACAACAACAGCGAGAAGGCAATGGAATACCACACTCAGCAATACATGCATCTACAGGAACCGCTCTATAAAGCAGATGCCAACAAAACATGGAAGCACGTTTGCTGAAAAGATTATGCCAAAATTCGGAGTAGAGACGAGCGCAGAACACCACGATTACGAACCAAGTCATAGGCGCTTTTTATAGTAAAAATGCCATTATTTGAAGGACCCCAAACGCAAATATCTTCATTAGAAGAAAGATGAAGCTAATCCAGATTTGCGTGACTGAGAGGGCACAGCTCATGGTTGATATCAAGGAGGACCTTCTGGACAGTAGGAGAAGGATGTAAAAAAGGAGTAGATAAAGTTTGCCGAAGAGGTTGCTAACCAATCCGGACATCATCTAAAAATTGATACTTGCACCATTACCCAAGATCCATCTAGATTTTTGAAGAACAAGTTCATGGGCAGCAAAGAATAATTTCTTGGATATACCATGCGGGTGCCTAGTCAGACGACCATCATGAAAAAGTCATTTCCTAGCATACGAAGCCCACAAGGAAGACCCATGATAGATATTCCAAATTTGCTTGATAACCATGGAGAGCTGCATATGCGAGAGGCTACGAACACCAAGACCTCCTTCCGAAATAGGCTTATGAATATTTGCCCAACATACCTAGTGTCTTTGGCTCTCACTTGGAGACTCAGCCCAGAAGAAGGCAGCACAAAGGTGCTCAATAAAATTAATAACTACCCTGGGAATGGAAGATGCAGTGGCATAGAAATGAGGATAGAATTAATAAGGGTCATTTTGCCCGCTTTAGACAGAAATTTAGACTTCCAATTGCTCACACGAGTTGAGATTTTATCCATCAAGTACTTGTAGTCAGCAACCAAGTTCCTACCTTGCTTAATAGGAACTCCAAGATATTTCATGGTTTTATTTTGACGCTGGAAGCTTGTCAAACGATGGATTTTTTGTAGCCACATGTAGAGGAGCAGATTTAGAAATAAGGAAGCTACTTTTACCATGGCTAACATGTTGCCCAGAAGACTGCTCATAAGTCTTGATAAAATTCATAAAATGCCTGATATTTACGGCCTGACCATTGAGGAATATTAGGGTATCATCAACATATAAAAGGTGCAAAATTTGCAAAGAATTCCTGGGACCAAAGAATGGTTGAATAACACGATTTTCCAACATCCTCCGCAAGCCCCTACTCAAAGCCTCCTCCATTATAATAAAAAGAGCCAGAGCAAGGGGGTCACCTTGATGAAGACCGCTAGAAGACTTGAAAAAACCAGCAAGCACACCATTAAAGAGAACAAAAAAGTAACAATTGGAGATCATCATAGCCACATAGGAAGTAAATCTAGAGGAGAAACCAAACTTGCAAAGAACCGCTAGAAGGAAATCCCATTCAACTCGATCATAAGCTTTCATCATATCCAGTTTAAAAATCACATTGTGACCACGAACTTTCCTTCCAATATCAGAAACCAATTGTCTATCTAGGAACACATTATCCATGATGTTTCTGCATTTAACAAAGGCACCGTGTTCCAAAGAAATAATGGAAGGCAGAACTGTAGATAGCCTGTTGCAGATAATAGAAGATACAACTTTATAACAAAAATTGTAAAGGCTGATGGGGCGGTAATCACTGTAGGTAGTAGGATTTTCCACTTTAGGAATAAGAGCAATAATAGAAGAAGAAACTCATGTCGGAAGAGGGTAGCCGGCAAAAAATCCACAAACAGCATGAACAACATCAGCGCCAATTATATCCCAACACACAGTATAGAATTTCCCAGAAAATCCATCAGGACCTGGAGAACTATTACCATTCATATTCCAGACAGTTTGTTTAATCTCGTCAGTAGTAGGCATAGCAGTAAGCATGTTGTTATCCACCTCAGAAACAAGTCGAGGGATAGAAAGAAGCAAGTTATCATCAACAACATGGTCTTCAGAAGTCAGAAGCTTTTGAAAGAAATGCTCAGCCTCACATTTAAGCAGATTTTGATCATCACTCCAAGAGTTATTTATCTTCAACCTATGAATGAAGTTCCTTCTTCATCGACCCTGGACAGCAACATGGTAGAAAGCAGTATTGCGATCGCCCTCTTCCAACCATTGAATTCTAGGCCTTTGACACCATAATAGCTCCTGGCAATGAAGGGATTGCCTAAGCTTGGCGTTAGCCTCACTAAGAAGAACACGGTTCTTGTTAGAACCCGAATTTTTATTCTCTTATATATATATGTATGTATATGAATGGTGTGTTGGGAGTTCGCTTGTTGTGTGCATAGCATGCGTAGTTCATTGTGCCTACTATAAGTTTTATACTTCTCTTGAGCATGAGCATATATATATATATATATATATATATATATATATATATATATATATATATGTATACGTCTATTGGCGTGGAAGTGAGCAATTAGCTAAATTAAGAAGTAATATGAATGTTCTTTTTCTTTTCCAAGAATCTTAGACTTAGAATGATTGAGTAATATTATGTATGTATTTTCTAAATATTGAAGAATATCCTATACTACCTATTTCATGGAGTTTTGTATGAGAGTATATGAAGTACATATATGTAGTATGTATGTTATCTTGTGCGTGTGACAATTGTATACCTAATTCTACACGCATAACACCTTGGTGTACTTATATATGCATGTGTATGTTTAATTGTAAACATGGTTCATTGCATGGTTAGTTAATGCGTACATTGTACTTCGTACAGTGCATGTACATAAAGAGTTCAAGCATGGTAGGTGTATTTAGTAGCTTATATTGGGATTCTATACTCCTCATGAATAACATGCATGTAATTTTATGATAATTAGGTGAGAATAGTCAATTGGCTAAATTATGCATATAGTACTTAAGCAATGTTAGGTAAAGTTGTGCAAGTCAATCTAATTATCGGTTCGCATGTTGTATCCATCTAGTTCAAGCATAATGTACACAAGTGTGCTACACCCGTGTATGTATACTATATATATATGCCAAATCAAGTGTGTATGCATAGGTAGATATCTACGTACATCTCATCTTAGTGTATTCATGTATGCTTGTGTATGCCTAGGTGTAAATGCTATTGATTGCCCGGTGTAGTAATATACATGTTATACCTTATACTTTGTATGCGTATGAAGATATTCATGTGCGTGTTGTTATCTTAAATGTACCTATGTATGTATGTGTAGGATAAGTAGTAATTATTGGATATTTACATGGTGTAGTGGTGTATACACTATACTACATAGATTTCATGTGCATGTATGAGTGAATCAAGCATGGTTTTGCATGATTTTAGGTTCTGGCAGAAGAGTGTCTTGGCGTCAACATACATGGACGCCCATGTTATGCCAGCGTCCATATCGACGGACGCCAACCCTATGTAGCCGTCCAGGGATGTGGATGTCAATATCCCTAATTTTCTGTGCTCTGCAGAGCACAGAGAACACTCATTGGGCTAGGCCTCTGATTGGGGAGATGTCTTCCCAACGTCTCTCTTGTCCCTTCAGCCCCTGCACGAGCCCCTCTTGCCCCCCTTATTCTTTAAAACACCTCTCTTTGCTATCCTAGAGAGCTCTTGGCTCATTTTCTAAAAAGAAACCCTAGCTGAGAGAAGAGATGAAGGACTGACCTTGAGAGCTCAGATCCGACGTTCGGAGGCTTGGATCCGGCGATCTTCTTCAACAAGGAGGAAGTCCAAGCATAGGAGAAGGCTTCCCCGGTGTGGACAACGACCTACAACCCCCTAGAACCCGGAGCAAAGGAGTTTGGAGGCTTCTTGGCACTGTCCAAGGAGAGCGTCTCCGGCCATTTTAAATCCTTTTGGAGATTTATTCAAAGGCAAGTAAACCCTAGGTCTTGAGCCTAGATATGTCCCCTAAGTCTCAGGAATTTTGTGGATTTTAATTCGTGTCCTGGAGCCCCTATTCTGAATCTTTTTCCAAGCTCGGTCTGTGTTCTTACACAGACAGGAACTTGACGGCAAGAGACCTTGCCGTCAAGTGCATCTGTTAACGGCATGCGATAATGCTGTCAACCCCTGTAAACGGCTAGACATTGACGCTGAGTTCGTCAGGACAGAACCGTTAACTGTTTTCTCTCCTCTAAATGACTATTTTCGATGGGTTTCTCGCGATGAGGATATACTGTAAACCCTATACGTTATGTAAGATATCTATTATGGTGTGTGGATGGGTTATTGAGCATGGTATGAGTAATGCAATTTAATCGTTTTGTGAAAATGCATGTATGTTAAGATAATAACCTTCTTGATTCACTGTTTGGATGATTTAGAGAGGGTGGTAGGAAAGTGCTAAATGTTGTGAGCCATGTATGCATGCATCAGTCATCCCCGCAATTTCTATGATTTTTCCCATGTTTATATGATTGTTAGAGTTTATGTTTTGGAAAATAGAGAATATGTGTAGGACTATTAATTCACTAGTAAATCGTGCTTTGTGTAATAAATACGGGTAGAATGTCATGTAAATGCAGGCATGTCAGGTCAGGGCTGAGGCATGTTAAATCAAATGCTTATGTTAGGTTTCCATGCTAATAGGGATTTCAAATAGCATGTAAAATAGATGTTTGATTTTCTGTAAATTCAATTTAGCTCATAAAAATCTGAAAAATTGAGGGTATGATCTTGGACCCGAAAATAGCATGTGGTTAAAATTTCAGGTCATTTGGACCAGTATATAAAGAGTTACATGTTTTTCATGTGAAATGTAATAATCTACGTATGTTATCGTAATGTGGTTAGTTATTGCTTAAACCCCAACTGATTAGTGCATTTACTGTGTTAAATCCTGAAATCTGTAGTATCATGGTTAGGAGAAAAAAAAAGTCACGTTGTGCGTAAGAAAATGAGGAAGATGTGAGTGTTATGTGTAAAATACGTGTTAAAACTCGGCATGAGTAAAGTGTAAAAGTTGTGCCTATGTGACACTGCTACCCTAGAGGCATCGGGAGCCGTATGTAGAAAAGTCCCTATAGAAGGCTCCATGTGATATAAGTTTGTCCCAAAGGCATTGGGAAAACCCCGGAGGTGGACAAGTACCACTGGATAGGGTGGAGAGGGCTTCTCCCGGTCTGCGCAGTTACCAAGATTCACCGCTGTATTGCCTAGGTGGTGAGTATGTGTATGAGTTGTGTCATGCGTTGTGATATGAGTTGTGTTATGAGTTGTGTTGAGAGATGTGCTAAGGAATGAGCATGAGCTATGAGATATTTATTAGTGTCCTCTACTGGTGGTTAGGACTATGTGTCATGGCAAATTGTTTAAGAAATGAAAAATGAATAAAGTGTGAAATATGTGAACATGGCACGTGGTAAGTGCCCATGATGCACGTGGTAAGTGCAATTGATGTGATACGTGATAAGTGGAAGAGGTAGAGTAAATGATGTGGAAACGTGTAAATTATGTAAGTGCGAACATGTGTACATGTCAAATGTGTAAAAGTGAACAATGTGAATTAGTAAGTGTGCAATTATGTGGGATAAATGTGTTAAATTGTGACCTTATGATATATGTCATGAAAGTGTCAAATGCATATCCAAACAGCAACCTAAATGTATGCAAAACGATGTTTCACATGTGTAAGAATGAGTAGAATCCATGTTAGGAACTTCCCTTTCAAATATATGATAATCTCATGTTAATTGCTATCATGTTGTAATTGAATTGTGTATATGTATAACTCTCACATGAATGAAAAGGTAGTGAGCATGTAATAGGATTTTCTTGTTTGCAAAAGGTTGATTATGAACATGGCAAATGCATGAAAAATATTTGGATTCCATGCTAGTTGGAAGGCTCAATTAGTACAAAAGTTTTATACTTAAGTGCTTATGGATTGCTAAATGGTTTCACCATGTTTTAACCTTCAAGTCATGCTACAAATGTGAACTATGTGCATGTGATTTTATTATGTTAAAACAGCAAGAAATTGTATAAATAAACACAAAAAGGTCATGTAAAAGCAAGTAGTCATCGTGCTAGCTTGTTCTTTTCTTTACGCTCAATTGTATGCTCTAGTAGTAGAACCATCTAGGGTTAAAAGAATGTGTGGACGAATCATGCTACATGTTAAGTGTATATAATAATGCATGTGTATGATGTAATGCTCATGATTTAGAGTAGAATTATGGTAGACTAAAGCATGCTCCTGTGAAGATAATATGTGTTGCTAGTTGAGAGTAAGGACCATGAGTACCTTCGTGATTTGATGATAGTGTGCATCTCTTTAATGTTAATGTCATATTGTGAGTGTGACATGTTTAAGTTTAAGGCTTTGGTTTGCTTGCTGAGTCCTTGGACTCACTCTTGCTTCGGCGTACAGGTTGACAGGTATCGTGTTCTAGAAGGAAGTTTGGTGAGGATCGTCATTAGAAGACTATTTTGTGGAGCTGTTACTAGTTGTACTTTCTTTTGTTTTTCTAGCACGAAAAGGATTATTGTATGGACAATATTTGGACAATGTAGTTCTTTAATCTTGTATTAATGTGGACATTGTCTTTCTATCTCGCTATTTAGATTGTGGAATGTGTGCTGGTGACGGGTTAAGAGTTGAGTTGTTATTTTATTCCGCTGTACTCTATTGCTATTCAGGTACATATCAACCTATCGACAAGTGTTGGGTACATGTCCACTGTGACGATGCCCTTTTTACCGATGGGGATTGGTATAATCGTACCGGTATGAAGAGGGTCGTTACAGTTCTGCTCAGTGGGGTAAGAGTAAAAAATGTGCTGATTAACTATGACTTGTTCCCCAGCTCTCCTGATGTTATCATCAATATGACCAAACACAATTTATTCCAAGATTTAAGGGCAATCTTGACAGCCTTGAGCTTAGCCTGGAGCTTGTTGAAAGGGTTAGGGAACCACCTGTCCTCACTGCTCCAAGCTTGAGAAACACAATTCAAGATTGTGTCATGTGTCAACCACATATTCTGAAAAATGAACGAGAAGGTTGAGAGTAAATGGTATGAAAAGTAATGAGAAGGGGGCGTGATCAGAAGGACCACGAGCTAGATGCTGGACACAAAGACCTAGATAATTCACATTACACAAATTATTGACGAGAACTCTATCCAGTCTGGCCTTAATAGCAAGGCTGCCAACCGGTTATTGGACCAAGTGTAAGAGAGCCTTTAAACCCAGCGTCCATAAGACCAGCAGCTGAAATGAAGGCGTTAAACTCTAGACTAGATGTAGATGCGCTCACCCTTCTTCTCAGTTGAGTGGAGAATTGCATTAAAGTCACCCCCAACCACCCAAGGAACATCCGCAGAGTCAGCTATAAGAAGGAGATCTTTGAACAAACTTCTTCTGTCATGAAAGTCACAACTAGCTTAGATGGAGGAGACAAGCATAAGAGGAGAATCAGCTTGCGAAATCAGTCCGTGACATGCTGAGCAGAGATAGATAGAATTTTAAAACAAAAAGGCTTATTAAAGAAGATCCAAATCTTGGACATCTCCTGAATATCCTCAACATAGTGATCCATATGTAAATAAGTGCAACGACTAGGATAATTGTATGTGTACCTATTGTGCTTGCTTCCGCGCCTTTAATTTCCATTGCACACACTTATTTATACTAACCAAACATTTCAAGTGGTAATTTGTGTTTTAGTCTTTCAGATTATTCTTCTCACCACACACCCCCCCCCCCCCCCCCCCCCCCCTTTAGGTTACTCTTGCTACCATATCAAGTGGGCCAACAAGTGGTATCAGAGCCGTGGTCTCTGAATATTCAAAGTAGATCCAACGATCTAAAGATCAAAGATCAATGGCAGCCCAAAGATTTGCAGAAGGCCAATCCATCTTACTGCCTCCACTCTTTGATAATGATTACACATACTAGGGGATAAGGATGAAATTTTTTCCCACAAGGCTACGACTATAAACTTTTGAGCATCATCGAAGATGGTGACCTCATTATATCTAAGCCCAAGGAAGAATGGTCTGACAACGACAAGAGGATTGTTTCATTAAACTACAAAGCTAAGAGGTTCATGTCTTATCCACTATCCAAGCAAAGTTCACTAGATATTAGTGTGTAAAACAACCAGAGATATGTGGGATAAACTGAAGCTCCCATATGAAGGAGAACCTATTGTGGTTGAAGTTCAAGACAAGGAGGACACTGGTATTCAAATTTCTAAAGAAGCTAAGGATTAAGGAATGAGAGTGCGACAGAAACTGAAGAAGCCAGAACTCATGGTCAAGAAGAATCAGATAGGAAGCTCCTTAGGAAGACATCCTTCCATATGAAGAAGAATATATAAAGGAGGAACCTCAGAATTTTCTCAAAGAGGATTACATGGTGTTGGAAGTCTCTCCCATATGTTTAATTAATTTATCCCCCTTTATTTCTGAAAATTTTAAATCGCTAAATTTCCGGGGTGTTACATCCTCCCCCACATAAGAAATTTGGTCCCCAAATTTACGCATAATGGTGTAGTTCGTACCTGAGAATAGTTCTGGGTGGTTTTTCTTCATTCTTTCCTCTGTTTCCCAGGTAGCATTAGTAACTCCCTCTCGACTCCATTGGACCTTTACCATAGGTATGGTACGACTCCTGAGTCGTTGAATCTTCCGATCCAACAGTTTGATCGGCTTCTCTTCATAAGTCAGGTCCTCCCGAATCTCCAAGTCCTCATGGTTGATTACATGGTCGGCATTGAATAAGTACTTCCGCGGCATGGATATGTGGAACACATTATGCACGTTCACCAGTTGTGGAGGTAGTGCAAGTCTATACGCCACCTGACCAATCCTTTCCAGGATTTCAAATGGCCCTATGAATCTAGGACTTAGTTTTCCTTTGATCCTAAATCTTTGTATTCCCCTTGAAGGTGAGGCCTTGAAGAAAACATGTTCGCCAACCTAAAATTCTAGTTCTCTCATTCTCTTGTCTGCATAACTCTTCTGTCTGGATTGTGCTATCTTCAGACGTTTCCTGACAATCTGAACCTTCCTGACAGTCGCCTCAATTAAGTCGGGTCCAACCCATTAGTTCTCCCCAACCTCTTCCCAACAAAGGGGTGATCTGCAACTCCTGCCATATAAGGCTTCAAATGGAGCCATCTTGATACTTGCCTGATAGCTGTTGTTATAAGCAAACTCCATCAGGTACAATTGATCATCCATCGCCCTCTGAAATCTAGCACCAGAGAACGAAGCATATCCTCCACAATTTGATTGGTCCTTTCAGTTTGTCCATCAGTCTGAGGATGGAAGGCAGTACTAAAATTTAGTTTAGTACCCATTGCTGCTTGTAAACCCTTCCAGAAGTGTGAGGTAAATCTAGGGTCCCGATCTGAGATTATGCTAGATGGAACCCCATGCAATCTAACTACTTCCTTAACATATAATGCAGCCAATACATCCACAGACCAGGTGCTCTTAATCGGCAAGAAATGAGCCAACTTAGTTAATCGATCAACGATTACCCAGATTGCATCCATGCCACCTCGAGTCTTGGGCAATCCCATGATAAAGTCCATACTGATACTATCCCACTTCCATTCCGGGATTTCTAGTGGTAGCAGTCCACCACCGTACGGAAATGCTCGACCTTGACTTTCATACATGTTAGACAGTATGACACATGATCGGCCACATCCCTCTTCATGATTGGCCACCAATACGACCTTTTCAAGTCTTGGTACATCTTTGTTGATCCAGGGTGAATCATGTACTTGGACTGATGAGCTTCATTTAGTAACCTCTTCTTGAGTTCTCCATGATCAGGGACACATGTCCTACCTCGGAACAGTAATCTACCTTCCGTAGATAGAGTGAAGTCAGGCCTTTGCTCTAGTTCCTCCCTGATCTCAACTAAGAATGGATCCTCTCCTTGTTTCTCCTTGATTTCAGTCAGTAGGTCAGATTGTATCTGGAGGTTTGAAATCATTACTTGTTTTTCCTTCTTTCCCACGTCTTGTTCAGACTTGCAAATTGCTCCAGTAACTTCCATTCGCCCAGCATCATACTAGCTAGCATAGCTCCTGGTTGTCTACTTAGAGCATTTGCCACTACATTGGCTTTCCCGGGGTGATACTGAATGGAAAAGTCATAGTCCTTAAGGTACTCTAACCACCTTCTTTGTCTCATGTTCAGCTCCTTCTGTGAGAATAGGTATTTCAATCTCTTGTGGTCAGAAAAGACCTTAAATTGCTCACCATAGATATAATGCCTCCAAATCTTTAGGGCGAATACTACTGCTACCAACTCCAGGTCATGAACCGAATAGTTCACTTCGTGGATCTTATCTGTCTGGAGGCATAAGCTATTACCTTCCCTTGTTGCATTAAAACACATCCCAGTCCTGTACCAGAAGCATCTGAATAAATTTCAAATCCTCCCTCTTCAGTGGGTAAGGCGAGGATAGGAGCAGTAGTCAGACACTTGTTCAAGTTGTTGAAACTTTCCTCACATTCATTGGTCCACACGAATGGATTTTCCTTCCGGGTGAGTTTGGTCAATGGCCCTGCAATCTTTGAGAAATCCTTTATGAACCTTCGATGATACCCAGCTAATCCTAGAAAACTCTGATCTCTGTGACGCTCGTCGGTCTTTCCCATTTCAACACAGCCTCAACCTTTGATGGATCAATGGCGATACCATCTTTGGTTACCACATGCCCTAGAAAAGATACCTCCTCCAGCCAAAATTCACATTTACTTAACTTGGCATATAGTTTGTTCTCCCTTAAGATCTGCAATGCAATCCTCAAATGCTCCTCATGCTCTTCCTTTGTCTTGGAATAGATCAATATATCATCGATGAATACCACCACAAACTTATCAAGATATGGGCGATAAATGCTATTCATCAACTGCATGAAAACTGCAGGGGCATTTGTTAGTCCAAAAGGCATAACAATAAATTCATAATGCCCTTACCTGCTTCGGAAGGCAGTCTTGTAAATGTCTTCTCCTTTGATCCTCAATTGATGATAATCGAATCGGAGATCTATTTTAGAGAAGTATCTAGCTCCAAATAATTGATCAAACAACTCATCAATTCTCAGTAGAGGGTATTTGTTCTTGATGGTTAACTGATTCAATTGTCTGTAATCTATGCATAGCCTCATCGACCCATCTTTCTTCTTGACGAAGAGGAAAGGTGCACCCTATGGCGATGTGCTTGGTCAGATGAAACCCTTCTCTAACAGTTCCATCAGTTGCTCTTTTAATTCTTTCAGTTCTGCGGGGGACATTCTATATGGTGCCCTAGATACCGGTGCTGCTCCAGGGACTAACTCGATGGTAAAATCGACCTCTCGCTCAGGAGGAATTCCTGGCAAGTCTTCGGGGAAAACATCAGCGTATTCGCTGACGACATGGATGTCCTCTACTTTGACTTCTTTCTTTGTGATGATCACAGAAACAAGAAAGGCCATACAACCTTTCCTCATCATCCTTTTGGCTTGTAATGTAGAGATAATTGACAATCTCCTGCGGTTTCTATCCCCGTTGAACACTAGTTTTGGGTACTGGCTAAAAGTTACCCGACTTCTCCTGCAATTGATACTAGCCCCATGTTCAGACATCCAGTCTGCTCCCAGTATCACATCATACCCCGCCATATCCAAACATATTAAATTTGCTGGTAGGTTTTGGGTTTCAATCAACACCTCACTGGATGGTATATGGTTTGTAAGATTAGTACCAGGACCAATCGGGGTTGACACAACTATTTCAGATTTCATTGGGACGGGTTTCACGGGTAGGGCATCAACAAATGTTTGAGATATGAAGGAATGCGTAGCTCCCGTATCAAAGAGAACATATGTGGGTCGGGAAAGAATAGTAAGTGTACCTTTCACGATACCTCCTTCTTCACCGGTTTCTGGTTCCTGGACAGCTTGCAGTCGGCCTTGCCTCTTCTGTCCATTCGGACGTTTGTCCTGAGGGGCTTGTTCTTTCAACATCGGGCAGTCCGAGATCCTATGGTCACGACTCCCACATCGTAGGCATCTCCCTTGCGCTCTCCAGCATTCTTCAGACCGATGACCAGCTCTGTCACAATGTTTGCAACTTTCTCCCGTTGTCAACACTATCTGCTTACCTACCTCCTTCGGCTTCTTATCCGTTGGTTCATTTACTCCGCCACTGGGCCTTTTCTTCCCAATAGTCGGCTGATACCTCCCAGCAGAAGACACTTGTTCTCGTTTCACAGATTTTCCCTTAATCCTTTCGGCAGTCTCCATGGCATCTTCCAATAACTGAGCCTTCTTAACAATTTCAGCATAAGTTTAAATGTCCATTGGTGTGAGTTGGGTGATGAACTGGGGCCTCAAGCCATTCAGAAAGCATTTCCCCTTCATCCTGTCTGTCCCAATTAAGTGAACAGCGTATCGGGACAGCCGAGAGAATTGGGCCTCATACTCAGCCACATTGAGTCCTCTCTGCTTCAAAGCCGCAAATTCGGCTGCTTCCGTTCTTGGACCCTCTCAGAAAAGTACTTGGCATTGAAACGCTCAATGAACTGAGCCCATGTTAGTTGTTGTCCATTTAGGGTTGCTTCTACTGACTCCCACCATGCCCTGGCATCCTTTTCCAACTAGAAAGTCGCCAGGAGCACCTTGTTCTAGTCTGTGCATTGCATAACCTTGAATATCCTTTCAATCTCCTTAACCCAGTGTTCAGCAACATCTGGGTTAGTACTCCCTTCAAACCTAGGCGGATCCATGTTCCGGAAATTCCGGTGGAGCTCACCGGCTCCGCGGTTACCTCCACCTTGGGTGTCTTGTAAGATAGCCTAAGTCAAGTTCTGTATGGTTCGTTGCATGTCCCTAGCCTGGGCACGTTCAGCGGCCATTGAGGTAATAAGTACCTTCAAGATAATAATGTGAGTTAGTCATCTAAATATATCACATGTGACTTTTACTCCCATGGCTCTACCCATGCTCACATTAGGTACGACAGATTTTGACTTGTGTGATCTAGTTTCATTCTATGTTCCTATTCCCTTGGACCTTAACGTTGAAGTTTAAGGCTCTGATACCAACTGTCACGCCCCGATATTTAGCAGCGGAATAAATACCGGGGGCGTGAACGATACAAACCGGCGTATCACAGTTGAATAGTGCAGAGTCACAATTGAATATAATAACGCATTCGAGACTATAACATGGTCACCAAAAGTATACCTTATTTCATTCCATTCAACTAGATACAACCTCACATAAGAAGAATCAACTGAAAAGGTTTATTAATCAAATAACAACGTTTCTCTAATACATCAACTACTTAAATTTCTATTCCTAAGCTGACAACTATTCATATGACAGGTGCTCGTCACTCTTGCCCAGTCCCATCCAACTCTACAGGTTCTTCATCACTACCTGAAAAAGGGCAGGATGATAGGGGTGAGCGAACTAGCTCAGTAGGATTTACATCTCAATAACGTGCGGGTACTAGTATACATGATTAACATTTTAAATAGGCAGATATGCACATGAATATGATGACAATGTACGCATTTCTAACAGATTGAATAGCAGAATAGAATGGATATCATATCAGATCAAATGTCGAGTTCCATACACAATGGACAGATAATTCAAGAATAAAATCATGTCAGAAGAGATTGGCCATATTCAAGCAGATCTCATGTGTTCACAAGAACAAATGTATCATATCATTACAAGTCAAACTTATCACGTCAAATAGGAGGCACATTTTCACAATCTTGCATGTCAGTGTGCTATGCCAAGCACCAAGAGTCCATACTCCCACGGTTAACAAGTACGTTGGGGCGCTCCTCCCCAGAACTGGACAGGGCCCCTATTGCACAGGCATTGGATCAAGTTTTGGACCGAAGTCCCACGTTGTGCCGAACAAACAGGTTCATGTTATGGCCACAGAATTTCAATAACAAGCTTGCAGTAAGAGAAACATGATCATTCATAGAGTCAAGGTATGACAAATAGCTCAAGAGAACAAGGTAGGATAACGACATATCTTATGTTCATAATTCATTAATGTCTTGACATGAGGTTGTTTCTAAAGATAGATCGTATGTAGACATATGCTTTCCTAACATGTATGCATATGACAAGTAATTAATTTAACATCGGAAAACATGTAACCCTGAAACTCATATGCAAATCATAACAATAACACTAACATTTCCATTCTAACATGTATTCATCCCCACATTCACATCATATTCTTATCTTATCAATTGACAATAAGCAAGATCACAAGATAATCCAATGAACATGAGGTCAATCATAATTACACATTAGAATCATATTCACATCATTACTATTTTTCAATGGGTTGATTTATTTTAGGTCCATGCATACTATATAACATCATGCACATGCTAGTAGACATCATGAGATGATTAGACCTAAATCATGCAAATTTCTTGTAAGGTAGTGTCGACACTAGATCAAGTGGTGTCGACACCATGCTCCAAACACAAGACAAAATCATGCAAAACTGGTCAGGTAGTGTCGACACTAGTTCAGGTGGTGTCGACACAGTGCTTCAAATATAGGGAAAAAAGGTCAGGTAGTGTCGACACTAGTTCAGGTGGTGTCGACACTAGAGACAGTTTCCAGGAAACCTTCTGGCAGATGTGGGACAGTGTGTCGACACTAGCACAGGTGGTGTCGACACTAGATCAGTTTTCCAGAAAACCTTCTGGGTCAACTGGGACAGTGTGTCGACACTGGCTCAAGTAGTGTCGACACTAGAGGCTTTCCCAGTACATCATCTGGGTGGTTTTGGGACAGTGTGTCGACACTAGATCAACTAGTGTCGACACTAGTGGCCCTTCCAGAACAAAACATATGGTCAGGTGTAACAAGAAAACACGTATCATGCAGTGATTCACTTTCCCTTCTTATAACTCTTTAGAGAATGACATTTGGACAAAATGTTCAACACAAAAGATGACGAGAACAACCAGTAGAAGAATTGTGATGTTGGGTGTTGGATCAAATTCGGTCTCTAATCCCAAGAAAACATGTGAATAACGAAAATCAAATGTAGCCCGAAATCACAGTATCATGCAGAGACTCTCTTGTCATGCTCCTAACTCTATAAGGAAGGACTTTTGGACAAAACATCCAACATAGAAGATGATCTTGACTTCAAGTATAAGATCTTTAATGAAGAAAGTTTAGTCAAATTCGGTCTTGAACCATGTGCACAATAAGAAGAACGGGAAAAGCCCTAACTATGCGAGACTTCGGGAAAATCACCAATACACAATGTATACTCCATGAAAACCAGTCAAACCAATTGCAAATGAACCTAGACTCAAAGAACTACATGTTGGTGTTGGTTTTATTTAATCTTGGCCCAAGAACACCTACCTTTACAAAGATCTAAGACCAGTCGATATTCTGGATGTAACAGAGGATGAAGGGGATGAAGCTCCGGGTTCCCAGCCTTTCTCCTTCTCCTCAGAAGCTCTAGCCTGCCTCCAAACGACCCCAACTCGTTGTTAAACCTTCCCCAAGAGTTTGAGGACGAGTTCTTATAGATTTAGGTTTTAGTTAAGAGTCCTAACGAGACTAGGAAAGGGGCTGCGAATCTGCTCCATGTTTTTCCCAGAATCTGGGACTCTTTCCTCCAAAAGAGGTAGTAGTGGTTTAGGAAACCTCCTCTTAGGGTTGGGTCCGGTTTTGGCTTACCATGCATGACTAATCACCCTTATTATAACCCTAAATTGCCCTTTCTAATTATGGCATAATTATCTACACGAATTTCTAGGTAATTCCCTGTCCCAGCTCATTTACATCCTTGGGCCAAATGTGTTCTATTGTCCCAATCTTGTTAATGGATCATTATTACATGATTTTGGAAGTCTCTCCCATATGTTTAATTAATTTATCCCCCTTTATTTCTGAAATTTTAAATCGCTAAATTTTCGGGGTGTTACACCAAAGCCTCGGACTCATAGGCTAAATTACCTCCACAGCTCGCTAGACTAACTACCGTCTAGTGACGACTCGTTCGTCTACCTCAACTCAAACTAGAGGAGAACGACACGGTCATCCACATAGCGCCTCAATCACCTGACTCACACTAGCAGGAGCCACTAACAAGTGGCTAGCATACATAGCTACAAGCAAGCTCCAAGTCGTAGGTCGGGTAACTCTCCCTGTGGAGCTTTAGTTGACGCGACGCGCAAGCCACAACTCTGCCACGCTGCATCAGAATTGCTCCCATAGCAACACCGGAAGCATTGGCACAAACCTCGAAACTCTCCGAACCTGATGGCAACACCAAGACTAGAGCTAACGTAAGCAGTCACTTCAACTCCATAAAGCTCTGCTCACACTGCACTGACTACCCAAATGGTAGAAAAATGCTAGCCGAAAAATCGCATGACCACAGCCACCAACAGACCCTACTGTTGGGATGAACCAATCGGCAACCCACACTATCGCCAGCAAAACCCGACAAAGGACGCAAATGCCGATAACAACATGTGAAACGCCGATCAACAACTCACTCTGTCGTCAGCAAAAATCGACAGAGTGCACAGTTTCTGACAGCAACACGAAAAAACACTTAAGAATCAAACACAACACTCAGGGGAACAGCTTCACGTTACTAGCAACAACTAGCATCGGTCACCAGCATAACCGAGAAATCACGCAAGTGACGAGAACCAAAGTCACATCGCGCTCGTGGAAAGTCCGCAACACATGGAAAGTCGACAACACATGGAACCGAGAAATCACCTTCCTCGCGGTCCAACAGGGATAGAAAACGCACGCGGAGAAATCTCGACATGCGAAAATGGCATTCTCTGTCACCACTAGGTCTCACATAGACCCTCCTCGTGGTCTGATAAGGACACTTACGCACGTGGAGCCATAAAACCCTAGAACCACTCTCTCCACAGTGCAACACATCGCGAAAAAAAGCATAGAAGACGTCTAAAGTCAAGCCAAAAACTTGACACCTCACCACGTTGACAAACCACGTGTTCGAGTACTAGCAAGCCAATAAGCCTCACTGTCACCAAACAAACTGACAAGAGACTCCACCATCGGCTCCCAAACTCACCCATGCCACGCACAACTGGAAAACCAACAAGGAATTGGCAACGCACCCACCACGCGCACACAAGGCTCAATACGGGTACCAACATGCCAACCACCAAAAAGACGCACAACCGCAGGGAGACCGAAACAACCACAGAGGTCGAGAACAACTCATCGACCTCAAAGGGACCCAAACCGAAGTGAGGTACCACAACCGAACACGCTCGCTCCCAAAGTGAGAGGAAACACCCAAACACAGGCTACAACCCAAGCTTGGCGTACCACCGACAGGGCTACCTAGACAAGGCAAAGCAGCTACCCCACAGCGGCAACTGTACGACCACAAGGCATAGGCTAGCACATGTGTCCCAGAGGCAAAAAGCCCAATGCCTCCAACACCGAGCAAAGTCCTGAAACGACGCACGAAGCCACGATCAAGGCACACGACACAATACAGGCTGCCATCACAAGCACCAGGAGCCACCCAAGATACACACAATGCACCAAGGCTCCCAACAACTCATAACCGAATCACTCGGGCACGAGCACACGGTGCTATCACAAGCACCAAAACTAGGCCAAGTGCAACACAAGTGCATCAGCGGCCAAAACAATACCGTGACCTAACCGGAAGGAATCTCCACAAGAGGCCTGTCGAAGCCATACGCAAGAGACTGCAAGCTTGTAAGGGCACAATAAGCCACGCCAGCCCCAGTCCTTAAGGCACAAAACACGGAGCATTGCAAAATGCTCAAGGTGCAGCACACACAATAGCACCAAGGACCCAAACGACACAGGGCCCACCGAAGGGGACACTCCACCAGAGACCCTCAAGAGAAGCACATGGAAAGCCAACAACATCTGGAGCACAACAACCGCATCGGCTCTAAAGACCACACTAAAACACGGAGCACCGACTCTGCCGCACAAGGAGCGAAAACCGCAGCAACTCCCTGGTGTAATCACAGGGATTGTGCTCCCCTCGACACGCAAACGTGTGCTAAAACTAGTAGTGTGGAAATATATGTGTGTGATCGCCACCTAGCAAGTCGCCTAAGAATAGGAATAAGATAATGGTTGACTTAAACTAGGAAAAGGAAAGAGAACAAAAACGGACTTGGTGTCACGGTCGCCATGGCCGCCGCGATAGCTGGTGTCACGTTGGCTTATGTTGACGCGTCTAAGGTCGCGTCACCCTCCACCGTCGTGTTCTCTGAATGCGGGAGAATCTGAGTATGGACCTTCTTCTCGTCCTCCAGCCGGCAGAGAACTAGAGCTTCTCGTAGATTTTACTTGCTTGCTTGCCTATTAAAGATAAACACAAAGAAAACACCCTATTAGAATATGTGAAGCACAATATCTATTCTAAAGATGAAAGAAAGTGGGGGATCATGCTGGGAACGTACCTAGGCTGGTTTTGAACCCCTATGGGTGTGGGAAAATGTGGGTGGATGATAAGTGTGCTCTATCTAGGAATAACATAAAAATGCATGTAGAAATAGGAGGAAGGAAGGAGGAAGAAGATGAGCCCCATTGGGGCGACTCCCTGGCGTGGGTGTAGCTCCAAAGATGTGCAAATGATCCAGGAGATTGTTGGAGTTGCCCTCTTCACGCTCCGTGCTCCATTGATGGTGAGAAGAGTAGCTTTGGGGAGTGGAATGTGAAGGGAAAATGGTGGGAATGGGTGGCTGCAACGCTAAGTATAATCGAGAGGAAATTTTGGCAGCCCTTCGGGTTAGTAATGAGGCTCTCCTCGTCCTTGAGGAGGGGCCTTGTTTATATAAAGCTTGGAGTGAGAAAATGGTGATATTATCTCCTTTAAATGGCTCAGAAATTAAAATGGGAGATAAAGCCTCATTAAAAACGGATGGAGAGTCCTTAGGGATGCCAAGGAGAGTCCCTAGGGCAGGAATCTCGCCCCAAGGAGTGGAGATAATCCCTAGGGATTAAGCTAGATTCATAAGAGGTTAAATAGGGGGCAGTTATGATGGCCAGAGGGTTCGGCCATTGTCGCGGCGTATCGTAGGACCGCGACTAAGACACGACGGGACGGGTCGACGCGATAGCATTACCCACGTGCATGGATAATGCATGGGCTGTCGCGGCAGCCAGAACCGTCGCGACATAGAGACGCGTCGCCACGATGCGTCGCGACAATAAATCCAAAATAAACGTGAATTATCAGCCAATCATATGATAAGATAAGAGTTTTTAAGCCCCAAAGACTCTCTCAAAGTGATAATATGCGGGATTTCAAGGCATTTTAATGGTTTAATGGACTCAAAACAAGGCTAATGATGGGCTCAAGGTGAGTGACCAATTAGGGGCCAACTAAGATAACAAGAAATATAGCTCAGCCAATTAGCCAGAACCGGGTGTCTACAGATTGCCCCTCCTTGGTTTCCTCTTTGTAGGGTAGTGAAGCGGAAGAGGAGTGGAGGTGTAACGAAGTGACGGCGGAACGGAGATGACGCAGAGTGGACTGAAAAGTGGGAGCCAAGGTAAAGAGACACCCGGTCTAACTAACGGGCAATTGGAATCTTCGTGAAAGCCCCGAGTTAGCTGCTCGAGCTGGATGCCAAGAAGAACACAAGTCTGGACGAGAAGAAGAAAAGAGGAGGATGATCAACCCCTCGATTGAGAGGTACCCTAGCCGATTGCCCTGCAGGTTTCGTTTTGGTGGGACATGTGCGTGCTAAGTAGGTAACTCATGACTCTGTCCTGGGAGCGGTTCGCGACCAAAACCGATCAAAGGAAAAGGAAAATTCGGATAGATAATCCAAACAGGGAAAATTCTTGTCAAACTGACGGGAATAACTCACTCGGAGGCAAACCTTCCGATTCAGAGTGGAATTGGATTTCTTGCTTTGAAGCTGGAGAATGATTGGGCACTCAACAAGGGCTCATCAAAAGTCTTGAATGAGTCAGGGAAGCTCAAAGTCCTACATGATGCATGCTGGGCTAAATAAAAGAAATCGTCAAAACGAATGCAAATAAAGGGAGAAAATAAAAAATATATCAAGGATAATATTGTCAAGTCAAAATAAGGACGGGTCAAGAGACTACCCACAACCGCAGTGTAGGCCTGAATCTATCGTCCCTGAACTTAAACAACTTAACGGCCTATCCATCGATTAGCAATGTGCACCTAGATTATCACTATTTTTGGTAGAGGGGAACTCAAATCCCAGAACACATTGAGAACCAGATGGTCCTTGAAATGATATAATAAGTAGGATATCATATAGTAATGCGAGGAGTAGGGATAGAGATACAATACCTGACTTACCTGTGACGAAGTCCCCTTTTCGATTTTCTAATTTTTGATTTTTTTTTGTTTTTGTTTTGACAAGAAATAAACACAATGAGATAACAAACACAACAATTATAAATAATCAAACAACATATATACACAGTACAGAGATGAAAACAACCCCTCGGGTAGAGAGGCAACGTCCTAGATGACCGCGACAATGTCGCGTCGCAGCGCCCTGTCACGACCTTGTCGCGTCAGGTCGCGGTGTTGCGACTCGGACAGAGCTCGGAAACACCAGGAAACCAGAGCTCACCCTTACCCTAAGACATCTAGACTAACACTAGGACTCCTAAACCTCTTCTAATCTCATCTTAACACCTAGTTTCGGGATTAGAGTGGGTTTCTAACTCTTAAGACTCTACAAATAGAGGGTTTGGGAGTGCTAATCCCGCAGCTAATCTCCTCTCTCCTCTTTTCTTCCAGATTCAAGCTTCTCCCCTCTCTTTTGCAGACATGAAGAGGAAGTTTTCTGCATTCCAGGAGGATATTCCTCCCTACTCCGGCCTAAAAGCTGCTAGGGACTCCTATGCCGATCTGAAGCAACTCTCTGCCATCCCGAGGCACATCTACACGCGCCCGGAGCTCCAAGTAAGTGTTCTTTCTTCTCAAGTTCTGAACTTTCTGCACTATACTCTGTTTTCCCCTGTTTTGCTCTTCCTTTCTCTTCTTTCCCCTACGTTCTTTATGTTTCTTCTTCTATTTCAGATCCTCCCCGGCCAAAGGCGGTTCTCAAAAGTGCCATGGCTAGTGCCTATGCTCGAGCTATTGCCGCCTACGTCTATGGCCACTTGAAGGAGTGGGGGCTGTCCATCGTCTTTGTGCTAGCCAAGAATTACAACAAGATGGTGCACGTGTGGGAAAGTGTCACGGCAATGACGGAGCTGTGGCATCCGCAAAAAAATACGTTCGTCTTCCCGGGTTTGAAGCGACGATTCTTTTGGAGGAATTGGAGATCATGCTTGGCCTCCCACGCTATCAAGGGGCGAAGAACCGACAATTTCCTACACAGTGGAGCAAATCAACTCTTGGAGCATCTTGGCGTACATCACTACAAGGAAAACTGACCTCTACTTCATGACGAGCGGTATGCACATCCTCCTTCTTCCAATCGCACAGTGGATTACCTCCCAGTGCAAACGGAAGACCACGAACTATGCCGCCATCGCCAAGGCAGCCGCCATATGCATTTACGGCATCATACTCTTCCCAGAATCTGACGGCGCCATCTCTTTTGGCAACCTTAGCATTATTGACTCCATTTCTGAAGGTATGAAAATTGGGCAAGATGTCTTGGGCTTCCTGTATGCCGGCCTTACTTCTGCAGCGCTCGGGGGTCCTTTCTATGGATCGGTCATCGCCCTCGAGTTATGGATGGGAATGCACATCCAATTCCAATCGGCAGGGGACCTGACCACGGAGTGCAAAACGATGCTGAAGTGGGAGGGCGACTTCATATGAGCACTCGAGTCCGTGGCTGAGTTTGACATGCGCCCCCGATTCATGCATGGCCAGATAATCCACCTCCCCCAACGCACCAAGCTCGTCTTGAGGCTGTTGGGCAACAAAGGATTAGTTTCCTACATCCGGACCTTTGCTATCTTTAATGCGGTGCGGCTCGCACGGTGTTTCCAATCCTCTCACACTTCCTACCCATCCAAGAGAGGAAAAGAGGTGATGCACAGGACGAGCGCGATATGCGTAGCGCCGTCGTCCACTGGGAGGGATGCGCGATGAGCATAGTTCAAGCCAAGGTGGAGGAGGACGATGACATGATCAGCGAATATATCAAAGCTTTGAAGGAAATTCAGCCAGCGGCGAGAACCAATTGATTTGATTTGATATGATTTGATTTGTAGGCAAGATGGTTGCTAGGAAAGGACTTGTAGCATTTATTTGATTGTTAGAAAGAATTAGAGCATGTAATGACTTGCATTTGAAGGAATAAAACTGAATTTTTCTGTAAACGCATTGGACTCTGTTGATGACGCGACGAGAAGGGGTGTCGCCTCTATGTCGCGCACGAGCGGAGCGTCGCAACTATGTCGTGACGGCCCTAAATGTCGCGACATGAACGCGACCGTCCGCTACGTTGCGTCAAGAACCGACTCATTCAAAACCCAAAACGGCTCCTTTCTTCCCCCTTTTCCAGCTTTCAAGCACTAAAATCTCCTCATCTCCGAACCTTCCACCTATCCCACGATCTTGCATTAATCTAACCTACTTGCTAGCCCACAAACTCACCCAAATCAACCCCCATTGCGATGGAAGGAGGAAAGGAAATTGGTGAGGGTTTATCGCCGAGGAAGCGCCAAGCGGGGCGTCGGTGCTCTCGGCGACGGGTAGAGGAGCCTCCGGTCGAGGAGGAGGTGCCAGAGGTCGAGATGGAGGAGGAGGAGGAGGAGACGGCTCTGGTTGTGAACGTGGAGGAGGAGCGGAAGAAACGGGCCAAGGCGATGAAATCGGTAAGTATCTCGACCCCATAACCTTGTATGGATGCATGAGTGTGTAGGACGGAGCCCCCAGAGGGCGTAATGTAGGGAGAAAATCCCAAGAAGGGAGGATTAAACAAAGAGGGCTCCGGGCGGTTTGATCCTGATATCGCGTCAGCCCGATCCGTCGCGACAGGATGTCGCGTCGGAGCGGGGCATCGCAACCAGGTCGCGACGTCTAGGACGGACGCGACCGTATCGCGGCCTAGGAAGAGGACGCGGTAAGGTCAAGGCGCTCCGTGTTGCCGCGACTACGTCGCGACGGCTAATGCTGTCGCGACACAAATCGAAACACAGAAACCGACTTTAATTTAACCTGAATGGATCTGCAGGGTGAGATGAGGGCCCGAGTGTCTTGGACGCTAGTAAGGTGTCCTCTAGCCTTCCCCTTTTTAAGAGAGAGGGTAGGGAGATGGATTTGGAGAGATCCTTGGGATGGAGAGGATGAGGGTGGATCCGGCCCTCACCCAGGCTCTGCGGAAGCAGATGGGATACGGAGGCGACTGCCTTTGTATTGCCATGGGGGCACATGATCCCCAGTCTGGAGGATGTGAGCCGGATCATAGGGCTCAGAATTTACGGGCGACCGTGTGAGTGGCTATATTCATCCTGTTATCATGAGTTAGCTGAGAGACTCCTAGACCTCCCGGTAGAGTGTAGGTCCTCCCTAGTGCCGAGGGTAGCATTACAGGAGAGTCTAGGGCTGTATAATGCAGGAAGAACGCCGGGGAGAGTGAGGATGAGTACCTAGAGAGGCAGCCAGGGTCAGCCGGACAGAGTTACAAAGTGAGCCTGGGCCGCAGGCGGACTTGGACTTGCGCCGCTTTGTTGTTCTCTTTCTTGGTAGACTTTTGTTTGCCACGAGAGGTGACACAGTTCACTG